>CM069140.1:35025078-35698173 GCA_035221665.1 Okamejei kenojei
CATCGCAGCATGCTCCTGTGGTTTTCTATTGATATCAGTCGCTGAGGAAACGGGTCATGAAAGATGGAATATATCTTCTGAAGTAGATTGAGAAGTGAGAAATGATTTGACACAAAAGGATTCTGAGTAATGATAGGATTTGAGAGATCATGTAGAAAAAAAACTTCACAGTAGATATGAATGAAATGCCCTTGATAATAGAGTGACTACATTTTAAATACGGTTTTTCAGTTTCATTTTTATGTTTAGTTTAGTTTAGATGATACCCAGCGCACAGCGCCGAAACAGGCCCCTTCGTTCCCACTGCGTTCCGCCCTCATCTACAGCCTACCCTACACTTAGAGACACATTAATGAGCTCTCCCGGAGAAAACCCATGTGGTCACAGCGACAATATACAAACTCCGTACCGACAGCAACCCATAGTCAGGATCGAACCAGGTCTCTGTAACTGTTAAGGCACGAATTATAGTAGCAACTACGCTACCATATCGCCCTTTAAGGAGCCCATACAAACTCGAAGAATATGAAGAGAAACCAAGGAGCTGTTGATGCCAAATTACAAACAAAGCCAAAAAGTGCTGGAGTGAACTATCTGCAGGTCAGCAGCATCTGTGGAGAACGATAGGATAGGTGACATTCAGGTCAGGTCCCTTTTAGGACTCATAATTAGGTGGGGAAGAGGAGAAAGCATGAAGAGAACGGGGCAGGACAAAGCCTGTCAGGAAACAGGTGGCTGGCGGAGCGGTAGGGGGTAATTGACATAGGCAGATAGCTGGACACGGCGGGAGAGATGAAAAAAAAACTTAAAGAAGTGAGCAAAATAAATGCAGAGTATTGAATATATAGCATGCTGGGGGAAGGCATGTATGTGAGGTTGAGAAATAGGTGGCAAGCCTAGGTTGGTGGCCCTGGGGAGAAAGTGAAGAATGTGAAGCTGTAAACCATAATGGACAAATAAAAAAATAGACAAACTCCTTCCTAAGCAGTTTAATGTCTAAATTAATATATAATATTTTTTTTTTTTTAATTTACAAAATGGATAACTTTATTCGAATGATAAATATATACAATACATTAACCTTGCGGAAAATCCATTCCGACATTTTCGGAGGCTGTAACAAATTAGATCAATACAGTTTAGAGGACATTTATTTTCCCAAGTTTCCACAAATCATCCCCCCCACTCTAGCCAGCCCCCCCTCAATGGCGTGGGATACCTTCCTTATATTGAGGGGCTGTCGTCCACAATATCCTGTACCACACATGTCCAGCAGCGAAGGGCCTTAATGTCTAAAATTAATAGGCAGCATAGTGGGCGTACCTTACAATGCCAGAGACCGGGTTTTCGATCCTGACTATGGGTGCTCGTCCATGGGAATATCACCCTGGTGACCATGTGGGTTTTCTCCAGCTGCTCCGGTTTCGTCTCACATTTCCAAGGTCGTGCAGGTTTGGTAGGTTAATTAGCTTCTTAAAATTGTCCCTAGTGTGTAGGATAGGATTAGTGTATGGATCGTGGGCGGGCGCCAGAGGCCCGGATAGGTGAATGACCTGTTTTCCCCTGCTGTAATATAAATTAAATGAAACAAAACATTTGGTGAAGCTCTTTCTAGCGTAAGTATTGAAAGAGTTAAAGATGTTTGATGTTTCTCTGTGCCAGTTTTTATTCAACCCAGCAATCCATGTGAAGACATCCATCTGTGGTGAGACACCTTCTCTGACTGAATTGATCTCATCATAATCATTACCAAATTAGAATGGCAGGGGCACATATGTTTCAGATAGTGTGGATAATAAACGGGAGACGGCAATGCAAAGGCAGTTTAGTTTGCAGTGCGACAAAAGTTTACCTTTTGGGATCACTTGTCCAATTCCCAAAATTGAAAAAAAAACTGGAGCAGGAACCAAGCTGAACTGGCTCGTGCTACATTAGCATGCCAGAGATACTCATTAAGCATCACATAATCGCAGCATAAAACTCGAAACTTTACTTAAAAAATCTACTGCCAAGAATCATGCTACCTAGCGTTGAAAATAAAGAACTGTTATGACATTTATAGAAGATGAACACAAAAAAAGCTGGAGTAACTGGCGGGTTTATCAGGCTGGCATCTCTGGAGGTCTTGGGTGACATTTCAGGACGAGATCCTTCTTCAGTACCAGCCTGGAAATTCAAACGCATTTATTCCTGTTTTTTAATGCATCAATTGTAAAGCAAATGAGATTTTTGAAAGAAATTAGGAATTTTTAACTCCATCTGTAGTGTCCCTCTGAAACTTTGATTTCAGGCAGACGAAAGACACAGAGCACAGCATCAAAATGTGGCATGGTGCGCAGCTGTGATAGAATTGCTGCCCTAACTTCACCAGAGACCCAGTGTTCAATCCTGACTACAGGTGCTGTCTGTATGGAGTTTGTACATTCTCCCCATGACCGTGTGGGTTTTTCTCCAGGTGCTCCCGTTTTCCTTCCACATACAAAGATGCATAGGATTGTGTAGGTTAAATTTGGCTTCTGTAAAAAAATTGTAAATAGTCCTTAATGTGATAGGGTAAGTGCCAGTCTGCGTTGTGATCGCTGCTCATGTGGTCACATGTGATCGAAGGCCTGGGGGTGTCACACTGTAGCACTAAAGTCTACAGACTAAAGTCATTGACAATGAAGAACTGATAAGATATTAGCCTGGAAAGTCAGACACACCATGCCTGTTTTTCATGCACACAAATCAGCAAATTTGATTGCTGAAAGTAATGGAGGACGCTTATAAGATACTTGAGAAGTGCCCAGTGATACTTTCATTCAGGCAGATGAAGAAACAGAGCAGTAGAAAGACATTCTTGCCATAGGGGGAGTAAAGAGAAGGTTCACCAGACTGATTCCTATGATATCATATGAAGAAAGACTGGATAGACTCGGCTTGTATTCGCTAGAATTTAGAAGATTGAGGGGAAATAGAAACTTACAAAATTCTTAAAAGGGTTGGACAGGCTAGATGCAGGAAGTTTGTTCTCAAAGTTGGGGAAGTCCACAACAAGGGATCACAGTTTAAGGATAAGGGGGGAAATCTTTTAGGACCAAGATGAGAAAAACATTTTCACACAGAGAGTGGAGACTCTCTGGAATTCTCTGCCACAGAAGGTAGTTGAGGCCAGTTCATTGACTATATTTAAGAGGGAGTTAGATTGACCCTTGTGGCTAAAGGGATCAGGAGGTGTGGAGAGAAAGGCAGGTACGGGATACTGAGTTGGATGATCAGCCATGATCATATTGAATGGCGGTGCAGGCTCGAAGGGCCGAATGGCCTACTCCTGCACCTATTTTCTATGTTTCTACGTTTCTATTAGTCATTGCACCAACATATGTTTGACTTCAACCTGCACTATATTAGAATACTAACTCCATTAAGTATAAATAAAATAATATAAATAGTTTTAGTTTAGTTTATTATTGTCACGCATACCGAGGTACAGTGAAAAGCTTTTTTGATGCGAGCTGTCCAGTCATCTTAAATACTATACATGATTACAATCAAGCCACCCACAGTGGACAGATACAGGGTAAAAGATCTGTCTCAGGTTTTGTAACTTTTGTGGGCACCCTATGAGTGGCAACTCCTTGCATACTTTGTGTATTGTACGCAAAACAAAGAATTTCACTGTACCAAATATACGTGACAATAAAGTATCAATCAATCAATTAATCAATCCCCCCCCCCCCCACTTCACCTGTTGTATCCTGTTTGTAAATGTGACCAAAGATGGTAAGGATTTGTAATCATTCCTCGGCAACACTGGACCAAACTGAGTCAGGTTTTCATTCTTTCTCGGCAACACTGGACCAAACTGAGTCAGGTGTTCACGGCTAATGTAGTGGTGTGCTTGTAAGCGAGAATGAATTTCTTGCCCATTACACAATGCCCTAAAATTGCTTTTTATTTCCATGGTAGTAATCTCTTTATTACACTATTCACATAAGCACTTCCAATTCCCAAGCACAAAAATTGCATTCTATGAAATAATAAAGTCAGAAACATACTGCGACAATTACCGAGCAGCATTTTTGCCTGCTGAATCTCATTAAGCATCAATTTTCGTGCATACTGACAACTAACGTTATTAACATCGCATTCTTCATCCAAATGGCTGCTGACATTTCAGGCTTATTGATCCCAACTGTATCAGTATTGGCAGTATATTGACCTACTTAACAGATGGAGTGTCTACCTATTTAGCTTATCAGTGGAAAAAAAATGCAAAGAAAACAGATGAGCAAATCCATTATATTATACTTAACCTTCCACACACTCCTAACGCACACACATGTAAAAAATACACATACAACACAAATGCAAATATACATGCATATGCACATACACAAACATGCAAACATGCAGACGGCAGACACGCAAATAAACATATAATGTGGGCACATGTACAACACTCTATCTCACACACATATTCCATAATTCTTTTCTTTAGTCAGAGGGTGGTGAATCTGTGGGAATCATTGCCACAGCGGTGGTGGAGGCCAAGTCAATGGGTATTTTTAAGGTGCAGATTGACACATTCTTGGTGTCAGCAGTTAAGGGGAGAAAGCAGGAGAATGGAGTTGAGAGGGAAAGAGAGATCAGCCATGATTAAATGGTGGAGTAGACTTGATGGGCTGAATGGCCTAATTCTACTCCTACACTTATGAACATGAACGTTTTGTATCAGTGGTTTACAAAATAAATGCACAGATATGGAAGTACAATAAAACTTCATCTCAATGGACCTCTTTATAATGGTTAGAGCATGGAAACACAGAGTCCGCAGTGGCCACCGATCACCTGTACACTTGCTCTATCCTACACTGCATAGTAGGAATCTGAGACGTACTTTTTTCATACAAAGGGTTGTGTGTGTATGGAACAAGCTGTCAGAGGAGGTAGTCGTGGCAGGGACTATCACAACATTTAAGAAGCAATTGGATAGGTACATGGATAGGACAGATTTAGAGGGAGATGGGCCAAACACAGGCAGATGGACCTAGTGTAGATGAGACATGTAAGTCGATGTGGGCAAGTTGAGCCAAAGAGCCTGTTTCTACTGTTAAGACTAAATCATCATCAAACCATATTAAAATGTCCCAGTGCTATGATTCTATGACTATATGACTATGTTTTGGATTTATTTTTCCTCCAACATTGCAAAGACAAAGCCATCGTGACCACCCTAGGGTAGGTTAGATCCAGTGCACCTGGAGGAAACACACGTAGCCACAGGGCGCACCCAAGGCCAGGATCCAACTCGAGTCTCTAACACTGTCAGGTAGCAACACTACCGTGGCACCACCGTGCCATCTCATGGTATCGCGTATTTTGTCTTTTACTGTTTATTATGTCGTGTATGTTTAATGGATTTTTTTCTAATAGTAGTGTACATATTAGGAATATTTAATTGTCACATGTGACTAGGCACAGTGGAATTATTTGCTTGCATACCCAATGTATACAATGTATACCCAATTTCAGTTACCGCAGACTTATTCAGTTATAGCGGATAATCAGCAATAAACCATCTGCCCCCATATGGTCTGTTATAGCGAGGGTTTACTATATTATCATCATGTGACTTTGGTCTCATGCTTGCCCAGTATCCTAGATGTATTGTGTAGGTTAATTGCTGCCTGTTTTGAAGGGTGTAAGGAATTTTACTTCAATCCAGTTAAGAGCAGCCTGCAAGCAATCTCTGGCCATTTACTTTTCAAATCCTGAGTTAAGAAATTGAAAGTGACATCTACGAACGCGCACAAACACATACATGCACTGCACGCACATAAACACACACACACATTATTACACAGTCACATATCTACCTCTGGAGATTTCTGCTGCATGACTATTCAAACGGAGCATGAGCATTAAGGATGGCATTGACAACCTCAGATCCATGCATGGGTGCACACAGAAGCCCTGTGTAAGTTCTGGAAGGAGTGCATCACTCTACGAGCTAAGGGCAAAGCTACTGCCTCACAGCACCAGCGACCCAGGTTCGATCCTGACCGCAGGTGCTGTCTGTATGGAGTTTTGCACTTTCCCCCTTTGAGCAGTTTCCTCCCACATCCCAATTACATGCAGGTTTGTAGGTTAATGAGCCCTGTTAATTGTCCCGAGTGTGTAGGGAGTTAATGATAAAGTGGAATAACATGGAACTGGTGTGAACAGGTGATCAAGAGTTGGCGTGGACTGTGTGTACTGAAGGCCCTGTTTCCAAGCTGTATCTTTCAATGTCAATCAGTTTATATACCATCTCTTGGCCCATCTGTGGAAGAGGCCGCAGGTACCCTCTTTGGCCTCACCAGCCACCTCACGAACCCCTAACCAAAGTAGAAACAAATCATTATTTATCCCAAGCAATTTCCTCCAAAGAAAGTATAATGAGTTTTAAGAAATCCAATTCCTGACAATGGAACTTGCCCTTGATGTTGAAATTTCAATCACAAACTTTTCTATATTCTTTGTTCTATGTTATTGCACTGGAATGCAATATTTCATCAAAAGATGGCGATTTAGGACATAGAATAGTATAGCAGAAGAACAGACCCTGTGGCCCATAATGTCTTTTCCAAACATGATGCCAAGACCATCGCTTATTTACCTGAACATAACCCATATCACTCAATTCCCTGCATATTCATATCCCTTTCCTAAAGCCTGTTAAATACCACTGGTAGATTTGTTTGTACTGCCATATTAATCCAATGCATTGTCTGTTCACAGTGTTATTATCAAGACAAACACAGATGGGAGACATGTTTCCCACTGAAGAACACGCCGTTTTTCAGTTGCCTGCCACGTTAACGATGTTGCAGCAAAGCTCAGTGTAAGATCAACATAACGACATTTCAACTTCTGACCACACCTTAGTCTGAGCCCTCTACATCCAGCACTGACTTCAACAATCTGAGATAACAAGTAAACACAGATTTTGCATTTCCAGTTTTCAGAGGTTTGCTTTTGATAATCTCAAATATAATTATTTTGCCTCACTCGTTTGCATTACTCCATGTTTTACCTTCCGTTATTTACTAATCTCCTTACTGTCTCCTTTACCTTGGTCCATCATCCCATTGTCCATTTAATCTCTGATGTTTTCCACTCCATCACAGAGCTTCCGACATGACGACCCCTTCATCTGCCCTTGATTCTTCTGTGGGGGGAACAGAGGCACAGTGATAGAGTTGCTGCCTTACAGTGCCAGAGACTTGGGTTCATACAGGGATCACTAGTCCGCATGGACTCGGTGGGCCGAAGGGCCTGTTTTCTGCGCTGTAATCTCCAAACTAAACTAAACTGTCTTTAGTCTCATTTTCCCAGTTCTGGTGAAAACATTATCACTGTCTCTGATGACACATAATATTGTATTGTGCTTTCTGTTTTATTTTACCTCTGATTCACGTCTGGGTAATGAAAAGTTTCCTCTTTAACCCCCCTTCTTTAATCCAGAAAAAAGCGCTCTTGAAATCCCCCCCAAAAATGTGGCTCCTAGGCCGGGTGAGGCGGCCAATCTTGACCTTGTCGGGAATGCCACAGCCAATCGGCGAGTCTAATTTTCCCGCTGCATCTCTGGAACTTCGGCCTGGCCGAAGCCGGCAGATCCATTCCCGTAGGCGATATCATAGGCGGTCTTCGAGTGCCGGTATCTCGGAGCCCACCCCGATGCCGTTACCTCTGTTTCTTCCGGCAAAACGGGCAATACGGCAAGATTCTGGAACGGATGGAAGGCGGATGGAAAATCGATGGTGTACATCAGGGGTCTCCAAACTATAGCCCGCGGCCACATCCGGCTCGCCACGAGGTTTTATCCGGCCCGCAGCAAGCTCTTAACACGTTCCGTGCGGTGGGCTATTTAGCGGGTTCTGTGGTAGCGCGGGAACTTATACATCAGTTTGCCGTAGACTACTAAGTTGAGGGTTTGTAGTGCAGCTGCTGACAGGTTACCATTAGTTGTTCGTGACTAATACCAAGGGGTGCAATGCTGCCGGAGCTCACCCGAGCGCCGCTCCAGCACCTCTGTAAAACTAAAGCCAAAATAAACAGCGGGAATTTTAACTAGCGGGTGTGTGGTCGGGGTAACCTGGTTAAAAGAGGGGGAAGGGGAAGACCCATCACTAGTGAGGTTCCCTGTGGGAGGGGGGAGCAGTGGACCCAGCAGAGTCGGACCACATGCTGTGTGCATCGTAGAGGTTGTGGGCCTGGTGCTGAGCCTGGAACTCTGGTGAGGTGACGGCTCCGGCCCACTGGTGGCCGGTGGAGAGGCGATGGTCACTGGAGTCGCTGGTGGATGCCCGTGGGGGGCTGGAGTAGAGATACGAGTCGGTGGCAGCAGCATTGGTGGCCCCGGGAAGACAGTAAAGGTTGGCGACAGCGGCCTGTGAGGGAGTGAGTGAGTGGATGGGTGGGTGGGTGGGTGAGTGAGTGAGTGGGTGAGTGAGTGGGTGAGAGTGGGCGGGTGAGTGAGTGGGTGAGTGGGTTGATGAGTGGATGGGTGAGTGGGTGAGTGAGTGTGAGTGGGTGAGTGGGTGGGTGTGAGTGAGTGGGTGGGTGGGTGTGAGTGGGTGGGTGAGTGAGTGAGTGTGGGTGGGTGAGTGTGTGGGTGGTGAGTATGTGGGGGTGAGTGAGTGGGTGTGAGTGGGTGGGTGAGTGGGTGGATGGGTGAGTGAGTGTGTGAGTGGGTGGATGGGTGTGAGTGAGTGAGTGGGTGTGTGTGTGTGCGTGGGTGGGTGGGTGGGTGAGTGAGTGTGTGAGTGGGTGGGTGTGAGTGAGTGGGTGAGTGAGTGGGTGGAGTGAGTGAGTGAGTGGGTGTGGGTGTGCGTGGGTGGGTGGGTGAGTGGTTGAGTCAGTGGTTAACATTTCTTTATTTTCTCCTACAGCCCGCAAAAATGTGCCAAATATATAATGTGACACTTGTGCTGAAAATGTTGTATATGTACCAATTTCTTCCAATCAAGTCCAAAGACCTGTGCCTAACTGAAGTCCGACCAGGTCAGAAGGAAGAACTGCCACTATGTGAGGATTGCAAGACTCATTGTTTGTCATTTGGGTGCACTCTTTCCTCCTTGTTTATAATTTAATAAGGGGTCTTCACTAATTAAAGGGATGGATGGAGCTGACTCGGCAATAAACCCAATTCACTCTACAGGCTTCTGCGTGAACAGCTCAATACAAGGCAGGCTCAGTGACTTCTTTATAGCTCTTTGGTTTGCATATTCAAACCTTTCCAAATTCAATCTTCCGTAAGTGGGGAAAGTGCCAACCCATCATAAAACTGCTATCAGTTTTGTTATTTGTTGCCTGGCTGTCATTTTTTGACTGATTTAGATTATGTAGATCATCTGCGTGTGGATAATACAAAATGTGGCATTAAAGGTGCTTCATAATTTCAGGATAACTTGGTAATAAATCTTTTACATGAGCGCAATAATATAAAATTAGCTCATTGGAAATAAGTGACTTCAGTAGTGATTCAAATTCCAATTAGCAGCGTGGCAGATAATGGATTCTGTAATTCAGAAGTCTGGGATGGGATGTGTGTTGCGGGGTGGATGGTTTTGAGCTCCAAGCCTGTAATGTGTAGGCATTCCTGTGGAATGAGTGGTGAGATTCCTGAGGGGCCTGTCCTCAGAATAGATGTTCAGAGGAAATGCTAGCCACTGGTCCATCACCAATTTCCCAGCAACTGGTGGTGGGGCACCTCCTTTAATCTGGACAAAATATACGAGAGCACTATTGAAATCCCCCACGGAAATCTCCCCGAAAATGTGGCACCTAGGCCGGGTGAGGCGGCCGATCTCGACCTCATCGGGACTTCTGCAGCCGATCAGCAGGGTCAAATTTAACCCCCGCAGCTGGCCTGGGCCAGCAGATTCATTCCCATAGCCGACTTCCGAGGCCGACTTTGCGGGCTAGTATCCCAGTTCCTCTCCGGCCTAGGTGGACTGTTCCAGTACTGTTTGCCTCTGTAAATCTGACAAACTGGATAATCCAGAAAGGCTCTGGAACCAAGGATGCCAGAAAATTGGTGGTTAACCTGTATTCGATAATCACCAAGGAACTCCTGAAAAGCACAGAGAATTATTCATCCAGTGATCTAATCTCAAAGGAAGAGAATTCCAGAGATTTATCATCCTCTGTGAGGATCTTCTATACTTCTTATGTTTATTGACCACACCTCTCATCTTGCCATCTCTTTGTTTGTGAGAGAGTCCTCTCTCACTGTGCACTGTGGCATGGTGGCGCAGTGGCAGTGTTGCTGACTTACAGCGCCAGAGACCTGGGTTCAATCCTGACAATGGGTGCTTTCTGTTTGCATTCTCTACCCGTGACCTCGTGGGCATTTCCTGGGTGCTCCGGTTTCCTCTCTCACTCCAAAGACGTACAGGTTTGTGGGTTAATTGGTCACAGAAAAGATTGTAAATTGTCCCTCGTGTGTAGGATAGTGCTAGTGTGCGGAAATCGCTGGTCAACGTCAAATCTGTAGGCCGAAGGGACTGTTTCTCTCTCTCTAGAGACCAGAAATTTAAATTATCTTCCCTGGCAAATGGATATCTAAGTGAATAGATCCTGTCCCTCACAGGTTTTGTGGCAAATCATATTATTCACAGCTGTGGGATTCCATCAATCATAATTATTGTGATATGCCTTATCTGTTCAGTACCACAGACTAGTCTTTTCAAAGATGGATTCTCAGAAATGTACAAGCTCTCTCCATCACGTGCCGTCGGCAATGAATTGTCTTAATAACTAATTTATAGTGAGTGCATTCTTTTCCAAGTAGCGAGCTTTGTAATTCACGGTAATAAGGCCAGCCACACACAGGTAAGTTAACGAGTACTATCAATTAGAGTCAATAATAAGTACTGGCACTGCAAACAAATTAAGTAATGAGCCCTATCAATTACAAGTAGTGAAAGTAATGACCCTTTGACATTGCTGTTGCATGCGACTGTTTATGGTTTTACAATCTTCTGGGTTCTGTCAAAGAGATGTAGTTGGTCAGGCACAATAGATAATCCAGAAAGGCTCTGAAACGAAGAATGCTGGAAAATTGGTGGTGAACCTGTATATGTGCCAACTAATGTTTGTAAGGCTCACAGTAAAGCCATTGTTAACAAATTGCTTCTGGGACTGTTAAGTGCAAGAGGTAGTCTCTTCCGAAGATTGACACAAAATGCTGGTGTAACTCAACGGGATAGGCAGCATCTGGAGAGAAGGAATGGGTGACGTTTCGGGTTCAGACCCTTCTTCTCGACTTGAAACGTCACCCATTCCTTCTCTCCAGAGATGCTGTCTGTCCCGCAGAATTACTCCAGCATTTTATGCCTATCTTTGGTTTAAACCTGCATCTGCAGTTCCTTCCTACACCGGTAGTCTTCTTCTTCTTCTGTCGTGTGACGTGCACAGCCTAAAGTTGGTGGACAACTTGTTCTATTTGATCTTCTGTTTGTGCACGTCGAGTTGATTGCATTAGTTGAAACAGGGCGGACCACGTGAAGGTTGCAACCTTCCACCTCACCGATAGTCTCTATCCGCAGAATACAACTGTCTTTTAATTGATGTGCACAAAAAACTTTTTTAATAGATCCCTTTGGCCATCCGTTCAGTGGAGAACACATTTAACCAATGCAAAATTGAAACATAATTAAACTTGGACATCTTTTTTGGGCAAAGTTGTAAATACTGGTTTAAAAAAAACCTCCCAAAGGATATCAAAATCAAGACAAATATTTTTTAATTCGTTTGATGAAAACTGAAAAATCAGGAGCAGCAAGGGCTGAAAGAAGTAAATTTGGTCACAGCATTCAATTCCCTGATCAAAATCTTTGATATACACCGTGAAGAGTAGCAGCCCCATCAACAACCCCTGTTGAACACCCCTAGTCACTGGCAGTCAACCAGAAAAAGCCCCCTTCATTGCCAATCTTTTTCCTTCTGCCATCCAGCCAACTTGCTATCCATGCTAGTATCTTCCATCTGATACCATGGGCTCTCATCTTCTTTAGCAGCCTCACATGTGGCACCTTATCAAAGTCTTCTGTAAATCCAGGTAAACCACATCCACTGACTCCCCTGTGTCTTGCCTGCTATTTATTTGCTCAAAGAAATCCAACAGGTTCATCAGGCAAAATCTCTCTTTCATAAAACCATATTGACCGACCTATTTTAATGTGTGCTTCCAGGTACTCAGAAACTCCTTCTTTTAAAAATGGACTCTAAATCTAATTTTACCAGTTCCACAGTTCTCCACGTTGTTTCTTGAGACCACACCCTCCCTAGACCACAATGGACCATTTGTGGCTAGCTCTGATTCATCCTGGTCTTTTCTTGCCCCCTGGCTCTTCACCTTCCCCTCCCCACCCCCTACTTTCAGTCAAAAGAAGGACCCCAACCCAAATCGTCACCCATTCTTTTTTCTCCAGGGATGCTGCCTGACCCACTGAGTTACTCCAGCATGTTGTGTCTATTATTGGTATAAACCAGCATCTGCAGTTCTTTGGTTCCCCAGAAATGTGAAAGGCAGATTTCTGGATAAATCCTATTCAAAGGGTACAGATAAGGGTCGATTGCAAAAATGTTTAATTGTCAGTTGTTTAATTAAACAAGCAAAACAAAAAAAAAGGCAATACCCTTCTTTATTTGTGTTGAAACACAGTTTCCATGCAGATACACACGTGAGAAGGTTGTTTATCACAGTTGTGGACACATCTTGGTTCAGCCTCTTAGTTGATACCAAACTAGACGATATTTGATATATGAGGTTATAACCTAAATAAGGAAGTGGGTCGTCCTCAGCAGATATTCTGCTGTCAACTGTTCACAGCTGACTGTACTTAACCACTCCGTCCGTGGATCATCAACTTCCTGACAAACAGGAAGCAGCATGTGAGGCTGGGAAAGCACATCTCGGACCCACAGACCCTCAGCATAGGAGCACCATAAGGCTGCGTACTCTCCCCTCTCCTTTCTCTACACCAACGCCTGCACCTCCACAGACTCCTCAGTCAAGCTTCTCAAGTTTGAGGACAACAGAACCCTGATTGGACTGATCCAGGATGGGGAGGAATCTGCCTACAGGCAGGAAATGACACAGCTTGTGTCCTGGTGCCATCGCAACAACCTGGAGCCCAATGCTCTTAAGACAGTGGAATTCATTGGAGACTTTAGGAGAGCTCCCCCTCCCCTACCCCCAATCACCATCAACAAAACCATTGTCACATCTGTGGAGTAATTTAAGCTCCTTAGAACCATCATCTCCAAGGACCTTAAATGGGAATGCACCATCGACTGCACAGTAAAAAATGCCCAACAGAGGATGTACTTCCTGCGGCAGCTGAGAAAACACAATCTGCCGCAGGCAACGATTGTCCAGTTTTATACAGCCATCGTAGAGTCTGTCCTCGCCTTCTCCATCATGGTCTGGTTTGGCTCAGCCACCAATCATGACATCCAGAGGCTGCAGTGCATCGCTCGATCAGCCGAGAAGGTTGTTGGCTGCAACCTTCCCCCCATCAACGAACTGTGTACTGCAAGAGAGTGGGTAAGATCATCTCTGCCCCCTCTCACTCTGGCCACAAACTCTTTGAAGCACTTACCTATGGAAGGCAACTCCAGACTGTCAAAGCTGTCACAGACAGATATACTGTAAAAACAGCTTTTTTCCACGAGCAGTAGCTCTACTCAACAGCCAAAAGTCTGTAGCCTTCTTTTGCTCTGGTATTTTATTTCATTCTTCACATGTTTAAATTATTTAATATTTTATTTTTAATTGTCTAATGTATATCGTGTTGTTACTTGCGAGCAAGGCACCAAGGCAAATTCCTTGTATGTATACATATTTGACTAATTAAATGTATTCAAATCAATTCAACAGTGTTTGAACATTATGAACATTAGATTGAATATCCTGCCATGACTAAGGTGGTTTTGCACCATAGTTCCCCACAAAACGATCTGTTAGGGTCTTATTATCAATTCTACCATGAGCAAAATCTAAATTGGTACAAATAGTTGGTTATATTAATTACCCCTTTATACCAGGTATCACATAAGTTAGAAAATAAAGTTGAGATAGTTGCTTATTATTGTAGATTCATGATTAACACAGGTTACACATAAAGGATTAGCGGACTGAGTTAATTGCCAAAATAAATGCCAAGAGTCACATAGCAAGTTCCTTGGTGTCCGAGTAATTCAACATTAAATGCTTGCGGTTGTAAATTTACAGTTAAGGTCCATGTCTGACATTGATTTAAATTGGAATTTGACTACTAATTTGCTGACAAGTCAAAAGCATTAGAAAGTTGGCCCATTAACGAGATTGAAATGCAAGGGTTGGCAGTTAGCAATGTTTCCAGAGCTTGTGCAACTTTGTGCATGGAAATCGAGCCCTTCATCTGCTCTGGAATCACAGACAGAGTGTTATATCATTCATGGAGATATCTTAACGACAGTCTGCTATAGTTGAGGAGATGCAAGGTGAATAAATCTCCCAGGCATGGTCAGATATATTCAAAGACACAGTGAAAAGTTAGAAGAGAAATTGCAGGTGCCCTGGCTGAGATATATAAACAATCATTAGACATGGATGAGATGCCGGAAGACTGGAGGATGACTAATGTTGTAGATAGACGCAAAATGTTGGAGTAATTCAGTGGGTCAGGCAGCATCTCTGGAGAAAAAGGACGGGTGACATTTGGATGGGTACACAGATTGGAAATGTTTAGAGGGCAACATGCCCATGTGGGTAGTTGGGAGTTGTGAAGGTGGGGCATATTGGTCGGCATTGTCAAATTGAGCCGAAGAGTTTATTTCTGTGCTGTATGATTCTATAACCATATAAGGCATGGTGAAGCATGCTGCTAGCAAAGCTTATTGGCAATTGAACATTTAGTGAAAGCAGAAATCACAAAGGAAATCAGAGACAGCATTAACAGAACTGAAATCTAACATTCTGACGAAGACGCGTGGTCTCATTACGATGAGCATTCTCCAGCACTCCTTGAGGTATCAATTTTCAATAATTAAGTCCTTTGCTGTTTACCCGATAGACCAATCTATAAGGAAGAATGAGGATCTACAAATGCTGGTTTACAAAAAAAGAGACAAAAAGTGCTGGAGTAACTCAGTAGGTTAGGCAGCATCTCTGGAGAACATGGATAGGTGACGTTTCGAGTCAGGACCTTTCTTCAGACATTTCTTTGCCCCGATGGGATTGAATCTTTAGATCGTCCATCCAAGGATTTAGTTTAGTTTAGTTTAGTTTATTGTCACATGCACCGAGGTACAGTGCAAAGCCTTTGTTACATGCTACCTAGTCTACGGAAAGACTACACGTGATTACAATTGAGCCACCCACAGTGCACAGGTACATGATAAAGGGAATAATGTTTAGTGCAAGATAAACTCCAGTAAAATCTGATTAAAGATAGTCCATGGGTCTACAATGAGGTAGATAGTAGCTCAACACCGTTCTCTAACTCACCGTTGTTAATAGCATGGTCCAGGGGCCTGATAACAGCTGGAAATAAACTGTCCCTGAATCTGGAGGTGTGCGTTTTCACACTTCTGTGAAAACTCAGTAGTTGAGTATATTTATAACAGAGATTGATAGATTTTCAGATTTGCAGACTGAAGATGGGTCCCAAACCTAAACATCACCTATCCATGTTCTCCAGATAAGCTGCCTGACCCGTTGAGTTCCTCCAGCACTTTGTGCCTCTTTTTATTGTTGACTAATGTATAACTTAAATCCAATGCTAGTTTGCACAGAAGAAGATTATTCGGCCCATTGTGACTTATCCAACCCTTTGAAAGAGTTTGATTACGCCTACTACTCTGCTCTTTCCCATACATTCATTTTTCATTTTTCTATACTTATCCAATTTGCTTGTGCAATTCTTGGTTATATTTACTTCCACCACCCAGTTAGGTCAGGCAAGGAGAAAGACTGTGGAGAGACATCCCCTGGAGATATATATATTTTAAATCTAAATTATTCATATTAGTTTAGGACCTCTACAAGCATGAAGACTTTTCATTTACCTATTTATTCATGGGCGACAATTTCTTGTAGAGAGCCTGGAGGGCAAAATAAATGGAGTCAATACAGAAGTAAAAACTGCTGGATAGTGAGAGTGGTGGAAAACAAATGAACTGCTCTGAAACTTGTGACAGGTAACATATCCTGAAGGTCAAATGCACATTGTCAAGGCTTAGTCCCACTAAAAATAACAAATGAATCCCCAATAGAGTAACCTCAAACCTCAGTTGCAGCTAGCTGGGACATTTAACACAAAGGTTCTCTTCCTGTACAAACTTATGTACAGTACAGGTGCAGTGGTGATACCAGTATGACTCTAAGCTACAACTTTTGCACAAAGGTTCTTGTACATCTGCAACAATGTACATTAGATTATTGAGTGTACGCCAGCCACAGGGAATGGAGGGATAAGGATCATTTGCAGGCAGATGAGATTGTCTTGAAGAAGGATCCCGACCTGAAACGTCATCTACCCATGTCCTCCAGAGATGCAACCCAACCCACTGAGTTACTCCAGCACTTTGTGTGATTTTTTTTAATGTAAGCTGGTATCTTCAGTTCCTTACATCGCTCTTGGTCAACTGTTGCTGGCCCTGATTTGTTCTGCCTTTTTCCTACCCCCCTCCCCCACACCTTCATTCTGAAGAAGGATTTTGAACCAAAATGTCACCCATCCTTTTTCTCCTGAGACCTGACACACTGCACGGGATTTGGATATTATCTGATGCTGGTAAAGGTCTTTAGCTGTCCCAACTCAACCCATCACTCTGGCTGTGTTCCATTACATGCTCTGCGTAATTTTACTACAGACAGTTAATAAACTAAAAACCATAAAACAATTATGGGCATTTAAGGGCCTGAGTCATGACCTGAGGGAAGATCTGGTGTATATGAGGCACTCCTAAGGTTCAAAGGTCTTTTATTGTCACGTGTCCCAATTAAGATATTTGTATTACCATACAGCCACACAAAAAAAAGCAACAAGACACACAACTACATAAAAGTTAACATAAACATCCATCACAACGGATTCCACATTCCTCATTGTGACAGAAGGAAATAAAGTCTAATCTTCTTCCCTCATTTTCCTCCCACGGTCGGTGCAGTCGAACCATCCGTCCGGGAGGTCGAAGTCCCCGCATCTGGGCGATTGAAGCTCCGACGTCGGGGCGATCGAAGCTCCTGCGGTTTGGAGCTCCCGAAGTCTGTCTCTAAGCAGAGACCACGAGCTCCACGATGTTAAAGTCCGCAACCTCCCGCGTTTAGAGCTCCAGAAGTTGGTCTCCGGCAGAGGCCGCCAACTCCTCTATGTTAAGCTGCAGTGCGGCTGGAGATACGATACGGACAAAAATCGCATCTCCATCGAGGTAAAAGATTAAAAAAAAGTTCCCCCCCAACATCCCCCCCCCCCCCACATAAAACAAGCTAAAGAAGACAAAAACATACATTTAACACATACTGAAGAAACAACAAAGGAAGGGACAGAATGGTGGTCTGTCAATACAACATCTGCAGACTTCCACTCAGATTAATATGATTGGAGAATATATGTGTCACAACTCTCCATAAGGATGATAAAAAAACATATTGTAAAAAATGCAAACGATAATTAAAAGCAAGCTACAAACAACATTGGTTACATTTACTCTCTCCAGTATATAAAATCATGAGGGGAATAGATAATTTGAAAGCACAGAGTCTTTTGCCCAGAGTACGGAAATCAAGACCCAGAGGACTTTGCTTTAAGTTGAGAGAGGAAACATTTAACAGGAGGGGCAACATTTTCACTCAGAGGGTGGTGGGTATATGGAACGGGTAACAGAGAAGGTAGTTAAGACATGTACTATAACAACATGTAAAAGTCTTTTGGATAGGTACAGGGATAGGAATCAAACACAAGTAAATGGTGCTGTCTTAAATGAGCCATCTTGGTTGGCATGGACGAGTTGGGCTGAAGAGCCTGATTCCAGTATCCAGTGTGGCACAGTGGCACAGCAGTAGAGTTGGTGCCTCACAACGCCACACACCAAGATTCGATCCTGACTACAGTTGCTATCTGTGCAGAGTTTGTACGTTCTCCCTGTGACCGAGTGGGTTTTCTCCGGGTGCTCTGGTTTCCTCCCACACTCCAAAGACGTGCAGGTTTGTAGGTTAAGTAGCTTCTGTAAATTGTCCCTAGTGTGTCGGATAGAACTAGCGTTTGGATGATCGTCGGTCAGTGCGGACCCGGTGTGCCAAGGGGACCTGTTTCCACACTGTATCTCTAAACTAATCTCAACTAAACTTATCCACAGAAAAGGAGCACCTTGACAATGAACAATGACCAAACCCTGTACAGAGAGCGGCCTAGCTCACTATTTTGTATGTGCCTTATATATAGGTCACAAATCAGGCTATTATTGTACTGCGCTCAAGGGAGGGCTCAAAGGCAGTAAAACCAATACCTCAGCTCAGCTCCTCAGAAACCAGCAACAATTATTTTGATCCTCTCTGACCCTTTCATTGCCCAGGTGACAGTAATGAGCCTTAGTTGGATTCCACTACTTCACAAATCTTTCAAGAAATAGCCCTGTTTTGAGGCAAAAAATGGTAACAGGCTCTTTTGAAGACCCCCAAGGCTTTATCGTTACTAAGGTAGAAATATTTTCTGGACACATAGTCCTGAGGAATGTATACTATCCACAAACATCACTCCCATTACATTTAAAAATAAAAATAAATTGCTAACGCCTGAAGTACAAATAGAAAAACAAATAGTGCAGAAGTCACAGCGCTGTGAGATATAGATTATCTGATATTGCAAACAATATGTATGTAACGCTTGATGTTTGGGTGTGATCGCTGGGATTATTGCAGCTCCACTTCAATGGTGGATCACGGGTCGGGTAGTTATTCAGAGCTTTTGTCTCCTCTTTCATTGTTTGGTCTAGTTTAGTTTAGAGATGCAGTGCGGAAACAGGGCCTTTGGCCCAACAAGTCCGCGTCGACCAGCGATCCCCGCACACTAACACTATCCTGCACATACCAGGGACAATTTGCAATTTTACTGAAGCCAATTAGCCTACGTCTTTGGAGTGTAGGAGAAAACCGGAGACCCGGGAGAACACCCATGCAAGTCATGGAGAGCACATACAAACACCGTACAGACAGCAACTGTAGTCAGGATCGAACCTAGATCTCTGGTGTTGTAAGGCTGCAACTCTACCACTGCGCCACCGTGCCATCACTGTTTGAGAAGGGATGGATAAAGTAATATTCCAGTACCCCGGTAGCTCTCCAATGTATCCCATGAATCTTACATGATCACTGAGTATTGACAATGGATGTTTACATACAGGGACAATGCTTAGTTACCATGTTACAGAACCATAAAGGAGCAGAATTAGGCCATTCGGCTCATCCAAGTTTTCTCCGCCATTCATTCCTGGCTGACATATCTTTCCCTCTCAACCCCATTCTCCTGCATGGGAGGGGGGTGGGGAGGGGACACCAAGAACAAAGAACATTGTGAGCTGTAATTAATACTTTGTAACTTTGTCGTTGCCCTATACTTGGTGACTCTTTGCATACCTTGTGTATGGTATACAAAACAAATCATTTCACTGTGACATGTCATATGTGATAATAAAATGTCCGTCCATCCATGTATGTATGTATGTATGTACTGTACTGTACGGATGTATGTACCACAGCCAGTGACCCAGCCTTCTGAAGAATGGTTCCGACTAAAAACTTCACCAATTCATTTTCACAAGTTTCTTTTTGTTGGTGAAACATCAAGTTAAAGACATAATGGTTCAACGTTCTTTTATTATCATGTGTATCTTTATCTTTTTTTGCATACAGATCGATAAGATTATTGCCATACATAAGTACAATCCCCAGTTAAGTACAGAATGCAAAGTAACGTGGGTGCAGGTTCATAGACACAGATTCGAATCTAGAGACCCATGTTCGATCCTGACTAAGGGTGCTGTCTGTATGGAGTTTGTACGTTTTCCTCATAATCTTGTGGGTTTATCCTGGGTGCTTCAGCTTCCTCCCACACTCCAATGACGTACATGTTTGTAAGTTAATTGAATTTGGTAAAGATCGTAAATTTTGCCTGGTGTGTGGGATAGTGTTACTGTACATGAATCGCTGATCGGCGCAGACTCGGTGGGTCGAAGACCTTGTCTCCGCGGTGTATCTCTAAAAGCAACCTACTTAGTCTATATGCAAGAGTGACCAAGTTTTGGCAGCATTGCAGCTGCAGCCGGCCATAAAGCCCCGTTGCAGACCCCCATTCAGTCGTCATGTGAACTGTTGATAATACAGAGCTAATTCTGCTACCACCATCATCTATTGCAACACGCGATGGCTTCCAATGATTACATAGAAACATAGAAAATAGGTGCAGGAGGAAGCCATTCGACCCCTTGAGCCAGCACCGCCATTCATTGTGATCATGGCTGATCGTCCCCAATAAATAACCCGTGCCTGCCTCGTCCTCATATCCCTTGACTCCACTAGCCCTTAGAGCTCTATCTGACTCTCTCTAAAATCCATCCAGTGACTTGGCCTCCACTGCCCTCTGTGGCAGGGAATTCCACAAATTCACAACTCTCTGGGTGAAAATGTTTTTTCTCACCTCAGTCTTAAATGACCTCCCCTTTATTCTAAGACTGTGGCCCCTGGTTCTGGACTCGCCCAACATTGGGAACATTTTTCCTGCATCTAGCTTGTCCAGTCCTTTTATAATTATATATGTTTCTACAAGATCCCCCTCATCCTTCTAAACTCCAGTGAATACAAGCCTAGTCTTTTCAATCTTTCCTCATATGACAGTCCCGCCATCCCAGGGATCAATCTCGTGAACCTACGCTGCACTGCCTCAATCACAAGGATGTCCTTCCTCAAATTAGGAAACCAAAACTGTACACAATACTCCAGATGTGGTCTCACCAGAGCCCTATACAACTGCAGAAGAACCTCTTTACTCCTATACTGAAATCCTCTTGTTATGAAGGCCAACATTCCATTAGTTTTCTTCACTGCCTCCTGTACTTGCACGCCAACTTTCAGTGACCAGTGTACAAGGACACCCAGGTCTCGCTGTACCTCCGCCTTACCTCAAAAAATTCCAGATTAGTCAAGCACCCTTTCATAAATCCATGTTGACTTGGACTAATCCTTTTAATGCTATCCAAATGCCCCATTATTACCTCTTTAATAATTGACTCCAGCATCTTTCCCACCACCGAAGTCAGGATAACTGGTCTGTAATTCCCCGTTTTCTCTCTCGCTCCTTTCTTGAAAAGTGGGATAACGTTAGCTATCCTCCAATCCACAGGAACTGATCCTGAATACCTTGAACATTGGAACATTATCACCAATGCGTCCACTATTTCTAGAGCCACCTCCCTGAGGACCCGGGGATGCAGACCATCAGGCCCAGGGGATTTAACATCCTTCAGTCCCATTAGCCTACCCAATACTATTTCTCGCTTAATGAAAATTTATTTCCGTTCCTCTACCCCCTTAGATCCTCTGTCCTCCAGTCGATCTGAAAGATTGTTTGTGTCTTCCTTAGTGAAGACAGATCCGAAATACCTATTCAACTCTTCTGCCATTTCCTTGTTGCCCATAATTATTTCACCCGTGTCTGCTTTCAAGGGACCCACATTTGACTTTGCTACTCTTTTTCCCTTAACATATCTAAAGAAGCTTTTACTGTCCTTCTTTATATTCCTGTCCAGCTTCCCCTCGTACTTCATCTTTTCAGCCCTTATTGCCCGTTTTGTTTCCTTCTGTTTTCCCTATGAAAGTTTCCCAATCCTCTGGCTTCCGGCTACTCTTTGTTGTGTTATACATCTTTTCTTTTAGTTTTATTTTATCCCTAACTTCTCTTGTCAGCCATGGTTGCCTCCTACTCCCCTTAGAATCTTTCTTCCTTTTTGGAATGAAATGATCCTGAGACTTCCGGATTATGCCCAGAAATTCCTGCCATTGCTGTTCCACCATCATTCCTGCTAGAATCCCTTTCCAGTCTACTTTGGCCAGCTTGCCTCTCATGCCTTCATAGTCCCCTTTGTTCAACTGATGCGTAGACAATCTCTTATCTGCCTGCAAATAATCCATATCCAGCCATTCCCTGTATATCCACAAGCCTATCCAAAAGTCTCTTAAATGCCACCATCATATGTGCCTCACCCACCACCACCTCAAGCAGCACGTTCCAGGCATTCATCACCCTCTGTGTAAAAACACTTGTCCCGCACATCTCCATGAAACTTTCCCACTCTCATCTTAAACCCATGCTCTCTAGGAATAAACTGGAGGCGAGAAAAGACCAGAAAATAATCAGGGCTGACAACAGATGACCCCAAGAACGGTGGAGCCCGTAATGGCCCATTGTTGGCTAGGGAAGGTGTGATAACGAGGGATTCAAGGATGTGACCAGTTGAACAGGTAGGAAGATTAGGGTGGGGGGGGGGGAAGAGAGAGAGAGAGAGAGGGGAAGGATTATTTGAAATTAGAACTTTCTCTATTTTTCGTCTTCTTAAAGTTTAAAACAAGAAGTGGTACATGAAATGTATTATGTTATGTTTGGCTTATACTACTGTAATGTACATTACTTCTAATAAATAGAATTTTTTTTAAAAAAGTTAGAGAAATCAACATTCATACCGCTGGTATGAAACTGCACAAAAAAAGACACACAATGCTGGAGTTACTCAGCAGGTCAGGCAGCATCCCTGAAGAACATGGATAGGTGATGTTTACAGTTGGGTCCATTCTTCAGATTGATTGTGGGGGGGGGGGGGGAGGGGGGGGGGGGGGGGGGGGGGGGGGAGGGGGGGGGGGGGGGGGAGGGGGGGGGGAGGGGGGGGGGGGAGGGGGGGGAAGAAAACTAGAACAAAGGAGAGTCAGGACAATGCCTGGCAAGTGATAGGTGGACACAGGTGAAGGGACCCTTGATACGCAGATGGTTGGATAAAGGCCAGAACAAAAAGAAACAGAAAGTGTGAGATAAAAGGATTGAAGAGTTGCATATTATGAAGCCAGAGAAAGGAATGTAGATGGAGGGGGCGGGGGAGAAATAGGTGCAAGTCCAGTGGGGAACAAGGGATGTGGGGGTGGAAGGGTGCTGTGGGGGAGAATGGAAAGGATTGTTCGAGGTTACCTAAAATTGGAGAATTCAACATTCATACCATTGGGTTGTGAGCTGCCCAAGTGGAATATGAGGTGCTGTTCCTCCAGTTTGCATGTGGTCTCACTCTGGCAATGGAGGAGTCCCAGGACAGAAAGATCAGTATAGGAATGGGATGATAAGCTGGATTTATGCATATCCACATCTGCTGACCTTGGATTTCTTTATTGGCATCTGAATTACATGTGCACTATCACTCAAATCAGCAAATATTCACAAATCTGCTTGCAGGTTAAAAGTAAAAACCACAGATATTGGCATTGTGGCATTATGATATTGAGTTGTTATATATCAGCATGATTCTCAAGCCTTGTATCGAAGGTTGTAATGACTTGCAGTAGTGTCAGTAATTCACCTGTTAGACATAAAATGCTGGAGTAACTCAGCGGGACAGGCAGCAGACTGATCAGTCTGAAGACGGGTCTCGACCCGAAATGTCACACATTCCTTCTCTCCAGAGATGCTGCCTGTCCCGCTGAGTTACTCCAGCTTTTTGTGTCTACCTTCGGTTTAAACCAGCATCTGCAGTTCTTTCCTACACATTTGTTTCATGTTATCCCACGTTCTCATTCATTCCCCTGCACATTGGGGGAAATTTTACAGAGGCCAATTAACCTACATACAATGCATGTCTTTTGCATGTGGGAGGAAACCGGAGTATCCACACATTCACAGGGAACACATGCAAACTCCACACCGACAGCATCGTGGTCAGGATCGA
The DNA here is from genome assembly GCA_035221665.1 of Okamejei kenojei. Taxonomy (NCBI): domain Eukaryota; kingdom Metazoa; phylum Chordata; class Chondrichthyes; order Rajiformes; family Rajidae; genus Okamejei; species Okamejei kenojei. The sequence continues at coordinate 35,049,073 of CM069140.1, forward strand.
AACCAGGTCCCTGGCACTGTGAAGCATCAGCTGAAGATTTCTCCACTATTTCTCAGATTGCTTTTATTTCTGATTTGAAGGTTATTTTATTCTAGTCACTGACTAACCATTCCAACATGGTAGCTGTACAACTATAACATTGAGCCACATTATTGTCACACAGTGCACAGCGCACATCATAGCAGAATACTGCAGTTTTTTGGTGGGATTTCAGTTTTTTAGAGATACAGATCAGGCCCTTCCACACTCCGAGTCCACACCAACCAGCGATACCAGCTTATTAACACTATCTTACACACACTAGGGACAATTTACACTTATATCAAGCCAATTTACTTACAAACCTGTTTGTCTTTGGAGTGTGGGAGGATACCGAAGATCTGATAAAGCCCAAGGTAGACAAAAGTGCTGGAGAAACTCAACCCACACAGGTACAAACTCCATACAGACTGTTAAGCACAAAGTGCTGGAGGAACTCAATGGGTCAGGCAGCACCTGGAGAGGGTAGACAAAAGTGCTGGAGAAACTCAGCGGGTGCAGCAGCATCTATGGAGCGAAGGAAATAGGCAACGTTTCGGGCCGAAACCCTTCTTCAGACTTATTTTGTCTACCTTCGATTTTCCAGCATCTGCAGTTCCTTCTTAAGCACCTGTAGAGGGAATGGGCCAATGATGCATCGGGTCTGAACCCTTCGTCAGAGTTCTTCCGGAGCTTTGTGTTTTGCTCAAGGTTCCAGCATCAGCAGTTTCTTGCGTTTAGTCTCATTTAGTTTAGAGATACAATGCAGAAAAAGGGCCTTCGGCCCACCGAGTCCACACCGACCAGCGATCCCCTTACACCAACACTGTCTTACACACTCCAGAATAGCATGGCACAGTGGTGCAGTGCTAGAGTCGCCACACATATAGTGCCAGAGACTCAGGTTCAATCCTGACTACGAGTGCTGCCAGTATGAAGTTCTCAGTATTCTGGTACGAATATTGATTTCGCTGACTTCAAGTAACCCTTGCATTCCCTCTCTCTTTGTCCTTCCCCCACCCTAGTCATCCTACTAGTTTCACTGTCGCCCTGCTGAGTTTCACTGTTTGTATGCACTCGTTATCACCTCCTCCACAGCCAACAATGGACCATTGTCGGCTCCACCTTTCCTTGATCATTGGTGCTGGCTTTGATTTGGTCTTTTCATACCTTTCATTTGTTCTTTATACATTGTCATATCTCTAGTTTCCCTTTCCCCTGACTCTCAGTCTGAAGAAGGGTCTCAACCCAGTCACCTATTGGGATGGCGGGACTGTCATATGAGGAAAGATTGAAAAGACTAGGCTTGTATTCACTGGAGTTTAGAAGGATGAGAGGGTCTCTTATAGAAACATATACAATTATAAAAGGACTGGACAAGCTAGATGCAGGAAAAATGTTCCCAATGTTGGGTGAGTCCAGAACCAGGGGCCACAGTCTTAGAATAAAAGGGAGGTCATTTAAGACTGAGGTGAGAAAAAACTTTTTCACCCAGAGAGTTGTGAATTTATGGAATTCCCTGCCACAGAGGGGTGGAGGCCAAATCACTGGATGGATTTAAGAGAGAGTTAGATAGAGCTCTGGGGGCTAGTGGAGTCAAGGGATATGGGGAGAAGGCAGGTACGGGTTATTGATAGGGGACGATGATCACAATGAATGGCGGTGCTGGCTTAAAGGGCCGAATGCCTCCTCCTGCACCTATTTTCTATGTTTCTATTCCTTTTCGCCAGAGATGCGGCCTGTCCCGCTGAGTTACTCCAGCATTTTGTGTCTATCTTCAGTGTTAACCAGCATCTGCAGTCCCTTGCTACACACTCAATATTCATACCACTGGGTTTTATGGCCACACTATGAGTTGTGTGTGTGTTCTGCGGCGGGTTAACCATGCATTGCGAACCAGTGCACACATTAGATGCCAGCAACATAATATCCAGGAAAAGGGAGGGGGTGGGGGTACATCAATGTTACACGTACAGTAAATCAAACCGATCGCACCATCCCCTGCTGTTTAATTCCCATATATTAACTTTGCACCTAGAGTGAATTGTATAGACCACACTAACTCCTGCTGTTACACATAATGCATTAAAACTGCACTTACAGTGGATTCTACAGTCTCCACAGTTCCTGCCATGAAATTGTCGACATTCAGCACTAAACCTGCGGTGACTCGTATAGAAAACACTGCCGCCCCCTGTTTCGCTTAATATATATTGTAAAGAGCACCTGCAGTTAAAAAAAAGCGCAAAGCACAACACTCCCTGCTGTTTAAATCACACACATTACCGTCGATTCTGCAGGGAATCCTATATTTCTGCCGTTTAACAAAATACATCAAAGTACATCCCGCAGCCCCTTGCAGTTAATTCCGCATATGTCAACATTGCTCCTAGAGTAAACAGTATAGATCACGGCAACGCCACTGCTCAATGTGCTAAGTCGCTTGCAGTATATAGAATGGAGCACACTGCCTCTGCCGTCGTATTCCCGTACAGAATCTTCACAGCTCCAGTGTATATTGTAGACCGCATTGCCACCTGCCGCCCATTATTCCCTAATATCATCCCTGCACCTCCAGTAGGGAGCTCAGACCACACATGGTTCCCTTTGTTCTATCCCGAAACGGTGACAATACAATTGCATGGACCACACCGCCCCCTTTTGTTCGGTCAAAGTTGTGCAGATATTTATCCTGAAGCAAGATGTACAGTCTCTTGCCCATAGTTGGCAAATCGAGGACCAGGGGACATGGGTTTAAGGTGAAGGGGAAAACATTTAATAGAAATCTGAGGGGTGACCTTTTCACACAAAGAGTGGTGGTTGTATGGAACAAGCTGCCAGAGGAGGTAGTTGAGGCAGAGACTATCCCGACATTTTTGAAACAGTTAGACAGGTACATGGATAGGACAGGTTCGGAGGGATGTGGGCCAAACATGGGCAGGTAGGACAAGTGTAGCTGGGACATGTTGGCTGGTGTGAGCAAGTTGGGCCGAAGGGCCTGTTTCCACACCGTATCACTCTGTGACTCCATGAGTGGTGCCTAGGCTGGGTGAGGTATCCGATATCTGCGGTTCATCAGCGATTCAAATTTGCACGCTACAGCCAGGACTTAGGAACTGGTAGGACGACTAGGGTGGGGGAGCAGAGGAGAGGGAATGCAGGGGTTGAATGAAATTAGAGGATTCAACATTCATACTGCTGGGTTGTAAGCTGCCCAAGCTTGTTCTATCAATTTCCTGTTAAGCATGTTAATATTGCAACTGAATTGCTTAGCACAGTGCAGTGCTACCTTTGGCAAAAGGGCAATGTTATAAAATGAATATTTGTACAAAATGCAATATCCCATGCATTATAAAGGTTCTATATTGATCGGGGTTAATCAACAGTATTCCCATCTTCTAACCATTATTGGGAAAGGATATATTAAAGTTTCAAAGTGCTCACTTCAAGAATCAAGCAAATCTCTTGCTCGCTGACTTTGACCAAAAGTTTTGTGTGCTTTTGGAAGGAGCTTGAAGGTTTATTATGTCCTCATCCATTGCTGTAATCTCCAGCATCAGACCTACAAGCATCCCATTGCACCTCTCTGCTCTTCACTCGAAGCCACCAGTGACTCATGGTGGCACTTGCATCTGCACTGCTGCTTCCAGGGATACTGTCGCAATGTTAGGGGGCACAGGTTCAGTTGCTAATTTTAACTCTTGAGTGAGGTGGTCCATCTACTGCCCAGATAGCCCCTACTGTCAAGCTTCTATCCATTAGCTCACTCCTAAGGTAGTACAACCCCATTTTCTCACACAGTTGCTATCACTTGCCTCTTTAAGACCTCTTCCCGATTGTTCCTCAGACACCATCCCTCCACCTCAAGTTCAGAGTTGCCAAACTGCCCAAGCCTGTGGCCAATGGGAAGCTCCGAACCACTCCCAGAAAACCTCAGGAGTACTTTCAGTTGTCTACCTTATGATGTTCAACATCGATAGCTCACATCATCTCCTGGGGCCCTGCTCATTGGTCACTGAGTTCCAGTGAATGGTTTCCCACCATTGGAGAAGGGACCATCTCACTGAGAAGATATCACCACATTGAAAACCTACAACGTCCATACACGGCCTGTGTCTCCAAATGCACCATCAAACCCACGTTGCAACGAACTGGACAAGAAGATTAGCATGGATGTGGTGGGCTCCTTGTACTTTATACCTCTGTAAAACCCAGGACCTGCGTGCAGTTCGGGTCACCCTATTCCAGAAAAGATGTGGAAACTTTGGAGAGGATACTGAGGAGGTTTACCAGAATGCTGCCTGGATGAGAGAGTTTCAGCTACAGGGAGAGGTTAGATAGACTTTTTCTCTGGAACATCTGAGGTTGAAGTGAGACAATAGAGGTATATAAAATTATGAGAGGCATAGATAGGGTAGACAGTCTGAGGTGGAAATGTCCAACACTAGAAGGCATAGCTATAAGATGAGAGGGGGAAAGTTTAATGGATATATGTGCAGAGCAAGTTTATTACATGGAGAGTTGGGGAGATCTGGAACGCATCGCCAGGGTTGGTGGTGGAAGCAGGTACAATAGTGGTGTTGAAGAGACTTTTAGATAGGCATATGGAAGTGCATGGAATAGAGGGATATGGATCATGTACAATCAGTTGAGATTGGGTTTGTTAATCCTGGCTAGATTGGAGCAGCTAGAACTTCAAAATGGGGTTAGGTTTCAGGGTTGCCGGGAGATTTGGTCAATTTGGAGTTGCTCTCTGCAGAGCTGGGACAAGCTGTGAAGAGGTGCCAGAACTGGAGCTTAGATGCAATCTGCAAGCAAAGAATGGGAAGAACTGCAAACCCTGTCAATTTGGTGCAAAATGCACAGAATAGACTGGATGGCAGCAAACCAGACATACAGCTTGTAAATAGTTGTAAGAAATGTTGCAGAGTTTGACTTTGCCAAGTGTTGATTGGATGAGGTGTTGAGCCTTGTCTGGGTTTTCTGTAAATCAGGGTCAATGTTTCTAAGTTGATTTCCTCTCGAAGTCCGTTGTATTGAGCTGTTGTATCATTGGGTTAGGGGAATGCCTGTTATGTATGGGGTTAATTGATATCTGTAATTGGGTTATTAAGAGACCACCCCCTTGTGGTTCGGCCCCTCAAGGTCCCGGGACATATAAAAGTCCGCAATCACGAGGCTCAGCGTCGATCTTCTGGAAGAGCGCTCGGGCCTGCGTGAACTTCTGGAGTGCCTCTGCCTGAGCAAGGCCTAGAGGGCTTGAACAGGCAGACACGAGGATCGAACCCGCGGTGGGATAGGTACAGTGTGTGATCTGTGACGTGCTTTTGGTAAAATAAAATTTAGTTGTTTCAAGTGCTTGATTCAGTGTTATTACTGAAACTAGACTGGGGGGAAGCTTAGAAACGAGCAATTATCAGGTTCAGCTAGGCATCATGTTCGGCACAAATATTATAGGCTAAATGGCCCATTCCTGTGCTGTGTTGTTCTATGTTTCCTCATCTCTTACTTCTCTAAATAAACAACAAACATGTTCCATAAAATCTCTCTGTTAGTATTCTTTTTAATAAAAATCTGCCCTCTGTTACCTCATCTCCTTCTTACTATAGCCATCTCGTCACCTTGTTGTTACTCTCTGAGGGAATTTAATTCCTTTATTCTCGCTGGAGTTTACATTCCCCCCATGCCTGCATATGTGAGGTGCAAATGCAACTCGCTGCCAAGATAATGAGGGGAGAGAGTGACTTCCCGGACTCCATGATCATTGTTTTGGGGGACTTTAACAAGGCTAACCTCAGCTGTGGCCTTCCAAAATACAGACTTCATGTTACCTGCCCCACCAGAGGGGAGAGAACACTCGATCACTGTTATACAGCAATCAAGAACGCATATCGCTCTGTTCCCCGGGCAGGTCTGGGTCTCTCTGATCATTGTCTAGTTCACCTTATTCCGACCTACAGGCAGAAACTAAAAGCTGCTAAGCCTGTGGTCAGAACAACGAAAAGGTGGACAAGCGAGGGCATTGAGAACCTACAATCCTGCTTTGACTGCACGGATTGGAATGTGTTCAGGGAAGCAACCACAAGCCTCGATGAGTATACGGACACTGTATCATCATATGTCAGCTTTTGCGAGGACAGTTGCATTCCAACTAAGACCCGGACCTGGTTCAACAAAAACAAGCCCTGGTTCACTGCAGAACTCAGACAGCTCTGACGGTCTAAAGAGGAAGCCTACAGGAGCGGGGATGCAGACCTCTACAGGCAGGCCAAGTACAAGCTGAGAAGAGGAATCGGAGCTGCCAATGAAAAGTACTCTGAGAAGTTGAGGAGCAAGTTCTCAGCTAGTGACTCTTCTTCAGTTTGGAAGGGCTTGCAATAAATTATCAGCTATAAGAGGAAAGCCCCCCGCTCTTTGGACAATCGTCAGCTGACCAACGCCCTGAATGAGTTTTACTGCAGGTTTGAAAATCAGAAAAATAACCTTGCAACCCCCTCCCCCCCTCACCAGTCAGACCCCAGTCAATAAAGAATGGACCCTGCACCCTCTCCTTCCCATTCACCACTTCACACCTACTTAAGGCAAGACTCCAGTATGAAAAGACTGTTCCATTTCCCACCCCAACCGACACTTCACACCCACTCACAGCCTGACCTCAGTCTGCAAAGACTGTGCCTTTCTACTCCCACCCCCCTCCAATCACCACTTCACACCCAATCATCCACACCCTCTGTGCTGCACAACATAACTTATCCAATATCAACAATAAAAATAAAAATAGAGGAGAGGCTTTTCAGAGGGCAAAAGAGCCGGAAATCTCCAGGACCTGATAATGTTTCCCCCTCTAGTCTTAAGCTCTGTGCCAGACAGCTGGCACCGGTTTATACAGACATTTTTAACCAGTCCCTGCAAACATGCACTGTCCCTGCCTGCTTCAAAGTCTCCACTATTGTCCCTGTACCCAAAAAAGCAAGGATTACTTGTCTTAATTACCACAGGCCTGTCGCACTGATCTCTGTAGTCATGAAGACACTCAAAAGGCTTGTGCTGGCCAAGCTGAAAAATATCCCAAACTCCCTGCTGGACCCTCTGCAGTTTGCATATCGGGCCAATAGATCTGTGGATGATGCAGTCAACCTGGGCCTGCACTTCATCCTACAGCACCTAGTCCGCCAGGGGACCTATGCGAGGATCCTGTTTGTTGATTTTAGCTCTGCATTCAACACCATTGTGCCAGAGCTACTACACTCCAAACTTTCCGAGTTGACTGTGCCTGAACCCCTCTATCAGTGGATCACCAACTTCCTGACAGACAGAAAGCAGCATGTGTGGCTGGGAAAGCACATCTCGGACCCGCAAACACTCAGCATAGGAGCACCGCAAGGCTGCGTACTCTCCCCTCTACTCTAATTTCTCTACACCAATGACTGCACCTCCACAGACAACTCTGTCAAGCTTCTCAAGTTTGCGGACGGCACAACTCTGATTGGACTGATCCAGGATGGGGAGGAATCTGCCTACAGACAGGAAGTGTCACAGCTAGTGTCCTGGTGCCATAGCAACAACCTAGAGCTCAATGCTCTTAAGACAGTGGAATTGATTGTAGACTTTAGGAGAGCTCCCCCTCCCCTCACCCCACTCACCATCAACAACACCACAGTCACATCTGTGGAGTCTTTTAAGTTCCTGGGAACCATCATCTCCAAGGACCTTAAGTGGGGGGCTACCATCGACTCCACAGTCAAAAAGGCACAACAGAGGATGTACTTCCTACGGCAGCTGAGGATGCACAATCTGCCACAGGCAATGATGGTCCAATTCTACACGGCCATCGTAGAGTCTGTCCTCACCTTCTCCATCATGGTCTGGTTTGGCTCAGCCACCAAGCACGACACCTGGAGGCTGCAGCGAATCGTCCGATCAGCAGAGAAGATTATTGGCTGCAACCTTCCCTCCATTGATGAACTGTACACTGCAAGGACCAGGAAGCGAGCGGGCAAGATCATCTCTGACCCCTCTCACCCTGGCCACAAACTCTTTGAATCACTTCCCTCTGGAAGGCGACTCCAGACTGTCAAAGCTGCCACAGCCAGAAATAAAAACAATTTTTATCCACGAGTAGTTGCTCTACTCAACAGCCAAAAATCTGTAGCCTCCCTTTGATCTGGTATTTTGTTGGTTCACATGCTTGATCAATGGTGTTTTATCATTAATGTTATATTATTATTAATGTTTAGTGTTTTCTGAGTCATTCGTAACTGTCACTGTATGTCATGTTGTTTGTTGTGGGCGGAGCACCAAGGCAAATTCCTTGTATGTGAATACTTGGGCAATAAATTTACTTACTTACTTACTTACTTACCTACGTGTTTAAAATTATTAAAAAGTAATGAGTAATTTAGAGGTTGCTGATCCAAGGATTATTTCTAATTTCCTCAGTCTTAGAGTCATAGAGTCACACAGCACAGAAACAGGTCCTGTCGGCCCAACTCATCCATGTTAGCCAAGATGCCCCAACTAAACTGATCCCATTTGCCTGCATTTGGCCCATATCCCTCTAAACCTTCTCCATCCATATACCTGTACAAGTGTCTTATCTTCCACCTGCAAAGCATCCCATTTTCATTATTTGTAACACAGTGGAAACTATACTCGTCCTATTCCTTGCACCCACCACGAATGGGATGGAAAAGTGGAAATAATGATATAGACATCAGTTCCCCAAATTTCCTTTTGATTGGGGTCAAGGAAAATTGGGCAGAGTGTGCAGCAGAGCATTAGTTCTCTTGCAAACCCACCTCTTGCAAATCACACCAAGATTTTTCCTTGTAAAATTTTACTAGCAATCAGAAAAGCAGATTCAGATGTTACATTGAAACATAGATACATAGAAAATAGGTGCAGGAGGAGGCCATTCGACCCTTCGAGCCAGCACCGCCATTCAATATGATCATGGCTGATCGTCCTTTGTTGACGACAAAGGGCTGGAATACAAAAGGAGACACAAGAAACTATAGATGCTGGTTTACAAAAAAAGACACAAATTGCTGGAGTAACTCAATGGATCAGGCAGCATCATTGGAGAACATGGATAAATTACGTTTTGTGTCAGGACCCTTCTTCAGATTTGAAGAATTATACTGAACCGAAACCTGACCTATCTATGTTCACCAGGGATGCTGCCTGACTCCAGCAGTTTGTGTCTTTCTTGTCCCAGGTATTCAATCTTATAGAGGTATATAAAATCATGAGAGGAATAGATCAGGTAGACTCACAGAGTCTCTTGCCCAGAGTTGGGGAATCAAGAACCAGAGGACATGAGTTTAAATGAAGGGGGAAAGGTTTAATAAGGATCTGAAGAGTCACTTTTTCACACAAAGGATGGTGGGTGTATGGAACGAGCTGTCAGAGAAAGTAGTTGAGGCAATGTTTAAGAAACAATTAGAAAGGTACACGGATAGCACAGGTTTGGAGGGATAAGGGCCAAACGCAAGCAGCTGGGACTAGTATGTTTGGGACACATCGGTGTGGGCAAGTTGGGCTCAAGGGCTTGTTTCCATGCTGTATGACTCTATGACTATTAACGATCAGTTAACTGGGGAAAATGTACAGGGGCTTTAAACAATTATTGTGCCAATGTATCCGTTCCTTTGTACACTTTTGTTTATTTGCTATATAAAAACATTAAATGCGAATGGTATGTTGGCATTCATAGCAAAAGGATTTGAGTACAAGAGCAGGGAGGTTCTACAGCAGTTGTACAGGGTCTTGGTGAGGCCACACCTGGAGTATTGCGTACAGTTTTGGTCTCCTAATCTGAGGAAAGACATTCTTGCCATAGAGGGAGCACAGAGAAGGTTCACCAGACTGATTCCTGGGATGGCACGACTTCCATATGAAGAAAGACTGGATAGACTTGGCTTGTACTCGCTGGAATTTAGAAGATTGAGGGGTGATCTCATAGAGACTTACAAAATTCTTAAGGGGTTGGACAGGCTAGATGCAGGAAGATTGTTCCCGATGTTGGGGAAGTCCAGGACAAGGGGTCACAGTTTACGGATAAGGGGGAAGTCTTTTAGGACCGAGATGAGAAAATCGTTTTTCACACAGAGAGTGGTGAATCTGTGGAATTCTCTGCCACAGAAGGTAGTTGAGGCCAGCTCGTTGGCCATATTTAAGACGGAGTTGGATGTGGCCCTTGTGGCTGAAGGGATCAGGGGGTATGGAGAGAAGGCAGGTACAGGATACTGAGTTGGATGATCAGCCATGATCATATTGAATGGCGGTGCAGGCTCGAAGGGCCGAATGGCCTGCTCCTGCACCTAATTTCTATGTTTCTATGTTTCTATGTTAAAGGTTGGATTCCTCAGACTGAAGAAGGGTCCCGACCCAAAAGGTCACCTTTCTATGTTTAGGAAGGAACTGCAGATGCTGGTTTATACCGAGGATAGACACAAAGTGCTGGAGTAACTCAGCGGGTCATACAGCATCTCTGGAGAAAAAGGATGTGCGATATTTCGGGTGGGAATCTTTTTTCAGACGGGAGTTCTGTGAGACCGTCTCTCACTGCTCTCCCTCTGTGATTTCTTCTGCTCTCCGGCTCCATGACCAGATCACCTATCTAGGTTCTCCAGAGATGCTGCTGACCTGCTGAATGACTCAAGCACTCTGCCTCTTGTTTTTGACTGGAATACAAAAGCAGGGAGTGTTGAATGGAGCCTTGGTGTGACTTTCTTTGGAGCAGTGTGCTCAGCTCTGGACACTGAACTACAGGAAGCGCAGGTTCATTGGAATGAAATCATTTGTGGGCACTCTTTGCACAAACTTGGATATGCTCCCTTCTTTATGAATGATTAGGTGTGGTCTAATCCTGGCCTCAAAATGTTAGAATGGTTCCACAGGGTGAATCAGAGAAACCCGATGAAAGGAGCTGAAAGGAGCGTAAGCCATTCAGGAAGGAAGTCCGGAACTTCTTTTCTGGTACAGATTCATGGAAACCCCACTCCATAAAAGCTATTAAAACGTTCAAAATACAGATCATTATTGTTGGAAAGGTGTTTCCAGATCAAGAGTCTTATGGGTCTGTCCCACTTCGGTGATTTTTTAGGCAACTGTCATAATCGTAGCAGGTCGCCGAAAAACCAGTGACTGGACCCCTCTACGACAATGTCTACGACAATCTCCAAACAACCTACCACCTAGTCGACATCAAGCTCACGACAACCGGCGACCCAATCATCACGACTTATGGCTTCCACCTACGACCACACCTACGACAACCTACGACGACACCTACAACAACCTACGACCACACGTGACAAGCTACGACCCTGTCGGTGACAACTGAAGACAATTCACATCATTTTGGCCTCCAAAACAATGGAATCACCCAGTTTTCCGATAAAAGGGGTCGTAGGGTGGGGGTTCGAATCAATCTGCATCATGACTACCATGGAGCAACATCAGAGGCCATTGCTCTCACAAGAAGAAGAAGCCCCGCTGCTTGCTGCAGCCCTCATGCTTAAAGATCAGCAAGACAGAAGGACAAGAAGAATGGGGAAGAAGAAACCCAAGAAGTGGTCTGTGTGGTTGAAGCTCTTATCCCCGAACAGATGCAGGTTGGGCCAATATGACAACCTGATGTTTTTCACATCTATCTCTCTCTCCCCCCATCAAGGTTGGTTCTTCTGTTTGCCTTTATTTGCTTCCGTTTTATTTGTTTAAGGTTATTTATCACATTATAGCTTTTGAAAGATTCAAGCGGGTATCAGACGCTTTTTAAGGGCTGAAACGGGGGGGGGGGGGGGGGGGGGTGTGTGTGTGTGTGTGTGTGTGTGTGTGTGTGTGTGTGTGTGTGTGTGTGTGTGTGTGTGTGTGTGTGTGTGTGCGTGTGTGCGTGCGTGCGTGCGTGCGTGCGTGCGTGCGTGCGTGCGTGTGTGTGTGTGTGTGTGTGTGTGTGTGTGTGTGTTCCAAGCTGATGGAGAAGCTGATGGAGACAGGCTGCACCGATGGTGACACTGCAAAGATTGCCAAGAAAGACCTGTAACAAGAGAGCCAAGGACCAGAGACAACTCCGAACTAGGCAGCGTATCATGGCAGAACGGAATAATCTGAAGACCAGCAGCAAACAGCTCACACCACAAAGAGACGTCCACCATTCCAGGAAGAGAGCCCACAACAGACCACAAGAAAAGGCCCTTTTCGGGGCCACCCACATCCTCCCAATATAGTTTGCTTTTCAATGCAGTGCAATTCTTGTGTTTCTGTTTGTTTTATTGATCAAAATATATGAAATTTAAATATTTAAACTACTCTGAAATATAGTATCTTCATACATCAATATGCCGTCAAAATGTCAAGCATTTCCTTTATTGATATTGAAACCAACAAAAGTTTTAACAATAAAAGGTTGATAAGAACATACAACAGTACATACAAAAATATTATGATTACATAAAATTTGAAATTATCCATAATAAATCTATAAAGAATCACCACCTTAACAACAAAAAAAACGAAGTTAGCACCGGCGACAACCTACGTCACCTGGCGACAACCTACCTTAACCTGGCGACAACCTATGACAGCACCTACGTCAGGAGAAGTCAAGTTACGTTCATTGGCATCAAACCCACTGTCGCCGACTGTCCCTGAAAATTTTTAAACATGTTGAAAATTCTGCGGCAACCAGAAAGACACTACGACTATTTTGGGCGACTGAGGAGACGACTCATGACCATACAGGCGACACACCGGTGACCATGTGGCAACAGCCTAGTTGCCTGTAGTCACCTAAACAATTGACTAAGTGGGACAGGCCTATTAGAGTCATAAAGCTATACAGATGGGAAACAGGCCCTTCAGCCCAAAAGTCCATGTTGACCACGTTGGCTAACCAAGCTAGTTCCACTTGACCACTCCTGACCCATATTCCTCCAAACCCTTTCCTATACGTACCAAGCCACTACCAATTTTCTAGCACCCTTAGTTCCAGAGATTTCTGGATTATCCATTTTGCCAGACCAACAGAAGTCCAGTGGAATCTGATTGGTCCGCCTAGATCGTCAGGGAGCCAAGATAGCGGCCCACAAAGTCTGCCTCGGAAGTCGGCTATGGGAGCGGATCTGCTGGCTCCGCCTGGACTAGAGTTCCAGAGCCTCGGCCGCAGGGGACAAATTTGACCTGACGATCAGACGTAGAAGTCCCGATGAGGTCGAGATCAGCCACCTCACCCAGCCTGGGCTCCACAATTTGGGGGGGAGGGGGGGGATTTCAAGTGCACTCTCATAATTTTGTCCAGTTTAAAGAAGGTGCCAGACTACCAGTTGACAGTGGACCTGCACATAACTAAATGTTGTGTAAATGTAATTGAAACCACCTCTACCACTTCCTCTTGCAGCTTATTCCACACACATGTGAGCGAATTGCACCTTGGGTCCCTTTTAAATCTTTCTCCTCCCATATTAAACCTATAGATTTGGACTCTCCTATCCTAGAGATAGACCATGGTTATTCACCTCATTGATGACCCTCAAAAATATATATACCTTTCAGTCTAATTTAGCTTAAACCCTTCAGCCCACTGAGTCCACGCCGACCAGCGATCCCCGCACACTTAAGGGCCTGTCCCACTTTGGTGTCATTTGCACGTAATTTACGTGTCATCATTTACGCGTCACGACGCACGACGCACGTGTTGTGCCGCGCACGTGCAGCACACATAATGCGCATTGCGTGTGCATGGTACATGCTGACGTAGGCAGTGACGCGCGGCGCCCCAGGATTTTGGTATGTACAAAATCTTCGCGCGCCATCTGCGTTACGCACAAATGATGCCCAAGTGGGACAGGCCCTTAACACTATCCTACATACTCTAGAGACAATTTATAATTTTACCAAGCCAATTAGCCTACAAAGCTGTATGTCTTTGGAGTACCTCTCTAGTTAGTTTAGTTTATTGTCATGTGTACCGAGGTACAGTGAAAAGCTTTCTGTTGCTGCTATCCAGTCAGCGGTAAGACTATACATGATTACAATCAAGCCATCCACAGTGTACAGATAAGGTCGAGATCAGGATAAAGGGAGTAACGTTTAGTGCAAGATAAAGTCCAGTAAAGTCCAAATAAAGATAGCCCAGGTGTCTCCAATGAGGTAGATGGTAGGTCAGGACAGCTCTCGAGTCTGTGATAGGATGGTTCAGTTGCCTGATAATAGCTGGGAAGAAACTGTCTCTGAATCTGGAGGTGTGCCAGAGGGGAGAAGAGGGAGTGGTCATGATGAGGCTTATCCTTGATTATACTGGTGGCCTTGCCAAGGCAGTGCAAGTGTAGATGAAGTCAATGGAAGGGTGGTTGGTTTGTATGATGGTGTGGGCTGTGTCCACAATTCTCTGCAATTTATTGCGGTCTTGGTTGAAGTTGTTCCCAAACCATACTGTGATTCAATGCTTTCCACGGCGCATCTGTAGAAATTGCTGAGAGTTGTTTGGGACACGCTGAACTCCCTAAGCCCCTCAAACTCAGATGATCCCTGGAAATTAAAAAGAGACAGTCCATCCAGCCTCCCCATATAACTCAAACCCCCCTCAGTCCCTGTAAAATCTCATTAATCTTTTTTGCATCATTTCCAGTTTAACAATGTCAGAATATCACAGTACTCAGAATATGGCCTTACAAACTTCTTGCACAGCTGTTTATAGAGCAAGATCAGCAGATTAAAGGGAGATGCAGATTAGGTGCAGATCCGAGAGGGTACAGTCTTAAGGTAACCAAGGAGAGATTTAAGAGGGACCTCAAGGGCAACTTTTTCACTCAGAGGGGTAGTCCGTATGTAGAATGTGCTGCCAGAGAAGCTCTAAAATCAGATACAATTGTACCTTGCCTCGCGCAGCTCAACCAGATGCACAACTGTGCCACCATACTGGATGATTGGTTGGCTGAATGGTTGGTTGGTATATGGATGGCTGATGGTCGGTGCACACTCAGTGGGCCGCCGGACGTGTTCCCACACTGTACCTCACCTTGACTCTATAATCTATATGAAGTGCAAGGCCACATGGAATGGGACTGAAAGAGGTTGATCTGGGCTGAATGACTTTAGACTTTAGACTTTAGAGTTACAATGCAGAAACAGGCCCTTCAGCTCACCGTGTCCACACCAACCGGCAATCACCCCATACGAGCACTATCCTACACACTGGGGACAATGTACAATTTTACCAAAGCCTAATTTTTCCTACAAACCTGTAGATCTCCAGAATGTGGGCGGAAATCAAAGTACCCAGAAGAAAACCAAGGAAGAATGTACAAACTCCATACAGATACAGGTAGTCAGGATCGAACCCGGGTCTCAGGTGCTGTAAGGCAGAGACTACCGCGGTGCCATTGTGCTGTCCCAGACTTGGGCCGAATGTCCTCACTCTTAGTTGCAAACAGGATAAACAGGCTTAAGGTCTCTGTGGGCTACTATATATTTCACAGATATCTTGCACACATTTAATATCTCTGTCTTCTCACTTTACAGTCTCCAATTATGTTATGTAATGACAAGCTTACGTTATGCCAACATAAGCTTGGCATAACTGTTCTATATTCACTTGATATTACCTTATTTGGTCCAAGACAGCTTACAATCCCTGAGGGTGCTTTCTCCATTAAAAAACTGCCACTGCTGGTAGATTTAATTTTTTTTTAAATGATGCTCACTTTTAGCTTGTGTAATTAGAGAATTCCTGAAATATTTATAAATACGTGTGCATACATCTACAAATGTAAACGTATTATAAATATTCACATAGGGTGAAATTGATTCCAATTAAAATTCCTAGCCAGTTCTACTCACTGAAATTTTTTTAAATCTTTTTATGTATAATGAGTTTTAAACTCACATTACTTAATGTTAGAAGGAAATAGTGGGCATACAAATTCTTCCAGTACACAGAAATCACCGATACAAATTGGTCGTCTTCTGTCATCACATCCTTTCTGAAAAAAAAGAGTAAAAATTATCAAATTGTTCACATTAAATTTGGTTATTAATCCATCTGGTTGCATATTGGATGCTCTATGTTTATATCAATTTTCCCAAAATTGGAAGCACGCATTATTAAAAAGATCCTAACTAATATGATTTGACGTAGGTTATTTTTCAGGTGTAGGTTTAGTATTGTCACATGTACATGTTTACAATGTAAAGCTTTGTTTTGCATGCTGTCCAAATATATCTCGATTTATTTTGCTATCCAAATAGGCTTAAAATCATCCACGTCCATCGCCCAGCGGGGGCTTCAATATCGTGAGCCTTGATCGCCTCGACGCAGCAGTTTGGCAAGGAGAAGAAGCAAGGAAAAGATAAGACTTTTTTTACCTTCCATCACAGTGAGGAGTTGCCTGGAGGAGAGTCACTATGATGGATGTTTGTGTTAAATTGTGTTTAATTGTGTGTTTTGTTGCTTTTTTACTCTTATGATTAAATGGCAATGAAATTTCATTCAAACTTGTTTTTTAATGACAAATAAAGAAATTCAATTCAATTCAATACCACACATATGTACAATCAAATCAAACTCTACCACAAAAGATAGAGCGAAGGCAAAGATACAGAGTGCAGAGTATAGTTCTCAGCATTGTAGCGCATCAGTTTCATAGACAAATTTTAATGTTTCCAATGGGGAAGAGAGTACCCTGGCTTTTGGAAGGACAATTCAGATCAGCCTGATAACGGAGGGGAAGAAGGTGTTCTATTCCCACAAAGAGAGGTTCAAAGACTCATGTAGAAACAAGGATCTGCAGATGCTGGTTTACAAAAAAGGACTCAATGTGCTGGAGTAACCCAGTGGATCGGATACTCAGCAGCATATTTGGAGAACATGGATAGACAATGTTTTGGGTCAGGAAACTTCAGACTGAAGTAGGGTCCCAATCTGAAACATCACCTAATCATGTTCACCAGAAATGCTGCCTGACCCGTTGAGTTACTCCAGCACTTTATGTCCTTCAAAGATGAGTACTTTTCACATCAGAGGCAGTGTAGCATCTTGGAACATATAAGATTGTTAAGGGCTTGGACATGCTAGAGGCAGGAAACATGTTCCTGATGTTGGGGGAGTCCAGAACCAGGGGCCACAGTTTAAGAATAAGGAGTAAGGAGAACGGAGACGAGGAAACACTTTTTCTCACAGAGTGGTGAGTCTGTGGAATTCTCTGCCTCAGAGGGCAGTGGAGGCAGGTTCTCTGGATGATTTCAAGATAGGGCTCTTAAAAATAGCAGAGTCAGGGGATATGGGGAGAAGGCAGGAACGGGGTACTGATTGGGGATGATCAGCCATGATCACATTGAATGGCGGTGCTGGCTTGGAAGGCAGTGCTGGCTACTCCTGCACCTATTGTCTATTGTCTATTGTCTGTTGGTGAGCAGTCTTGACTGACTTGCCGGGGTTGTGAAAGCCTTGTGGTTTTCCAATGCTGACTTCAGTCTGACTGACCACAGCCGGCGCTGATCAGTCTGAGAGTGAGCGGTCAAACGGTGGCATCATGTGATGCCAGAAGTACAGAGCTGACTCCTTTTTCATGGCTTCATTTTGTATCAACGTGAGAGAAATAGGACTGGGAGCATCTCAGCTGCTGAAAAACCCAGACATGGAGTTTTTCACATGGCCTCAGTGGAAGGCTGAGTGTTTTATTAGCACCAGCACTAGTTAGGGGACTACCACTGTAATTACTGGACATTACCAGTGCCAAAAAAATCATCTTCTCGTGTATTTGTATGCCTGAGAGCGTTTCAGTCGCAAGACCAAAATCTTGCTTTTTGTTGCAACAAGGAACTGCAGATGCTAGTTTACAAAAGTAGACACAGAGTAACTCCGCGGGTCAGGCAGCATCCCGGACGTACGTGGACTGAGTATGTGGACAATAAGGAGCAGCAGGAATCACAGAGGGGGTGCAGTTAGAGAGGGTCCCACAGAACTTCCGACAGAGAGAGAGGGTGCATATACCTTGAGGAGATTTTACAGTTGCGCAGCAGCAGAGTTGTTACCTTACAGCACCAGAGATGCAGGTTCAATCCTGACTACAGGTGCTGTCTGTACAGAGTTTATACGTTCTCCCTGTGACCTCCTGGGTTTTCTCCAGACAGTCCGGTTTCCTCCCACACTCCAAAAACATACAAGCTTGTAGGTTAATTTGCTTCTGTAAATTGTAATGTGTCCCTAATGTGTAGGATAGTGCTAGTATACGGAGTGATCGCTGGTCGGCGAGGACTCAGTGGGCCAAAGGGCCTGTTTCTGCATTATATCTCTAAATTCTAAAGTCAGTGAGTATAGCAAGAAGAACTACGGATTCTGGTTCTTAATTACAACATGTATCTTCTCAAAAGAAACTAGACAAAATCAATTTGCATAGAGAACCATTATCTCAGTCATAGTCATTAACAGGTCCTCCAAATCTATTAACCCTCCATTTTTACCTCATCCTACCATAAACCTACTTAATCTCACCACATTCTCATCAACTGTTACCACCCACCTATACAAAAGGGCAATTAACCAACCAACCGTTTTAGAACTGCAAGATTCTGCAGATGCTGGCTGAAACATTGAACAAAAATAAACTGACAAAAGGAACTTATCAGGTCAGTCAGCATCTGTGGAATGAATGAAAAGGTGATGTTTTGGGTCCCACACTCCAAAGACTACAGGTATGTAGGTAATTGGCTTGGTAAATGTAAAAATTGTCCCTAGTGTGTAGGATAGTGTTAATTTGCGGGGATCGCTGGTCAGCGCTGACCCGGTAGGCCGAAGGGCCTGTTTCCGCACTGTATCTCTAAACTAAATTAAAACATACAAAATTGCACGTCTGGGATGTGAGAGGAAACCGGAGCACCCGGAGGAATCCCTCACGGTCACAGAGAGAGCATGCAAACTCCACACAGTCAGCACCCGAGGTCAGGATCAAACCTGGGTCTCTGGTGCTGAGAGGGGCACCATGCCATGAGGAAACTGTGACATCTTTGACGTGGTTACCACCAGTTAGTCCCTCACTATTCACGGTCAGAATTAATCTATTTGGCATGTTGGAAGATTTCAGCTATTATAGGGTAATGATTAAAACAGTTGGTTGTTATGTATGATATGTATCTCCATCCTTTGCCCCTGATCACTCTCATTCACAGCATTGAATGTCTTTGTGTGTAGCATTTGCAATAAGCTCCTACACCTTAGCTCTTTCTATTGACAGTTCATACATCACTAAGTTCAGCCATGTGTTCACAAATGCACTGAAATATTACTTCATCGCAATTTAATGCCCTTATATGACCCTAGAATGATCATCATAATTGGCAAGGTTCCCACAAGCACTGGTAATTACTAAGCAGTTGATGTGATCACTTCAAATTCAATCATTTCACTGAACACTGTGACACAAATGCTCGACCTAAGATATAGACACAAAGAACTGCAAATGTTGGTTAATACCCAAAAGGACACTAAGTGCTAAAGTACCTCAACGGGTCAGGCAGCATCTCTGGAGAACATGGACAGGTGATATTTCGGGTCGTGACCCTTCCTCAGACTGAAGAAGGGTCTTAACCCAAAATGCCACCTATCATCTGCCTGACCCGCTGTGTTACTCCAGCACTTTGTGTTATTTTGTGCTGGACCAAAGATTCCAAGCTTCACCACAAATATTTCTACCAATCTTAAACATATGGTGCAAGCAAAAGAATGCACCATCCAAGGTGGGTGGCCCTGGTTATAAAATGCAGCCGAGCAGCTTGATATGATATTGAGGGAAATTTTATTTGGGATAAGTTTGGAATTCTCAAAAATGTTAGGGAAGACGGTATGACAAATACCTCAGACACACTGTGGCAACACATACCTATCTCTCAAGGGGATCGTTGCCAAAATGAGCATATCCAGGCATCTAAAACCACATGACAATTCAGTGCCCCAGTGTATGGGAAGGCACAGTGGAGCAACGATAGAGTTGCTGCCTTCCAGCGCCAGAGACCCGGGTTCGATCCTGACTACGGATGCTGTCTGTACGGAGTTTGTATGTTCTCCCTGTGACTACGGGAGGTGGGGATGGGACAAAGCCTATCAAGTGATCAGTGGATACAAGTTAGATGGATATGTTAACCTGCGTGACACACCAACTTCACCTGCATTAAATGTGGGTGTGGGCTGGATGGGGTCAGCTTTGAGATTTATTACAATTCTGGTCTTTAGGATTTAAAGTTATCACCTTGGGTTACGCTGTTATAGGTGCCCAGAATGTGATCTTGTTGTTTAGAGTTAGAGCGTGGAAACAGGCACTTCTGCCCACCGAATCCATGCCGACCAGCGATCACTCTGTACATTAGCACTATCCCACATGCTAGGGACAATTTACAATTCTTAGAAGCCTGTTAATCTACTAGCCTGTTCATCGTTATACCGTGGGAGGAAACCGGAGCACACGGAGATAACTCATGCGGTCAAGGGGAGAACGTGTAAACTCCATACGGACATCACCTGAGATCAGGATTGAACCCGGGTCCCTGGTGCCATAAGGCAGCAACTCCACTGCTGCACCATGGTGCTTGGTGCTGTCCTTCTCTGCCGGAAGTGGGGGCTGAACAGCAATGGTGGGACAGGAGAGCAGATTAACACCAATGCTGAAAGTAAATCTCATCCATCAGTCCCCAGTATATCTGGTTTGACACCAACATCTGCACAAAATGGAGACAACAGTGTATTGTCACAAGGGGCTGTGCCAAGCAGAGATGGCGAATACACGTCATTCAAAGACAAACACTTTGTCAAATAGATCGATATAGAGAAGGATTTGACTACCCGTATGAAACAAACTCATTCAGGCGAAGATCAGCAAAGATCGCGAGGCACAATATTGCCATTCAAGGAAACATAACATTGGCCAGACCTGACAGCTGCTCCCTATTGCGCTTTATACTGAGTATTCACAGTCATAGTCGTAGTCATACAGCACAGAAACAGGCCCTTCAGCCCAACCAGCACATGCTGAACAAAATGCCCCTACAGTCATCCCGTCCACCCACGTTTGGCCCATATCCTTCTAATCCTTTCTGTTCCATGTACTTGTCCAACTGTCTTTTAAATGTCGTTATGGTACCTGCCTCAACTACCTCCACATTCCTTATACCACCACACTCTGTGTGAAAAAGTTGCCCCTCAGGTTCACTATTAAATCTTGCCCCTCTCACCTTAAACTTATGTCCCTCTTATTCTTGATTCCCCTGCTCTGGGTAAAAGATTGTGCATTCACCCTATCTATTCCCCTCATGACCCAATACACCTTCACATGAGCACCCCCTCTGCCTCCTGTGCTCCAAAGAATAAAGTTCCAGCCTGTCCAACTTCTCCCCGTCCCAAACCATGTTAGCAATGGAACTGGTCTAGGTAGAAATTTAAGCCATTTTCACCAATGGCTGTGATATCTATTTCCTTTCCTAATTTTAAAAAGACTTATCTGATTAATTTTATGCGACCACCAGGGGATTTTTTTCAACAATAATAACATTTTAACAATCTGAAGCAGGAATCTGACCTGAAGTGTTGCCTATCCACATCTTTCAAAGATGCTGTCTTACCCATTGAGTTGGGGTCAAGGAAAGAGCATTCACGTCACGGCCCTGTTTCCACTAATCTTTCCACCACCACGCACAAGAAACGCAAGACAGACACCATTGTAGCAGATGCCGAGAAGTGTGTTCAGCTCTGGCTGAACAACTTCTAATCTTGTTTGTGAACTCGATAAGAAGAAGACGACCCATTGAGTTACTCCAGCAGTTTGTGTTCTATGCAAGATGTGCAGTTCCTTGTGACTCCTGTCAACATTTTAACAATGTATTTTCGATTAAATCAATGGATGAAACTGGGGAAACTCGACAAGGATCCACTGTCTTTGACTACATCTTTTCCTGACACAAGATTAAGTTGTGGCATTATAAAAGAGTTACATCCCAAAGGGAATCACTGGCAGTTCTATTATCTCCAAAAGACTAAATGAATGGAACAACTTTGCTTTTGTTGTCTCTTCCATGTGTTCAGGAAAAAGAGTGGGGACAGTGTAGGGAAACAGGGACATTAACTGGGAAAAGGCTACTTTGAGGGAGAAAGCTTTATAACAATAAGGATCCACAATTTACACTAAGAGTACTCTTGGAATAAATGATCATCCCACATCGGGATCAAGGAGAAGCAAGACTGCTAACATGGCTGATTTGACTCACTAAACAATAGGTTTATGATGAGGGGGGGAAAGATTTAATAAGAACCTGAAGGGCAACTTTTTTACACAAAGGGTGGTCGGTATGTGGAACGAGCTGTCAGAGGAGCTAGTTGAGACAGGCAATCACAACGTTCAAGAAAAATAGGTTTAGAGGGATATGGGCCAAATATAGGTAGGTGGGACTAGTGTAGATGGGGCATGTTAGTCGGCATTGTGAAGTTAGGCTGAAGGTTTACACATTGTATGACTATGACTATACCAAAGTTATGTGCAAAACGCCAAGTGCTGGAAGAGCTCAGTGGGTCAGGCAGCATCTGGGGAGGGAATATTTTGAGTTGGGCTATCTCTCTTTTCTGGCTTTCTCCCCTCTACTGCAGTCAGTCTGGAGCTGGGCACTGATCCAAAACATCACCAGTCCATTCCCTCCACAGATGCTGCCAGACTCCTGAGTTCCTCTGCTTAAAGCTCCTGTCCCACTTACGTGTCCTTGGCACGCTAATTACGCGACCTCGTGGTCGCATTGAGGCGCGACAGTCCCGCGACTTCATGCGTTCGCACAGCCATCTGGAACACGTGACGTCATTTGAAGATACGCACAAAATGCAGGAGTAACTCAGCAGGACCGGCAGCATCTCTGGAGAGAAGAAATGGGTGACGTTTCGTGTCGAAACTCTTCTTGAGTCTGAAAGAAGGGTCTTGACCTCAAACGTCACCCATTGTTTCTCTCCAGAGATGAGCTGATCCCGCCTTGGGTCTTGGGCCTGTCCCACTTTGGCCGTCAATTACGCGACAGGACGTTGGCGCACAAAGATTTCGTTCGCTACAAAATCCCGGAGCGCCGCACAGATTCCACAGATTCACCACCCTCTGGCTAAAGAAATTTCTTCTCTCTATCTTTGGTCAGTCTTGGATTTTCTCATGCTGAATCTTATACCCTTGTTGTTGAGGATGTGTCATACTGAGGATGGACTCAAAGTACTGGAGAAACTCAGCGGGCCAGGCAGCATCTCTGGAGAAAAAGGATGCATGATGTTTCAGGGTCTCTTGCTTAATCTTGTACTCTTGTTTACCAGGATTCCAGTCAAAACCTTTTTGAGTTGAACTTACTCCTGACTCCTGTGTCTTCTCTGCGCTTGGGTCTACTCATCTCTCGATATTATTACAACTTCCTCGTATCCAATCACGCTAGGTTTTTTTTAAACATAACTTGCAGAAGGACTTTTGCCCTCGCAGTTTCATGTTTATCAAAGAGTTTATTTGTCAAAGTTAGTTTGCACAGCAATGCAAACAGTTTAATCAAACAACAATCGGTATCAAACTAATATGCTCAGTCGGGGGTTGAAGGGAGACAACAAAATAGAAAAGTCCAGTGCCAACACAAGCTGCTCATTTGCTGATGTAGAAAGCTTCCACAGTGCAATGGGTTCTCTATGAACCAAATATGCATCCTTGTGCACGCTGTGAATAGATTCTCCTTGAGTGCACATTGGAGATCATTTGTCCCAGCAAGCAGCACGCTGGGAGTCGAGTCAAGTCAAGAGAGTTTTATTGTCATATGACCCAAATCGAACTATGAAATTGCAGCAGCACAGCAGAATATGTAAACATAGTACTCTGTAAACAATATAATAAACAATGAAAAAAACATACACATAACTTTTTAAAATTATTCTGGCAAACAGGCCCATCTAGTCCCTGCGGACCAACGATAGAGGACCCACCCGCCACAGACCGCGGGCTTTCTCGCCGCAGTCAGAGGACAGAGGATCGCCCGCTGCGGACCGACAACGAAGGACTCACCGGTAGAGCCAGCATGCCCACTATGGACTCTGAACTCGGCCCTGAACCACTGGTGTTGATACGACCCGCACTGCTGAGAGCGAGGGGGGACCCAAGGGTAAGGTAGACCGTCGAGAGTGAGGTGCACCACCGAGGACAATGGGGGGACCCGGCAGGGGGCTGCTGAGAATAAAGGGGGACACGGCGGGGTGGGGTGAGGGGGGAGGCAGTACATAGGGCTGTTTGGTGAACTTTTGTAACTCTTTTTTATTTTTCTTTCGTCTTTAGCTTTATTTCGAACAATTAAAAAAAAGAGAAGAAAAGAAAAGATGAAAATAAATAAATAAAAGGAAAATTTAATATATATACATATATATATATATATATATATATATATATATATATATATATATATATATATATATATATAAATAAATACATACACACATACATATACATGTGCATATACAGTGGCTTGCAAAAGTATTCATACCCCTTGAACTTTTCCACATTTTGTCACGTTACAACCACAAACATAAATGTATTTTATTGGGATTTTATGTGATAGACCAACACAAAGTGGCGCATAATTGTGAAGTGGAAGGAAAATGATACATGGTTTTCAAATTTTTTTACAAATAAAAAACTGAAAAGTGTGGCGTGCAAAAGTATTCAGACCCCTTTACTCTGATGCCCCTAAATAAAATCCAGTGCAACCAATTGCCTTCAGAAGTCACCTAATTAGTAAATAGAGTCCACTTGTGTGTAATCTAATCTCAGTATAAATACAGCTGTTCTGTGGAGGCCTCAAAGGTTTGTTAGAGAACATTAGTGAACAAACAGCATCATGAAGCCCAAGGGACACACCAGACAGGTCAGGGATAAAGTTGTGGAGAAGTTTAAAGCAGGATTAGGTTATTAAAAAAAATCCCAAGCTTTGAACATCTCACGGAGCACTGTTCAATCCATCATCCGGAAATGGAAAGAGTATGGCACATCTGCAAACCTACCAAGACATGGCCGTCCACCTAAACTAACAGGCCGGGCAAGGAGATCATTGATCAGAGAAGCAGCCAAGAGGCCCATGGTAACTCTGGAGGAGCTGCAGAGATCCACAGCTCAGGTGGGAGAATCTGTCCACAGGACAACTATTAGTCGTGCACTCCACAAATCTGGCCTTTGTGGAAGAGTGGCAAGAAGAAAGCCATTGTTGAAACAAAGCCATAAGAAGTCTCGTTTGCAGCTTGCCACAAGCCATGTGGGGGACATAGCAAACATGTGGAGGAAGGTGCTCTGGTATGATGAAATTGAAGTTTTTGGCCTAAATGCAAAATGCTATGTGTGGCGGAAAACTAACACTGCACATCACCCTGAACACACCATTCCCACTGTGAAACATGGTGGTGGCAGCATCATGCTGTGGGGATGCTGTTCTTCATCAGTGACAGGGAAGCTGGTCAGAGTTGATGGGAAGATGGATGGAGCCAAATACAGGGCAATCTTGGAAGAAAAACTGTTAGAGTCTGCAAAAGACTTGAGACTGGGGCGGAGGTTCGCCTTCCAGCAGGTCAACGACCCTAAACATGCAGCCAGAGCTACAATGGAATGGTTTAGATCAAAGCATATTCATGTGTTAGAATGGCCCAGTCAAAGTCCAGACCTAAATCCAATTGAGAATCTCTGACAAGACTTGAAAATTGCTGTTCACAGACGCTCTCCATCCAATCTGACTGAGCTTGAGCTATTTTGCAAAGAAGAATGGGCAAAAATGTCAGCCTCGAGATGTGCAAAGCTGGTAGAGACATACCCCAAAAGACCTGCAGTTGTAATTGAAGCGAAAGGTGGTTCTACAAAGTATTGACTCAATACTTTTGCACGCCACACTTTTCAGTTTTTTATTTGTAATAAAATTTGGAAACCATGTGTCATTTTCCTTCCACTTCACAATTATGCACCACTTTGTGTTGGTCTATCACATAAAATCCCAATAAAATACATTTACGTTTGTGGTTGTAACGCGACAAAATGTGGAAAAGTTCAAGGGGTATGAATACTTTTGCAAGCCACTGTATATATACATACCTATACACACATACACATATACATAACATATATGTACATGCATTAATTAAAAAATCAAAAGCCAATTTCAACATTATACACATTAGACTCGTTCGTAAAGGGATAGGAAGAAGCTTATGCTTTGACAGCGCCAGTAACGTGGCGACTCTTGATACTGCCTCGGAGAGGTCCTCTGCACGATTTTATCAGATTGTATACAAAACAAAAGCATTTCACTGCACCTACGTACATGTGACAACGGAGTATCATTAAATTAAAGAATCATTGAATCAGCAGTGAGAAGACCTCCAAGCCTGTTGACTGAAGGGCAATAAATACCAAGCCATGAAACCATTATGCCAAAGGTTAACAATAATAGTCATATTCATCTGTAAGGTAATGACACAGATGCAGCAAAAGAACAGTGACATATTGAAGGCACTTAGGAAAAATAATAAATTTCTAGGCTATGCCCAGCAATTTAAACACATTACTCAGAACATTACTTTCATACCATCTATTAATCTGCCAGCTTCTTCGAGAAGTGTCCTTCACAGGTTATTCCCTGCAATATCTTCATTAGTTAGGGCAGAGTTCCTGTCTAGTTTATCAATCACAGCTGACTCAGTTGAAACCAAGCCTACACATAGGAACGGTAGCCCTTCAAAGCAAAATAAATGTATCTACCAAGGCCAAAGCAGTTGCAGAGAGGTGTCGATGTAGCCCAGTCCATCACCACCGACACTTCATGAAAAGCAGCCAACATCATCGAAGAATTGTCCCACCCCGGTCATTCCTTCTTCTCCCTGCGCCAGTCTGGCAGACGATGCAGAAGCTTGAATGTACGCTCACCACCAGACTCAGCAACAACTTCTTCACCCCTGTTATCAGACTTCTGAACAGCCCGACCATAACCTAGGGTACTGGCCGATTCACCTCTACCGCAATGTGGACATTGGGCTTTGTCCATGGAACTGATGCACAACAATATTAAGAGCTATATTCTGCACTGTATCTTCCCCTTTGCTCTACCTATAGTACTTGTTTGCCATGATTGTATTTATGCCTAATATTATCTGATCTGTTTGGATAGCATGCGAAATGAAACATTTTTACTGCACCTCGACACACGATAATAATAAACCTAAACCTAAACCTAAATGTTTTCATAGTGTGATTAATTTTGAGCCATTAAATATCACCCTTTCAGAATGAATTGATTAGCTATTGCAGATAATGAACTTATCTCATCCCTAACATCCTCAGAAGTTTAAAAAGATTTGGTATGTATCCGAATAGTCTAACAAACATTTACAGATGCACTACAGACAACATGCTGACTGGATGTGTCAAGGCTGAGAAGGGCAATTCCAAGTCACAGGAAAGCAAGAAGCTGCAGAGAATGGTAGACTCAGCCGGTCCATCACAGGTACAGACCTGCCCAACATTGCACGCACCGACATGAGACACTACAAGGAGGCGGAATCTACCATTAAAAACTTTCACTATCAGGGTCAAGTCCTCTTCTCACTGTTACGATTGGGCAGGAGATACAGAAACCTGAAGTCGCACACCACTAGGTTCAGGAACAGCTACTTTCCCACAACTATGAACTTCGTGATCCAACGTGCACAACTCTATGCCTACCTCGACTATACAACAATGTGGCTCATCTCTTCAGCTTCTATGGGCATGGAGTCATAGAATGCCATGCAGCAGGCCTGCCTCGCCCGCCGCTGTACCGGGAAACCCACCTGAAGATGGAAGCTGCCGAGCCCGGCCCCAGCACGGTGGTACTGCTGTAGCGTTGCTGCCTGACAGCACCTGAGACCCACGTTCGATCCTGAATACAGGCACTGTTTGTACGGAGTTTGAACGTTCTCCCTGTGACCTAGGTGGGTTTTCTCCGGGTGCTCCGGTTTCATCCCTCACTTCAAAGCCGAACTCGGTGGTCCAAAGGGCCTGTTTCCGTGTTGTAACTAAACTAAACTAAACTAAAACTAAACTAAACTAAAAATAGAGCAAAAATCTGAGAAGAGAATGAACTTGGGTCTTACCTTCTGCGCCCTCAAAGTCAGCTGTGGGAGACGTCCCCAGGGCACAATGGTGGCCGGGCGAGGAGAGGGACGATGGTTCGATGGCTGATCTGGTCGGAGGTGACGGTGCAACAGTCCCTTATGGCCAGCTGCAGCTTGGATTTTGATCTCAGTGGGCTATTTCTATACACTTTGTACTTAATTTGGGATTGTGCTTATGTATAGTAATAATTTACTGAACTGTATGCTGAAAAATAATTTCACTGTATCTCGGTACATGGGACAATACAGGAATCATTGACCATTGAGTAAGTGTCAAGAGTCAAGAGTGTTTTATTGTTACATGTACCGAAATGGATCAGTGGAGTGCAAAAGAGCAATAAGAGTGTAAAAAAAAGCAAAGGCTTCTGGAGAAGCTCAGTGGGTCAGGCAGTATCTGTGGAGCAATGTAGACAGTTGATATTTCTTGGACCCTTCATCGAGACTGACTAGATGGCTTCAACCCAACACGTTGACTGTCCATATCCCTTCATAGATGCTTGCTGACCCACTGAGTTCCTCCACATATACTCCTTCACGTGCTACAGATTCCAGCATCTGCAATCTCTTGTGACCCCAGGTGAATTACTCCAACTTCAATCCACTACTGATAGGATGCTGCATGTTGGAGGTGGCAGGTTTCAGTAAACTGATACTCTAACTAGCCACAGAGAGATGTAACATTTCCCAAGTACTAAATGAATAACAGTCATGGAACCTTAGAATTGCACAGCATAGACATGGACCCTTCAGCTTAACTCCTCCCTACTGAAGACATTGCCAATCTACGCTGATCCCATTTGCCCGCAATAGGACACATCCCTTTTCTATCAAAGCACTTGTCCAAATGCCTTTTAATTATAGGCAGTTGTATTTATATCTGACTCTATCACTTCTCCTGGCAGCTCATTCTATATAACCACTACCCTAAAAATGAAGAAGGGTCCTGATCCAAAACCTTATCTGTCTATTTCCTCCACAGATGTCGCCAGACTCGCTAAATTCTTCCATGTGTTTTGATCAAGTCACCAACATTTGTGGTTTCTTGCTCCAAGCAAAAAAAAACAATCTTTTAATTAAAATGAAGAAGAGAAATGTGCAGGCCAGCTGAGAAAGTACATGTCAATCAATTTATTTAAAGCTGTTCCATCTGCAGAAACAGCAGAACAATTTTGGACAACTGCCTCCCATTAGTTGGTGTGAATGAAAAGTTTCACATTGTAATTTCCATCTGTTTCTACTGTACCAGAGAGAGAAAATCTGAATCCAATGGCTCTTGAATAAAACCAGTTATTTAGTTTTTAGTTTTAAAGCTACAGCACTGAACCAGTTGTATTCAGCCCACCCAGTCCATGCAGACCAACCATACACTAATTATATCCTACACACCAGGGACAATTTACAGAACTGTCAATTGTCATTGTCAATTGTCAATTTACAGGTCAATTAACCTATAAAACCGCAGGTGCTTGGAATGTGGGAGGATACCACGCGGTCACGGGAAGAACGCACAAATTCCGTACAGACAGCATCCTTAGACAGGATTGAACCCGGGTCTCTGGTGCTGTAAGGCAGAAACTCTATTGCTGTGCCACTGTGCCATCCATACATGAATACAAAAAGCTGTCCACAGTGCACAGTTAAAGGATAAATGGTACAATATTTAGTGCAAGATATAACAAGAAAAACAGTTGTTCTTATCAGGCACCACAGGGCTTGCAGAGCTGTCTGAAAGGAGTCATCTTTGACCCTGAGGGATTGTTTGAGAAGAGTTAAGCAAGAGGCAAAGTGGGAGCTGGTTTCAGTAAGAATGATATGAACTGTCACTGTGTATCCTGTTATTAAAAGGCTTTCCTAAGGTTGAAGTCCCATTCAACAATGCACACACACACACATTGATGCACATGGACACATGCACATGCATACATATAACCTGCAACTGCAAACTTGTGTAATTTTAGCATGCAGAAGAGGTTTACCAGAATACCAACTGAACTGCAAGGTATTACCTATATTCTTAAAGCGTAGAAACAGGCCCTTCGGCCCTCTGAGTCCCCGTCGACCTGCAATCACCGCATACATTATCATTATCCTACACACTACCCAAGCCAATTAATCTACAAACCTGTATAGAAAGGAACTGCAGATGCTGGTTTATACTGATGACAGACACAAAATACTGGAGTAACTCAGAGAGTTACTGTGGAGAATACCGATGGATGAATTTTCAGTTTGTGACCTTCTTCAGCCTTACAAACCTGTACATCTTTGGAGTGTGGGAGAAAACTAGAGCACCCAGAGAAAACCCACACAGTCACAGGGAGAACGTAAAAAACTCCTTACTGACACCACCCTTAGTCAGGATCGAACTTGGGTCTGTTGGGCGCAGAGGCAGCAACTCAACTGCTGCGGCACTGAATGGACGTGCAGGAAATGGAGAGATATGGATCATGTGCACTCGGAGGGGATTATTTGACAGCGTCATGTTCACCCTGAACATTATGGGCTAAAGGGCCTGATCCTGTGTTGTACTAAGCCTATGTCTATGTTCCTTGTTCTATGCTTGTCCTCTCCTGGGCCTGGGAGCTGTTGTGGCATCTATTAAATATGAATAGAGAGCTTGTATTTAATATGTTGAGCATTAAAAATGTAACAGGAAGAAAAGATCTACATCAGTTAGCATTGGGATGTTAGTCTTGGATCAACATATCTAAACTCCAAAGGCATCTGGTATAAGCATGTGGACATTTGGAATCTGTGCTTGGATCAGTTTGGCACCGTGGTCAACTGGAACATTGTGAGAAATACTGGCATTAATTTGAATCATGTGTCTAAAATCATGAAGGGAATACATAATAGATGAGGTGAACGCACTGCGTCTTTTACGATACGATATGATACGATAGGATAGAACTTTATTTATCCCAGGCGGAAATTGATCCGCCAACAGTCATAGAAACACAAAACACAAAATACATGAAACATGAAATTAAAGTGACAAGCGGAAAGGATTGGGGATTTAGTGGGGACAAATCAAGAACTGGAAGACATAAGTTTAAGGTGAGCAACTTTCTCACATCGAGGGGGGTAGGTATATGGAACGGGCTTCCAGAAGCAGGAACTATAACAACATTCAAAAGACATTTGAACTGGTACATGGATAGGAAAGGTTTAGAGGTATATCGGCCAAATGTGGGCAGGTGGGACTAGTGTAGATGGGGTACCTTGGTCAGCAAGGTCAAGTTGGGCTGAAGCACCTGTTTCTGTGCTGTATGGCTGTATTACTCTATGTCTCTATGTCTAACTCAATATTAATCTGCCGAAGATTAGTCTCCTAATGACTGTCAGATTGTTTCATGTTTTTACATGTTTTACATGTTTTACATAGAATAGTGAATGCAAGAACAATGCGACCCACAATATCTGTGACGAACCTGATGCCAAGACCATCACTTATCTGTGTAGGAATGAACTGCAGATGCTGGAATACACCAAAGATAGACACAAAATGCTAGAGTAACAGCTTTGCTCTTTCGAGCCTTGTTTAACACTATCAGGAAAACACACAGCTTATTGATATCATATACAGACACTCACCAACTCAGGTATAGGTTATGTCCAGAGGACCCCTGCGTTAGTCACATCGTAAGTTGGAAGACCATGTGGGAGCTCCAAGGTGGATACCACAGGGGAGCTCCAACACGGAGACCACGGGGGAGCTCCGACATGGAGACCACGGGGGAGCTCCAACATGGAGACCACAGGGGAGCTCCAACATGGAGACCACGGGGGAGCTCTGACATGGAGACCACAGGGGAGCTCCAACATGGAGACCACGGGGAGCTCCAACATGGAGACCACAGGGGAGCTCCAACATGGAGACCACAGGGGAGCTCCAACATGGAGACCACAGGGGAGCTCCAACATGGAGACCACAGGGGAGCTCCAACACGGAGACCACAGGGGAGCTCCAACATGGAGACCACAGGGGAGCTCCGACATGGAGACCACAGGGGAGCTCCAACATGGAGACCACAGGGGAGCTCCAACATGGAGACCACGGGGGAGCTCAACACAGGGAGACCACATGGGGGAGCTCCAACACGGAGACCACAGGGGGAGCTCCAACATGGAGACCACAGGGGAGCTCTCAACAGGGAGACCACAGGGGAGCTCCAACACAGAGACCACGGGGGAGCTCCGATGCAGATACCATGGGAGAGCTCTGACATAGAAACCACGAAATAACACCGTCATGGATACCACATGGGAGCTCCGACGCAGAGAGAGCAGGGAGGATCCGACATAGAGACCACATGGGAGCATCCATGAGCACAGCAGAAATGGCCGCGTGCGACGGCAGTAGCACATCACTACCGAGATTACCAAGACCACGCAACTCATAAATAAACCAGCGGCCTTAAAGAATTGTTTATATTAGTGCGAGTTTAGGTAAATCGCCTATGTCAGGGAGTGCCTGTACCAAACTCCGTTTACCAGTTCCAATTAACTTTATTTCATATTACAGTGTGAAGCAAAGAAAATCATAGCGCATTGCATTGTAAAGTAAAGTTCATTCATCTTGGAGCAATCTCTCACTCAGAGTCATGCTCTCTATCTCCTTTACCACCATGGATGTAAGGCTCACTGGCCTGTTGTTCCCTGACTTATTCCTGGTAGCAACTTTATGTTGCAGGAAATAAAAGGGAGCACCACAAGAGTGGCAAGGGTGCTTGGTTTAAGGATAGTTCCGAATACTAATGAACACCAAAGAATATATAGACGTTGAGAATGTCAGAAGAGTTTTTATTCTTGGTTTGTATAGAAATTTGGGTACATTTCTTATTCTCAATAAACTATTCTCATTTAGGGATGGCACAGTGGCATGATGGCCAGCGGTTGCTGCCTTACAGTGCCGGAAACCGGGTTCAATCCTGACTTTGGGTGCTGTCTGTACGGAGTTTATATGTTCTTCCAGTGACCGTGTGGATTTTTCTCTGGATTCCTCCCACACTCCAAAGACATACAGGTTTGTAAGTTAATTGGCTTTAGTAAAGATTGTGATTGTTCCTCGTGTTGGATTATGCTAGTGTAAGGGGATTGCTGGTCAGCACGGACTCGGTGGGCCAAAGGTCATTTTTCGCATTGTATCTCAAAAACTCTAAAAAGTCTAAGAAAAAAAAAATATTTTTGGAGAAAAAAAATAAAAGATCCTCACTGTTAGCTCACAGAGATACAAAACTCACTGCCGAGACCCCAACAAAAGTGCATTGCTGGAAATCTGAAATAAAAACTGAAAATTTTGAAAATTCTGAAAATTCGCAGCAGTTCAAGCAGCAGCTGTGGAGAGAAACAAAATCAATATATTCAGAAAAACATTAATTCTGTTTCTCTTCCCACCAATGTTGTCTTACCTATTAAGTGCTTCCATTTTCTGTTATTATTTATGTTTGTACTAATGCCAGCTTGCAATTTCTTACTTTTGTTTGCAGAGTAATGCTTAATGTTTTATGCTCTGTATTTGATCGTTTCTTGGTCAATATCTTTTATTTGCCATATACCACTGGGTTGTAAGCTGTGCAAATGAAATATGAGGCGCTGTTCCTCCAATTTGTGTTTGGCCTCACTATGACAGTGGAGGAGGCCCAGGGCAGAAGGCTTCCCTCTCCCCTGACTCTCAGTCTGAAGAAAGGTCTCAACCCAAAATGTCACCTATTCCTTTTCTCCAGAGATGCTGCCTGACCTGCTGAATTTCTCCAGCAGTGAAATTCTGTCTTTTATTTTAGGTTTGATCTGGTGTTGAGTTAATTAGCTCAAATTGAATAATTGTCATTTGGTCCTTGGCACTCAATAAGAACATATAGTTATCGATCAAAACTTGCATACACCCATTTTCGTCCTTGCTCTACTCTCACCTTGCTCACTCTCAAAATTCCACCAAGGGCCAGGCTTGGACAGCTGGAGGCAGCCCAGGATTGGCAGATGCTGGTGGATGTGGACCAACGGCTTACAATTCCATCAGAGATAGCCGTCACCAACTTGAGGCCTAATCTTGTGCTCTGGTCGAACTGTCAGCGCATGGTGTACTTTGTGGAGCTCACAGTCCCTTGGGAGGATGCTGTGCAGGAAGCCTTCAAAAGAAGGAAACTGCGATATACAGAGCTTGCAGCGGAGGCAAAACAGCGGGGCTGGAGAGCTAAGATCTGCCCGGTAGAAGTTGGAAGTCGAGGATTTGTGGCAACATCTACTTTAATACTGATGAAGGACCTGGGGGTCAGCGGACAAGCCCTACGCCAGGCCATCAAAGAAACATCACGGGTAGCAGAGCGGAGTAGCCAGTGGCTCTGGCTGAAGAGGAAAGACCCCATTTGGTCTCCCAAATAACCGACTAGACAGATGCAGAGGGGGGTGGTTCTGGGACGCCAGAATGCACCGCTGAGCCTACTGGAGACGTCGTGGGTTCAATCAGCGAAACGTTGATGAAAGTAGGTGCCCACTTGATAACCCCAATGACGTGTCTGCCTAGCCTTTCTCAACATCGGAGGAGCATAGGTGAGTGCAGAAGGCTCCCATCACCATCGGGAGTAAATTGATATTTGGCACCTTGGATTTTAACATCTAGTCCTGTGTATTTGCAAACATCATCCATAAAATCTTTTTCCCTGGGGGTTATTTTTGAATACATTTTTTCAATCATTGAATAAATTCTAGGTTTGTCTACATTGAAAAGCCTTGTTCATCGATACTTCAGGGCAAGGTGACAGATGGTCACCACGTAAATTAAATCTGTGCCAGACATTTCTGCCTGCTGAAATCTGGCCACAAGACCATGGTTTCACGTGCCAAATTTACAACTCAAATTGGGAAGACGATTTTTAATTGCAGTGAGAAATCTCCGTTACTGGACAGAGAGAGTATGTGGCTTGATTTTTAGTATGGGTTGTTTTTTTACGGATTCAATATCAAATATTCAAATTGAAGCTTTTCCCAGGGCGCTTTTGTGAGTGAGAATGGTGATAGATGGCTGAAGGCTTTCATCAAAATATCAACACTTCAAATAGATCACCCTCGCATGTCATGATAGATTAGAGCATGGTATCTTTTCACTTTAAAGACCCCGATTGAATCTTAGTCAGGCTGATGAAAACCATTGGCATGTGGCATTTGTAAGCATCCCAGAGGAAATGATGTTGGGTACGTTCAATTCACGTGGGCATGGATCCAAAGGACACATGCAGTATATTAAGATGTCAAACATTGAATGAAGAGAACTGAACTGGAAAATTAAAATCTCTCACTGGGACCTGAAAGCCTTATTTGCTTTTGGTTCATGTTGAAGGGTACTAGTCAAGCAGTTTGAAGAGACATTTACTTCTTGCACTTCATGACTTTCAAATCCTTAATAATTACTTTAGTGGCAACATTTAGAAAATCATTTCATTTTCTGTCGTGATGTTGATGACATGGTAAAGTTTAGTTGATGTTGCCCTGATATGTTACTATAACTTTCCTGAATAAAAAATTTCCAAAAGCAAATGAGGCCTTCAGGTCCCAGTGGGAGATTTTAATTTAATCTGAAGATACCATTCTTCAGATTAATTCATTGGTGTTTTGGGGATTTGTTCCAATGGGTTACAAAGATCATCAGGGAAGTTTGAAGAAGAGACAGGAATGCCTCCATTACCTGAAACATGTTTACTATTTCACTTTGGCTCCCCGTTCAATAGTTTAGATCCATGGCATCAATAATAGGGCAGCACAGTGGCGCAGTGGTAGAGTTGTAGCCTTACAGCGCCAGAGGCCGGGTTCAATCCTGACTATGGGTCTTGTCTGCTTGGAGTTGGTATGTTTTCCCTGTGACCGCGTGGGTTTTCTCCTGGTGCTCCGGTTTCCTCCCACACTCCAAAGACCTGCAGGTTTGTAGATTAATTGGCTTCTGCAAATTATCTCTAGTGTGTTATATAGGTATTATATAGGTGATTGCTGTTCGGCATGGACTCAATGAAACTAAACTAAACCAAACTAGTGTGAACAGGTCGGCATGGACTTGTTGAGCTGAAGGACATGTTTCCACCTGTTTCCATGCTGTATCTCTAAACCAAACTAAACTAAACTAAACTAGCGTGAACACGATTGGCGTGGACTCTGTGGGCTGAAGGACATATTTTCATGTACTATCTCTGAACAAAAAATCTAAACTATACCATTCCGGGCGGGATTGATATGTGGTGAACTTGCACTGTTGACTTGAGTCGCTGCCCACATGCAGTGACTTTTTGCACACACGTGAGTGTGGTACGATGCAAACGCCTGAGATCAGAAAGTCAGCCTCAGACCATCCCCAGAGCATGCATTTCCATCCGAAACAGCCAATCACCAGAATACACAGTTCAACGCCTTGAGGCAATGAAACATTAAAGAACAGGTGAGGGAATTGAATTCCCTCATTTTTTTTTCTTTCAAAACCAAAATTGTTACAGTGCAGCCATGACAAGTTAAAAATTAGCTATATTCATGAGCATGACCCCAATCAGGTCATGATGAACAGTGGCACTTTGTCCTCTCAGGACTGATCCTTGTCCCTTTTGTGTACTTTTCTTTGCAACCAAGTACAAATAACACCATAATATTATATTAAACAGAGCCTTAACACGCACTCTTATACGGCTGTGGAGGCCAAGTCATTAAGGCACAGATTGACAGATTCCTCATTTGTAAGGGTGTCAGTGATTACGGGGAAAAGGCAGGAGAATTGGTTTCGGAGGGAAAGATAGATCAGCCATGATTGAATGGCGGAGTCGACTTAATGTGCCAAATGGCCTAATTCTGCTCCTATAACTTGTGAACATGAACACTGAATTATTCCATATTTTTATCTCAAACTTCCCTTTCCATTTGATTATTTCACTCTGCTTCTCCTTTAATATTTTCATTGAATTATACGTGGTCTTTACATTGCATTGGTCATTTATTTAGCAACCAGGAAAGGTAGAAAAGATGGACACAAAATGCTGGTGTAGCTCAACAGATCAGACAACATCAGATGTTGCCTGAACCACTGAGTTACTCCGGCATTTTGTGTCTAACTTTCGTATAAACCAGTATCAGAGGTTCCTTTTTAATATATCACTAGACCAAGTGGTACCCGTTTGGTGCTGTCCCCTCAACACGTGGTTGCGGGGGGGGGGGGGGGCTGCAACGTCTCACACACACACTAACCACCCCACACACACACACAAACAGTAACCACCCCCCGTGATATTATATTAAAATTATTAATTCACTCCTTTTACCTCATCCCCCACCCTATCCACTCATGCATGCCCCCAACTCGCAGGCGCGGCTAGTGAGGGAGATGGAGGGGGGCAGAGAGAGAGAGGGCATAGAGAGGGAGGGAGCAGAGAGAGGGAGGGGCAGTGAGAGGGAGGGGGCAGAGAGGGAGAGGGTGGGGGGCAGTGAGAGGGAGAGGGAGGGCAGAGAGACAGAGAGCAGAGAGAGGGAGGGCAGAGAGAGGGAGGGCAGAGAGAGGGAGGGCAGAGAGAGGGAGGGCAGAGGGAGGGCAGGGAGAGGGAGGGCA
Organism: Okamejei kenojei; assembly: GCA_035221665.1. Taxonomy (NCBI): domain Eukaryota; kingdom Metazoa; phylum Chordata; class Chondrichthyes; order Rajiformes; family Rajidae; genus Okamejei; species Okamejei kenojei. The sequence goes on from CM069140.1 coordinate 35,086,833, forward strand.
GGGAGAGGGAGGGCAGGGAGAGGGAGGGCAGGGAGAGGGAGGGCAGGGAGAGGGAGGGCAGGGAGAGGGAGGGCAGGGAGAGGGAGGGCAGGGAGAGAGGACTCGACCCGAGGACCTGACAGCTCGGTCCCGTCCCCTCAACGAGGGCAGAGAGGGAGGACGTGGGCTCGGCGAGCGGGGCGGCCGGCGAGCGGGGCTTCTCCCTGTGATTGCAGGTTAATTGGCATCTATAAATTGTTCCTAGTGCACAGGATGCAAAACAGGGATAACATAGAACCAGCGTACTAGTGATAGATGGTTGGCACTGACTCGGTGGGACAAAGTGCCTGTTTCACTCTGTATCTCTATAACTAAAAACGAAGACCCAAGTTTAAACCAATGCAAATTAACTTTGTTTCTTTGTCTTCATAGGTCTTGAGCAATATAAATTAACTGCAATACCTGTTGGATTTTCTGCAGTACCCATAGTTTGGTCCTGGGCAATAGCCACAGGCAGCCAACGCTTCATCTCCACCTCACGTCAGTCCCATAATGTTAGGCCACGGAATGAAACAATCTGCCCTCTGTGTCTCTTTGCCAAAGCACAGTCTTTCAATTATTTACCTCTAGAAGGCCGCAATGCTTATATCTCTCCTGTTCAAAAGAAACCTTTAAACCATTTTTGATATTAAATCATAATCCATACTGCCTCTTTCTATTTAAAGCTGTATACATTAGGTAGCAGGATCTCCCATAGTCCAGAATAAACCACACTTTGCAGAAGTCACAGTTACTGTCCTTAATGCACTAACATTCTCCTGGTGGGTCGTTAAGTTCATTCATTTAGCTAACTTTTGTTTATTTTAGTTCAGAGATAAAGTGTGGAAACAGGCCCTTTGGCCCACTGAGTCCGCACTAACTAGGGATCACCCGTAAACTCATTTTATCCCACACAATAGGAACAATATTCAGAAGTCAATTAACCTAAAACTTGCACATGTTTGGAATGTGGGAGGAAACCGGAGCACTGTAGGAATGTATTTGTAATAAAATATAATACACAAAACATAAACCAGGCAATAAATAATACTTTAGCAGAGCTGAGGCTGCTCGGTGCTGGAATCTTACACAAATAGCGAACTGCTGGAGTAACTCAGCAGTTCAGGCAGCATTTGGGGAGGGAATGGGCAGACAAAGTTTCAGATCGGGATGCTTTCAGGTTAACATGGAATTCCAAATCTCTGCAATGGATAAAAACACACAAAAAAAGACACACAAAGTGCTGAAGTAACTCAGCGGGTCAGGCAGCATATCTGAAGAAAAGGAATAAGTGACATTTTGGGTCGGGACCCTTCTTCACACTCTGCCTTTTTAGTAAACAGCATCTGCACTTCCTCACTCCGTTTAGTTTAGTTTATTATTATCACATGTACCGAGTTACAGTGAAAAGCTTTTGTTTGCATGCTATCCAGTCAAAAAAAAACTACATGAATACGATCAAAAGTAAACACAAAGTGCTGGTGTAACTCAGCGGGTCAGGTAGCATCACTGGAGAAAAAGGATGGGTGATGTTTCGGGTCAGGACCCTTATTCAGACTTCAAAATCCTTTGGAAGAAAGGTCCCAACCAGAAACGTCACCCATCCTTGCTACCTGACCCGCTGAGTTACTCCAGCACTTTGTGTCTACTTTGGTACAAACCAGCATCTGCAGTTCTTTGTCTCTGCACTTCCTCATTTAGTTTAGTTTTGTTTATTATTGCGAAGTGTACCGAGGTACAGGTAAAAGGATTTGCTTGCATGCTATCCAGTCAAAGAAAAGACTAGAGGAGAATACATTCAAGCCATCCACAGTGCACAGATAATGGATAAAGGGAAGATAGACACAATCTACTGGAGTAACTCAGCAGGTCAGGCAGCATCTCTGGAGAAAAGGAATGTCAGGTCTTGCGTTTAATCTAGTTTCTGTTCCTTATTGGTTTGGAGTATTTGAGTTTGCATTCTTCTTTTATTTTGGTGCCTCACATCTCTTTTTTCAGGTGCCATTTCCTGTTAGGTCGTTTACCCTCATGTGATTGTTGACCCCGCCCTGATGTGTTTCACCTGTGTCTCGTTATCCCCTGTTAAGTCTGTATTTAAGCCTTTGTGTTTTTAGGTTTCTTTGCCAGTTCGTTGTGTATGCTACCTGGTATCACCTTTAGAAATATTTTGGCTTTGTGTACTCAACTGCAGCCTGTTTTTCGACCACTGTTTTTGCCTGCTCCTAGATTACTGTTGCTTCAGTGTTTGCTTACCTGTGTACCAACTTGGACCGATTAAACTCTGAATACGGATCTTCTCTATGTCTGAGCCTGCATTTGTGTCCTCGTTCAGTTATGACAAGGATAGGTGAAACCAGGCTGAGAGTCTGTCCAGGGGGGATGGACAATAGACACATTTCAGAACAAATCAGAAACCAATGAGCAAGGAAAGGTGGAGCCCACAATAGTCCATCGTTGGCTGTGGAAGAGGTGATAATGAATGGATATATGGATACGAACAGTGGAACAGGAAGGTCGACTAGGGCGGTGGAGAGAAGGGAATGCAGTAGTTACTTGAAATTAGAGAAATTAATGTTCATACCACTGGGTTGTAAGCTGCACAAGGAAAATATGAGGTGCTGTTCCACCAATTTGTGTGTGGCCTCACAAAGGATAGTGGGGACAGCATTTAGTGCAAGATATAACTAATGTTCACAGAGGCAGGATATAACATTGAAGTCCACAGAAGTTAAGGATGTGAGTGAAATGGCTAAACGTGTTGGAAGGAACTGCGACTGCTGGTTCATACCGAAGATAGACACGGAATGCTGGAGTAACTCAGCAGTCAGGCAGCATCTCTGGAGAAAAGGGAATAGGTGAATTGGCTACTGGAATGTTATTGGCAAATGTGTAATACACGCCCACGCCATGCACAGCGCCGGAACAACGCCGTGCAGAGGTCCTTTTTACCACTGATAACATTATTTGCGTTGCCCACATGATCTACTCTGGGCGGGATTGTGGTATTTGAAGCTCGCCCCTCCCTCTGTGCCCCGCACGTACACACACACACAGACAGTGTTGTTTCACTTCGCTTTCAGAGCTGCTCGGACATGCAGCCGCGCTGGGATGCGGCGCTGTTGGTGACAGCGGCGATCTGCTTCCTCCCAGCGGCGTCCGGCATCGGACTTTACTCGCAGAGTGACCAGATCGCCATCCTCAACCATGCCAATCTGGACGGCATCCTGTTCAACTCCAGCATTGCCTGGGTAGTGGAGTTCTACGCCTCTTGGTGCGGGCACTGCATAAGCTTCGCCCCGGTGTGGAAAGCGCTGGCGAATGATATCAAAGGTTTGTATTGTTTTTTGTTTTTTTTTAATCTAACCCGAAAGCGTGTGAGCATGTATGTATGTATGTGAGACAACTAAACTTCCCCAGTGAGGGACCTCTGGATCGCTGCTTGCGCTGTGGAGTCAGGTGCGAGCTCTGTCTGAAGAAGGGTCCCAACGCGAAACTTCGCCTCTAGACACAAAAAGCTGGAGTAACTCAGCGGGTCAGGCAGCATCTCTGGAGCAAGGGAATTGGTGACGTTTCGGGTCGAGACCCTTCAGACTGAGAGGGGAACGGGAAACGAGAGATGCAGACGGCGTTGGAGTGAGACAGAGAAACACTGCCTGTTCATTTCCTCTTCGGATGCTGCCTGTCCCACTGAGTTCCATCAAAAAAACTTAGGACCTTCTACCAACCGCATCCCTCACCCCATCTTCCAATGTTCCCTCCCCTACTACTCCCCTCCCCAACCTGCAAGATCTTAAGAACATTTAAGTTTTTTTTAAAGCGGTGGTTTTTAGAGCCGCTGCCTCACAGTTCGATCCTGACCTCGGATGCTGTCTTCGTAGAGTTTGCACGCTCTCCCAGGGTTTCCTCCAGGTGTTCCGGTTTCCCCTCACATCCCCAAAATGTGTGGGTTAATTGCCCTCTGTAGATTTACCCCGGGTGTGTAGGGAGTGGATGACGAAATGGGATAACCTAGAACTAGTGTAAATGGGTGATCTACCGTCGGCATGGACTCGATGGGCAGAAGGGCCTGTTTCCATGTAGAAACAAAGAACTGCAGGCGCTGGTGAACACACAAAAGGACGGATGGTAATGGTCTGCAAAGTGCTGGAGTAACTCAGCAGACCAGGCAGAATCTCTGGAGAACATGGATCTGGAGAGAAGGGTCTCAACCCGAAACCTCGCCTATCCATGTTCTCCAGAGATGCTGCCTGACCCCTGAGGTACTCCAGCACTTTGCGTCCTATTTCCATGCTGTAAGTCTAAACTAAACCCAATGAGTCGGGCAGCATCTGTGCAGGGAAATCTAAAAAGTTTTGTCAGGTTTCATTGGTGTTTGTTATTGCTCCTGTCTGTACTGATGTCCACCTTAGCTTTTTAGTTGTTGACTTACTCTTGAAGGAAGGCGATGGCTGGAGACCTGCAGCAGTCTGAGACGTGCCTGGAACTGGCACCTCCCGTAAGAGCTAGAGTGTATTCTTTGAAAATGGCAGCAACACATGGTGCCTCTTGCATGTAGGCTCAGTAAGCCTGTTTCTATGCACTATTTCAGGGGTATGGCAGTACTCTACTGGACTGTTTGTAAGAAAAATAATTTCACTGTGTTAGCACTGTGCACATGCGACAATAAAAGGGCCAGTGAACCATTGACTTGTCATACTGACCAATGATGGATTGATCTAACAGTGTATTTTGCACCGCATTGTTCCACCGCGCTGTGGGCATAGGGGAAAGGATAAAATAAAATGTAACGTCAGAGGCTGGGATAACTTTCAGAGATGAACTCTCGAGGGATGTCCAATTATTGTTAGTTCAGAAGAGGTTGGGGAGGAAGAAAGGAAATGGTACTCAATTTCCGGTGACTAAGCAACACTGCAAGATGTGAGCACCATTGGGATTTTGTTGCCTCGCTCGTGTGCATTAAAGCCAACACAAAAACATCGACTGTTCCAGAGGCTGATATTACAACAACTGTTGTAATAATAGCAGCAAAAACTCATTAGCTGCACTAGCATTGACCAGAAAGGTCTACATTGTGATGCCACTGTAACATCGGATGACTTCTAGAGTCAATAATCAAGAGAGTCTGAGAGATAGTTTAGAGATACAGATTGGAAATAGGCCCTTTGGCCCACTGGGTCCGCACTGACCATCGATCACCCATTCACACTAGTTCTATCCTACCCACTAGAAACAATTTACAAAGGCCAATAAGAGAGTTCAGGATTCCGAAAAACACAAGGAATCATGGGATTTGTCAAAGGTCACTCGCTATAAAGAAAAAACAAACAAAGCACTGACTGTATAAACTGTGTATAAATTCTTATCTTTCTTCATGATTTCATGGGATGCCAGGTAGTGGGAAAGCGGGGTGTAAGCGAGCGAGAGGGGCCAGATGCAAATGGGAGACAGTGGGAGAGACTGGATTGGCAAAGAGACATTCTCAGCAGCTGCACGCACACAGACCCGCGCCTCATCCGCGGCCAGGATCGAACCCCAGGAGCGCCGCAAGCGCTGCCTAACCACCACTGGACCGTCCATGTGCACCAGCCATCAACGGGGCCGCACACAAAACACTGCAGCAACTCAGCGGGACAGGCATCATCCCCGGAGAAAAGGAATGGGTAAAATTTTGGGTCGAGACCCTTCTCTAGAGATATTGCCTGACCCGCAGCACCCCAAGTGCATCCCCGCTGATGAAAGGCGCTCGACCCCCACCGGCACCAAGGGGGCCAACCAACAGCCACTGGACAAGGAGAGAGGCGCAGCCGACGGTCCCCGGCCTGCCGGAGCACAGCCCCCCCGGGAGCTGCAGCAGGGGCAGTGCCTCCACACCCCCTGCCCCGTGCTGGCTGCAAGTCCGGGGCCGCCACCACTCCAGGCCTGCACCCCGCCAGTCCAGGCCCACCCAGGACACCCCCAGACAGGGACGTCCCAGCAGCAACTCAACAGCGCCGGAGACCCGACCCCGATCACGGACGAAATGCAGGCCTGCACACAACGCAGCACCACAGCTGCCGAGAATGTTTATAGCGAGTGACCTATGACCTGGGCATGCACAGTCGGAATACCGAACTTGCTTATTAACCTACAGGTTAATAAGACACTGGAGCACTGGGAGAAAGCCAATGGTCACGGAGAGAACATACAGACAGCACCTGTAGTCACGATTGAACCTGATTCTCCGGAGCTGTAAGGCAGCAACTCTACTGCTGTGCCACTGTGATTAATTGTCTTATGTACTGACATTGGAACACAACTAGTACAAAACCTCTATAGTCCATAGTGCAACCAAGACAGTCAATAGAGATTCATATGTAATGAAAAGTACCTGCAGATGCTGGTTAATTTCAATGAAAGACACAAATGTTGGAGTAACTCAACGGGTCATGCAGCATCAAGTACATAGTGTTGTGCAGTGTTCAAGAGCCAGCTGGTTGTTAGAGCAAGGCTATTCTTGAACCTGGTGCACACGGCTTTCAGACCCCTATACTTTCTACCTGGTGGCAGGAGTGAAATGAGAGGGTGCCTGGCTGGTGTAGGTCTTTGATGATATTGGCTGCCTTTTTGAGCCAGCATCTAATTCCTTTCCGTGTTGGAGAGGTCAATACCTGCGATGGCAGACAAAAGTGCTGGAGAAACTCAGCGGGTGCAGCAGCATCTATGGAGCAAAGGAAATAGGCAACATTTCGGGCCGAAACCCTTCTTCAGACTCACGAAACGTTGCCTATTTCCTTCGCTCCATAGATGCTGCTGCACCCACTGAGTTTCTCCAGCACTTTTGTCTACCTTCGATTTTCCAGCATCTGCAGTTCCTTCTTAAATACCTGTGATGGACTGGGTTATGTCTACCATTCTTTATAGCCTCTTTTGTTTCTGACCATTCAAGTTGCTGAACCAGGCCATGATGCAACCAGTCATTGTGCTCTCTACTGTACATCTGTCGAAGTTCAAGAGAGTGTTCACTAAACAGAGTGCATGAAGATTCTGAGTTTACATTTCTGTTCATTGGAAGTTTGGATGTTAAATGATCAACAGGTAATAACACTACGATAAAAGCAGAGTTGTGCTGGAAGTTCTACTTAACTGAGAAATGGTCCATTGTGACCGACTGTAAGGCAGTAACCTGGTTCAAAGAGTGCATCGAATGAAGACGCACGTGAGTGAATCTGTCGAAGACCACCAAGACATGAGTACAAAGTGGTGCTGTTAAGTTTTCTCAAGCTGTGGGAGGGAAGATAGAAACATAGAAATTAGGTGCAGGAGCAGGCCATTCGGCCCTTCGAGCCTGCACCGCCATTCAATATGATCATGGCTGATCATCCAACTCAGTATCCCGTACCTGCCTTCTCTCCATAACCCCTGATCCCTTCAGCCACAAGGGCCACGTCCAACTCCCTCTTAAATATGGCCAACAAACTGGCCTCAACAACCTTCTGTGGCAGAGAATTCCACAGATTCACCACTCTCTGTGTGAAAAATGATTTTCTCATCTCGGTCCTAAAAGACTTCCCCCTTATCCTTAAACTGTGACCCCTTGTCCTGGACTTCCCCAACGTCGGGAACAATCTTCCTGCATCTAGCCTGTCCAACCCCTTAAGAATTTTGTAAGTCTCTATGAGATCACCCCTCAATCTTCTAAATTCCAGCGAGTACAAGCCAAGTCTATCCAGTCTTTCTTCATATGGAAGTCGTGCCATCCCAGGAATCAGTCTGGTGAACCTTCTCTGTACTCCTTCTATGGCAAGAACGTCTTTCCTCAGATTAGGAGACCAAAACTGTACGCAATACTCCAGGTGTGGCCTCACCAAGACCCTGTACAACTGCAGTAGAACCTCCCTGCTCTTGTACTCAAATCCTTTTGCTATGAATGCCAACATATCATTCGCTTTCTTCACAGCCCGCTGCACCTGCATGCCTAATTTCAATGACTGGTGTACTATGACACCCAGGTCTCGCTGCATCTCCTCTTTTCCTAATCGGTCACCATTCAAATAATATCCTACCTTCCTGTTTTTGCCACCAAAGTGGATAACCTCACATTTATCCACATTATACTGCATCTGCCATGCATTTGCCCACTCACCCAGTCTATCCAAGTCATCCTGCAGCCTCCTAGCATCCTCCTCACAGCTAACACTGCCCCCCAGCTTCGTGTCATCCGCAAACTTCGAGATGTTACATTTAATTCCCTCGTCCAAATCATTAATGTATATTGTAAATAGCTGGGGTCCCAGCACTGAGCCTTGCGGCACCCCACTAGTCACTGCCTGCCATCCTGAAAAGGACCCGTTCACTCCTACTCTTTGCTTCCTGTCTGCCAGCCAGTTCTCTATCCAAAGATGGGTAACTGAGAGCTCCCTTTAATCTCCTGAGAATTTTAGGAATGTAAATCAATGGTTTTAACACCTTGTGAATGAGACACCAACATATCTTGTGGTATTGTGAGCACAAAACAAAGTGCTGGAGCAACTCAGTGGGTCACGCAACAACTGTGGATGGAAAGGGATGAACGTTGTTTTAGGTCGGGACCCTTCTTCAGTGTTGGAGCAAGAAGTAACTACAGGTGTGAGGAATAATTGGCAATGGTTTGGATTTAGTTTTGTTTAGAGAAATAGAGTAGAAGCAGGCCATTCGGCCCACTGCGTTCAGGCCCATCCTAGATCACTTGTAGTTCTACGTTGTCCTGGTTTCTCATCCTACACACTAGGGACAAATTACAGTAGCCAATTAATCTGCAAACCTGTACGTCTTTGGAATGTGGGAGGAAACCGGAGCAACTGGAGAAAACCCACGCTGTCACAGGGAGAACGTACAAATTGTGCACAGGTGATACCCATAGTCAGGATTGAACTTGGGCCGCCGATGGTTTGAGGCAGCAGCTCTACTGCTGCACCATTGAGCCGTGGTGCACAGATGGGTGGAAATGGTGACAAAGGCTAGAGAGATACGGAAAGAGGATGAGTGAAATGTAAATCTGTTGGGAGAAATATAGGTGGAAGGATACGATGAGGAGGGGAAAGAAGGGAGCATAGAATGGAAATATGGGATTTGGGGGTGAGAGACAAGTGTACAGGGAAGGGGAATGGAGCATGTGACTTGGGTGGTGCTATCGATTGTTAGATAGGAACACTGAGCCCTGTCCATTATACAAATCCACTGAAGGAGCAGGATTCAGTAACTGGGAATCCTACAGAAATGGGAAGAGACTCTAGGCATAGAGAGATGTGCTCAGGTTCTGGGGTTAGAATTAAATCTACCACTTTGTAATCGGAGAGCAGAAAGTAACAGGATTTTTAATGTAACAACCTTCATAACCTTGGGGCATCTGAATACTTTTGAGTTGCAGTCAGTTTTATGCCTGATGATATCTTGGACAAATCGTTCTTAACATGGTCTGCTAAACATGAAATTATTCAGATTTTAATGACCACACACTTTCCCTTGAGCCCTGTGCACCAGTTAGTAAGATCATGACTGGTTCTGTCTCATAAGTTTACTGTCTAATTCCCATGTAAATATATGAATTAGAAGCAGGAGTTGACCCCTGGAATCTACTCCACCATTCAGTGAGATTGTAGCTGATTATGGGGAAGATGTTGTTAAGCTCGAAAGGGTGCAGAAAAAAATTACAAGGAAGTTTCCAGGACTCGAGGACCTGAGCTATAGGGAGAGGTTGAGCAGGTTAGTGCTGTGCAGAAGGATGATGGGTGATCTTAGAGAGGAGTAATAGATCATGAGAGGAATAGATGGGTGAATGCACAGAGTCTTTTACCCAGGATAAGGGGATTGAGAACCCAAGGACATGGGTTTGTGAATGGGGAAATAATTAATAGAAGGGATTTAATAAGAACCTGAGGTGTATCCATTTACACTAGTCCTACCTGCCTACGTTAAGCCCATATCCCTCTAAACGTATCCTATCCATGCACCTGTCTAAATGTTTCTTAAATGTTGCGATAGTCCCTGCCTCAACTACCTTAAAAACTTGATTTGTTTTTACATGAAGGTGGGTGTATGGAATGAGCTGCCGAAGGAGGTAGTTTAGACAGGTACTATCACAACAGGTTTACATGATTAGACAGGTTTACATGGATAGAATAAGTTTATTGATATAGGGGCCAAATGCAGGCAGGTGGGACTTGCCAGATGGGGCATGTTGGATGACAGGAGCAAGTTGGGCCAAAGGACCTGTTTCTACAATATGACGATCTGATTGTAACTTCAATTCTGTATTGCCATATGCCCTCTGTAACCTCCCGACTCTCAGCCTATCAAGAATATTGTTTCTGCCTTAACATATGCAAAGGCTCTACTTCCACCAGCTGTGGAGAAAGAGAGATCAAAGCCTCTCACTGTGTCTTAATTGGGGAGGCCTTTCAATTCCCTTTATTTAAAAAAATCCGTCCATCTCTGAAAATATGCAACAATTGACCATCCACAGTTCCATCGAACTAAGTTCCAAAGGTTGAAGTGAAGTTTTTTTTCTTCAAGGAAAGGCTTCAATTTGTCTTTTTAATTGTTGGGTTGTGTGCATATACTCTCTCATGAATGCTGTACATTTCATAATGCTTGTCGAATTCACCGTGATTCCTTATTTACTATTGTGATTTACTGCTTTGGGATCATACATGGGTGTACTAATGAAGACAGTGTGCTGGTCAGCTGCCTTCAGGTGAAGATTGTGTTCAATCTGACATTGATATGAGTCTATAGGTTTTCTCATACTCTATCCAGAATGGATGTGTATATCTGCATTACTAAAAGTCTGATTTTGACTACTTCCTGTTCTGTATATTGATTTTAGAAAAAACGCTGCCACTTACGGCTGTGATTGTTGGCCATCTTACTCGGAGTCCCTCTCAGCTGCGCAGGACAATAGGATATTTCCCATTGATGAAAAATAAAAGAGTTATTAGTGTTTAAAAAAATGTTGAGATCCTCTCTCCTGAAGGCCACACCCCTTCCGGAGGGACTATAAAACCCGGAAGAGTTGAGTGCCTCAGTCAGTCTCTTCATAATGGGGGAGCGAGAGGGTCAGGTCTCTCAGTCTGAGCTGTGAATAACACTGAACAAATGTCTACTAAACTGAGTGGTTTTATTGACCTGTCAGTGCTCTTAATGTGGTTTGAAAATATAGTTTGGAAATGCTAAAGCTGTGTTGCCTTTGGTTTGGAAATGCTAAAGCCGTGTTGCCTTTGGCTTGGAAATGCTAAAGCTGTGTTGCCTTTGGCTTGGAAATTGTAAAGCTTTCTCTGAAGGAAAGTACATACCATCAATGTGCATGTATAGGAAGGAACTGCAGATGCTGTTTTTCACTGCAATGTGTAGGAAGGAACTGCAGATGCTGTTAGACACAAAATGCTGGAGTCACTCAGCAGGGCATGCAGCATCTTTGGAGAAAAGGAATAGGTGACATTTTGGGTTGGAACTTGAAACATCTGAAGAAGGGTTCTGACCCGCAATGTGTTGCTGCCTGACCCTTACCTTCAGCACTTGTGTCTAACAAGGGTATGCATATTTAACTTGAGTAAAGGGTGGGTATCACTTATCAACCGTATAATATTCACGAGCTAAGTTGCACATTCACTATCATCTTTAAGAAATGCTTCTGTAAAGGATGAACAAACAATGCAATGTGTACTGAGGTTACAAGCTGTATTTGATGTCAACATTGGGAGCATGATCTTGATAATTATTGCACAGAGATTAAGTAAATTTCGGTCAAGATAGACACAAAATGCTGGAGTAACTGAGTGGGTCAGGCAACATCTCTGGAGAAATGGAATAGGTGGTGTTTTGGGTTGAGACCCTTCTTCAGACTGAGAGTCAGGCGAGAGGGAAACTAGAGGTATGAAAAGGTACAGAACAAATCAGAGCCGGCACCTCTCAGTCTGAAAAAGGGTCTCGACCTGAAACGTCGCGCATTCTTTTTCTCCAGAGATGCTGGGTTACTCCAGCATTATGTGTCTTATCCGTGTATGCCAACATGTGCAGTTCCTACCTACACATCAAATCGGGTCAAATCAAGTTTATTGCCATATGCATAAGGATAGAGAGGCACGGGTACCAAGAAAACTTTGTTTGCAGCAGTATCACAGGCACATCGACTCAGATATATATACCTAAATGAATTATACATAAATTGCCCACAACGCTTCTTAAAGAAATAAGTCTGTGCAAAAGAAACAAGTCATTAGTTCAAAAATGGAAACAAAAACAAGTCCATGGTAGTACAAGAGGTGAGCTGTAGTGTCGCATTGACAAGTTGGGATTAGTATTTTGCAAAAAGAAGGAACGGCAGATGCTGGATTACAATAAAAGACATAAAGTGCTGGAGTAACTCATTGGGTTGGAGAACTCTTCTCTCGAGAAAGTGGAAAGATGACGATTTGGGTTGGGACCCATCTGCAGAAGTCTTGTTCTGGTAACTGGAAGAGAAGCGGGGACAGGACAAAGTCTGGTAAGTGATAGGTGGACACAAAACGCTGGAGTAACTCAGCGGATCAGGCAGCATCTCTGGAAAGAATGGGTGACGTTTTGGGTCGAGACCCTTCTTCAGACTGATGTCAGAGGTGGAGGCGGGACAAAGATAGAATGTAGTTGGATACAGTAAGACTAGTGGGAGAACTGGGAAGGGGGAGGAGATGGAGAGGGCTATTTGAAGTTAGAGAAGTCAATGGTCATACCATTGGGGTGTCAACTACCCAAGCGAAATATGAGGTGCTGTTCCTCCAATTTGTGCTGGGCCTCACTCTGACAATGGAGGAGACCCAGGACAGAAAGGTCAGATTGAGAATGGGAGGAGGAGTTGAAGTTCTGAGCCACCGGGAGATCAGGTAGGTTAAGACGGACTGAGCGGAGGTGTTCAGCTAAACGATCGCTGAACCTGTGCTTGGTTTCGCCGATGTAGAGAAGTTGACACCTGGAACAGCGAATACAGTAGATGAGGTTGGAGGAGGTGCAAGTGAACCTCTGCCTCACCTGCAAAGACTGTTCGGGTCCTTGGATGAAGTCGAGGGGGGAGGTAAAGGAACAAGCGTTGCATCTCCTGCGGTTGCAGGGGAAAGTATCTGGGGAGGGGGTGGTTTGGGTGGGAAGGGACAAGTTGACCAGGGAGTTTCGGAGGGAACGGTCTCTGCGGAAAGCAGAAAGGGGTGAAGATGGGAAGATGTGGTCAGTAGTGGGACCACATTGGAGGTGGCAAAAATGTTGGAGGATTAAATGCTTTATGCAACGAGTGATGGGGTGGAAGGTGAGGACAAGGGGGTCTGTCCTTGTTACGAGTGGAGGGTGGGGGAGCAAGAGCGGAGCTGCAGGATATCGAGGAACCCTAGTGAGAGCCTCGCCTATAATGGAAGAGGAGAACCCCCGTTTCGTAAAGAATTAGAACATCTCCGATGCCCTGGTATGGAACACCTCATCCTGGGCGCAGATGCGGCATAGATGGAGGAATTGGGAGTAGGGAATAGAGTCTTGACAGGAAGCACGGTGGGAAGAAATGTAGTCAAAATAGCTATTGGAGTCAGTGGGTTTCTAGTAGATGTCGGTCAATAGTCTGTTTCCTGAGATTGAGACTGAGATCTAGAAACGGTAGGGGTATGTCGGAGATGGTCCAAGTGAATTGAGTGCAGGATGGATATTAGTGGTGAAGTTCATGACGTCAGTGAGTTCTGCATGGGTGCAGGAGGTAGCACCAATGCAGTCGTCAATGTAGCGGAGGTAGAGTTTGGGGATTGGGCCAGTGTACACCTGCAACAGGGATTGTTCGACGTACCCTACAAAGAGGCAGGCATAGCCAGGGCCCATGTGAGTGGCCATTGCTACGCCTTGGATTTGGAGGAAGTGGGAGGAGTTGAAAGATAAGTTGCTGAGGGTAAGGACCAGCTCTGCTAGGCAGAGAAGAGTATTGGTAGACAAAGATTGGCTGGGTCTGCGGTTTAGGAAGAAACAGTTTTAAGACCCTCCTGGTGGGGGGTGGAGGTGTAGAGTGACTGGACATCCGTGGTAAAGATGAGGGAGTGCGGGCCTGGAAAACGGAAGTCATTGAGGAGACAGGTGGAAATGGGGAGGGGAGGGGGGGTAAAGAAGGGGAAGAGAGAATCAATGACTGACACAGAGAAGATAGGGTAGTGGGAGGGAAGACAAGGGTGTTGTTTGTAGGTTAGTTGCCTGCAATTAGAGAATTTAATGTTCATACTGTCAGCTGATGATTTGAATCTTAAGTTCTAAAGTAGTCTTGCAGGTACCATATATAGGATTTTTTTTAAATTTTGCAATATGTTTGACACTCCTCGGAGAAGTTGTATAGACGTAAATGCTTTGGAAAAGTTATTTGCCACCTATGTGTGGTATTTGACAGCAACAAATGATGACAACCTTGTAAGTCACAGTGTGTTATCACCTCTCAGCCTCAGCTGTGAACAGTTAACTGCAAGCAGAAGACTCTGAAAGCCTCTGTCTCTCATTAACCACCAAACAAATGCCGTCACAACACATTCCAGTCTTCATTTTAATCCCTGCACAAGTAGTTTTTGCTTACGGCAAAATTTGTTTGCCAAAGAGATTCAGAACCAGAAATCCTCCCAGCTGCGTAAATAGCTCAAGCTCCAGATCAGAACCCTACAGTTTTTTTAAGAATTAGGGACTAAGATATAGCACTTTCTTTGTTTTACTTAAAATCTGTGATTGTACACAATGCAGAACATTCTGATATTGTCACTTTCAGGGCAATTTTTATGCGTCACTCCATCTACATTATGTCAGGAGGTCATCTGTTTTGTTTTAGATACATTCCTTGAGTAAATAGTCCGAGGGGATTGTACGCAAGTTCCTCGTGGTTGCGAGGTTAGCTGGCTCTGACTGAAGCTACTTCTGTTCAGATGCGTACAGAAATAGAAACATAGAAAAATAGGTGCAGGAGGAGGCCGTTCGGCCATTCGAGCTAGCACGGCCATTCAATATGATCATGGCTGATCATCGAAAATCAGTACCCCGTTTCTGCTTTTTCCTCAGATCCCTTGATTCCTTTAGCCCCAAGAGTTAAATCTAACTTTCTCTTGAACACATCCAGTGAATTGGCCTCCACTGCCTTCTGTG
The DNA here is from genome assembly GCA_035221665.1 of Okamejei kenojei. Lineage (NCBI taxonomy): Eukaryota > Metazoa > Chordata > Chondrichthyes > Rajiformes > Rajidae > Okamejei > Okamejei kenojei. The sequence goes on from CM069140.1 coordinate 35,101,986, forward strand.
GCAGAGAATTCCACAGATTCAAAACTCTCTGGGTGAAATTTTGCTTCCTCATCGCAGTCCTGAATGGCCTACCCCTTGTTGTTAAACTGGGACCCCTGCTTCTGACTCCCCCAACATCAGGAACATTTTTCCTGCATCTAGCCTGACCAATCTTTTAAGAATTTTGTTTCTATAAGATCCCCTCATCCTTCTAAATTCAAATGAATACATTCTTTCATCATATTATCAATTAGGCCTGCATTTGCTCCAGTTTTCAAAGATGTTTTAGTCTATTCTTATTGTCATGTGCTACAGTGAAATGAGACTGCCTGATTAATTAATCATAGATAGTTATACAGTGTGGAAACAGGCTCTTTGGCTCAACATGCCCACATCAACCAATGTGTCTCATCAACACTATTCCCACCTTTCTGCATGTATCCAATATCCCCTTAAAGCTGTCCTATCCATGTACCCTGTACTAAATGTTTCTTAAACATTGTGATAGTACCTGCCTCAACTACTTCCTCCGGCAGCTCGTTCCATATACCCACCACCCTTTGTGTGAAAAAGTTATTCCACGGGTTCCTATTAAATGTTTTCCCCCTCACCACAAACCTATATCCTCTGTTTTTTTATTCCCCTACTCTGGGCAAGAGATTCAGTGGGTGTACCCAATCTATTCCTCTTGTGCTTTTGTAAACCTCTATAAATTCACCCCTCATCCACGTGTGCTCCATGGAGTCCTAGCCTGCTCAACCTCTCCCTATACCTCAGGCCTTCAAGTCCTGGCAAAATCCTCGTAACTCTTCATTGCAGCCTTTCCAGCTTGACAAGTTTAACATCATTAATTGAACGATACAGCAGGTCCTTCATCCACGTTGACTGTCAACCTCCCGTTCACACTAGTTCTATGTTATCGCACTTTCTCATCCACTCTCTACACACTAGTAGCAATGTACATAGGACGATTAACCCACAAATCTACATTTCTTTGAGATGTGTGAGGAAACACCTGGATATGGATAGGTTTGGTACATGGATAGGATGGGTTTAGAGCGATATGGGTCAACTCCAGGCAGGTGGAACTACTAGATGGGGCATGTTGGTCAGCGTGGTCAAGTTGGGCAGAACGGCCTGTTTCCACACTGTATGACTCAATGTCTCTAAGAAACAGGAGCACCCAAAGGAAACACTCCACTCTCTAGTCTTGTTTTATGCACTTTGTGCAAATTAAACAAGAATAATTCAGTATCTGCCCTGTTGTCAAAACTCATATTAAAAGCTCTATTTCATCTTAATTTCCCCGTCTTTGTTCAAGCATGTCCTTAATAATGAAGTGTGTGTGTGCATCCATGTGTATGACCATGTAGAGGAATATTCTCCAATTGCCCTTGACTGTCACTACCAAGTACAACCATGTTACTCACAAGGACCTGCAGATGCTGGAAACATGAGTAAAACCCAGAGTGCTGGCATAACTCAGCAGTTTTGCCTCAACCTGAAATGTCACCTATTCTTTCTCTCCAGAGATGCTGCCTGTTCCACTGAGTTACTCCAGCTTTTTGTGTCTATCTTAGGTCAAGTAACATCTATGGAAGGACCAGCCAGATCTGATTATTTTTGCACACCTTATTGTGACTGCACAAAGTAAGAGGAGAATAAGACAGAAAATCGCCAACCACTGTAATCTAATGAGCCTCCATTATCACACCAATAATAATGCTATTGGACTAATTCAGCAATACAGTCTGTCTGTCAAGGGTAAAGAAGTCTAGTATGAAGGCAAGTTGCAAATGGTGCTATCCTGGTTGGTGCATATTGGCTGGCATGGACAAGTTGAGCCAAAGGGCCTGTTTCTACTCTTTATCATTTTGTGAATCTAAATGGTCAAGAATGTTTGTTACTTGCACTGGGGCCAGTACAGTGCAATTCCTACTTCAGTTTTAAAGGCCCATTAAATACAAAAAATAAATATACAATAAACTATAATACAATTAAATTGCTATTATTCCAGCGAAAGTAAGGGCAGGACATGTACGGATGGTGAATATCTGAATCTTACTGACCAGCTAGTACTAAATCACAAACTCCATGTATTAATGAAATGTCTAAATTAGGCATTATGGACAGGCATCAGGTTAATGGTTCTTATCAGCAGCTCCTGCAGAGAATACTGTGATAGATTAGTTCACACTGAGTGAGGATGGCGGGTAACATGCAACGATCTGCTAGAGGAAGTGGTTGAGGTAGGCACAATAACAACATTTTAATTAGCAACGTTACAACATTTTGAGATTTTAAAAATCAAGTCTGCAAGTTATCACTTCAGATAAAAAGAAGTTTAATTTGACATCTAATTCACTTTCATGTCTTCAGTATTAAAAAAGTTATAGCCATTTTCATACTCAGAAATTAGCATCTTGTTCCCTATTGCTTTTCCATTGACTTAACACAAAAGCTGCGATCAAGGACAGTCAAAAGCCCATAACTTTCTTAAAAATTATGAGAACTGAATGAAATTTTCAGTTATTATAGATTGAAGCATTCTGAAACAAATATGAAACAATCTTACTTGGATGACCTGAAATTAAAGCATATAATTAGTTAGTTACCTAATTGTAGCTAATCACAAAATTCAATTACAAGATCTAAACATCTATCCATTTCTTAAGAAAAGGTTAACATTTTTAAAAAGCCTAAGTGTCCAAATAACATTCACACAAGAATTCACAATCCCGTAAATTAATGGCCATTTAAATCAACTTGCGAGTGGCTTTTTTGTGGAACGCGATCGTTTGGAACGTTGCGGTTTGCGGTGAATGTAACCCCCAGTCAGCAGGAAAAATACTGCCGGTTTGTATATTTTCTAAGTCTCCTTTTCGCAACATGAAATTTTGATTAAAGGCTTCCTAAGAAGCACGTTTTTATGTAAAAATAAACTGTGTTCCTTCTTTTGTCCCCTACGTAAGATCCGTCCCGTTGCCGGCATTCACTGCTTTAGAAGATGATTTTTAATTCTGTCTAGCAATTTAATTATTCAGTGCAGTTTAAAAATACCTCCATAAAACAAATTTCAGAGCGATTTCTCTTCAGCAACTAAATCCCCTGAGATTTATCGATTTGAATGGTCTGAAGTAAACGGCATTTTAAACCCGCCCCCCTCTCAAAGGCTCCAAAGTCGTGCACACGGGCAGTGGCAGAACTGCAGCGCCACTAAAGGTAAGTTGTGTAACATACCTATTTTAATGGTTTTCTCCAGAGATGCTGCCTGACCCGTTGAGTTACTTCTGCACTTTGTGTCTATCTTTGGTATAAACCAGCATCTGCAGATCCTTCTTACATATTTAAAAGACACTTGGAAAGAGTGATACATAGGTAGGGAAGGTTTAGAGGGATGTAGACCAAACCTGGGCAGCTGGGACTAGCTTACACTGACCCGTGCACACTGGTTTTACGTTATCCCACTTGCACCGACTCCCTACATACAGGATGGCAATTTACAGAGACCAGTCAACCTGCAAGTCCCTACGACTTTGGGATGTGGGAAGAAACCAAAGTGCCTGGAAGAAACCCATGAGGTCGCAGAGAGAATGGGCAAACTTCATACAGACAGCACCCATGGTCAGGGTCGAACCTGGGCCTCTGGCTGTGAGATGGCGGCTCTACCAGCTGTGCCTCTGAGCTGCCTTTAAGCTGAAGAGTGAAACGAATAAATCTCAACGTTAAAACATATCATCAGATCTTGGATATGGTTTTAATAAACATCGGAACAGAGGAAACACTCAGTTTTTCAATTAGAACTTTAAGCCACAACAATGATCAGAAATGGAAGATCATTTTTGCAAAATAGATTCCTTATCTCATTCTCAGTTTTGACTAACCAAACTTCCTGTTTTAAAATAGTTTTTAAGATTTAGTTCTGAGGGCTAAGGGAATCAAGGGATATGGGGAAAAAGCCAGAATGGGGTACTGATTTTGGATGATTTTGGATTGAATGGTGGTGCTGGGTCAAAGGGCCGAATGGTCTACTCCTGCACCTATTTTCTATGTTTGTCTATGTTGCTCTGAAAATTAATGTTATAACAGATATTTTCCATGTTTCGATGTAATGTCGCAGCTGTTCTCATTTCTGCAATTTGCACGTTTTCTTATGAGAGACTTCCTGCTGTTGTGATTGTGGCTTTAGCTGCGTGTGTCCTTTGCTGCTGCTTGCTTCTAAAATAAATGGCTCTTAAATGATTTTTTTGCGCCTGGCTTAGCATGACCTGATTGTTACTAATGGCACTGTTGCTAGATTTACAAGGCTGAGGGGTAGGGAGATGGGATTGAATTGAATTGAAAGATACGACATGGAAACTGGCCCTTCAGCCAACTCAGTCTATGCTGGCCATCAATCACCTGTTCACACTAGCTCTATGTAATTCCACTTTCACATCCACTCCCTGCACACTAGGGGCAATTTACAGAGGCCAATGAACCTGCAAACCCGTACGTCTTTTGGATGTGGGAGGAAGCTGGAGCACACAGGAGGTAACTCATGCAGTCAGTTCAGTTTAGTTTCAGTTCAGTTTAGTTTATTGTCACATGTACCGAGGTACAGTGAAAAGCTTTTGTTGTGGGCTAACCAGTCAGCAGAAAGACAATACATGATTACAATCGGGCCATTCACAGGGAGAACGTTCATACTCCACTTAAACAGCACCCGAGGTCAGGATTGAACCAGGATCCCTGAAGTTGTGAGGCAGCAGCTCTACCATCCGCGCCGTTGGGCCGTCCTTTTATTTTTAAACTATCTCGCTTTACCATCCCAATTAAATTGCACCAAAGGGGCTCTGTTATAACATTAATTTTCAGAGCTACATTCCTGGAATTGTCTCTCTATTTAATTCTCAGCGTTTGGCTTTTTCCAATCTATACTTGTTTGATGGACTGGGCTACACCCAGAACTCTGCAATTTTGTGCAGCCCTGGACAAAACAGTTGCCAAATTAAGTTGTGATGCATCATGACAGAATGCTTTCTACTGAGTAGTTTAGAGATACAGTGTGGAAACTCCCTCTGGCCCATCAGTTACGCTCTATGCTATGCTATCCTGCACACTAGGGACAATTTACAGAAGCCAAGTAAACTACAAAAGTCTTTGGAGTGTTGGATGAAACCAGAGCACCCGGAGAAAGCCCATGTGGTCACAGTGAAAATGTTCAAACTCCGTACAGACAGCGCCTGTGGTCAGGATTGAGCCTGCCTCTCTGGCGCTGTAAAGGGGCTGTCCCACTGTACGAGCCAATTCAAGAGCTCTCCCAGAGTTTAAAAAAAATCAATTTGTGGTAAGCACGTAGAATGTACGTAGCGGGTATGTCAGAGCTCGGGATGTCTCGTAACGCTAACGGCAGGTACTCGGGGAAGCGCGGTAAGCTCGTGAAGACTCGTGAAGATTTTTCAACATGTTGAAAAATGTCCACGAGAGCCCTGAGTACCTACGAGCGGCTATTACCGTAATTCTGAGTTTGAATCAGGGGAGACTTGGGAGAAACTTAGCTCGTACCGTGGGACAGTCCCTTAAGGCAGCAACTCTACCGCTGCGCCACTCAGCCATGGTGCACAGATGAGAGGATATAGTGACAAAGGCTAGAGGTGAAAAGGAGACAAGAGAAAAGAAGAGGAGTGAAATGTAAAGTTGGATGGAGGGATATAGGTGGAAGGGTACAATGAGGGTACATAGACAATGTACAAACTCCGTACAGACAATGCCCGTAGTCGGAATTGGCACCCGGGTCTCTGCTGCTGCCTCATAGTCACGTACCACTTTCCCATTATCACCAGATGCTGTTGAGTCATGTTCTGTGTTATAGTCTAGCACCCGCAAATAGATTGATTTACAAACTGTAACAGATAAAATAAATTGATCTAAACCAGGCTCAAATTAGTTGAATTCTATTTTTAAACTGCTGGAGGCCATTTTATTACATTGTCCTGCTAATCATGTGATAAGCCTTGAAGGCTGAAAAGATAAGGGGAGATGTTGGAATAATTGCAATGTTAGTTTTGGTAGTTGACTAGGAAGCCTGTAAACAACAAGACATATTGCCTATTGCTATTCCTTTCATTATTAGGCCATCATTAATCTGTTGATCTTTAAATATTGCATAATGCATTTTTTTGTTTTACCTCCTTCTGGCGTTTGAGTTGATAGGCACATCAACTAACCATGCAATAACAGCGGGGTGCAGTGGTGGAGTTGCTGGTTGTGGCACCAGAGACCTGGGTTTAATCTAGACTCTGGGTGTTGTCCATGTGGAGTTTGTGCATTCTCCCTGTGACCGTGTGGGTTTTCTCTGGATGATTCATGGATAGATGACGCTTTGTGTCCGGACCTTTCTTCAGATTGATTGTAGAGTGGGGAGAGAAAGCTGGAAGATTGGAGGCTGGAGCAAAGCCTGGCAGGTAATACATTGATACAGCTGAGGAATGCTTTTAGGTGGGCAGATGGTTTGACATTAGCCAGAGATGAAAAGGCAGAAGATGTGAGACAAAAGGGGTTTAAAAAGATGCAAATTGTGTGGCTGGAGGAAGAAATGTAGGTGAAAGGGGAGGAGACAAATGTACTATTAAGACCAGAGATATATATTAGCTTCCCAAAAATCATGGGGTTACAATCCAATTGGGTTACAATGGGGAAATTATGTTTTAAATGCATGTTGAAAGCTACAAAAAATGTATTCCTATCTATCCAAATTGTCTTTGGTGTGGTAGAATATCTCACACCATTAGCAGAGATGTGACCAATATTGGCATTAAAGAAGGAATTGCAGATGCTGGAAAATCGAGGGTACACAAAATGCTGGAGAAACTCAGCGGGTGCAGCAGCATCTATGGAGCGAAGGAGATAGGCAACGTTTCGGGCCAAAACCCTTCTTCAGACATATTGGTCCTTGGATAGGAAAGAACTGCAGATGCTGGTTTACACCAAAGATAGAAACAAAATGCTGGAGGAGCTCAATGGGTCAGGCAGCAACTCTGGAGAAAAGGAATAGGCGATGTTTCTTTAGAACTGAGAGTCGGGCGAGGAAAACTCGAGGAATGAAAAGGTACAGAACAAATCAGAGCCTGCTACTATGGTCAATGGTCTGTAGAGGAGGTGATAATGAGGGGATATGAACTAAAACTAGCAGGCTGACTATAGTGGAGAGGGATCGAAAGAGAGGGAATGCAATTTGGGGGAACACCACCTCATATTTCACTCTCTCCCCCCCTTCTCCCCCCCCCCTTCTCTCCCCCCCCCCCCCCTTTCTCCCCCCCCCCCCCTCTCCCCCCCCCCCCCTTCTCTCCCCCCCCCTCTCTCCCCCCCCCTCTCTCCCCCCCCCCTCTCTCCCCCCCTCTCTCCCCCCCCTCTCTCCCCCCCCTTCTCCCCCCCCCTTCTCCCCCCCCTTCTCCCCCCCCCTTCTCCCCCCCCCTTCTCCCCCCCCCTTCTCCCCCCCCCTTCTCCCCCCCCCCCCCCTTCTCCCCCCCCCTTCTCCCCCCCCCTTCTCCCCCCCCTTCTCCCCCCCTTTCCCCCCTCTCCCCCCCCCTCTTTGCCACCCTCTTCTCTCTCCCCCCCTCTTCTCTCTCCACCCCCCTTCTCTCCACCCCCTTCTCTCTCAGAACTGACACTTATCACATGATTAACGGGACAATGTAAAAACAGTCTTACAAGTAGAATTGTCAACAAATTTGACTCAATTTGACTTTTATGTTCCTTGTTTACATGCATAGATTAGGACACTTCCTCCCAATGGCCGTGAAATATGAACATAGAGCATAGAACATTGAGACACAGGGACAGTCCCTTCAGCCCAAACTGTGCTGAACATGATACCAAGATAACCTAACCTCCTCAGCCTGCATGTGATCCATATCCCTCCATTCCCAGAATATCCATGTGCCGATCTAAAACCTTGTTGAATGTCACTAATTTATCTGCCTTGGTCACCACCCCTGGTGAGTTCCAGGCACCCACCACTCTCTGTGTTCAAAAAAAAAATGCCCCGCACATCTCCTTTGAACTTTGCCCTTCTCACCCTAAAGCTATGCCTTCTAGTCCTTGATATTTCCATCCTTGAAAAAGGTTCTGACTGTTTATCTATGCTTCTCATAATTTTATATACTTCTGATACCCCTCAACCTCCACGATTCCAGAGGAAATAATCCAAGTTGGTCAACCTCTCCTTGTAACAAGTAACCCCAAATCCATTCTGGTAAAACCCGTCTGAATCCTCTCCAAAGCCACCGCATTCTTCATGCAATGGAGCGAACGGAACAGCACACAATTCAAATGTTGTGACTCATTGTCCTTGTGCAAACCTCTCTAATATAAGTTCAGAACTTGCAGGCATTCTGTCCCTGTATTGTGAGCAACTTCCCCTTTGATAGTCCTAATAAAAGAGCAATCCTAAATCCCACTGACTTCCCCGGTTTTGAAAGTTTTTCTATTGAAGCGGATTTGATGGTGGACTGTGGTTTTGCTTTCTTCAGAGAGACGCTGTCACTTCCGCTCCAAAGTTTCTTAGTGGCTTTCCTGTTCATTGAGCTTTAAGCAAGGGTGGTTGGTTTAGGGAGCATGATGCAAGAGTTTGTAAGGGCAGATGGAAGGAACTGGGATTTCTGAGGCTGAGTAGATAGTGTGATGGCCATGACAGGATGTCACATGCTTGCAAAGAATAATGGCAAAAATGGATGGATTAACGTCATAACCATGCAGCTGGAGGCGCTGCTCCCAGGGTTCCATCCTGACTTCAGGGACAGTGCATGGAGTTTCCATCTTGGTTTAGTTTAGAGGTGCAGTGTAGAAACAGGCCCTTCGGCCCACCTAGACCGAGCCGATGAATGATCATCCATTCTATCCCACATGTTAGGGACAACTCAGAAGCCAATTAACCTACAAACATGTACATATTTGGAATGCTGAGGAAACCGGAGCAGCCAGAGAAAACCCACGCGGTCGCATTTCTGACATAAAAAATATTCACAGTAAAAGAACGTTGCAGTAACCTGGGGAGAATAATATTTAACTATTATTGCCGAGATGACTGATAACCAATCATCAATATTCCAAGTAGGATCTAGAGACACTAGGGTAACTACATGAAAGATTGGGGAGGATACCAGAATAATGACCAGATTAGAGGATAGTTGCGATGATGAGAGGCTGGACAGACTTGAACGGTTTACTCTGCAATGCTAGAGGTTGAGGGGGGAACTGATAGAAGTATATGGAATTATTAGAGTAGTAGAGAGGGTCGAGAATCAGAATCCCTTTCCCAGGGTGGAAATATCATATACTGGAGGGCATAATTTTAAGGTGAGAGGGATAGGTTTTTTTGCCTGGAATTTGCTGCGAGTGGTGGTGGTGGTGGGGGAGGAGGCAGATACGATAATGGAGGTTAAGACGCTTTTGGATAGGCACATGGATATACAGGGAATAAAGGGACAGGCAGATAGGATCGATTTATCTTGGTATCATGTTCAGTCATGTATTGTGGGCCTGCTCCTGTGCGGCACTGTTCTATGTTCCACGTTCTATGATGAAATCAGAACTCAGACATTCAGAAGACACTGAACAAATTGGTTATTTTTCCTCCAGACAACAAAATATGGAAGAGTGACCCAGTATTTGTTTTCATGATATCACAAGGTTTCATAGCCATGCTAGAAAGGATGTTTTGTCAGCTCTAGAACAGTACTGAAGGAAATAATTATGCCAAAGAGTGACAATTGCTAAGGTCAAGGTGGGTTTTAAAGGAAGTAGCTGATAACACCGATGAATCTGTTGTTTCAGAAATTGTTTCTATAGATTGGAAAAATCTTGTCGCTATTTATGGAAAAATTGGAGATGAAAATGAGAAATGTTGGAGCAGAAAAGGATAGGAAAGAGTACTTTTTAATTAGGAAGAGATGGGAACAGCGGATGTCCAAAGATGGGTGGAGGTCCAAGTATATACATCGTTGAGATGTCCTGGACTAGTACACAGGGCGATCAGAAAGACAAATGGGATTCTAGCCTCTACATTTGCAGAGTTTAATCATAAGAATCAGGAGATAGCATGGAATCTGAAGAGGAATTTTAAATCAGTGGAACATATTGAATGACAGTGCAGGTTTGAGATGCCTGGCAGCAAGAGCGGAACTCGCTATCAAAACATGGAGGGGACGGGGGACACAATATTTTGGCGGCCACGCGCACATGTGCACACTCACCCACACATGCGCGAGGCTTCGGAGGCTCAATCCAGCGCTAAATGCAGCTCAACTCTGCCTGTCTCGCCGGGTTAACTACAGCCCTGTCTGGACTGACGGGACACCAGCGCTGCTTCTCCGCCATATTTGGCCATATTTCCCGCAAGCCCAGGCAGGTTCACTTAGCTGGACAGGCATAGTGAGCTGGGTTTAGCGCTGGCTGTGGGCCTGGGGGCGCCACGCCCATCTGACTGCCGACCTCTCTGGCCACCCGTGGGGCGGGCACTCAGGTGGGGACGGGACAGCGGCGGACAGCCGGCCGGGATCGATCCGGGCTGCGGATGAGGCGCAGGTCTGTGACACGTGTCCCTCCTCCAATCACCGCACTCTATCCTCAGTCCCACCCCCCTCACACCTCCCTCCTCCAATCATCGCGCCGAATCATCATGTCCCGCCCCCACTGCCTGCTGACCGACGTCTCTCTCGTCCAATCGGCGCCCTCGATCAACAGTCGCGGAAAGCGGAGATTTAAAATCCGGGTGACAAAAACTTGGGGGGGATGTCCCCCACCTATCAAAACATGGGGGCGGACGTGTCCCCTCTGGCCCCCTCGGGCTTTCAACCCCTGCCTGGCAGCATACAATACATTACCGTTTATTGTCATTTGAATCTCATTGAGGTTCAAACGAAATGTGGTTTCTGCAGTCATACAAACAAGAAAAAGAACCAAGACACAACACAATATACACAAACATCCATCACAGCGAATCTCCTCCTCACTGTGATGGAAGGCAAAGTCTTATCTCTCCCCTAAACTCCCCATTCTCCTCCTGATGTCAGAGTCAAAGCCCGCAGCGGGCGAAGGTAAATAAGTCTCGCGGCCATTCAGGCCGCTCCAGGTCATTTACAACCCCGCAACTCGGGCGGGAGAAGTTGCCGCTGCGGGAGCTCCGAAAAGCAGTCTCCCACCAGGGACCCGCGAGCTCCCGGTGTTACCGTCCACCGTGGCTGGAGCCTCCGAATCGCCGGGGTCGAGCAGCAGCAGCTCCTGCCCCCCCCCCCCCCCCCCCGCCACCACCCCCAAACCGTATTCAGCTAAATAAAAACACTAACTACACTCAAACGAGACAAAAAATAAAAAAAGACAGACGGACTACAGAGAGCGCTGCGACGAGAGTCGCGCCGCCCACTGGAACATCTTATTTTCGTACTCTTACTCTTATTTTCACGTGCACTCGTGTGTATTTAGTTTCTCGGTTCCTTTTTTCTCTTTCTTCTAATACGATGCTTCTCATTTAAAATACAATTGTTTAAAATGTGGACTCTTTGCCAACACCAGGCAAAGAGATGTCTACATTTGGACTACAAGCAAGTCAGAGTTATGGGAGCTGATGGAGCAATGGAGATGAGGCCTTGATCGTATTGAAAGGCATAGAAATTAGGTGCAGGAGCAGGCCAATCGGCCCTTCGAGCCTGCACCGCCATTCAATATGATCATGGCTGATCATCCAACTCGGTGTCCTGTACCTGCCTTCTCTCCATACCCCTTGATCCCTTTAGCCAAAGGGCCACATCCAACTCCCTCTTAAATATGGCCAACAAACTGCCATTCAATGTGATCATGGCTGATCATCTCCAATCAATACCCCGTTCCTGCCTTCTCCCCATATCCCTGACTCTGCTATCTTTAAGAGCCCTATCTAGCTCTCTCTTGAAAGTATCCAGAGAACTGGCCTCCACCGCCCTCTGAGGCAGAGAACTCTACACTCACAACTGTGTGAAAAAGTGTTTCCTCGTCTCGGTTCTAAATGGCTTACTCCTAAGAGTTGCTGCCTCAAAAAGGCAGCCAGCATCATCAGAGTCCCACACCACCCTGGCCACACACTCATTTCCCTCCTTCCATTGGGAAGAAGGTAAAAGAGCCTGTACACTGCAACGTCCAGGAACAGCTTCTTCCCTACAACCGTCAGGCTATTCAAACACTACAACCTCCAAATCGGCTCTGAACTATATAGACTTAGTTTAGATATACTGTACAGAAACAGGCCTTTCGGCCAACTCAGTCAGAGCCAATCAGTGATCACCTGCAATGTGCTGGTAATACACCTTGCACCTATCCAACGCACTAGGTACAATTTACAATTTTTTTTACCGAAGCCAATTAACCTATAAAAATGATTGTCTTTGGAGTGTTAGAGGAAACGGAGAACCCTTGAGAAAACCCTTGCAGTCACGAGGTCAACATACAAACTCTGTACAGACAGTACCCATAGTCAGAAGCGAACCTGGGTATCTGGCGCTGTAATGCAGCAACTCCACCACAGTGCTGCCCTGGGGCATTATTTTTGCACTATTATTGTCTATTTATTTTAAATATATATATATATATATATATATATACTGAACTTTAAAAAAATGTTTATTAGTTTTATATCTGTTGTGCTGCAGCAAGTAAGAATTTCATTGTTCTATTTTGGGACATATGACAGTAAAACACTCTTGACTCTTTTATCAGAGTGGAGGCCGGCGGTGAGCCTAGCTGCCGTCAACTGTGCCAACATGAGGAATAGGCAACTGTGTTTGAGGTTTGAGGTGACGTCATATCCCACGATAAAGGTACGTTTGTTGAAGTATGGATTTACAAGCACTGTTATCAATAGAATGTAAAAGTGGATATAATTCTGCAAGTGTCAGAGGAATTGATGTCGTCAGTTTGAGTCCAAACGTTCTTCAGCTAAACTAAACTTGTTGATAATGACCCATAAACCCAATGTAAAATCCGGTGCCAACTTAGTCATAGACTTGCACAGTATGGAAATAGACCCTTTGCCCAACCGACCAAAATGCCCCATCTCAGCCAGTTCCATTTGCCTCATTTGGCCCATTTATCTCTAAACCTTTCTTATCCATGTACCTGTCAAAGTACCTACCTAACGACCTCCACTGGCAGCTCATTCCACATACACACCACCCACTGAGTGAAAAAGTTGCCCTTCAGATTCCTTTTACATTTCTCACATACATATGGTCTCTTGTTTTTGATTCCCCTATTCTGGGTAAAACCATATAACAATTACAGCACGGAAACAGGCCTTCTCGGCCCTTCCAGTCCGTGTAAAAGACTGTGCCTTCACTTTATCTATTCCCCTCATTATTTTATACCTTTGTAAGTTTACCCCTCAGCCTCCAGTTCTGCAGGGAATAAAAACCTAGCCTGCCCAACCTACTCCATATATCTCAGGCCCTCAAGTCCTGGCAATATCCTTGTAAATCATCTCTTACACTCTTTCCAGCTTAAAGGTATCCTTCTTATAGCAGGATGAGCAAAAGTTGAATGCAGCACTCCAAATGCAGCCTCATCAACATCTTGTATAACTGTTGCCCAATGTCCCAATTTCTATACTCAGTAGATGGACACAAAGTGCTGGAGTAACTTACTCTGGAGAAAAAAATTGGGTGATGTTTTGGGTCGGGACCCTTCTGAGTCTGAAGAAGTGTCCCAACCCAGAACATCACCCATCCTTTTTCTCGAGAGATGCTACCTGACCCGCTGAGTTACTCCAATACTTTGTATCTATCTTTGGTGTCAACCTGCATCTGCAATTTTTTGTTTTTACAGTATATTCAAGGTACCAAACGCTTCCTTTAACACACCATTTACCTGTAACACCACATGCAGGGAATAGTGCTAAAATGTGTCGGAAGGAACTACAGATGCTGGTTTACACAAAAGAGAGACACAAAACGCTGGAGTAACTCAGCGGGTCAGGCAGCATCTCTGGAGAAAAGGGACCGATGAGCCTTCAGGCAGTTTCCAGGTCCTGACGAGACTTTGGGCAAGGTCCCACTGTCTTTGGGGTGCAGCGACAATGTGCATTGAAGGGTTCTACAACCCTGCTGTGATGATCGAGGTTAAGGACGAGACGACTGCAACCATCACTATCTCCTCAGTTGCCAGCAGGAGAGTTTTCAATATACAGATACATGCTTCGCACACATCGCAAAAGGCTCAGTTTGACTTCGGAAACTCAGCCATCCCCATATTTCCACTCAGTAGGGAACAGTCTGTTAGAGTAATGCTAAATCCTCAATGCTCAGCACACTATCCTGCAACGCAGTTAAAATATTGCCTTGAATTAACTCTGTTTATCGCCTCATTCCGTCACTCTTCCAGCTTTCCCCATTAGTAATTTGGCTGCAGATGAGATTATTCTGAATAATTACCATTTTGTTTTTAGTACTTAAATCCAGCAAAGTAATGAGCAAATGTTCTGAATAGTTCCTGCGGAGCGCCCTGTAGAGCTGGAATGAAAACTTGGCTACAACTCGGGAATCTCGCCGAACCTCTAGCTCTTGTATGGTCTGTGAATTGTGTGTTTGCATCTTTAGAAATTGACAGAACAGGTTTCCACCTGGAAGTACAAGTATATTGTACAGGGGCAGTACAATGGCGCAGTGGTGGAGTTGTTACCTTGCAGAGCCATAGACCTGGATGATCCTGACTGCGGGTGCTGCCTGTACGGAGTTTGTATGTTCTCCCTGTGACCTCATGGGTTTTCTCCAGGTGCTCTGGTTTCCTCCCACGCTCCAAATTCATACCGGATTGTAGGTTAATTGACTTCAGTAAAAATTGTAAATTGTCCCTAGTGTGTAGGATAGTGCTAGTGCATGGGGATCGCTGGTGGGCGCCAACTCGGTGGGCTGAAGTGCCCGTTTCTTTGCTGCATCCATCAGTCAGTAAAACGGCACATTCAGTACCAACACGTAGTATAGGATGCACCAGTCCTAATGTGACAAAGCTCATCTTTGCTGTTGTGTCACCCATGAGGGTAAGTAGAGCTAGTATTTAACTCAGGATGTCACCAGACCTTTGGGAAATGACCTGACATTCAACAATGCTTTTGTTTCCAGTTGAGTTGCTATGCTGTAGCAGTTTGCTACTGATATAATACTGTTTATTACTTCCAGTCACTGCCTTTGTTACAGTTTTGTTTCATCTTTCTTTCAGCTGTTCAAAGCATTTTCTGCGCCGGTTTTCAAAGGAGATCCTTACGAAGGTTAGTAAATTTGTATTGTCATCTTTCTTCACACTTCACTCCCGCTGCAGTGATTATGACCCATTGCTATGTTGCAAATTTTGCCTGCTTCCTTTCAGCTTTTTTGTATGAACCTCCCAACAGTACTTTTACTTGACTTACCGAATAGTGAAAGGCCTGGATAGTGGATGTGAAGAGGATGTTTCCACTAGTGGGAGAGTCTAGGACCAGAGGCCATAGACTCGGAATAAAAGGAATGAAGCAGGCAATTCTGAGGAGGACATAAGCCCAGATAGAGTGGACGTGGAAAGAATCCTTCCAGTAATGGGGAAAGTCTTGGACCAGAGGGCACAACCTCACAATAAAAGGACGTAACTTTAGAATGGAGATGAGGACGAATTTCTATAGCCAGTGGGTGGTGAATCTATAGAAACATAGAAACATGGAAAATAGGCGTAGGCCATTCAAGGTCAAGTTGAAGATTACATTTATTGTCACATGCACCAATTGGTACAGTGAAATTTGGGTTGCCAAACAGCCATACGAATAAAAAAGGAACAAAACGCGCGTTAGAATTTAACATAGACATCCCCACACAGCAGAATCAACGTTTCCCACTGTGAGGGAAGGCATCAACAACATTAGGGAAAGAACTATGTTGATGTGGCGCAAATAAAGAAGATGATTTTAAGTATGATTCATTTTATTGACTTCACTGCTCTGGCAAAGATAGAATACCTGTGAAGTACGTAACTGGAAAATAAATTCCTCTCAGCCTTCCTTGAAGCAGAGCAGATATACTAATAGAGAACTCAGGTGGTTTACAAATCTACCACTTGCCTTCCCATTAAAACTATATTCCTTTGAAATGCCTGCACTGCTATGGTGGTATGGTCGTGCAGCGGTAGAGTTGCTGCCTTACAGCGCCAGGTTTGATCTTGACTATGGGTGCTATCTGTATAGAGGTTGTACGTTCTCCCTGTGACTCGCGTGGGTTTTCTCTGAGTGCTCCGGTTTCCTCCCACACTCCAAAGATGTACATGTTTGTAGGTTACTTGGCTTCAGTGAAGATTGTAAATTGCCCCTAGTGTGTGTGGGATAGTGTTTATGTGAGGGGTGATCGCTGGTCGGCATGGACTCGGTGGGCCGAAGGGCCTGTTTCCGCGCTGTATACCAAAACAAAATGAAACTATCATTACCAGGCCTAGTTCACAAGCGGTTGCCTAACTCCAGCCTGCGTGTGTCTGATTCCCGGCAGGTTCTGAACGCAGTGTGTTAGCTCTGCGACACAATTTGATTAATCACCTGGAGAATCATGGAGAAAATGAATGGCCCCCATCGTGTCCTCCATTGGAGCCAGCCAGGTATGTACATGATGTCATGGAGTCTGGAAACAGACCCTTCAGCCCAACTTGTCACTGCCAACCTATATCGCTAGCTTTTAGTCAGCATCTAGTCCATCTAAACTAATCCCACCTGCCTGCATTTGGCCCATATCCCTCCAAACCTAAATGTTTCTTAAACGTTGCAATAGTGCCTGCCTCAACTACCTCCTGTGGCAGCTCTTTCCATACACTCACCACCTCATTCCTTGTTTTGTACCAGGGAAATTTTATCCTTGTTCTATCCCAGAAAGGGGGTGAGAGCTGAGGTGTGAGAAATGGATTAAATACTGTCAGTCGTTCTTATCAATGGCAGGGGGAAACAATGGATCATTGAAAGCATTTCACCTGTATGGAAAGTCTTGTCATTGAAGTTATGTGTTGCTAATAGCAGGACTAACATACACAAGAGGACAGACCTTATAATCAGAAAGAGAAAATCTGAGCTAAAATCACAGATGAAATGGCCAGATCTGATGCAGATGGAAAAAAAACGAACGAGTTGCATAAAATTGGAGAATTTGATATTGAATCCAGAGGCTGTAATGCATTCAGACAGGAGAAGAAGTTTAGATAGAGAGATACATCATGGAAACAGCCTATTGGCTCACTAAATCCACACTAACCATCACCCATCCATTGACAGTAATCCTTTAATAATCTAATCTAATTTTATTCTCTCCATTAGAACACAAAGTGCTGGAATAACTCAGTGGGTCAGGCAGCATTTCTGGAGGACATGGAATAGATTTAGATCTGACAACATCCAAGGTTAGGATCACACCTGGATCTCTGGCTGTGAAGCAGCAGCTCTGTCAGCTGTGCCACTGTGTCGCCCTGTGCATGTACAAAAATATATATATTATTTAATTGAACACCTCAAGATTGGGGTAGCACAGCGGCTCAGTGATATAATTGCTGCCTTGCAGTGCCAGAGACCTGGGTTCAAACCTGACTACGGTTGCTATCTGTACGGCGTTTGTACATTCTGCGGTGACCGCATGGGTTTTCTCCAGATGCTCCGGTTTCCTCCCACATTCCAAAGACATGGTGGTTTGTAGGTTAATTGGCTTTGGTAAAAAATGTAAATTATCCCTCGTGTATAAGATAGTGCTAGTGTGCGGGGATTGCTGGTTGGCGCAGACTCGGTGGGCCGAAGGGCCTGTCTCCACACTGTATCTCTAAACTAAACTAAACTGAAACAAAAATGAGTGGCAAATTAGATTAGCAGTCTGAAGAAAGTTTCCAACCAGAATCGTTGCTTATCCAGCACCTCCAGAAATGCTGCCTGACCCATTGAGTTATCTACCACTTTGTGTTCTGGGCAAGATTCCAGAGTCTGCACTGCCTTGTATATCTGGATTAGTACCTTTACCACCAATGTTCTTGCAACGTCAATTGTCTTTGAGGTAATGTTAAACTATCTTTAATGTAGTGATAAATTACTCACGCTTATATTTTCCTATCTTCAAATGCAGTTTGGCTGAGATTCAGAGCTTCTTTGTTGCTAATGACGTCCAGTATCTGGCACTTATCTTTGAAGAGGAAACATCGTACGTTGGCCGAGAGGTAAGACGTGCCTTTGCCTTTCAACCAGCATACAGGGTGGCACAGGGGCGCTGCGGTAGAGTTGCTGCCTCACAGCGACAAAAAGACCTAGGTTCAATCCTGACTACGGGTGCTGTCTATGCAGTTTGTACGTTCTCCCTGTAACCATGTGGGTTTTCTCCAGGTGCTCTGGTGTCCTCCAGCATTCTAAAGAAGTGGGGGGTTTGCAGGTTAATTGACTTCTATAAATCATCCCTGGTGTGTATGAAGCAAAAGTGGGATTACATGGAACTGTGTAGGAAGAAACTGCAGATGCTGGTTTATATCAAAGATAGACACAAATTGCTGGAGTAACACAGGCAGCATCGCTGGAGAAAAAGAATAGGTGACTTTCAGGTCAGAACCATTTGTCATACTGGTAACATGTAACTAGTGTGTGAGTATTCAACGTTTGGCCTGGACTAGGTGGGATGGAGGGCCTGTTTCCATAAAGTAAACTAGACTGCTCCCCACATAATATAAAATAGACACTCCCCGCAATGCGGAGGCCAAGTCATTGGGTATTTTTAAAACAGAAACCATTTGCGTAAAAAAAGGTTGCCCCTCAGTTTCCTACTAAATCTTTGCCCCCTCACCTTAACCTATGTCCTCTGGCTCCTGATTCCTCTACTCTGGGTTAAAGACTGCTCATTTACCTTGTCTATTCCTCTCATGATCTTGTACACTCTGTAAGATCACCCTTCATCCTGCTGCACTCTAAAGAATAGAGACTGAGCCTGCTCTCCCTATAGCTGTCTCTCGAGTCCCGGCAAAATCCTTGAAAGTCCGTCTCTG
Organism: Okamejei kenojei; assembly: GCA_035221665.1. Taxonomy (NCBI): domain Eukaryota; kingdom Metazoa; phylum Chordata; class Chondrichthyes; order Rajiformes; family Rajidae; genus Okamejei; species Okamejei kenojei. The sequence continues at coordinate 35,120,979 of CM069140.1, forward strand.
TATCCTTTCCAGAACAACATCTTTCCAATATCAAGGTGACAAAACCAAACACGATACTGACAAGTGTTTAAGAAGGAACTGCAGATGCTGGAAAAATCAAAGGTAGACAAAAATGCTGGAGAAACTCAGCGGGAGAGGCAGCATCTATGGAGCGAAGGAATAGGTGACGTTTCCGGTCGAGACCCTTCTTCAGACTGATGGACATTTCGGGTCGAGACCCTTCTTCAGTCGGATCAGTCTGAAGAATGGTCTCAAACTGAAACGTCACCTATTCCTTCGCTCCATAGAAGCTGGCTCACCCGCTGAGTTTCTCCAGCATTTTTGTCTACTTACAATACTGGCAAGTGTCAGACATGTATGACTAGATGGTGTGGTATAGTACCGATAATAATATTTGAAATATTCCATGAATTAGAGATGTATGGGGAATATTACACTTAGCCAGGACTGGTGATTCATCTGCACCAGTTGCTGACTCTAATACAAACACCCAGTGACGTAAGTGTTAACATAGAAACATGCATAGAAACAAACCCCGTTCCTTCTTTTAAACACAGAATCTCGAACAGGTTCCCACCTTATCACAGATTGGATGATTTTGCTCTTCATTTCATGTAGCAACAGTATTCTTGTTTTTTTCCCAGCAATGTAAAAAACAAATGATAGCAAAGGTACACACTATGTATCCACTTAAGCCAAACCACAATAGTCATCACTTAAACCAAAGTCATGTTCACCTCAAATTTATTTCACCTCACCTAGCGCTAATGAGTTGTGAAACCACAAATACCTCACCTAATTTCAATAACTTGTTTCACAGTACGATGGAACTGTCTTCCTTCCATGCAAAAAAGATTGGTTGCAATTTGACCCCTGTTCTCTACTGCCATGATTTAACAGGGACATATCTCCAACAAAAAGGACTCGACGTCACTTTGAGAAATGCATTCATTCCCAAAATCAGACAGATTTTGTTTGAAAGTACAGTTTAATCTTTCACATTATATCCAAAACCTCTGGAAGATTGTCTCCTGATAACACCAAGCTCAATTAGTGGCAGAATTATTTCGCAATGGAGCACATTAACCTTCTGTCACTCCTGACGAGGAGAAATGGAACAGCAACATTTTTCTGCATGGTGATCCAACTGCACGGAAATGTAGATTTTTAATATTACTGGGAAAAATCAACAAATTGGAGGCAAGAATTCAGGAGTTTAGCTATTGAAATAGTGATCACAGTAAGACATAGGAGCAGAATTGCGCCCTTTGTCCCATCGCGCCTGCTCCGATATCAATTGTTTTTGGGTCAGGACCCTTCTTAAGACTGATCAACTTAGAGAAGTGGTAAATTAGAGAAGTGGCAACTTAGAGCGCAGTGGTAGATTTGCTGCCTTACAAAGCCAGGGACGGGTTCGATCCTGATTATGAGTGCTGTCTGTACGGAGTTAGTACGTTCCGCCCGCGCCCGCGTGGCTTTTCTCCGGGTGCTCTGGTTTCCTCCCACCCTCCAAAGACGTTCAGATTGTTCGGTTAACTGGCTTCTGTACATTGTAAACTATCCCTAATGTGTAGGATGGTGCCTGTGTACAAGGCATTTGCTAGCTGACAGACTCAGTGGGCTGAAAGACCTGTTTCACCCCTAAATCCAATGTTCAAAGTAGGTGTACTTTTGAGGAAATGTTGCAGTGGGGCAGTAAAATGGAGACACAAGAGACTGCAGATGCTGGAATCTATAGCAATAAACAAAGCAGTGGAGGGATTCAGTGGGTCAGGCAAAATCGATGGAGAGAAATGAACAGATGACCCTTCGCGCATTGCTGAGTTCATTCCCCATGTCATCTGAATACGCCAGTCAAAACCTACCCAGAACATTCACATGTGTACCTTGACCTCAGGGCAGATTGTGCTGTGTATAATGTGGTGAATGATTCACCACTTGGCTCCTCCAAGCCTTTCCATCTTCCACAAGTCGCTGGTCAGGGATGTGATGGAACCCTGATGTCTGCATGAATAAAGCTCCAATATCACCGGACAAGCAAAATACTTAAATATTTTATGTTAATTGTGATTGTTATTTAAATACTGGGGCAGCCAGTCGATCAAAGTAGGTTAATTGGCCACTGTAAATTGTCCCAAATGTGTAGGCAGTGCATGTGAAAGTGGGATAACAGAACTACTGTGAATTGGTGATCGATGGTCGGCATGAGCATGGTGGGCCGAAGGGCCTGTTTCCATGCTGCACCTCCAGACAGACATGTTGAAACTTGCTGCATTCTATTTCCTAAAATAGACACAAAGTGCTGGCATAGCTCAGTAGGTCAGGCAGCATCTGTGGAGAAAAAGGATGGGTGACGTTTTGGGCTGGGATCCTTCTTCACTCTGAAGAAGTGTCCTACATTCTATTTCGTTCACCCTTCAAACTCACCAGAGATATATTTCGCACTCCATTTTAACTATGATGTTGGGGGAAAATAAAGCAGAATTAAATTGCATTTGGGTGTTAAAAGAAGTAAAACCCACAGGTTTGGAAAACCTGATAGCTTGGTACCACCAAAGTTTAAAGGGAGTTGCAATTCATGTTCTCTAGAAATGATGCCTGACCCGCTGAGTTACTCCAGCACTTTGTGTCTATCTAAGCTTCTGACTGATGTCTGCTTGCCCCTACAGGTGACCTTGGACATGCTGCAGTTTGAGAACATTGCTGTGCGAAGGGTCTTGCCAAGTGATGAGAGCCTCATGCAGTCGTTGGGTGTGCACACACTCCCATCTCTCTACCTGTACTTCAAAGATAACACGCACAAAGAGATCTCCGTGTATGTATAACTCCACTGTCGTAAACACAGAACATGCTCTCTATGTCATTGTCCTTGAAAACCTGTGACCACTAAGTTGGCAGTGGTAGAGCTGCTGCCTTGCAGCGCCAGAGACCCAGGTTAAATCCTGACTCTGGGTGCTGTCTGTATGGAGTTTCTACGTTCTCAGGGTGCTCCTGTTTCCTCCCATGCTCCAAAGACGTACAGGTTTTAAGTTAATTTGACTTTAGTAAAATTGTATAAAGTCCCCAGTGTATAGTGCATGGGTGATCGCTGGTCAGCCAGGACTCGGTGGGTCAAAGGGCCCATATATGTGCTGTATCTAAAGTCACTGCAACTGTTAACATGCCACAGGGTGGATGATCTCCTCTCCTCGTGAGAGGAATTAGATTGGGTAGACGCTGAGAGTCTCTTGCCCAGAGTATGAGAATTGAGAAACAGAGGATATAGGTTTAAGGTGAGGTGGGAAAGATTTAATGGGAATCTGAGGTGTAACTCTTTTACACAAAAGGTGATGGGTGTATGGAATGAGTTTGCTGAAGGAGGTAGTTGAGGCAAATATAATTGCAACATTCAAGAAATATTTAGACAGGTACATGAACGGAATAGGTTTAGAGGAATATGGGCCAAAAGCAGGCATGGGGAACTAGTATAGATGGGGCATGTTGATCAGCATAGGCAAGTTTGGCTGAAGGACCTGTTTCCACACAGTGACTCCAACTGAATATTCATACTCTGCAGTATTTCTGCTGCAGCCATCATTCATACCCAATTACACCATGCCTTTCAAAAGCTTTCTCTTCAACCAGGACGGGTCCTGGCCCAAAGTGTCAGCTATCCATGTCCTCCTGAGATGCTGCCTGACCTGCTGAACTACTCTGTGTCTAATATTCAACCAACTAATCTTTTCAGAGGACCTGATCTACAACATTCATAGAGTCATACAGCATGGGAGCAGGCCCTTCAGCCCAACTCGCTCATGTCCCATTTGCCCACATTTGCTTCCTGTTCCCCATCCCTACCCATGTCCCTGTCCAAGTGTCTTTTAAATGTTATTGTACCTGCCTCAACTACTTCCAGCTTTTCCATATTCCCACCACTCTGTGCAAAATGTGGACCATCCAGCTTGTATTAATTCAATTCTTTTTTTTAAATTTCAATTCAATTCAATCTTTAATTGTCATTGTACAGTACAGTGACAATGAAATGCAGTTAGTATCTCACCCAGAAGAGCGAACATAGAATAATGAACAGTAAAATATATATATGTACAAACCGTATCAGTAGTGCAATTTTACTGGGGGAAGGAGTGTCCGGGGGGGGGGGGGGGTTGACTGGCAATCCCCAAGGTGCAGAGTTAAGTTGCGTAACAGCCGCAGGGAAGAAGCTGTTCCTGAACCTGCTGGTCCGGCAACGGAGGGAACTGTAGCGCCTCCCGGATGGGAGGAGGGTAAACAGTCAGTGGCTGGGGTGAGAGCAGTCCTTGACGATGTTGCGCGCCCTTCGCAGACATCGCTTGCTCTGGACAGACTCAATGGAAGGGAGTGAGGAACCGGTGATGCATTGGGCAGTATTCACCACCCTCTGCAGAGCTTTCCGGTCGGAGACAGAGCAGTTGCCATACCATACTGTGATACAGTTGGTAAGGATGCTCTCGATGGTGCAGCGGTAGAAGTTCACCAGAATCTGAGGAGACAGATGGACCTTCTTTAGTCTCCTCAGGAAGAAGAGACGCTGGTGAGCCTCTTGACCAGTGTTGAGGTATTGTGGGTCCAAGAGAGGTCATCAGAGATGTTGACCTCCAGAAACCGGAAGCTGGAAACACGTTCCACGTCCGTCCCATTAATATGGATGGGGGTGTGCGTTCTGTAGTCCACAATGAGCTCCTTGGTCTTCTTGGAGTTAAGGGCCAGGTTGCTGTCAGTGCACCAAGCTGCTAGGAGCTGGACCTCCTCCCTATAGGCCGACTCATCATTGTCGCTGATGAGGCCAATCACCGTTGTATCATCTGCATACTTGATGATGGTGTTAGTACCGTGTGCAGTCGTTGGTTTAGAGGGAGTAGAGGAGGGGGCTCAGTACACAGCCCTGTGGAACGCCAGTGTTCAGGGTGAGGGTTGAAGAGGTGTGGTTGTCCAACCTAACAGACTGGGGTCTGTTAGTTAGAAAGTCCAGTATCCATTTGCAGAGGGAGGGGTCGATGCCCAGGTCGCTGAGTTTGGTGATCAGTTTTGAGGGGATAATGGAGTTAAACGCTGAGCTATAGTCTATGAACAGCATTCTCACGTAGATGTCTCTGTTGTCGAGGTGGGAGAGGGTGGAGTGAAGTGCCATTGAGATGGCATCCTCTGTACTTCTGTTCCTGCGGTAGGCAAACTGACAGGGGTCCAGTGTGGGAGGTAGGCAGCCTTTGAGGTGTGCCAGGACCAGCCTCTCGAAGCACTTGGTGATGATGGGAGTAAGTGCAACTGGGCGGAAGTTGTTGAGGCTCGCCGCAGTGGAGTGTTTTGGCACCGGCACGATGGAGGTGGTTTTAAGGCTAATGGGGACAACTGCCTGGGCAAGTGACAGGTTGAAGGTGTCAGTCCAGACGTCTGTCAGCTGTGCAGCACAGGTCCTGAGGACGTGCCCAGGGATGCCGTCAGGGCCAGCAGTCTTACGTGCATTAATCCTTCTCAGTGCTACATACATGTCATAGGGGGTGAGTGTGAGGGGCTGGTGATCAGCAGGGAGCACAGCCTTGATGGCTATCTCTTGATTGCCCCTGTCAAAGCGGCCATAAAAATAGGTTAAGCTCCTCAAGGAAGGATGCGTCGCTGGATGTGGGGTGGAGTTGGTGGATCTATAGTCCGTGATGGCCTGGATGCCTTGCCACATGCGTCAAATCTTTCCCCTCTCTAAAACAGTTCTTGATTCCCCTACTCTGTGGGAAAAGACTGCATTCACCCTCTCAATGTTCCTCGTGATTTTATGCACCCCAGTAAGATCACCCCTCAGCCTCCCGTGCTACAAGGAATAAAGTCGTAGGGAGATGCAGTTTGGAAACAGCCTCTTACTCCTATTGAATCTACACTATCAGCCATTTACATGAATCATGTGTTGTTACTCTCATCAATTGCCTCCAGATTACACCACTCACCTACACATTGGGGACAATTTATGGTGGCCAATTAATCTACCAAGCAGCACGTACTTGGGAACTGTGAAGAAATCTTGGCCTCCAGAGGTTGTGCAAACTCTGCTCAGAGAGCAGCCGAGGTCGGGATTGAAGCCGGGTATCTGGTTCTGTGCGGCAATGGCTCTAACAGCTGTGCTGCTGTAGATTGAAGATACTGGAAATATATTCAAATGGTGTCTTCCTTTCTGTTCTATCATCCTGTGGCCCACACCTGGACTAGATGTTATACAGAACAAATAACAGTACAGCACAGAAACAGGCCCTTTGGCCCACAATGGCTGTGCTGAGCATGATGACAGGCTAAACTAATCTGCTCTACTTGTACATGATCCATATCCCTTCAATCCTTGCATAGCCACATGCCTCCATAAATCCCACAGTTGTATCTGCCTCCACGACTACCCCTGGCAGCTCGTTCCACGCACCCACTGTGGAACATAGAACAGTACAACATCCAAACCCTTACCTTTAAGAAGAGGATGCAGCCTTTAGATTAAAGGCTGTAGCCTTTAAACAAAACTAAAATAGTTGGAGGAGATAAAATTGTTCATTGTCATGCACACTTGTCATCGGCCCGCCAGAGAATGTGAGTGTCCACCCATGTTTTAAAAGTGATTTACTATGGCTGCCAATGCCCCGAGCCGTCTGTCCCCACGGCCGGGGTGGGGGGTGAATCAGCTGGTGTGGGTGTCGGGGTGAATCACCCCGTGTGTGGGTCGGGGTCCGGAGGTCGGGGCCGGTGAATCACCCTGGTGTGGGGGTTGGGGTCCGATGGCGGTGCATCGCGGTCAGTGACTCTGGGTGGGCGGAGGGACCAGCCTGTTCCACACCTCTGCTCCACCCAGCGCTGCCGACACACAGCCTGTCACAGTGCAGCCGCACAGGAGAGACGAGGCGGAGGGTGACCGTGGCAGTGGGAGAGTGGGGGCTGTCCTGAGGGATGCGCTCCTTCGGCCACTTACAACTTGGTGCTCGGGTACAGAGTGCCCAGTCACCTATGGCTTGTGTGGGGAAATGACCCCCACCCTCTTATCTCCATTGGCCAGTGATGTGATGGACGCGGGGGTCTGGACCATTCGCTGACAAGTCTCCCCCCCCCCCCCCCCCGCGACATCATGTACGCTATTTGACTTGTCAGCAGAGCAGCCATTTGGTGAGTTGACTTGTAGGCGAAGTAGCCTTTCGGTGAGTTTGCTTTTAGGCGTCCCACCCTGTCGGTTAGTTGGTGTTTCAGCTTTGTACGCTCTCGGTTATTTGGCGTTTTGGCTTTGTTTCCTTTCGGTTATTTGGCTTCCACTTCTTTTCTTCGATGTCACGTCCGGGTACCGCTTTTTCAGACTTTGCAATCACAGGTAGTGTATGTTCAATATTCTGGATCCATATTGTGGCATCATTAACATTGAAAATGCTTGTTTTTTCTATGTTTTTCATATAGCGCCTTCTAAATGAAACCCAGATGTATTAACTATACCTGTTACCTGAACTTGTGTGTATGCATTTGTATTATTTGTGTGCGTGCCCAACTGTGTATATGTGCATGTATACTTTTGTATGTATGCATTTGTAGGTGCATACATGGCTGTGTTTTTATGCCTGTTTTTTATCTATGTATTTGGGTGTGTTTGTGTTGTGTATACATCTGTGCTTTGTATGCATACATGAGTTTTAATGCGTGCATTTTGTTTGGTTGTGCGATTGTGTGTGCCTTTTCTCCTAATTGTCCTCAAAAGCACCGACCATCACAGAGCCTGTTCTTGATCTCTTGCCAAATCGCCCAAGGAGACAGGTGCCAGGAAGCGTTTGACAACCGGCTGCATTTCACCACCACCTCGACGGGGGAGAAAACATTGCCCTCAACTGTACGCCAGCCCCAGGGGAACCAGGAGCCGATGGTGCAAAGGGCTAGCGGCAGCATTCGTGTCTAACTAACTGTTTAACAAGTTGCCGGTATATTGCTGGCACTGAAAGCACTCTGCAGAATCAGCTGCAATGTTTAAACGCTCTCTGTAAATTGATGGCTGTACAATGGAAGGTTGCTGGCCTTAGTGGCCACCACCTGTGCTGGCAGTGACATCTGCTGATTGGAGGGAGCAGGGCAAGAACAGGAAAAAATTGCAGTCTCAGAATTGGCCCCATTGGTATTTGCAGTGGTCACCTGACGGGGGAGTCCGAGACAGGATCATGGTTTAGTTTAGCTTGGAGATACAGCATGGAAACAGGCCCTTCGGCCCACCGAGTCAGCGCCGACCAATGATCCCCCTACACTAACACTATCCTACTCACCAGAGGCAGTTTGCAATTTTGCCAAGCCTATTAACCTACAAATCTGTATGTCTTTGGAATGTTGGAGGAAACCGGAGCACCCGGATAAATCCCACACGGTTACAGGGAGAACATACAAACTCCATACAGACAGCACCTGCAGTCAGGATCAAGCTCTGGCCTCTGGCGCTGTAAGGCAGAATCTCTACCGCTGCGCCACAGCGGATGTTCCGGACTGTTGCATGAAAACAATAGCGCTTTCCCGGGTGACTGAATGGGGGGGACTGGTGCAATTGGCGAGCTGAGTGTTGAGCAGATGAGATGTTTGCTTTGTGAATTAATGCCAAAGAGCTGAGCAGCAGCACAGCACAGGGACCAGTGGGCCAGTGCACAGTGTTGGGGGAAATGGGGCTTGCCAGGATGAATTGGATCAGAGCCGAAGGGACGCATGTGCAAAGAAGCTAAAGTCAAGTGTAAGCTGGTCCCAGGCCGTAGTTCCCTCTCCGCTGTCTCCTGCGACAGATGCCAGGGATAATTGGATAGTGCTGATGATTATCAGAGTGCCAGCCTTTCTGCAGAACTAGTGAAGGGGAAACTTATTTGGGATTGAGTACGAAACCATCATCTGTTCGCAGTTGAGCGGAGATCCATAGCCCAGCATATGCTTTTAAGAGGGGATTAACAGAGCAGTAAGTTTTACAGCGTGGTCACGTATTATTTATGACCAGGACATGTTTGAGCACTGCATCTTTGAAATCTTGAAGACCACCCAGCTATCTACACCTCTTCCCATTGCCTCTTAACCCTTTCCACCTATACTCATCTGTTCCTCTCTGGTTCTTTCATCTCTACTTCCTGTTTTCACCCTCTTGCATTTCCCTGCACTTTCCTTTTCTTGTTTTCCTATCATATTGTTATTTTATAAACGTTTTACCTTTCTGTCTCACTCCGTTCCCATTAAACATTTTTATTTCCTTCCAGTTCGTTCCTACCAGAGGTCACAGCCTCAGAATAAAAGGATGTACCTTTAGAAAGGAGATGAGGAGTAATTTCTTTGGCCAGAGGGTGGTGAATCTGTGGAATTCATTGCCAGAGACAGCTGTGGAGGCCAAGTTTTAAAGTGGAGATTGTTAGGTTCTTGATCAGTGAAGTCGTGAAAGGTTACGGAGAGGCAGCAGGATATTGTTGAGAGGAAAAAAGTCGATCAACCATGATTGAATGACAGAGTAGACCCGATGGGTCGAATGGCCTAATTCTGCTTCCATGTCTTATAATTGATCCAGAAAAAAATCAGTATACTGTAGTCATAGAGTCATGTGTACACAGATTAAAAACAGGCCCTTTAGCCCATTGTGAACACGTTGACTAATGTGCCCATGTATACAGATCTCATATACCAATGCTTGCTGCTTGGTCTGCTATGCCTTGGTGAATCAAGTGCCTCTTCCAAATACTTATAGATGCAGTGAGAATACCTGCCTCCACTGGGCGGCGCAGGTGGCAGAGTTGCTGTCTCACAGCGCCAGAGACCCGGGTTCGATCCTGACCTCGGGTGCTGTCTGTGTGGAATTTGCATGTTCTCTCAGTTTGCACCCACAGAGCAAAGACATGCCATTTTGTAGGTTAATTGGCCCTCCATAAATTGCCCCCAGGGTCTAAGGAGTGGATGCAAAACTGGGATAATGTAGAACCAGTGTGAATGGGTGATCGATGGTCGGCGTGGGCTGTAGGGCCCATTTCCGTGCTGTATCTTACCATTCATTTCCAGACCAATTCACTTCATTCCACTCCACTCCAACCTGCTGAGTGTGTCCAGCACCTCTAGTTTTTATTTCAGATTTTCAACCTCTGCAGCCTTTTATCTCTGTCAGCATTGACAGGTGGACTTTGCCAGCAGAACAGTGCGGAGAACGGCCCATTGCAAGCTAAAGGACTTGCTTTGTACTGGTGAAGAGAAGCGACAAAACAAAATGCTTCTGCCCCACGGGCTGGTGAGGTGAGATGGTAAATGTTCTTCATGTTGACATTGGCTTTACCTTGAACCACAGGAAAATGGAGACGCGCATCTTCTACACGTACTACCTCCGCCGGCTGCCGGGAGTGACGCGAGGAGCTTACAAGCTGACGGTAAACCACTCGGCTGACCAGGCCACAATGGAGCCATGGAAAGACGTCAACAGGTCAGGCCTTTCTAACAAATGTCATGGGGAACTGCTGCGGCTACCTCTCAACAATTTTCCCCAACCACACCAAACCCACACCTTATCCTGTTCCCACTGGGAGAAATTCTAGAATCGTAGAGTCATACAGCATGGAAACGGGTCCCTCAGCCCACCAAATGGAGGCTGAGCAGTGACCTTACTGAGGTGTACAAGATCATGAGGGTCAGTCTCAGTCTACCCCAAGACAGAAGGGGGAGGAGTTGTACAGTTGCATAGGAAACGTTTACAGGGCTATTGACCAAATGCTGGCAAAGGGACTCGCTCAATATGCCAATTTAGCCGACATGGTCAAGGTGGCCGAAGGGCCTGGTTTGGTGGTGTTAAGCTCTATGACTTTAAATCCATGCCATCAAACACCTCATTTACTGTCACTCTACACACATCCCATTTTATTCTCCCCACATTCTCATCCACTCAACCCCCTTGCCCAGATTCTGCCATTTACTTACATAGAAACCAGGGGTTAATCAACCAATTTACTTTTGTAGACCAGAGCATTCTAAGCGAAACCCAAGGCGTTCCAGGGAGAAACTTCACAAAAACAGCAGTAGAGGTCAGGATTGAGCCCAGGTTACTGGAGCTGTAGGGCAGCAGCTCTACCAGTTGTACCACTACAGCATCTGAATGTTGGGGAAGTGAACTATCAATGGTCAATGATGGTGAGAGCGGAGAAACAGAATTGTAGTATTATAGAAGGTAGCCGGGGGAGGTCATTAGTGGGGAAGATTAATTAAGAATGGACATAAAGTGCGAGAGTCATTCAGAGGGCCAGGCAGCATCTCAAGGGAACATGGATTTGGGTTGGGACCCTTCTTCAATTGCAATGGCTGTGCTGTTCTGCTCCTTTTGAGCACCAGAGGGAGCTCGTGGACAGTCTCACTTCCACCAGGGCCACCAGCTGGGTTCTTCCCCCTCTCAGGCCTGCCGTGTCCAGGTTTGATCCTGACTGTGGGTGCTGTCTGTACGGCGTTTGCACGTTCTCTCTGTGACCATGTAGGTCTCCTTTGCATGCTCCTGTTTCCTTCCACTTCCGAAAGACTTGCGGGTTTGTAAGTTAAATTGGTTCTATAAATTGTCCCTAGTATGTAGGGAGTGGTTGAAATGGGATAACATGGAACTAGTGTGAACGAGTGATTGCTGGTTGGCATGGACTCAGAGGGCCAAAGGGCCTGTTTTGGTGCTATACAGCTCTGTGACTAAATCTATGCCAACCGTCAAGCATCTCATTTATACTCGCTGTACACAAATCCCATTGTATTCTCTCCACATTCTCATCAAACCAGTTCCCTTGCCCAGATTCAGCTATTTACTCACACACCAGGGGCAATTTACAGTGCCCTTTCCCTTAGTCCCTTCCCCCCCCACCTCCTCCCCCCCCCCCCCCCCCCCCCCCGCCCCTATCCCAACACGTAACTATGTCCCTCTCTCAGTACAAGATTTAGCTTTATCCCTCCCTCAGTAGCAGAATTGAACTGTATGCTCTTCCCCACTATAAATGGATAACACCCTTCCCACTATTAATAAGCAGCTGCATCTCTCTCCACTACGGCTGCATCCCTATCTCCAAGGAACTGAATCCTTCACGGGTGAGGTGATGCAGCCTGTTTTGGGGCCATAATAAGGTTTTGCTATATTAATGTATTTTTGTCTGTGTTCCCCTTTGCAGTTCCAGAGTGTACATGAGTGACCTAGAATCTGCACTTTACTACTCCCTCAAGATGGAGGTGGGGAAACATCAGCAGCTATCGGGAGACACCTTTACTGCATTGCAACTCTTCATCGCCGTGCTCACTAAGGTTGGTCGATCAGTGTTTAGTTTGGTTTAGTTTGTGTTTGGTTTAGTTTAGAGATGCAGCCTGGAAGCGGGGCCCTTCGGCCCACCAAGTCCACACCGGCCAGCAATCACCCGTACACTAGTTCTATCTTGCACACTAGGACATTGGCCTAAACAAAGGACATTGGCCGAGATTAATGTGTTTTGTATGCTGATGAAGTGAACAATTTAAAAGGACAAGGCAAACTCCCCCTGAAGGAGTGGATAGAAGGATCCCTCTCTTCTGGGAGGTCCAATACATCTTATCAATAAATCCCTACAAGCCACAGATTAAAACTTCAGTTTGACAATGAAAAGAGAATGAAGTCATACATTGTGTTTAATATCATGCATTGAAAGTCAGTATTTGTACCGTTTGAAAGGATTATTTTTATGTCTGTATCATCAGATCCATTGTCATGAAAAAGGCAGCATGGTGGTGCAGCGATAGAGTTGCTGCCTCAGTGCCAGAGAAACGGGTTTGATCCCGAGTACCGATGCTATCTATATGGGGTTTGTACGTTCTCCCTGTGAACACATGGGTTTCCTCCGAGTGCTCTGAGTTCCGCCCACGTTCAAAAGACGTGCAGGTTTTGTATGTTAATTGGCTTCGGTGAAAATTGTAAGTTGTACGGGCATCGACGGTCGGCGTGGACTCAGTGGGCGGAAGGGCCTGTTTCAGCGCTGCATCTACAAACAAAACTAAACTAAATAGCTGGACAGACTTGGGGTGTTTTCTCAGGAATGCCAGAGTTTGAGAGGGGACCTGATAGAAACAAATAAATTGAGAGACACAAATAGGGTAGACAGTCAGAGCGGTTTTCCCAGGGTAAAAATTTAAATACGGAAGACGCAGCTTTAAGGTAGCAAGGGGCAAAGTTTAAAAGGGATGTGTGGGGCAATTTTTTTTGCACAGAGGGTAGTGAGTGCCTAATGCGCGCAGCCAGGGACGGTGTTGGAGTGACATCAAATTCAGTTTGAAGAAGGGTTCCGACCCAAAACGTCACCCCGTCCATTTTCTCCAGAGATGCTGCCTGACCTGCTGAGTTACTCCAGCATCTACAGTTCCTTCTTACCCGTGATAAGGGCTTCGCTTTTTGGAAAGATCAACCTGGATGTTCTTCATTGTTATTTATCCTGGATAAAGCTGAGAACCCATGGCAAAAACATGCTTGTTCGGAATTGTTGACAAAATTATGATTTATTTCTTTTTTGCTCCCTAGTTCTTTCCTGGGCGACCGTTCATTATGAAGATGCTTCAGATCACCAACACCTGGCTGGCAAATGTTGGCACAGAGAACATCACCTTTCGTGCCCTTACAGATATGCTGGACAACAAGAATGAAGTAAGCTGCCCAATCATGGATCGTATCTGTTCTTGTGCTACAGAAAGAGTGGTTGGAAGGTGAAACGCATTCTCACAAGGAGGACTTGAGACAAAAATTATGGATTATTCAAAAGTCAATATAGCCATCATTATGAGGCCTTGTATGAATATGAATGTCATTGCTCATCAGTCACACACTAGGCCTGTACTTGCTGGAGTTTAGAAGAATGAGGGAACGGGGGGGGGGACCTCATTGAAACATCGAATAGTGAAAGGCCTGGATGGAGTGGATGCAGAGAAAATGTTTCTAGGAGTGTCTAGGATCAGAGGGCACTGCCTTAGAATAAAAGGATGTTTTGTTATCAGATCAGCATTATGTATAATATGTGATATACCTTGAAAGTGTACATCAGATAATACTATACATCAATTAGGGCAGGCATTCACAGCGCCAGAGATCCGGGCTCAATCCAGACTTCCATGCTGTCCGTGTAGAGTTCTCCCTGTGATGGCATGGGTTTCCTCCGGGTGCTCCGAACTTTTCACTCGCATCCCAAAAGATGCGTGGGTTTGGATGTTAATTGGCCTTTGTAGATTGCTCCTAATGTGTAGGGAAAGTGGGATAACCTAAAACTAGTGTGAAGGGGTGATCAATGGTCAGTGGGCCAAAAGCCTGCTTCCATGCTGTATCACTAAACTTAACTGAACTCAACTTAAGTGCAGATGTGAAGTACACACGTAAAGTACAGACGTGAACTACAGAACTGCGGGGAGAAGGCAGGGGAATAGGGTTGAGAAAGAAAGAAAGATCAGCCATGATTGAATACATTCAATTTGCCTAAATTTGGTGGGCCTAATTTTGCTCCTTAGACTTATGAACTTATCAAGTCAAACTCAAGTACAATAGGTAGAGCAAAGAGGGAGGTACAGAGTGCAGAATATAGTTCCCACATTGCAGTTCACCAGTTCCATAGATTGTATAGGTTCTGAACGCATCACGTTCATTCTTTGCTTTCTTTGCTTTCTAGACATCTGGAGCCATCTTGCCTGACAGAGTGAGTTGGGTGGGTTGCCAAGGCAGTAGACCACACTTCCGAGGATACCCTTGTTCCGTATGGACTCTGTTCCACCTCCTAACAGTGCAGGCTGCAAAGCAGAATGAATCCATGGTACTTGCAGGACAAAGTAAGACTTCATATTTCAGTTTAATAGCATCTCTTTCTTGTGAAGATGAAGGTGATTGTTGGTTTGATTATCACCCTGACAGGTCCTTAACCATAGAATTTCATCAGAATAGTTTAGTTTAGAAATACAGTGTGGAAACGGGTCCTTCAGCCCACCGACCATTGATCACTAGTTCTATGGTATTCCACTTTCTTGCCCACTCCATACACACTAGAGGCCTCAGTGGGCCGAAGGGCCTGTTTCCATGAGGAATGGGGTTGCTCTATGAGCTGGCAAAGACTCGATAGGCCTCACACATTCCAAAAACGTCAGGTTTGCAGGTTAATTGGCTTCTGTAAATTGCCCCTACTGTGTAGAATAGAACTAGTGTACCGGTGATCATTGGTCGGTGTGGGCTGAATAGCATGTTTTCACGCAGTATCTCTGAACTAAACTAAACTAAACATTGTGTGTGTGTGTGTGTGTGTGTGGTGTGTGTGGTGGGGGGGGCGGAGGAGGGGAGTGGGGCGGTGTTTGTTGGGAGAGCACGCAGGTTGTTTCCATTGAAATGAGCTGTGCTTGGTTTCCATAGTTGAATGAGAGAGTAACAGAAGAGTGACCATCGAACGGTGGGGGAGTGGGCTACTTGCACCAAGAAACAGGGGAAATGAGGCCTTTAAGTGAGGAGCAATGGGAATAAGTGAGTGCTCCCAGTCTTCGGGGCGCCGCATTGATGGCAGCCTCTGCCTACAGTCTGTTTTTCTATCTTTTTTTATTTTTAGTCTTTTTTAAAAGTGTGTTTTGGAGAATTCTTTAGCTTTTCTAAGTGGGGGAGGGGGGTAGGGTAAGGGGGAAACCGTTTCCCAGTCACTTCCTGGCAAGGATGCGACTATTTTCCGAGTCGCGTCCTCGCCCTCCTCCTCGCGGCCTACCAACTGGATTGGCGCGGCCTTTCCTGCCGGGGACCGGCCAAAGCTTCAGCGATGGCGGCACAACACTGGATTCTCCGCGGAGCGGGCGATGCCTGCCTGGATCGCCGTTTGAAGCTCCAGGCCTGTTGCATCAACATCGCGGAGCTGGGGTTTGTAGAGCTCCCAGCGCGGGCGGCGTTGACTTAAACATCGCAGTCCTGGGACCTTTTGCCGAGGGCCGCCAGCGTAAATCTCCGCCCAGTGCAGCCTGTGGACTTTGGGAGCCGTAGGAAGTGGCCGATTCGGATGTCCAAGCTGTTGAGATTGTTCTCCCGTTCCGACGTCGGCGAGCGGGCCTGAACATCGGGCCGCAAGCATCGGTGACTGCGAGGGGTTCGGGAGCCCCCCGACCACAGGTGAACAACAGAGGACAACAGAGGAGGATGACTGAATTTTGAAGCCTTCCCTCATAGTGGGAAACTTCGATTCCACTGTGAGGGGATGCCTGTGTTAAAGACTATCGTGTTCTATGCTCTTTATTACTCGTATGGCTGTATGGTGACCACACATTTCACTGTACCAATTGGTACATGTGACAAATAAATGTATCTTGTAACTTGTTCTAATACTAACAGAGATAATCTTTCTGAAACCCTCCCTCCCCAGGTGTTGAGACTGATCCTCTGGAGGTCCTGTATGCCTTGAGGCAGTACGTCAAGCATTTCTTTGGATGCAGGGAGTGCGCCAGCCATTTTGAAGCCATGGCAGCGGAATCCATGAACCGCGTCAACAGCTTCAACCAGGCTGTCCTGTGGCTGTGGTCCCGTCACAATCACGTCAACAACAGGCTGGCAGGTGAGGAAGGGTCGGCTGGATGGCCAAGCAGGTGATGTTATTATGGACACAAGGGACTACAGATGCTGGTTTACCAAAACAGACACAAAGTGCTGGAGTAACTCAGCAGGTCAGGCAGCATCTCTGGAAAACACAGATAATCATAAAGTCATACAGGGTGGAAAAATGCTCCGGCCCTAACTTGCCAACCAATATGCCCCATCTACACTAGTCCCACTTACCTGCTTTTGGCCCAGATCCCTCTAAACCTGTCCTATTCATATACCTGTCCAATTGCTTCTTAAAGGTTACGATAGTCCCTGCCTCAACTACCTCCTCTGGCTGCTCGTTCCATACACTCACCATCCTTTGTGTGAAAATAAAAACCTATGCCCTCTTGTTCTCGATTCCTCCACTGGTGACGTTTCAGGTCGGGACCCTTCTACAGACTTGCTGTGTCTCACCCTTCTGTCCGTCTGTACCACTCCCTCAGAAGACTATTCTGGCCAATAAAACCCTCAAATATCCTATCTGTCTTTAAAGAGTTTTCCAAATGTGGGGACCAAATTTATTGTCCTGGCACTTTACAAATGGTAGGATTTCATCCTTCATTGACCCTGAAGCAGTGAAATAGTAGGCATCAAACACCGTCCCCTGGGCAGGCTTAGCCTCCATGTGTTGCTTAAAACAACTGCGCCTCACCTCTCTAAACACAAGATTGAGGGGGCTGAATTAAATGAGCTGTAGTCGGGACCCTACATCAGCTACCTGCTGTCTCGCTAAAGCTGTGCTAATCCAAGGAAAGCTGAATGCGTGAACTCCTAATCCCCCCCACTCCGTAAAGAGTAGACTTGATGGGCCGAATGGCCTAATTCTGCTCCTATAACTTATGAGCAGCTGGAAGATCCCGCTCCAAATCGTCACCTATCCTAGGCTTTCAGAAATGCTGCCTGACCCGCTGAGTAACTCCAGCACTTTGTGTTCTACCACCTAGTGCTACATTGAAACCATCATAGCAAGCCTTGTATCCTAATACAAATGTGTAAAATGAAGCTGCTGAATAGTTTAGTTTGGTCACCGAGATACAGTGAAATATTGTTACGTTACCGAGGTACAGTGAAAAGCATTTTCTTTTCTTGTGTGCTATTCAGTCAGCAGAAAGACTGTATGATTACAATCGAACAATGAAGTATAGAAGTTGAGAGGTCATGTTGCAATTATATAAGACATTGGTGAGGCTGCATTTAGACTATTGTGTTCAGTTCTGGGTACCATGTTATATGTAAGATATTGTCAAGTTGGAAATGGTGCAGAGAAGATTTAAGAGGATGTTGCCAGGAGTTGAGGGTCTGAGCTATAGGGAAAGGTAGAGCAGGCAGGGACTATTTTCCTTGGAGCGCAGGGGGATGAGGGGGGATCTTATCGAGGTGTACACAATCATGAGAGAAATAGATCAGGTAAACGCACAGTCTCTTGCCCAGAGTAGGGTAATCGAGGACCAGAGGACATAGGTTTAAAGTGAAGGGGGAAAGGTTTAACAGGAATCCAAGGGGTAACTTTTAAGAAATCCCAACATTTAAGAAACAATTCCATAGGTGCATAGATCGGACAAGTTTAGAGGGATATGGACCAAACATAGGCAGGTGGAACTAGTCTAGATGGGACACGTCGGTCGGTGTGGCAACTGGGGCCGAAGGGCCCGTTTACATGCTGTATGACTAAGCCATCTACAGGATGCGGATACAGGATGAAGGCAATAACTTTTAGTGCAAAGTAAAGTCTGATTACAGTTCAAGAGTTCTCTAGTGCTTTGCTCTTACATGTACATGCTCTTACTAGATACATTGAAATATTTTTTGCTTACATTCCAGTAAAATCATACTGTAACCAACCACAATTATATGTAAGCAAAAGAATGCAAAAAATCTCAAGTAAAAACAGTGAAATTAATCTTAAAGAATGCAAAGAGTCACCATGTTTGTGGTGTCTGCTTGTATCTTTCAAGTATCAAGTTCTTAAAATTGAATACTGTATATACAATTTAAGTTTTCTTATCCTCATGTCGCCTCAGGTGCTTTAAGTGAGGACCCAAAGTTCCCAAAGCTTCAATGGCCACCTCCCGACATGTGTGTGGAATGTCACGTTGATGTCAATGGACACCATGTGTGGGTCAAAGATGCGCTGCTGAACTTCCTCCGTGGATATTATTCTCCAGATAACATAGACCACAGTTATCTGGAAGAAGAGGAGGCACTCCTGGAGAGGCAGAAGGCAAGGGAAGGTACTTGGAAGGACAAAAGGAAGCCTGACCCTGAAGAAGACGAGAAGAAGGACAAAGGAAAAGACCCGGGCAGGGAAGAAGGAGAAAGCAAGGAGCCACCTACGATGCGTGAAGAACAACAGGTCAACCACATGGTAGTGAGGAAGATCAGGAGTCAGAAGAGGACTTTTGTCAAGTGGAAACGTGCAACTAGGAAGGCAGTAGATGATATACTTGACCTGGACTCAATCGTGAATGAACAATACAAAAATCAAGCGAAGTCCAGGACTGAAAACTTGAGAACTAGCCTGGGGAACAACCGATACCATGGACCCAAATTGCATCTGCAGTCCATTGATGACTCAGATTTTTACGATGTACCTGTGTTTAGAGAGAGGCTGCAGAATTGGGTGGTGGGGAGTAGGCAGCTCTGGGACCAAGTCAGTCCCAAGAAGAAATGGATGAGTCTGCTGGGAGTGAATCTCTCCCACATGGATACAGGCCTGTGTGTGCTGTTATACTGCTTGTCCGCCTTGTGTCTCCTGTCCATGTACCTCTACTTCAAAGTGAAGTTCCGCTGGTGGAAATGGAAATATTGGTTCACTTCTGTCCCTGCTGGTGTGCAACATCGCAAGGAAAGGAAGTGGTGAAGTAACGATCATACAGGCCACAGGGAGTGCAATGATAGATATTTCTGCTGAGATTAATAGATACAGAAGATCTTGCATTAGAAATCATTTAGAATATCAGAAAAACACCATTACCTTAGGTTCACCTGCGAATGAATTATCATGAGGACACTTGATCACAAAATAAATGAATTTCAAATCTAGACGATTTACAAAGTAAAACTCAAAATGCTGGATTAACCCGACGGGATAGGCAACATTTTGGCTCGGGATCCTTCTTTGGATAAAGCAACGTTTTGGGTCGGGACCCTTCTTCAGACTGAGACTTGTGTTTCTGTCTCTCACATATTCCACCCTGACTTGCTCATTCTAGAAAGGTAAAATACTGAGATTCCAATCTATCTCTCTATGACAATTCTCCATTGATTTTGCAAGGGGCTTTGGGTTGGTAAGGCACTTTGGGACATTTGCACACCTTAACTCTGAGAATACCACCAAACTCTGCAAAGGGAGAACTAAAATTTGTGCACCTATACCCAATGTATTTTTAAAAGACTTTGGGTCATATTGAGCTGGTCCCATATCAAGGCACATTGGATCACCCCAGCATGAGTTGGTGAGAAAAGCAGGCAAGGAGACAGAATCACTGAGATTGCCTTTCCAGGAGCAGATAGACTTTAAGGGCGGCACAGTGGTGCAGCCAATGTGCCAAAAGCCTTTTTACCCTATCCACCTGTGATGCCACCTTCAAGGAACTATGTACCTGCGCTCCTAGATCCCTCTACTCTACAACACTCCCCAGAGCCATACCATTCACGTTGTAGGTCCTGCCCTTATTAGACATTCCACAATGCAACACCTCATATTTCACTAATATCAAAAGGAATTCCGATGATATAACATATGATAGACACAAAATGCTGGAGTAACTCAGCAGGTCACGCAGCATCTCTGGAGAGAAGAAATAGGTGAAAACCTTCTTCAGACTCTTCAGCTGATAATATAATATCTTTTGAGCTGTTAGAACAAGATCCTGGTTATCATCTCAGGTAAACATAAAATATTCCTTTGCAATACTCAAAGAAGTCGTCATTTCCCACCAACCAATAGATTCTTTTTTTGCACGTGGCCTTGGTTTATAGACCAATTCTAAATACCCCTGAAATACCACACACCAAAGGCATGCGGGTTTGTAGGTTAATTGGCTGTGTAAAAATCGCCCCTAGAGTGTAGGATGATCGTTGGGCGGCATGGACTCAGTAGGCTGACGGGCCCGTTTCCATGCTGTATCTCCAAAACTAAAACTAAACCTGAGGGTTTTTTTTTACAATAATCCAAAAGTTTTCACGGCCTAAGCGGATTCCTTACTTACTCTTATGAACTTATCCTCGCCCTCAACAACACCTCTTTTGACTCTTCTCACTTTGTTCAACATGTTCTCTCCCCTCGCCACCCTTGTTCCTCTATTCTTTTCTTACTATCTCATTACTATTTTGTGAGGAAATTACTTATCATATCACCACTTCAGAAAGGAGCTTAGTTTAGTTTTAGTTTAGAGGTACACTGCAGAAACGGGCCTGACAGCCCTCGTTGCATCTCTAAAACTAAATGAAACACTACTTCTCTTTCTGGAAGAGAAATTAACTTGTAGTCTCAGCTTGAACTTTAGTACTATTTATTGAATTAATAGTATTGTATTAATAGTCTTTCAAGTTCATTTTTACCTTTGGAGCCATAGTCATGCAGCGTGGAAACAGGTAATTTTTGTCCAACTTGCCCAAGCTGACCGACATGCCCCATCTACATTAGTCCCATCTGCCTGCATTTGGCCCATATCTCTCCAAACCTTTCCTATTCATATACCTGTCCAAATGATGTTTTAAAGGTTGTGACTGCATCTGCCTGCACTACGTCCTCTGGCAGCACATTCCACATACCTACCAACCTTTGTGTTAAAAAAAAGTCGACCCTCGGATTCCTACTGATTCATTCCCCCGTCACCTTAAACTTATGTTCCTTTGTTCTTGATTCCTCTACTCTGGGTAACAAGCTCTGTGTTTACCTAACCTATTCCTCTCAGGACCTTATATACCTGTGGCACAGTAGGACAGCGGTAGAGCTTCTGCCTTACAGCGCCAAAGACCCTGGTTCGATCCTGACTACAGGTGCGTGTCTGTACAGAGTTTGTACATTCTCCCCATGACCTGTGTGGGTTTTCTCCGAGATCTTTGGTTTTCTCTCACACTCTAAGTAGGTTAATTGGTGCTATCAATGTAAAATTGTCCCTAGTTTGTGCAGGGTAGTGTTAATGAGTGGGGACTGATGGACTCGATGGGCCGAAGGTCCTGTTTCCATGCTGTATCTCTAAACTAAACTAAAAACCTTTGGTAAATTACCTCTCATCTTCCGATGCTCCAAGGAATCAAATCGTAGCCAACGCAACCTCTCCCTAAAGCTCAGGCCCTTAAGTCCTGCCAACATCCTTGTGAATCTCCTCTGCACTCTGTCCTGCTTTATAACATCCTTCCTATAGCAGGGTGACCAAAACTGAACACAATACACCAAATGCGGCCTCACCAACATCTTGTACAACGGTAACATAACATCCCAATTAGAATCGTCAATATCCTGACTGATGAAGGCCAATGTACCGAAAGCCGACTTCACCATCTTTTCATATTGTTCACATCCAGTATTGAATCTGAATTGAAATGGTATTCTTGCACAAAGCCAACTGAAAATGTTTATAGAGAACATAGTTGAAAATATTAGAAATGCAGAAAGAGCTATGACATTACTAAAGAAATTTGAAACACAATCTGATTACCTACATATAGGCAGACTTGTTTCATGCCATGTTTAAGTTAAAATACAGTAGTAGATAGTCGGTGCATGGCCCAAAATTTGTTTTGAGATATGTTAGTAGCATTTGGCCGACTATTTTGCCTCACTGGCATCTCAAATTATTGTAAGCAAGATAATATTCTCTTTTTGCATTTGAATACCTGGAAGGGAGCAATAACGAGAAGGATTGAGATCTTGAATGTGCTGATTGTTTTAGAAATCCTTGGGTGCCAGAGAAATAATTAAAATTAAATTATAGACTTTTAACAAGGATCCCAAGGCATGATTATCGCTCTATTTTAGAAATGTGCAGAGCTTCATGCCTGCTTTAGGAGCCTCGTGGCTTGTATGTTATTTGGCAGATATTTGTTTTAATTCTCTGGGTGCATGTAATCAAATTTCCCTATCCTAATATGGTCAATGAGCTCTTAAACTCTTTCAAATGGCCCCAATTGTATGTGCTTTTTTTCCTTGCGTAGGCGGCTGTAAAGATAACTGGGTTGGGTTTCTAGATGTGATTTCTCTGTAAAGTAGAATGCAATCAAAAATCAGATGCCAGTACATCCAGTATCTCACTTTTGTCCCGTAATCAGCAATCAGTCCTGGCCAATTCTGCTCATTCTGAACTGTGGGGCAGGATACATTTCATTTACGACAGGCCTCTATATTGATGCATTATTCATTTTCATGGAGACATTAGCCTTCGATATAAAGGTATGTTCAGCTATATTTTTGTCTCTTTATTTGATTATATATTGGTAGTTAATAGTAAGATTAAATGAGAACTTACCAGTTTGAAGTTTGATCTTTATTTTATGAGGAGTTACGTTGGTGATTACGTGAAGAAGACCCCGTCAGGCCGCAATCAATCAATCAATCAATCAATGCACGTCAATCTTCAAAGCAGTCGTGTGAAATCACAGGTAACAGTAAGTTAAATATAATAGTAAGAGCAGAAACCTAGAACTACCAGATGACCTTTATGTGAGAGAGGGTTGGGCGTGGAGGGCACGTAATCACCAACGTAACTCCTCATAAAATAAAGATCGAACTTCAAACTGGTAAGTTCTCATTTAATCTTACTATTTTACTTCGGAGTCATGTGAGTGACTATGTGACGATTTCAAAGCTCTGTGATTTCATGCCGTAGATTCAAATCCAGGTGTCTCATTGACTCAGAATGAGGAAAACTCAATAATGCATTAAACCATTACATTGATTTAAACTTATTAACAGTTAAATTTTATAAAGAAAATAATAGCAACCCCTCTGTCACAGGGGGAAGCTATAAAATTGAACTTAAAACAGAACGGGCAAATACCCCTGGTTCAGCAAGTGGTTTATGATAATATTTCTGAAACATCCGTTCACTTGACCACCCTGCGGCCGCGAGGATATGGTCTATGGGGATGCTCATTGTCCTGGCTGCTGATGTTGATGCCGCCCTGGTGGAGTGAGATTTAAAAATGTCAGTGTCAATACCTGCATGAACCAGAACCTGCTTTAGCCACCTTGAAATAGTCTGAACTGACACCTTACTATGTGGTTTTCTGTGGCTAATCAATAATGCTGATTCCGCACCTCTTAGGGTGCTGGTGGCCTTGATGTAACATAACAAGTGTGACACCACACATAGGTGTGAATCCGTAGGGTATGCCAAAAAGGTAATCCTAAACCCTGTCACCCCCAGTCTGCTCCGTTTGAGTAGATCGTAGATGGAAAATGTAATGGCATCTGCAGATACTTTCATCCTGTCGAGTCGCAGCTTCTGCAATGTCTGCACCCATTATGCTGAAACCAGTGCCATGAGCATGACTACCTTCATGGTGAGTTTGGCCAAAGACAGGGCTGTGATAGGAGTCCATTGACGAAGGAGCATAAGTACTTCGCTAACATGCCAGATTGTCGAATACCTGGGCCTGGGAGGATTGGAATTGAAAATTCCCTACATAAATCTAGAGATGAGAGGGTGTGATCCCACAGAATATTGTTCTGATCCCATCCATAAATAAGAAGACAGGGCTCTTCTGGCCGTATTGATCGCACTATAGCTTAATCTTTGATCGAAAAAGAGGGTTGACAGGAACTCTAGAACGTCGGAGATGCCTGCCGTGTAATATGAAATATTGTGCCGGAAGCAGAACACCACTCATTTTCTTATGTAAGAGATGTACTGCTTCTGGGTACTATCCCTCCAGGCCACAGTAAGAACATCCACTGTCGGATAGTCCTCTCTCCAGTTATGGCCTTCTTAGATTCTGCAAATTAACAGATTGATACGATCATATAAAGGGTGTTGACCACCAGTTACAGGGTGCACCAGTAGGTTTCGATGTTTGGGAACAGTCATAAGTGGCTGTATGTTTATCTGCAAAACGAGAGGAAACCATGGCCGAGTAGGCCAGTCGGGTACCACCAATACTTCTGAGGCGGAGTCCTGCTTAATTTTTTGCAGACACTGACTGATGAGGCAGAAAGGAGGAAATGTATACACAAACATTCCACCCCAATGCAGCGAGAATGCATCTACCGCTGCTGCCCCAGGATCTGGTTCCCATGAAACATATTTAGGCAACTGGTGGTTTAGTCTGGATGCAAACAAATCGATATCTGACATCCCATACCGAGCAACAACATCGTTAAATATGTTATGATTCAACATCCATTCTGTGTTGTCATTGAATTTGCGGGACCTTGTGTTCTACCTGTTGAATCTACCTGGTAGGTAGATAGCTGAAAGCCAAATGTCTCTGGAAATACACCAGTCCCAAATCAGATTTGCCAATCTATCACAAGATTCCGACTTGATTCCACCTATATGATTAACATAAGCCACTGCCGTAGTGTTGTCAATCTGAACTTGAACATGCAAGTGACATTTAGTAGAACAATAAGCTTTAAGCCCATAAAATGTTCCCAAAAGCTCTAAATAATTAATCCCTCGTGATTGCAAAAGAGGTGCCTCATGCATATTCCATTTGCCTCCACAGCTGGAAATAGTATCAGTAGCGCCCCAATCTAGCACACTCACATGAGTCTGTAGAAGGAGGTTCAACCAAAATTTGGCTGGAAGAACTTGAGACATTCATAATCCACCATTGTACCTCAGCAATGGTCACAGCTGGTAATTGCATGGGCCTGCCATAACAACCTGAATGCATCGTCAGTGCCTGTTCCTTCGCTCGTTGTAATTCCTGGTAATGCAGACGTCCAAACTGCACAGCTGGAAACAAAGCCACTAATTTGCCAATCAAGCTGGCCACCTGTCTAATTGAAGGTCGTTGTGCTTCAATGAGCTTAATACAGCCTTCAATTAGCTGCAACCTTTTGTCCCTGGGCAGAGTCACTGACATGTCAAATGAGTTAATAGTGACACCCAAATAATCATTAACTCTGACTGGTGTCAATTTGGACTTATCTGGATGAATGATAAACCCCAATTTCTTAAAAGTGAGCTAAACAACTGAAACGGATGATTCAGCTGTGTCCCGAGTCTTACCTACAATAAAAATATCATCCAAATAGGCTATTACAATATGACCCTGAGCTCGAAGTAGCCCCAGTATTGGTTTTAACAATTTGGTGAACAATCTAGGAGCTGAGGTTAATCCATTAGGCAGTGCTTTGAATTGCCATAATTGACTCATCCAGCTAAATTTCAAATATCTCCTATCATCGTAGTGAACAGACACTGAGTAATATGCATCTTTAAGATTGATGCTTGCCATATAACATCTGGAAAGCAGGTGTTTAGCAGTAGTAAAAGTTTCCATTTTGAAATGTTTATACTGTACAAAGAGGTTAAGGCTCGTCAGGTCGAGGATGATTCTACATCCTCCATCCTTTTTTGACAGAGGAAAAATATTTAACACAAATTGGTGGAGTTGGCGAACCGACTTCTCAATTACCCCTTTTTTGCATCATTTTTCAAGTTCTGCCTGTATCTCCATATTCTCTTTCTGTGAGAAAATGAGTGTCCGGCTTGGAACATGCTGAGTGGGTGGACTCAAATTGGGATAGAATTCAATTCGAAAACCTTTTATGCTGCACAGTATAAACGGATCTGATGTTGTCTCAGACCATTCTTTTAGGAACCAATGTAATCTCCCCCCGACTTGTAGGTGTTTTTCACTTAATATATTCCAATTAGGACCAGACCCACCTACCTCCATGGTTACCACTGGAATTTGTTGCCCCCGGTTCCTGGTGGGAGGAGTGCCTTTGCTCATGCTCCAGTAGCAATGCGCCAGCTGCGCACATTCGTAAATGCCCGGCTGTCCCTTGACCGGCCCCGGTCTCTGCCACCCGTCGGTAGGTATACTGCCGCCCAACCATTCTTCTGATCATCAGGGCTTTAATTAACCCCACTGTCTTTGCCTCAACGTCGAGTTCTTTCACTCGCTTTGCGAGGTCGTCCCCAAATAACAAATTTGGCGGTTGAATATTGCTTGGCTTGCAGGGCGCCGCAAATTTAGGGTGTATCGTAGGGCGTATTGCACTTTTGCGCAAACAGTTAATTTCAAAGTGGGCACTGCACAGAAGGGCTAAGGCATCCTGCTGTAATACAGACGGCCCCTCGTCCACCGATCTGACGAATGTCGTAATGCCTGCAGTGAGCAACTTCAGCACCCGCTGGAGCTTCATTTCTTGTGCCCGAGTACCAATGCCCATATGGCCCCATATCACATGGTTAACCGCCGGTACTTTCAGTAGTTAACAATTAACTGGGGTTTCTCTCTTTTTTTGCCATATCGTTCATGCTCAGCTCTTGCAGCTGATGGGAGAGCAAATAATTTATAGTTGTTGCCAACTCCTCATCCAACGGCTCCCCAGCCTCTCTGGGGGCAGCAAATCTTGCTGCCAGACATGGTATTACGGGCTCATGCCCTTCATCCCGTGGGTTCTGTTCTTCCACAGATTCGGCGCCGAATAACCCTGACCCGTCAAGCTCTCTTCCTCCAAGAGGGAGCGATTGAGCAGCCCTATTCCAGGCGCTGCTGGCACGGGCTCTCCTGTAGGCCGGCGTGGATACCACCCCTCCTCCGGGTGTGTATCCTGATGGAGCATCCTCTCCAACAGGAGCTCTACTTTAGATAACCATGTAAGAACGGCATCCTTTTCCCGAGGGGAACCCTCCTGGCCCGACTCCTCAGAGTCAATGGGCCGTGCAGACTTTCTAGTAGCCTTACGCCCCCATGGCGTGGCGACGGTGCTCAAAGGCAACGAGTCTGCAGTCGCTGGCCTCCCTGCCACCGACGGACTAGGTGAACTGAGCAGGCACCCGCTACCCGCATTCCCACGGTCTGTCATGGTCTTACTAGCGGCGTGCCTCGCCTTCACCTTTGACGCTTTCTGCATGATAGAAACTTGTATCTGAAAAAACAAGAAAGCGACCTCCAACCAAGCTATCATTTACCTTGGGGTTTTTAAACTTACCGCTGGAGGAGCGCTGCTCCTCCTAACTGGTCGCTGCGCCAGTGCGTCTGATATTAATGACGCAAATGCGGCCTGACGGGGTCTTCTTCACGTGGTCATTCACATGACTCCGAAGTAAAATAACAGATATATCTGCCTTTATGTCTTCAATGTTTTAAAATCCATTTTTAATATCTTGATTTATATTTAAAGTCAATATTTTTACTGGTCTGTGAGAGGAGCTAACGAACCCTTTGCCACAACGAGTCATCAGAAAACCATACAAGTGGTCCTACCACCTGAGGCATAGTTACCCGTTTAGGAACTGTTTCAGTTCACTGCTCAGCCTTGTTGGTAAGTCCTTGCAGCTGTCAGGAAGCATAAAAGATGACCGCAGGTCTGATAACAGCTGGGGATGAAGGGATTGTGGGGACTTATTCAAGTCAGTGATCACGAATATTGGTTCATTTATAAAGAAAAATACTGTTTATCCAGACTGTTTGCAGATAATCAGTCTGAAATACATACAGTAGGCATAGGGTGAAGTTGAACAAAATGATATTTGAAGTGATCTTCTACCTCATTGTGGAGGAAGGTGAAGAAAATTATACATATGAGCAACAAAGTGGGACGCTTTAATACTATTAAACAAGAGAGCTTTTGATTATTGAATTCATATTTTCTCTATCTTTTGTCCCTTCACCATTCTGCCCACCCTCCTTTTCCTACACTCCCCCCACCCCCTCCCTCTACCCCTCTGAAAGCATTAAGTAGTTTTATAGGTGCTGCATGCCTTTAGATACCTAATTGAAATGAACAATTGTTCAAAAAGCAAAATACTACAGAAGCAATGGAGTAATGCAGGGAATATGCAGCTGGCGAGCCAGATCTGTAGAGAGGAACAGTTTAAGCATTTCAGGCTGATCTTTCGGCTTTCATTTGGGTTGGCTTACTGCATTAAACATGACACATAAAGCAAGTTAATGGATCCAGCCTGTCCAACCTAATGAGTATTTCCAGCATCTTCTGTTTTTACAGCACTTTTATTTAAAAATTTGTTCTGGTGTGGCTGTGAAAAGATGTCCTAATTGTGGCGCATTCAATTGGCCAGCTGGAAAATCTCCATGTGCAAAGTAACTTCCAACAGTATTCTTTGAGAGTGATAAGGAACGCAATAATACACGTAATGGAACAATTTAAAAAAAACCTGGGGATGCTGGAAGCCCGCAATAAATCAGTAAAAGCTGGAAATATTCATCACGTCAAGCTTCTAAGGGGAGTATGAGATGACCCTGGCTGACATAGGAAAAGCATAACAGCATAATATTGGAAGGATTAGTGGGAAGCTAGAGGATTGGGAAGCTTTATCAAACCAACAAAAGGCAACAGAAAAGGCAATAAGGGGAGAAAAGATGTAATATCAAGGTAAGCTAGCCAGTAATATAAACAGTATCAAATCTGGGTTTCTGGTGCTGCAAGGTAGCAACTCTACCTGTGCCACTCTGCAGCTTAATTACCACAACTAACCTATTATTACAACAGACTATAGTGATCTGCTTAAATAATGGCAATTCAATGTAAATTAACTCGTCCACTGGAAACAATTCACAATTAAACCAAGCCAATTAACTTACAAACCTGTATGTCTCTGGAGTGTTGGAGGAAACTGGAGATCCCAGAGAAAACCCACGAAGGTCACGGGGAGAATGTACAAGTTCCATACAGACAGCATTGAACCTGGGTCTCTGACATTGTAAGGCACCAATTCTACCACTGAACCAACTCCAGCAGTGCACTGATCAATATTTCATTTCTTTGTTTTAAAGTGTTACGGTCTGTATGATTGGTTTCTTGTGCAGCATCGGGGCAGCACTGCATAGAACTACAGGCCTAGGTGCATTTGAAGTAGTTACTGGCACGCCTGTGTCCTTGCTAGGAATCATTGAGTTGCAAAAAGCTGACTGCTACCCGATGAGTGACGCTTGGTTAAAACATTAAAGTCTTACAAAGGTTGACGGTTCTGCTGCCCAATAGTCTTTGGCAAAAGGTGGACATAATATCATTTCCTGAGTTTGGGCTTCAAGTGGTTGCTACTGGCCACCCATGCACCAGTCAAGGTGCAAAGGAAAACGGCCTGGATACACAACGTGCACACCGAGATTAAGATTCCTATCCGCTAAAAGGACAATTATTATTTGCCAATATATTCAATTAGTTGCTGACGTTTTAATTTTTTGCATTCTGTGGGAAGTCATGTTGTAAATTTTTTTTGGCTACGCTATGACGTAAATGTTCAGTGCTTAGAGTCGTTGTAATACCAAGGGATGGAACCAGGTGGCGCACTACAGCTGAGAATAAGGTTGTAATAATGTGTTTTGAATATGGTAAGGGAAACCTAAGTTAATGGGCACCTCACACTTTCACAGTACCAATCTGTTGTGAATATTGGTGAAATCATGAATAAAATCAAGATTTTGAGTGGAGAGGCCGAGTTGAAAGAAAACCTGAAGGAAGTGCGGAACATTATGTTTAGACTCACTCCAGGTACTTGTCCCTGTGTGTGGCACAAAGGAGGAGCCACACCTCCTGGGAAGAAATATGCTGAAAAATAAAATCTATTCAATTGTTGGTGTATAATAGTGGAAATGGAGGGGTACTTTTAATGTAGGGTACATTGCACTGCAGAGCATTTGGAAAGCCTATCTAATGTCACCAGAGGGAGGCAGTCCAGTACCTTTTATTAGTTGTGCCTCTCTTGCATTACTGAGAAGAAGTTCCAATTTGATCTCACTGTCTTGGGATGGAGGAGGAGTTGAGAACTAGCAGTGATGGATAGAAAGCTTAAGGGGAAACAGTAAGTCTCAAATTTTTCAGCAATGATGACTGAGTTGATGACTTCGCGGGATGCTGATTCTTGTCATTTCGTGCTCTTTGCAGTGGTCAAATCATGGGGTGCCAACACCCAACAGCAAATTGGCATTGTCATAAGACCTCAAATGGCATGAAATAAAGAGGTCCCTGCCTTTTTTTCTTAGATTGCTGGCTGCAGGATTTGCCCTGCTCTAAGATAGCATTGGGCTCAGCAGTGAATGGTAAGAAATGTATAATTTTAATTTGACCGAATAATTGGGTGGCAAGTTTAACTTTTTGCCCATAGTATTAGAGGTGAATGTAATATTCTAACAAGGTGACATGATCAGATTAATTGAACTATCCAGAGTATGAAAGTAGTATACAATCAAACATTTTTAGGTGTTCCATGCTATTTTTAAACAATTCTCATCAACAATTAAATGTTTTATGAAATACAATAGGAGCTCGGAACATTTCTTCCCACACAGCATGACACCCAATGATGGAATTTGAAATCTTGCTTCACATTTGCTCACAGCTCCCTTTCACACTAGGACAAAACTGTCAAAGGCCTTAAAACAGCTCCCACCACAAATTGAGCTTCAGATCGAATGGCTACTGTGACACCCTTCACTCTGCAGTGTACCAAGCCCCGTGTGGATGTTGCCACCTACACATTCAGCCCATTCACCTAGAAAGATAGCCCCAGCAATTCCATTGCCTTCCGATTGATGGAATTTATTGATGGAAATTTAGCATTTTGTTGACATGCGATGCTCGTTTTAATGACACTTGTGGAAACATTGTGCAGATGAAGCCAGTGCACAACTGATGGTGAGCGAATGGTTGCAGGGCATGGTCAAAGACATTTATTGCTCTCGGGGGGAGGGGTGGATTGGAGAGCTGTCCTTGGCCAGGTACCCAGAATAATTTTATTTTCTAGCCATGTCTAGTGTGCGGGAGGAGGGTCTGAATCCTGAATGATGAACAGAAAAAGAGACATCCTTTCCCAGTGATGGAGGAATTGATCTCTCATGGCAGCTATGCTGAGCATGGAATCTTCAGCTCCCTGGGGAATAACTCTTCTTGTTTTGGAAATTAAAACATGCTCGCGTGGGACAGGGTGGGGATAGTTTCATTTGAACAGTGGTTGTGGGATTAGGTTGGTGTCAAGAAGAAAGGCAGAGGAGATACGTGAATGTATTGGTGGATGAAATGAAACACATTCTCTTCCTCAGTGAACACGGGATGGAAGAGGATGCTCTTCCTCATCTCTCAATGATCGGAGGAAACAAAGAGAGGTATTGCCTTGAGAGGAATTGTTAGCCTTGAGAGGAGTGAAGGGAAGCTGAATATTTATTCCACCAAGTAAGATGGACTAGGATCCTTATTCTGGGACATTGAAGCATGTTTTTGCAGTTGATAGTAGAAGGACAGTAAAGAGAGCCAAAAACATCTGGAATTCTGATCAGTACTTTCATTCTCCCGATATTTCCATTAATCTGATTCGCAGATTTAGATCATGTTGCCTTGTTAGAATATTACATTCACCTCTCATATTATGGGCACACTTTCAACACTTTTAGCCACCCAGTTAGCTGTAAAAATCTTGCCATTCACTTTTGCCCATTTCTTAATTGGTTCACTGAGAAAGTGGTTAATTTGCAAAGAATATAAAGTACAGCACAGGAACAGACCCATCAGCCCACAATGTCCATGCCAAATATGATGCCAAGTTAAACTAATCTCTTCTGTTGCACGTGATCCACATCCCTCGATTCCCTGCATATCCACTTGCTCATCTGAAAGATTCTTGAACGCCACTATCATCGTATCTATCTCTACTACCACCCTGTCAACGCATTCCAGGCATGATTTAAAAAGTTGCCCTGCACATCTCCTTTAAACATTGCCCCTCACTTTAAAGCTATGACCTCTAGACTTTGACATTTCCAGCCTTGGAAAAAGGTCTGACTGTCCATCCTATCTCTGCCTCTCATCATTTTGTATACTTCTATCAGGACGCCCCACGGCCCATGAAGTTCCAGAGAGTACAATCAAAGTTTGCCCAACCTTCACTTATAGCTAGAACCCTCTATTCCAAGCTACATTCTGATAAACCTCTTCTTCACCATCTTTAATGCCTTTGCATCCATCCTGTAACGGGGCAAACAAAATTGCACACAATAATCAAAATGCAGCCTAACCAAAGTCCTATACAGCTGCAACATGTTCCTGCCTCTTATACTCAATGCCTCAATCAATTAAGACGATCATACCCTCATACCATATGCCTTTAAAATTTCTCTATTATAAATTTCTGGATGTTTCTGCTGTTGTTGATTTTATAACCATCCTCAAAACACAACACTCTCAAAAGTACATGAGCATTTATAATAGAAGGATTAAACGAGAACTTACCGTTTTAAGTTTGATCTTATTTATGAGAAGTTGAAGTGAGGGAATACATGAAGAGCCCACCAGCCCGCATGCACAACAATCAAGAGCAACTATATGAAATCACAGACCAGTTGCAGAACTTAAACTATAGAAAGACTAACGAGACTAGAGTTACCCGGATGATCTTTTATGAGAATCAGGGTTGGGAGTGGAGGGCACGCATTCCCTCACTTCAACTCATAAAATAAAGAGCAAACTTCAAACAGTAAGTTCTCGTTTAATCTTTCTATTTTATTTCAAAGTCACGTGAGTGATTACGTGAAGCCTTCAAAGCTATGTGGTTTCATGCAGTAACCCAATCTGTGTGTGAAACACTTAAACAGATAAAACCATAAATGGTAAAAAGACATGGGTTATTAACAACATGATGCTAACTTGCATACATGGCCATTGCTCTTAATCGGACCATAGTCCCAATTGGCTTTGTTAGACAATAACAATTCCCATGCAACCCTGTTCAGAATTCTATCTGCAAATATCCAGACATAATCAACCAAATTTTATAACTTCTGAACACGCACCATGTAAGCCTCTTGCTGTATGATGAAAGGGAAATATCCATTCTGTTGGCTGCTAATGAGCCATCAGCAATCTCTTGAGAGACTATTAAATAACAATGAAGAAACTATCTTTCATCTCATGGGTACTAGCAAGCTAAGTGTACCTGTATACATAATAACACCCCCAATCTCCGATCTGGTGGGTATGCTGTCATCTCCAAATGTACGCAACCATGCCTGTTTTGCTTTGTGAGATCATTCCCATAACAAGCTACCCTAATGTCAGTTACGACCCAGACACCAAACCAGAGATTGAGTAAAGACTGTGGTCTTTGTGCTGAAATCAGTTGCTAAAAGCATAATCAACTTAAAGATACTGCTCCCATTAGGAATACAGTAGATGAATATCTGCATAATACTTTACTGATATACATTGCACACTACGATGAGAGTAGGCTTTTAGATCGGTCATATAAAAAACACCTTGAGTGACTTTAGTGAACAGTGGGTGAATAGCCAATCATTTATTGTCCCACTTATGGAATTATAAAGAATGAAAAAACAGCACAAGCAGTGTTAATTGTGTTATCACATAATGGCTTCTCTAAGCCCAAACTAAAAGCAACACAAACCTCTGTTATTTCCATTTAAAATTAACTCACATATCTTGTTCACAAATTTCCCATACAATTGTGGAGAGCTAGCGACCCAAGAAAAAAGGTTGCACCAGCCATCACTCGTGACTTTGAGTAAATAGGAGCTTCTTTAGCTGCCTTACCATGGCCTGAATGAATAGGCAAAGTTGGCACAATTAAGTTTCATGTTGCCTCATCCTTAATATCGTAAGAGACATCTACTGATAAACCCCTGTCTTATCAGCTGCAAATTTTGCATGTCATCTAAAACTTGATGACACAATGCCCTTTGATCTGAGTAGGGCAGCATAGCTTTCACCACTGGCTATGTTATCAAACACCAAATATATCTGTGCCTCTTGTGTATAGATATGGCAAAGTATGCATCTTCAAGATCGATTTTCTGAATCAGTTAAATTGCTGAAAGCCAATCATCCATCTCAAACTGGGTAACCAAACACATGAGCAGATTAGGCAAATCCTAACCTGATTTGGCATGCTTCATGTTCCTACAATCCTGAAAAATATCAGAAATATACCCCTTTTTGTTCTTGGGCAGACTACTCATCCTCTGTGAGATGTCACTGATTACACTTGGAACCACTGTTCCTCGATTAACCATACAGACGGAAATTTCTTGGCTTCTCTTGCCACGGAGGATGCATTATCTAGTTATTCATTCAATTCGCTGATAACATATAATCAGAACCTTATGACTAGAGCTGAAACACTGTATAGACTTGATGAGGGAATACGAGTTCCCTGTCAACTCTTGACTATTAGAGTTACCACGAATCCTCAGCGTTCTTCCTCAGAGTGGAAATTAGTCTAATGCAAGCCTGAACCAGGAATTGGTTCGCAGTCCTCTGACTGAAACCACCTGTCTGAGTCGCCAGTGTGCGCAACACAATCTCTTCGACCAGCCACTCAATCAGGACTACTGGTATTGAGAGCCTACAGATTATTATATATACCTTTTTGATTCACAACATGAACCTGCAGGTCAGATAAAATACTAAATGCCAGACCGGCTTCCTGCTAGTAGCTACCTATCCCAGAGAGGATGGCAATGTTTTCAACGAACTGGCAACTGCACTAACTGAGCAGAATTGTAACCATGTGTTGAGGGAGACTACAACTACTTCACTCTACTGAGCAGCCTGATAATCTCAATCACAGATGTTGAGGCAGTGCTTCCCTGGTCAATATGAGGCATATGGCATATGGCCAGCCAGTTCCAGGATGACATACCCTGAACCAGGATAACCAAGCTATTCCTACTTGGAAATTACATAGGTCAATATGCAAAGCACCCTGCCAATGTCTCTGCATCAATCTGCCTACTCCAGAGACAGTGAAAATATACTAGTCAGCCCATGCTGCCAGTAAATCCAAACCTGGGCCGACGGACTGCTCCATTTCAGAGTTTTACGGAGGTTAATAAAGAGACCTTACCTGCCAGCATCTCTGAACCCTGGTCGACCTGTTTGTTGGAGCTTATGCGAAGTTTGATTTGCAGACCCTGTGCCAGAAATTCAAGAGTAGATCAAGCTTTGCCCTCTCCCTTGTAGGCCCCTCTGCATATTGCCTGAGAAAACCTTCTAAAACACATTTGACAAATATCACTCTGTCTAAACACTATGACAATCCTAGTCTATATTGAGAAATCTTAAAATCTCCAATTTTGACAATCTTATTAGTGTATATATTGTGTGTGTGTGTGTGTGTAAGTGCACACACACATATATTAAAATAAGGATGATTTTTTGGCAGTCGCAAGAACTACAACTGAGTTTTTCCAACGTATTTTATTCAAAAAATAACTTCTCAGTTCACAGGCTCCAACAACACATCTGGCCACAACGGTGGTCAGCACTGAACTGCCGCGTGAAAGCAAAACCACGCCAAAAGAAGCAGCCCCTCCCGAGTCACCTGACCGCGGCTTCCGAACACTGGGTTCGATACCTGCGTGCGCCAGCAGGTGCCGCTACAATTTGATATTTTAATATTAGTGGGAAAGAGAGGAAAATTCAGACTACTGTTGGCAAAGGTCTGGAACTTCTAAAATCTTTGTTATTTACCTATGTCATATAATTTACATTTGTAGTTAACCTCAATTTGAAACCAATCACATCCATACAGAAATAAAGAACTGCAGATGCACAGACACAAAGTGCTGGAGTACTGTAGCTCAGCAGGTCAGGCAGCATCTCTGGAGAATATGGATAGGTGAAATTTCTAGTCGAGCCTCTTCTGCAGACTGATTCCCATACATGGTTTCCTGTGATATAACATAAATTCATCCTCTGACATGTGGTCAGTCTTTATTCTATTGAAATTGCAAGAATTACTTTTTGCGATATTTCTTTTGCCCACAAAAAAAGACATTTTATGAAATGATAATGTCTTCTGGTATTTATTGCCTGCAACTATGCTGATGTATCACGCATGTTTTCTTAAAGTAAGCATATTTAATTTTGCTTGTGCCCAGCTCATGATGAAGCTTGAGAAATTAAGCATAATCTTGCAAATCGTAGCTGCTACTGCCTGCACCCCCCCACCCCACATTCAAAGTCTAAATCTCTTACTAAGGCTGCAGACGAATACTGTCCGAAAGGCATCGAGCTCAGCTCCAGATGGAAAAGCAGATTGAAGCTGTTTGTGTGGGAGGAGTAAATGGTGCATCTGTTATTAAATAGGTTCCTCACATGACGTTGAAGCATGCCTGCTCCAGCTTGTTAATGAATTCAAAGGCAGGGCTTTACAAGGCATTTTTTATGCCAGAATCTTTGTGTTCCCACGAAGGTGGTATGAAGAACCACGTTATGTTTGGTTCCTGAGATGTTTCCAGCCTGCCGGGCATAACTCAATTAAATTGTAAACTGTAATCCAGCGATCAAAGCCTGAAATTGGAACATGGTTACAATGTTCAAAAATATTGCGTTTCTGATGACAAATGTTTGGATTCCAAATGTCTGGTTTGGGGACAAAACCTGAACCTGTGTTTAGGATTGTGGTATATTTGTGTTTGGCCTTTACAACACTATGGAATATCCATAACTTGCTTATATTGGCACATTGTGGAAACATAATGTCTATTTAATATGATAACCAACTCTCGACTAAACAGTGAAGCTTGCTATTTGTGATATTGGATTTAATCATAATGCAGTAGCGACCTGACCCATTTAGCAGCTAATATAGTCATAGAATCATACAGCACAGAAACAGACCTGCGCATCTTTGGAATGTTGGAGGAAATCGGAGCTCACAGAGACAACATGTGGTCACAGGGAGAACGTGCAAGCTCCATAAAGACAGCATCCGTAGTCAGGATCGAACCCGGGTCTCTGAATGAATGAATGAATGAATAAGTTTATTGGCCAAGTATTCACATACAAGGAATTTGTCTTGGTGCTCCACCCACAAGTAACAACATGACACAAAGTGACAGTTAGTAGTCATACATAAAATAGTAAGATTAAATGAGAACTTACCAGTTTGAAGTTTGATCCTTATTTTATGAGGAGTTACGATGAGGGATTACGTGAAGAAGCCCTGCCAGGCGCATGCGCGTCATACTTCAAAGCAGCAGCGTGAAAACACAGAAACAAAATAGCCGAAGTAACATAGTAAGGCTTTTAGAAGACTAGAACTACCAGATGATCCCTTAGATTATGAGGGTGGGAGCGGAGGGCATGTAATCCCTCATCGTAACTCCTCATAAAATAAGGATCAAACTTCAAACTGCTCAGTTCTCATTTAATCTTACTATTTTACTTCGGAGTCACATGAGTGACTACGTGAAGATTTCAAAGCTCTGTGATTTCATGCTGTAGATGCACTCCATACGACACTCTGCTTCGGTTGACACAGCAGTGAATAAATAATATATTGAACATTGCTTCGAATTATTCAATAACTATTTTTAATAATAACAAAAAACAATATATATACCAAAATATATTTTTTTAAAACTAGAGTCTAATATTATGAATTTTATATGGGCCTACAAAGCACATAGAATTAAAATAAATCATTTGTGTAAACCTAAAGATGTAGGGGGACTTGCACTGCCTAATTTTTTATATTATTATTGGGCAGTGCATATTAAGAATATTATTTATTGGTTGGATTGTTCTTCTCGACAGATGGAATGGATAAGAATGGAAAAAGAGGATTGTTTCCCTTATGATTTAGGAGTGATCCTCTTCTCCCCGATAAAATTGAATAATATATTATATAAGAAGAATCCAATTATACACAATATAATTCGAATTTGGAAACAAATAAAATTAAACTTAAAATTAAGAAACTTATCTTCATTAACACCAATAGTAAATAACCCAGTATTTAAACCATCTATTATGGATAAAACATATAGACAAGGAATTAAAAAGTTGGGTGACATGTATGAAATGGGAAATTTATTATCATTTCAACAATTAAAATCAAAATTTAATTTGAATAATAACCAATACTTCAAATATTTACAGATATGTGACTTTATAAAAAAATATATACCAAGATTACAGAATATAACAATAGACCCACTGGAAGAAGCAATGAATATTAAGGTGGACTCACAAAAATTAATATCATATCTATATAACAGTATTCTTAATAGAGAATTGCCTTCAACAGAGGCAATTAGAGAAGACTGGGAAAAAGATTTAATGAAAAAAATGTCTAAAGAAGCATGGGAGAGGTATTTGATATATATACACAAATGTTCGATTAACTCCAGACATAATTTAATTCAATTTAAAATATTACACAGACTATATTATTCAAAAGTTAGGTTGAATAAATTTTATTCAAATATCTCACCAATTTGTGATAAATGTCTTTCTCAAAATACCAATCTTACACACTATTTCGTTTCTTGCATAAAACCTCAAAGTTTTTGGTGTGATATATTTGATATATTCACTAGTTTATTTAAGATAAAAATGGAACCTAGCATGGAAATGATTATCTTTGGAGATGTAAATAAATTAAATATATCCCAAATCTCATTTTTTAATTATGGTTTAATAATAGCGAAAAAACTCATACTTAAATTTTGGAAAAAGGCTACTATACCAACACTCAAAATGTGGATTGGTAATGTGTTGGAAACGGCACATTTGGAAGAAATGAGACTCCTCCAATAGAAAAAAAAAACAATTCTTAACGAGTTGGTCTCCATTTATTGACCTTGTGGAATCATGCGGTGTAATATCATCATAAAATTAAAAATTCTGGGTTTGACTGAATTGATTAAGAATATTTAAAAAAATAACATTGACGGGTTGCGTGGGAGAATCTCCTTTCTGCTTTACTTTCTCACATT
Organism: Okamejei kenojei; assembly: GCA_035221665.1. Classification (NCBI taxonomy): domain Eukaryota; kingdom Metazoa; phylum Chordata; class Chondrichthyes; order Rajiformes; family Rajidae; genus Okamejei; species Okamejei kenojei. Next base: position 35,160,436 of record CM069140.1, read on the forward strand.
TCTTTCTGCACTCTACACTCACCAGTCTATTCTTCACTCTTCACTACTTCTTTCTTTCTCATTTTCTAAAAAAAATGTTTTTAAAAAAAAGGAAGTTGTACAAATAATGTTTTCATAATTCTGGGAACCTGTAAAAAGGTACCATTAAAATGTAATGCACTTACTTCTAATAAATATTAAAAAAAATAAAATTTAAAAAAAAAAAGCAAAACAGTAAAAACCCCTCTGTCCCAGGGGGAAATTACAAACAATAAAATGAAACAAAGCAAATGAAATTAAATGGAACCCAAAACAGCATGCCCAAACCGTGGCATTGTCTGTACAGGTTTGTCATAAAACTTTGAAAACGTTGACTCTCTAGAACCATTCTGCGGCCCCGAGGATTTGATCTAGCGGCACCTCCTGAGCCTTCGCCGCGGATGTTGCTGCCGCCCTGGTGGAGTGAGATTTAAACACATGAGTGTCTACTCCAGCATAATGCAGAACCTGTTTCAACCATCTAGAAATAGTTTGTACTGATACTCTTTTATATGTTTTTTTGTGACTAATGAGCAGTCCTGTCTCAGAACCTCTGAGACTCTTCGTTAGCTCAATATATTGGCCTAATTACACATAACATTTGGTCAACAGGATATGCTTTAAAGATCACCTTGGTTCCAGCCATTCCTGGCCTGCTTTGCTTGATTAAATCATAGACATAAAATGTAATGTGATCTACAGACAATTGCATGCAATCTAGTCGTAACAATTGTAATGTTCGTACTCTTTGCGCTGAAACCAGCGCCATTAGCATAACCACTTTAAGTGTTAATCTCTGAAAAGATAATTACGTAATTGGAGCCCATTGCCGAAGCAGTGTGAGAACTATACTGACATCACAGATTTCTTTATATCTAGGCTTAGGAGGATTTTTGTTAAAAATTCCTCTCATGAAGCGGGACACTAACGGATGAGACCCGATAGGTTGTTGTTGTTCTGAAAATTGCCCTAAATAGGACAAAGCACTCCAGCACTGTTAATGGCACTATAACTCAAGTGCTCATCAAAATGCAACATAGCAACATAGAACTCCAACACATCACATATGCTTGCAGTATGATAAGATATATCTGATTGTACACAGAACATCTCCCATTTCTTTATATGTGCCACATATTGTTTCTTAGTGCTATCTCTCCAAGCTGCAGTTATAACATCCATGGTCCTGTTCGACAATCCAAGGCCTTGGAACGATCTGGTCAGAACCTGCAGACCAACAAATTAATACGGTCATGTAACGGGTGACTTTCTCCTGTAACCGGATGCACCAACAAACTACTGCAGCTGGGAATTGTCATGAATGGCTGAGTCATCATTCTGAGTACTAATGGGAACCATGGTTGTGTTGGCTAGTCTGGAACCACACAAAACTGGCGGAGTCAAGCTCTATTTTGGTGAGGCATTGTCTCATCAGACAAAATGGAGGAAATGCATAAAAGAATGAATGCCCCCAATGTAGCGAGAATGCATCCACCGCTACTGCTCCTGGATCTGGCTCCCATGAAACATATTTAGGCAACTGGTGATTCAATCTGGATCAGATCAATATCTGGCAACCCAAATCAAGTGACAATTGTTTGAAAAATTTCAGGATTTAACATCCATTCTAGATTGTCATTGAACATTCGTGACCTTTTGTTTGCCACCACATTGTCTCTACCTGGTAAATAGATGGCTGAGACCCAGATGTTCCTTGAAATACACCAGTGCCACATGAGGTTGGCCAATTTATCACATGATACTGATCTGGCTCCGCCCATGTGATTAATATATGCCACGGCTGTGGTGTTATCGATCTGGAGTTGAACATGTAAATTATTAATTGTGGAACAGTATGCTTTTAATCCATAAAATTCCCCCAATAACTTCAAATAATTTATCCCGTGTCTGTGGAGAATCAAATCTTCTTGTACATTCCATCTACCCCCACAGCTAGACTCGCTGCCCGTAGCTCCCCATCCGACAGCGCTTATATCAGTCTGTAACACCACTGAAGGTTCCTGCACCAAAATGTTTTTGGTAGTTTGACTAACAATAATAATCCACCATTGCAATTCAGCTAGAGCTGTGGTGGTAACTGCATAAACCGATCAAAATGGCCTTTTAGTGCTTGTTCTCTGGCTCTTTGCAGACTTTGATAATGCAAAGGTCCGAACTCTACTGCAGGAAAAGCTGCTACCAATTTCCCAATCACCTTAGCTACTTCTCGGATGGAGGGATAAAGTTTTTGCGCGAGGCAAGTACAGACATTTGTAATATCCACAGCCTTGGCTGTTGGTAATGTTACTGTCATATCAACTGAATCAATGAGAAATCCCAAATATTCAATTTTTTGGGCTGGCTGTAACTTGGACTTAGTTGGATGGACCAGAAACCCCAATCTTTCAAACACATTCTTGGTTGCTGAAACCGACTCTTCTGCTGACTCTTTAGTGTTGCTGATAATTAAGATATCATCTAAATAAGCCATTACAATGTGATTATGGGCCCTCAATAGCCCCATCACTGGTTTCAACAATTTTGTAAACAGCCTAGGGGCTGAACTTAATCCATTAGGCAATGCTTTGTATTGCCACAGCTGTCCCATCCAATTAAATTTCAAGTATCGGCGATAATGAGCATGAATTGGTACTAAATAATACGCATCTTTTAGCTCTATAGTTGCCATATAACAGCCCTGTGATAACAGCTGTTTAGCACTAACAAAGGTGTCCATTTTAAAATGCCTATATAGAACATAAGAATTTAAGTGAGTGAGGTCCATAATTACTCTACAACCCCCTTCTTTTTTAGGTCTGGGGAATATATTAGACACAAATTGTTGAGAATGGTTAACGGTCCTCTCAATCACCCCTTTTTGGCATAAATTCTTAATCTCTTCTTTGACCTGCTGAGTCTCTGGAGCAGAAAACACCGACATTCTATTAGGCTTGTGCTGTTCAGGTGGGTCTATTCCTGAGATAAACTCAATTGTAGAATCTGACACAGTATTTAATATAAACCGATCAGATGTTATGTAGCACCATTCATTATAAAACAATTGTAATCTACCGCCAACAGGAGGTTGTCCACCAGAAACCTTATCCTTAACAAAAATTCCCTGTACCTCCACAGTCGGCCTGTAAGGTTGCTTTCTGCCCATACTGGGGTTGTTCCTGGTCTGTCCTAGTGGGTAAAATCGTTGCCCCACTGGCCTCCCTCTGCTGGGCCCAGCACCTCTATCCGACCTCTGTACATCAAACCAGGCTTTCGTAATGGTGGTCTTGAGACGGTTGGTTTCATCAACCCGATTGTTTTTGCCTCATCATCTATATCTTGAATCTGTTTAATGAGGTCTGCTTCAAATAGATAGTCAGGCGGTTGTACATTTGTAGCCCTGCATAAAGCCGCAAATTTCTGATTTAATGTCGGCCGGATGGCGATCTTCCTAATGCAGTTTACTTCAAAGAATGCATTACAGAAAAGGGCCAGCATGTCTTTCTGGGTTGGTGTCATTGGCGCCCCTTGGACCGTTTTGCCGAATGCAGTTATTCCTGCCACCACCAGTTGGAGGACGCGCTGAAAGCGAACCTCTTGTCCTCTCTTAGATGCACTCGTGGGTGCCCAGATTGCCGGGTTTACAGTGGGCACCCTGAGTGATGCACAATTGACAGGTGTTTTGTATTTTGCCGTGGTTTCTTGCATCACAGTTTGTTGGAGCTGGTGAGACACCAAATAGTTCACATTGGTGGCGAGATATTCGTCCATTGCCTCACCGGTCCCTTCCGGAATAGCGAAACTCCTTGCTATATCCGGGACACCCAGAGCGTGGCTCTTGTGCTCCGGTGTATGCACATGAGCAGGGACAGCAGAATGAGGGTCAGTTTCCTCCTGCCCTGCTTCTTCCGAGTCATACTCAAGGGAGGCATCCTCCAGTCCTATACAAGGCGCTGGAAGGAAATCCCCTTATATAACCATATAACAATTACAGCACGGAAACAGGCCCTCTCGGCCCTTCCAGTCCGTGCCCACCATTTGTTTTCCCCTAGTCCCATCTACCTGCACTAGTCCCATCTACCGCATGCGCCTGGCGGGGCTTCTTCACGTAGTCACTCACGTGACTCCGAAGTAAAACCTTGCTGATGAGCACCATATTCTTCTTCATATGGGCCTATTCAAGAAGCTGCCTGGGGAATCAATGGGGCCTTTGACCCCTGGCTTATCAGAGTTTTGAGCATTTGATCTATATTTTGAAGTCTCCCCCACATTTTATTTCTATCCGGAGGGGAGTCTCCTTCATCTTCATACCCATCAGATAAAACGGGTCTGACAGACTTGCGTTTAGCTTTCCTATGAGTTGCAGTGGCCTCAGTCTCCTGAGTCCCTGGAGCTGGTGTGGATTGTTCAGTTGTCGGTATACCGGTAGCCGGTATCGGAACCGGCGTTACCGGTCTAATCTCCCGACCCGATCTGAATTGTGAATCCTCATCTCCGCTGGATCCACGCTTGGTCCGAACTCTCCCACCTGAACGCTCCATTGCCACCGACTCCTACTGACTCCACGAGCCAGATTTACGGAGTTTAAATACTTCCAGGAACAAGTTTAAACTCACATACCTGTGAAGTTCCTACTTACCGCTGGTGGAGCTGCACTCTCCAGCGCATTCAGTGCGACATGCGCGGACGTAATGAAGCGCATGCGCCTGGCGGGGCTTCTTCACGTAGTTACTCACATGACTCTGAAGTAAAACATTAATCATTAATAATAAAACATTATTGATTAAACATGTTAATTAAATACAATACCAGAGCAAAAGGAGGCTACAGATTTTTGGTTGTTGAGTAGAGCTACTACTCGTGGAAAAAAAGCTGTTTTTATGTCTGACTGTGACAGCTTTGACAGTCCGGAGCCGCCTTCCAGAGGGAAGTGATTCAAAGAGTTTGTGGCCAGGGTGAGAGGGGTCAGAGGTGATTTTAACCGCTCGCTTCCTGGCCCTTGCAGTGTACAGTTCGTCAATGGAGGGAAGGATGCAGCCAATAACCTTCACAGCTGATCGGACAATTCGCTGCAGCCTCCGGAAGTCGTGCTTGGTGGCTGAGCCAAACCACACCATGATGGAGATGGTGAGGACAGACTCTACGATGGCCGTATAGAATTGGACCATCATTGCCTGTGGCAGATTGTGCTTCCTCAGCTGCCGCAGGACTGTGCCTTTTTGACTGTGGAGTCGATGGTAGCCCGCCACTTAAGGTCCTTGGAGATGATTGTTCCGAGGAATTTAAAAGACTCCACGGATGCGACTGTGGTGTTGTTGATGGTGAGTGGGGTGAGGGGAGGGGGAGCTCTCCTAAAGTCTAGTATCAATTCCACTGTCTTAACTGTCTTAACTGTTCTCTGGCGCTATAAGGCAGCTCTACCACCGTGCCACCGTGCGGCACTGAAAAAAAGAATTTCAAAGGTTTGTAGGATCATTGGCTTCTATAAATTGACTCTAGTGTGTCAAACAAAACTTGTATATGGGTGATCACTGGTTGGCATGGACTCAATGAGCCTAAGGGCCTATTTCCATGCTGTATCTCTAAACTAAACTAAATTAAATTAAACTAAATAAACTAAGCTAAACATACGGTTCAGTAAAGTATTCCTATACAAAAGCGCAATCTTAGATCAAGTGCAAAGTGTATAGAAATTATCCACTGTGACATTATATAAGATTCACCAGGTTTTGGTGCCTTTTTCAAAGCCCAAGTGAGTTTAAGTGCAGATGGCCATAGAGGCCCGTTGTCCTGGCGACATTGCAGGGTTCGCTGACCAAACAAAGTTGTAGGCCCTCTCCACCAGTGCTCCACACTCTGTGCTGCTGCAGGCCGCATCCTGTCCATGCGCTCAGTTTTTGGAGCAGTGCCCGATCTAGTCGAGCCCCAGGCTGCTGCAGGGCCTCCAGCCGTCGTCTTGGTGTAGATCCTCACATCGTCCAGTAAACCATCATCTTTCTCCTCGCCTGGCCACCGTTCAACCTTTCCATCACAGCTAACTATAATCTGTTATTTTTGTAATTATACATGGTTTAATGTTGCACACATATCAAAAACCAAATGAAATCTGGGTTAGCAGATATAATTCTCACCTACTGTAGATGTGATCAGAATTTAGAACCACAGGCCTGATGATCATTCTCACAGTAGAAGAAATATTCTTGTTACTCAAGGTTTGCAATTACTTTTCCTTGGTTAAGTGATTGCTCGGATAATCCTCCCTAATATTATGTTGGCTGCACAGCAAAACAAGAGGAATTTGTTCCATTACCACATGATGTTAATGAAGATCCAAATCCTAATTAAATATTTTACTGAAGAGGACAGGTAAAGGGAAACTCGACTGCAAACAGCACCCGCCTTGTTTTCATTTTTACTGATCTATTTTTTTAATTGAATATATAATTTTTTTTAAAACTATTTTTCCACACGCATTGGTTTGCCTCACCTGCCAACACATAAACTTTAAAATCTGCAGGTTTTCAGATAAGTTCACAATCAATTCCCACACAGATTTGAATAAGTTTAACATTGTCATGATTTCAAAATGGTTAGGCAGAAATGTAAACGATATTGTTACATTAACATGGAAAAATGGAAGATGAAATGCTCTGAAAAAAATCTGTCTGTGTTATTCAGTAAGAGACATCTGTGTCCGTCAGCTGCCAATATTCTCTCTTTATGCATACACGATAATTTATTCAGTTTCCCACTGTGTTCTGCCGTTATAGGTAAAATCCGTTTAGCCACACAGATTCCTAACATTTCTTGTGCTTACGCTGATTGTTTTTCCTTTTGATATCGGGTTCCTTCATGATATACTGTTTCCAAGTTTCTCGCTACGCAGCCTGGGAGGATTTTTTTTCTCTCCATAATCCTTCTGGGGATAATTGTTTATGAAGTGACGTCAGCAGGATTGATTCCTCTTCAATGGCATAGAGAGCGAGCAAGAGAGAGAGAGAGAGAGAGAGAGAGAGAGAGAGAGAGAGAGAGAGAGAGAGGGAGAGGGAGAGGAACAAGCAGAAATGTGCACCAGCTTTCTGACAAAAGGACGCAAGGATTAACTGGCTGAATAACACAAGAAATTTGCTGCAACCTAGTTATTGACATTTAGCCTTGGGAGCGATGTGAATGATTAAGTGAAAAAAGCTTTTTACTTAAATTTTTGGGATGCTTGGCAGTTGGTAGCTAGCAGCAAAGGATTCTTTGTTAATCTTACAGTATTAATTTTATCTGCCTGGCTACCAAGTAGGATTATAAAACGGCGAAGTGCGTCACAGGTATGTTTCTGTATGTGTGTCTGTCTCTCTTTCTGTTTAAATGTTTGTGTCCATGTGTGTGCAAACCAGAGAAAGGTGGGGAGGTGGCTTTTCCCTGTGTTCCCAAGGGGTATTGTGTCAGTTAATTGCAACCATGTGATTAGCAATGGAGCAAAAGCAATTGGCTGAACTAGCAGTTGTGTTGAGCACAGCCAGCTTCCTCTCCCTGCCTTTTTATCAGCATCATTCTGTGATTCTGCAGCTGACAGCAACCGTGGCATCCATGGCCTACACCTGCACCATTTCCGTTCTGTTTTGGCACCCAGAATAGCGAGGGGTTGATGCTGATCTACAATAATTCCTGTGAATTTATATGTGATAATTGGCCCTGCTTTCCTGTGTCTTTCAGGATCTTTCGAGATTGAGGAATGCAATTCTGCCACCATGATGGAAGGTAAGCTTCAGCCTCTTATAATATTTTAAGCCGTCCTTCTAAATTAGCTGACCAGAAGTAAGCAAATTAAGAGTTTTGATTCAAATGCAATTGTATTATGCTGTGAAAAATCAAGCATTTATATTTCAAATTATTTTTATTGTCGTGCATTGCTTCCTATTATGCTTTGGGCAGCAACTGAAAGCAAATGACCCTTATAGGTCCTTGAAAGACTTGATGTCCTCAGTTTTTTTAATGTATCCATTTCTGATGGATATTTATTGCCTACAGGGAAGTTTAACAAGGCTGTTTCAACAGTAGCATTATTAAAACTTCAAAATTGTAGAGATTTCTGCGCGATAATACGTTTCTGGATGAAAATAGTCTGGGCGGTGTTAATTTAATTACAGATCGTACCTCTGATTTAAACAAAGAGCACCAGTAGTTCCATATTCAAGTAGGTCTAGCAATGAATTAGAAGCTATGCAAGTATGTAATGAGGTGATAGTGACAGTAATGTACAGGATATTTATGTGCCATTTGTGCAGACAATCAGGCTTGTGTGGCAATAATATATTCTGTTGCATAAGGTGCATTTACTTCATGCCTCCTATGTTCTGTTTGCCAGTTGTCTAAAATCATACATGTTATATGAATTTGAACCATCTGATCGTGTTAATTTGAGGTGAAAAGGATGCAACCTATGAGATTACTTTTTAATCAGGCCTGCTTAGTTTCAGCTTAGTTTCAGCTTAGTTTCCTTTAAGAATAGTAAGTAAGTAAGTAAGTTTATTGGCCAAGTATTCACATACAAGGAATTTGCCTTGGTGCTCCGCCCACAAGTAACAACGTGACATACAGTGACAGTTACGAATGACTCAGAAAACACTAAACATTAATAATAATAATAATAAAACATTAATGATAAAACACCATTGATCAAGCATATGAACCAACAAAATACCAGATCAAAGTCACCATAGCCACAGTGGAATAACAGAAATGAAGGTCCTCGAATCCTCTGTATAAGGGCAGTTTGAATGTTTGAAATTTAGTGGCCATATCTGCATGGTTCAGTGAGGTTTAGTGGTGACATAATAGGTTTGATTTTTATTTGAAGATGAGAAGAAATAGGCTAGATTGATGCTGTGTAATGTTCCAAACAGGAAATGAAAAATGTCTCCAGCACTTGATAACTCCCAACATTGTTATTACACCTGTAACAATTGAAGCATTGTTTTATAACCCACCAACAAGGGAGGTGCCGTCGTAGTCTAGCAGGCTGACCTCTACCATGCTGAGGCCAGGTGTCAACACTCGGACACCTCCTCATATCTCTTTCTCCTTCCCAAAATCCACAAACAAGACTGTCCTGGCAGACCCACTGGTTCTGCCTGTTCCTGCCCACAGAACTCATCTCTAAATACCTTAGAATCATAGAGTGATACAACATGGAAGCAGGCCTTTTGGCCCAAATTGCCCAACATGTCCCAGCTACATTAGTCCCACCCGCCCGCATTTGGCCGATATCCCTCGAAACCTGTCCTACCCATGTACCTGCCATGTACCTTGATTTCATCTAATCCCTCCCTTGTCCACTACCTTCCAGATCACATCTGCGACACCTCACACACCCTTCAACTCTTCAATATCTTTCTGTTTTCAGCCCCTCTTTACCATGGGCGTCCAGTCCCTTTACACCTCTATCCACCACCCGAAAGGTCTCAAGGCCCTTCTGTTCTCCCTTTAGACAGAGACCCAATCAATCCCCCTCTACCAACACCCTCCCTTGCCTTGTGGATCTTGGCCTCAGTCTCAACAACTTGTTATTTGTCTCCTCTCACTTTCTCCGTTGTAACCGTTCTAAAGGTGTAACCATGGGCACCCACATGGGCCCAGCTATAGTGGCCTCTTTGTCAGTTATGTCGAACAGTATTTGTTCCACGCATCTAGTGACACCAGCCCCCCAACTCTTTCTCCATTATATCAACGACTGCCTCCTCACCCCGACAAATCTCCTTGATATCATTAACTTTACCACTAACTTCCACATGGCCTCAAATTCGCTTGTTCTATCTCTGCTCCTCTTTCTTGATCTCACTGTCTCCATCACAGCGACAAACTATCGACTGCCATCTGCTACAGACCTATCGACTCCCACAGTTATCTCGTCTACACTTCCTCCTACTCTGCCTCTTGCAAAGACACTAGCCCCTACTCTCAATTTCCCCGTCTCCACCGTAGCTGCTCCCAAGAACTATCCTTACGAGACCATCTGAGATGTCCTCTTTCATTACTAAATGTGCTTTCCCCTTCTCCCCCTCTCCCCCTCTCCCCATCCCCCTCCCCCTCCCTCTCCCCCCTTCCCACTATATTTTGCCTTCTACCTCCTCTCCCCTCTCTTCCCCTTCCTCCTCCTCTCTCTTCCCCATCATCCCTATTGCCCTTCTTTCCCCCTGCCAACTCTCCCCTTCCCCTCTCTTTTCCATATTTCCCCCCTTCCCTCCTCTCCCCTACCTTTCCCTCTCCCCCTTCCCCCTCCTTTTCTTCCCTCCCATTTCTTCCCTCATTTCCCACCAGCTATTTTGCCCCTCTTTCCCACCCTCTCCCTTTTTGCCCTCTCCTATTCTGTCCCCTGTCTTGCTCCCCTCCCCATTCCCCTGTCCCACCCATCACCCCTCATCTCCCCGCTTTCTACCGTCCCATCTCCCTCTTTCCCCCATTTCCCGCTCTTCCCATCCCAACCCTTGCTTACCCCTTCTTCCCACCTTTCCCTTCTCTCCCTCCCCCCTTTACACCTTTCCCATCTCACCTCTGCCTTCCCCAACCCCCCCCCCCCCCCCCCTTTGTGTATGTCATTTAATGAGCTTTTCATTAAAGTTGGTGAACAACAACAGCACCACTGTCAAAGGCCTAATGTGGAAAATAGGCTGTCTTTTCTTTTCCCTGTTTAAATTAAAATCAAATTAACTGATATAGAAAATATTGTGTGAGAGGGGCAAAAATGAGCTTTCAATAGAGGGATAATAAACTGCTCTGTTAGTCCAATAGGGTGAACCATTGACAAACAAAATACTGGTGTCAGCGGGTCAAGCAGCATCTCTGAAGAAAAGGAATAGGTTTTGGGTCGAGATCCTTCTTCAGACTGAGAGTCAGGGGAAAGGGAAACAAGAGATATAGAAGGTGATATAGAGAGAGATATAGAACAAATGAATGAAAGATGTGTAAAAAAAGTAAAGATGGTCCATTGTTGGCTGTGGGCTAGGTGATAATGACTTGTACAGACAATGAAACTCACCAAGAGGACAGTGAAACGAGTACAACGAACAGGGTGGGGGAGGGACAGAGACAGAGGGGATGCAAGGGTCACTTGATATTAGAGAAATCAATATTCATACCGCTGGGCTGTAAGCTGCCCAAGCGAAATATGAGATGCTGTTCCTCCAATTTGCATTTGGCCTCACTCTGACAATGGAGGAGACCTAGGACATAAAAGTCAGTGTGGGAATGGGATGGGGGACTTAAAATGTTTGGCAACCGAGAGATTGCGTAGGCCAAGGCAAACTGAGCTGAACCATTGCATAGTTAGTGTCTTTTATATGTCATCTGTAATATAATAAATACATGTGCTTTTGTTTAATTAAACATTCCGATATTTTAGAATTAAGTAAAAAGTAGTTCAAATATTTCCTTGTAACAGTATTATGGTGGAATTAATCACTTGCTCTTTTTCCACAATTCAGAGGGGTTCTGCAATGCATGAGTGATCTACTTTGTAAGATTGCTGTCCAGTAGGTGAAACTGCAAGTTTTACACATTGTAACAAAAAATCACATTTTTTGTTATTAGTCACAATACCAAATTATTCAATTGCGAAAATTATCCTTTTTCAATGTAATTCTTAATTTTTCAAGATAGCATTTTGGAAGAGAATGGGGTAATTTGGGATAGCCAGCATGGCTTTGTGTGTGGCAGGTCGTGTCTCAAGAACTTGATTGGGTGAGTAGGTGACGAAGGAGATTGATGAAGGTAGATGGTACACAAAATGCTGGAGAAACTCAGCGGGTGCAGCAGCATCTATGGAGCGAAGGAGATAGGCAACGTTTCGGGCCAAAACCCTCCTTCAGACGTAGATATTGTGTGCATGGATTTTAGTAAGGCTTTTCAAATCCCACATGGTAGGCTGATCCAGAAGATTAAGATGTATAGGATTCAGGATGACTTTGTCATATGGATTTGGAACTGGCTTATTCATAGAACACAGAGGGTTGTGGTGGAAGGTAGCTGGAGGTCTGTGACCAGTGAAGTTCTGCAGGGATTTGTTCTGGGACCTCTGGCATTTGTGATATCTATATATGGGTGTTTCCGTAAATACGGCACTCAGTGGTGAAACTGAAGGTCTCCAAACTTCTAGGTTATTTTCCTGTTTTTTTAATGTAATATTCCCATTGTTTCATATCCTGTATTTTAAGTAGTATAGAACATGGTGTATAACCAAAATAATTAAATGAAGCAAAAATAAATAAATCTGTTTTTACTAAGAAAAATGTGAGATATGTCCCTGTGTTTTCTTGTCTTTTTTTTGGTGACATTTTTCAAGCAGGATTTCATCATATACTCAGGCTAATTTATACCAGAAAGATTACATTAATTTTGCAATTAAATAACTCTACAAAAGCCTAATTCTGATTATGCTTATCATTTTTATCATTTATCACCCGATTAGATGGTTTTCTGATGTCCCAATTTTTTGGAGCAGAAAGCAAGCAGCAATGCCCCTTTGTTCACGTGTGGAAATGTGTCACATGTGAACCGATTTTATATTTATTGTTTCTTTTTAATAGTTTATATTTTACTTAATAATGAATAGAACTTAAAATCATGAAATAAAAATCTGGTTTGCTCACCTATTTTAGCGATATCTCATTCTGTGTCTCTCCCGTTGTCAATGCTATTTATAGCGCTAGAACGAGTTTTTTTTGCACTCGTCATGATATTTTTTATTAATTCAAACAACACGATTAAAATGACCCTGGCATGGACTATGGGCCATGTGGTGGGTTAGGTGCCGACATTTTGTAAGGGAGCTTTGAAATCAGTAAGTGTCCTATATGCCTTATATGTTTCATAATTTCTTTTTCCCTTTTTTTTCAAAATTTGAAAGTATTTAATTTTGGTCAAATTTTGGTTGACTTTGATCACAAATTAGCTCAAAAGGATCAAAGGTAGGCCCATTTTGAATCCTGTGGTATTTCATTATGATTTAATAAATCATGGTGGCCACCCATGTCACAGGTTGGTACCCTTATTTATGGAAACACCCACATATATATAGAGATATATCTCTATATATATCTCTATATATGTAGATGGATTGGAGAGTAGTTTGCTGACAATACCAAAATTGAAGGAGTTGTAGACAGTGCGGAAGGTTGCCAGCAGATACAGTGGGATATATATCAGCTGCAGAAATGTGTGGAGAAAAAGCAAACGGAGCAAGTGTGAGGCGTTGCACTTTGGGAGGTTGAATGAAAGGACAGAGTATACAATTACTGGCAAGACCTCAACAGCATTGATGTGCAGCGGGTTCTTGAAGTCCAAGTTCATAGCTCACTAAAGGCGGCAGCACAAGTAGGAGAGTGGTAGAGAAGGCATATGGTATGCTTGCCTTCTTTGCTTGGAACATTGAATATAAGAGTCAGGAATGATGCATGTCTATAGGATTTTAGCTAAGCCACATTTAGAGTATTGTGCACAGTTCTGGTTGCCCCATTACAGGAAAGATATGAAGGCTTTGGAGAGGGTGCAGAGCAGGTTTACAACAATGCTGCCTAAATTAAAGGGTTTCAACTACAGGTAGAGGTTGGATAGACTTGGATTGTTTTCTCTGGAACGTCAGAGGTTGAAGGGAGACTTGATAGAAGTAAATTAAATAATGAGAGGCGGAGAAAGAGTAGACAGTCAGCACTATTTCCCCAGGATGGAAATGGCCAGGAGGGCATAACTATAAGGTGAGAGGGAAAAAGTTAAATGGAAATGTGTGGGGCAGGTTTTTATACGGAGCATGATGGGGGCCTGGAACGCGATGTCAGGGGTGGTAGTGGAGGCAGATACAATAGACACATTTTAGAGGCTTTAAAATAGACACATGGAAGTGCAGGGAATATGGATAATTTGCAGGCAGATGAGATCCGTTCATTTAGGCATTATGTTCAGCACAAACATTGTCGGCTGAAGTGCCTGTTTCTGTGGTCTACAGTTCTATGTCCTATCGTGCAGCTTGTTTATGAATTCCATCAGGAATGTGGAGTTTCTATTGAAAAGATCATGCTTAAATTGCATTCCTTTTTTCTGTCCACTTTTGTTTATTCTGCATCTTGGTAGAATTAGCATATGTCCATTATTCCAGGTGAAGTAGATCATTGGTCCTCTCGGCTGCATCTGATATGATTTTAGCAGCAGCAGTAGGCTATTCATCCCCTCGACACAGATCGACCATATAATACCTTCATTACTGATCAGAATCTGACCCCATCCTTCCAGTTTGTCTCAATAATCCCATTTACCATTGGCTTGTAAAAAACTGTTGATTATCATTTCAAATTTATTAATTAAGTGAGTATCTACCGCTTTTTGTGGAAAAACTATCTGCACCTCGACCATCTTTTGTGTCAAATGCAGCACATTTTGATAAGGTAAGTGCTGCATGCACCTCTTTTCATTGCGGTGAGCAGTGACTAAACATCTCCACATTGGAGAGAGAGACACAAAAAGCTTGAGTAACTCAGTGGGACAGGCAGCATCTCTGGAGAGAAGGAATGGGTGACGTTTCGGGTCGAGACCCTTCTTCAGACTGTCACATTTTAGAGGCTTTTAAATAGGCACATGGAAGTGTAGGGAATATGGATCATTTGCAGGCAGATGAGATCCGTTCATTTAGTCATTATGTTCAGCACAAGCATTGTGGGCCGAAGTGCCTGTTTCTGTGGTCTACAGTTCTATGTCCTATTGTGCAGTGTGTTTATGTGTTTGAAGACTGTGTGTGTAGAAGGGTCTCGACCCAAAACGTCACGCACACCTTCTCACCAGAGATGCTACCTGCCCCGCTGAGTTACTCCAGCTTTTTGCGTCTATCTTCGGTTTAAACCAGCATCTGCAGTTCCTTCCTACACATCTCCACATTGGAGACACATTGACTGTAGGAGTAAAAACAGGCCCATGAGATGAGGTTACATCTATACCCCATCTCTATTTGCTAGCCTAAACTACAGGTCCCTTAACAACATAGCGATGCTAAATAAAATACACGTCTCAGATTTAATTTATTAATTAAATTAGCATCAGCTGCTATTTGTAGAGAAAACATACCAGATTTCCACCATCCTTTGTTTAGTTTTAGTTTAGTGATACAGCCTGGAAACGGGTCCTTTGGCCCACTGCCTCCGCGCCGACCAGCGATCCCCGCACACTAACACTATCCTACACACACTAGGGACAATTTTACCAAGCCAATTAACCTGCAAAACTATGCATCTTTGGAATGTGAGAGTAAATCGGAGCACCCGGAGTAAACCCACGCTGGTCAAGGGGAGAATTTACAAACGTGCCACGCCCTTCTTTGCATGAAAAGAAATTGTAATTTTATGAGCGTGTCCCCTTGTACAAATCAACCTCACCAACAGAAAAAAAAAGAACCCTTGCTCAGAAACTCCCTTAAATTACCGTGTCGAATTATTTAATCCAGGGAAATGCAGTGCCAGTTTACATATTCTCTTATAAATCTTGAGCTGATAATATTTTCATCCATCATTGCTGCATATCTTCTAGGCCTGTTGATTAGTTGAATCCAAAAATTCCAATGTCATTTCAGGAAGAGTCTGCAAAACAGAATTGTCATCTGGTGGCTTTGTATTTGGTGGCAGCTTTTGGCAAATTGATGTTGGTTTGAGAGATGAGATTCAATCATCAATTGAGAGATGATTGAACACCATCATCATCCTACATGATTACGGAGAATCAAAACGCAAACATGTTCCATCTGGCAAATGTCATCCCCATGATATTATTAGATGAGGAAATGTGTAAGGATAGATAATCTGCTCTCCCAATTCAGAGAGAAAATTAAGGAAAAGGTATTTTTAATAGTCAGAGTCATACAGCAAGAAAACAGAGCCTTTCTTCCAACTCATTCAAACTAATCAAGATGCCAGTCTGTGGAATTCTCTACCTCAGAGGGGGGGTGGAGGCAGGTTCTCTGGATGCTTTCAAGTGAGAGCTAGATAGGGCTCTTAAAAACAGCGGAGTCAGGGGATATGGGGAGAAGGCAGGAACGGAGTACTGATTGGGGATGATCAGCCATGATCACATTGAATGGCGGTGCTGGTTCGAAGGGCCAAATGGCCTACTCCTGCACCTATTGTCCATTGTCTATTGTTTTTCTATTGTCTAAGATAGTCCCATTTGGACCATATTTCTCCAAGCCTTTCCAATATATGTACCTGCCCAATAGATTTTAAATGCTGTTTTTTACCTACCTCAATTACCTCCTCTGGCAACACATTCCATATAGCCACCAACCTCTGAGTGAAAAAGTTTCTCCCTCAGGCTCCTTAAATCTTTTCCTTCTCATCTTAATCCTATGTCCTCTCATGCTTAATTTCCCTATGCTGGGTAAAAGACTGTGCATTCACCCTATCCATTCCCATGCTCTCTTATTTAAATCTTTTTTATTTGAATTTCACAGCAATTTGCATACATACAATAACAGACAGTGATAGTCAGGACATAATTGTGCAACAGTATGTAAGCGACCCTCAAAGCCCTTACCCTTACCCCCCCTCAATCCACCCGAATCAGGTCGGAACCAAACGGGGACAAACAACACTCACATACGTACACATCCACACAAATACGATAAGATAAACGAGACATCAAAAAAGTGTGTGGGGTGGGGGGGGGGGGGGGGGGGGGGGGGGGGGAGGGGGGAGTTGAGGGGAGAGCAGCTGCAATAAGACAGAGCAGTGATAGAGGGCACTCAGTTCTCTTCCGAGTCCGGAAACAAGTTGAGAGAGTTAACAAGTTCCAGGAAAGGGTTCCATGTATCTAGGAATGTCTTGGTAGAGCCTTTGAGAGAAAAACCTAAGTTTTTCAAGCTTTAAATTGTAGAGCACCTCCTTAATCCAGCGGGCGTGTGTCGGGGGACAGGTAAGCCTCCAGTTAAGCAAGATCTGTCTCCGGGCTAACAAGGTTGTAAAAGCCAGGACCCGCTTCAACGCAACAGAGAGGTTTGTGTTGGGAGGAGTACCAAAAATAGCTGACAGTGGGTTTGGAGGAATAGTCTGGCCATAGGCTCTGCTTATGACGTCGAAAGCACTCCTCCAAAAGGCTGCCAGCTTAGGGCAAGACCAAAACATATGGCTATGGTTGGCAGGGGATTGATTACATCTGTTGCAGGTGTCCTTGACAGCAGGGTATATTCTAGATAATCTTGCATTTGTGTAGTGGACTTTGTGAAGGACTTTGCATTGGATTAGGCCATGACGGGCACATATGGAGGAAGAATGGATCAGATCCAAGGCAAAGTCCCATTGCTGGTCTGTTAGTTTCATATTCAGCTCACCCTCCCATGCAGCTTTTAATGAGGTATGAGGATTCAATATTACCGACCCTAACAAGTTATACAAAAAAGAAATGCATTTCTTCCGGTTGGGATCTAGAGCTAGGATGGAATCGGTCAGGGTTTCAGGAGGGCGATTTGAGAAATGAGGGAATGTCTTCTTCACAAAATCCCTAATCTGGAAAAAACGGAAAAGGTGGGAGTTTGGGAGGCTGTAGTTGGACGAAAGCTCCGCAAAGGACGAAAAAATGCCATCCTTGTATAGGTTTTTGATACTACTGATACCATTACTATGCCAGGTTTTGAATGCGGGGTCTGTACTTGAAAGTTTAAAGATGTGATTTTTAAGCAGTGGGGTCAAGATGGAAGGGCCTTGTAAACCAAAGTTTTTCCTGAGTTGACTCCATATCTTGAGCGAGAGGGAAGCAATTGGGCCTGCACCCACAGATGTTGTAGAAATGGGGAGTTTGGAGAATAGAACAGACCGCAACGGGAGACGTGAACTCGCCTTTTCTATGTACCCAGGTCGGTAGGTGGTCGCAATCATCATTCATCCAATACAGGATTTTTTGCAAGTTAGCTGTCCAATAGTATCGCCTAAAATCAGGAAGTGCCAAACCGCCGTCACTCTTAGGAGACTGTAGAATCGTCTTTCGAATTCTAGCCGGTTTGCTACCCCATAAAAATTTAGATATTCTCCGTTCTAATTTATCAAAAAAAATTTAGTGATAAGTATAGGGACGTGCTGGAAAAGATACTGGAATTTGAGTAGGATGACCATCTTGACCAGATTTATCTGGGGCGTGAGGGATAATGGTAAAACTGACCAGCGGTCAAAGTCTCTTTCAGCTTTCTCAACCAGAGGCAGGGAGTTTATGCGGAACATATCAGATATAGGTGTTGTGATAAAAATGCCGAGGTAGCGAAACCCGTCCTCCGCCCATTTAAACGAGGTTAAAGAGCGAGGGAGCTGCTTAGCCAATGAGTTAATCGGTAATAGCTCACTTTTTTGGTAGTTAAGTTTATAACCAGAGTACGCACCGAACCGTTCTAAAATATTCGTAATCACAGGGAGAGAGCTGACTGGATTTGAGATGTACAGAAGCAGGTCATCCGCATACAATGAGACTTTATGAGTTGTGTCAAACCGTGTAATACCTTTAAAGCCGTTCTCTGAGTGTAACCAAACTGCCAAGGGTTCTATCGCAACAGCAAACAGGAGTGGTGATAATGGGCAACCCTGCCTGGTACCTCTCCGAAGGGGGAAGTGGGGCGACAGTCTTTCGTTTGTTTGTACTGAGGCCACCGGGGACGATTATAACAAACTGACCCAAAGAATGAAACTATTGCTGAGGCCAAATCTGTCCATCACCTCATATAGGTACCTCCACTCGACCCTGTCGAAAGCTTTTTCGGCGTCGAGAGAGACCACTATCTCCGGGGTCTCACTACTTGGTGAATGAATGATGTTAAGGAGACGCCTAGTATTGTGGGAGGACTGTCGGCCTGGCATGAACCCTGTTTGATCTAACGAGATAATAGAGGGCATCACTTGTTGAAGACGGAGCGCAAGGACTTTAGAGAGGATTTTGAGTTCCACATTCAGGAGTGAAATTGGTCTGTAGGTACTACAAAGCAGGGGATCTTTCTCCTTTTTAAGAATTAGGGAAATAGTAGCCCATGACAAGGTGGGCGGTAGGCGACGATGTAGAAACGTCTCATTGTACATATCTCTCAGGACAGGTGCGAGGAGAGCAGGGAAAGCTTTGTAATATTCTACAGTGAAGCCGTCAGGGCCGGGCAACTTTCCGCTTTGCAATGATGTGATGGCTGCTTGGACCTCAGCAACAGTTATGGGACCACCCAAGTCTCTCATGGCTTCATCATCAATTTGGGGAAACGTCCTACTACGGAGCATGTCATCTGCAGTGGGAGGACAATCGGAAGCGTATAGTTCAGCGTAGAATTTAGCAAGTGCTTCATTAATTCTAAGAGGATCAGTGTGCATCTCCCCTAAGCTAGATCTAATGGCTGGAATTAGCCATGAAGTCGCCTCGGTTCTGGCCTGATAGGCCAGAAACTTCCCAGCTTTATCCCCAGATTCAAAAAGTGTTGCCTAGATTTAAGCAGTCGTAGCTTGGCTTTATTAGTAGACGTGAGGTCAAAGTCTGTTTGTAACCTAAGGCTTTCTTTATAAAAATTAGGGTCTGAGTCAGATGCATATTTGTCATCAATGTCCTTTATTTTTCGTAACAGGTCTGCCATTTGGGACGTCTCGGCTCTTTTCAGGTTGGAGACAAAAGAGATAAGTTGGCCCCTAATATAGGCTTTTGAAACTTCCCAGAGTATACCTCTTTCTATGTGCGGCGAGTCATTCAGCTCAAAATATAAAATGATTTGAGAGTGCAAGAATTGCTTGTAGTGAGCCTCTGCTAGTAATGAGCAGTTGAACCTCCACTGTTTAAAGGGGTTAGTTCGTTTACGAAAGTGGAGATCGAGGGAAGTCGCAGCGTGATCTGATATCACGATACTATGATACTCGATTTTGGAGAGCAGTCCGTTATCTAAGAGGAAGAAGTCTATACGGGTATAGGTGCGGTGCACGTGGGAAAAAAATGAAAATAATTTAGTCATGGGTCTGTGAGCCCAAGTTGTTTGGCAAAAGCATGCAAAGTCCTGCCTGATTTAGTTAAAGTAGAGGCTTTGTTCGAAGATCTGTCCAGTACAGGGTCTTGGACCAGATTAAAATCTCCACCCACAATGATGTGGTGATTTTCAATGTTTGGGAGAGATGTAAAAAATTTGGTTACAAATGAGCTGTCATCCCAGTTGGGACCATAAATACTGGCCAATATGACAGGTGTGTCTTGGAGTTTGCCAGAAACCATGACAAAGCGGCCAGCAGGATCCTCCACAGTTTTCTGTGGTTCGAACATAACGTTTTTATAAATCAGGATAGCAGCACCCCTAGCCCTATCATTAAATTTCAAATGAAATAAGTGGCTAATCCAGCCTCTCTTATGCCGTGTTACCTCTCTGTTGCGAAGGTGGGTCTCTTGAATAAAAAATATATCGCCCTTAAGCTGTTGCAAGTGGGCCAAGATCCTATCAGTCTTAGTAGGACCCCCCACCCCCCTCACGTTCCACGAGACAAATCTAAGAATATCGTTTGTGTTGGCCATATTTAGCTATATCCAAGCGAGTGGGCAGAGCGGTGTTGTACTGCAAGTTGAGACGGAAGAGTGCGTTGAAGCCAGCTGCAAAGAGTCGGGACACATGTCACTTAGCCATCTCGGGACACATGTCACTTAGCCATCTTTCAAACCTGAGTCCCCGGACCTGAGATCCCCAATGACCCAACCGAACCTTGAGAGCCCATTGCACCAGGGTACGTTGTCCTCGCATCCGCATGGAGTTGTCCAATCTTAACTCCCAATATTTCCACCTCCCAAAGCAACAAAATCGTTCAATGTCAGTAAAGTAACATAAAATGAAATAAATATAGTAATGATAACAATGATAATAATAATTTTAAAAATAGAAAATAGAAATACAGTAAAATAAACGTAAATTAATGAATACAAAGTTAAAATAATAGCCATGGTAGTTGTGCTACCAATGACATTGCTAACACTAATAGTAGTAATAATAGTAGTGATGATAGTAATAATAAGACAAAGCAAATTAACAAAATGGTGATACTAAATAAGTAAGCCAACATATAAGTGAAACAAGAATAGCTTCCTTTGGTATAACATAGTATAACTTAAAGTTGACAAGGTATAAAGAAAGAGTTAGCGTTAGAGAGATTAGCAAATTGCAAACTGGGTTCTTGGATTAAAGCGCAGGGCAGAAGAACATCAATTAACCATATAACCATATAACCATATAACAATTACAGCACGGAGACAGGCCCTCTCGGCCCTTCCAGTCCGTGCCGACCACGAAACAAAAACGCTGTAAGAACTAATTGGTGTAACACAGCCTTGACTATAATGAGTTCTTATCAGTCCCAGACAGTCCGCTATGAAGACTAGTGTAAACAAACCGGTCAAGTGCTGGCAACGTTAGCAGCCAGCTGCTAAAAACAAGAAGGCAGAGATCAGATCACGAACCACAAAGTGGGTCCCTTAAGCCCAATTTTATAGCATTCATGTGCAGGGGAAGAGCCTTTCAAGTATGATTACACATAAACATTATAAGGAAAAGTTGGTATAACATAGTCATGAATCATGGTGAGTTCTTACCGGCCTCATATATTTCAGGTCTAATATAATCAGCAAGGCCGTGTGCTAGTAGTGGCTAGTTGCTAAGAGCAGTCGGGCTAAAGTTATGAGCTAAAGTTAACCCATAACGTGACTGTAGGTTATCCGGGCCCCTGTGCCACTTGGATGTAGACGTACCGAGCGAAGTCAGTCATCTGTGGGTCCCGGTCTGCGTCAACGGTAAGATTAAATGAAATCCTGAGCGTCCTCGGGAGATGTTAACCGTCGCCTCTTTCCTTCCCCGGCCGTGATGAACAGCTTGGCCGGATAATGAAGGGAGGGTTTGAGACCCAGGTTGTACAGCTCCTTCATAACGTCTCGGTATGCGAAGCGTTGTTCAGCTATCTCGGGACAGTAGTTTTCAAAAATGTGGATCGGGATGTCCTTCTACTTCCGCTTACCCCTCTGCCTCCGAGCCTCACGCACCACCAACTCGCGGATCTGGAATCTATGGAAGCAAATCACAACTGCTCTGGGTTTCTCACCAGGGCTTGGCTTGGCTGCTAGCGTACGGTGGGCTTGGTCTAGCTCCGGGGCTGATTCCAGTGTGTGTTTGCCAAGAGTCTCGAGCAGGTGATGAGAGAAAAAAGCTGTTGTTTGGCGGCTTTCGATGTTCTCGGGGAGACCGACTATCCTTATGTTATTTCGGCGACTCCTGCCTTCCAGGTCGATAAGCTTAGACTTTAGCTTGACGTTCTCTTCGGTCACCGTAGTTGCATTGTCTCCATAGCTCGCATGTCTTGGCTGGTGGTATCGGCAAATGACTCTAATGATGAAAGATGCTGTTGTTGGTCTGGATATTGTCCAGCTTCGTTTCCAGTTTGGTGAACGTTGCGTTGAGTTCTGCCAGTAGCGATGCCTTGTGCTCTGTTAACATGGCTGCTAGCTTAGCCATGACGGTGCTGATCGTCGAGTCTTCCGTCGTTGGCTCCTCTTTCTTTCCTCTGCCCGGCATCTTTGTGGTGTAGAGAGGTGCTGTCAATTGGTGTTTAAATATTTATGGGTAGTTATAAAAGTTAGGCTGAGCTATAATAACAGTTGAAGGTGTACAGATTGGGAGCGTGGAAAAGTGCGACTACTCCAGCATGTCGCACTTTGCATTCACCTTATCTATTCCCATGCTTTCTAGAGATCACCCTTGAACTTCCTGTGCTCCAAAGAAATGAAGTCCTAGCCTGCCCAACCTTTCCATATAGTTCAGCCCTTGAGTCCTGGCAAGATCCTCGTGAATCTTCTCTTTCCAGCTTAATGACATCCTCCTTATAGCAGAGTGACCAAAACTGAACTCAAGACTCCGAATGCGGCCTCACCAATTTTCTTGTACAACTTTAATATAACATTTCAACTTCTATATTCAGTACTGTAACTGTTTAAGGCCAATGTACCACAAGCCTTCTTTACCGCCCTATCTACCAGTGATGTCTCTTTCAGGGAGCTTTGTACCTGATCTCTTAGATCCTTCTGCTTTACCACTTTACCCATTCACTATGAAGGTCCTGCCCTGGTGTGTGGCTTCCCAACCTCACACTTATCTGCATTAAACTCCATTAGCCATTCCTCAGTCCATTTGCCCAGCTGATCAAGACCCTACAATAATTTTTGACAACGATCTTCACTGTCCGTAATACCACATACTATAGAGTAATCTGCAAAAATACTAACCATGCCTTATCCAAGTTCCGTATCCTCATCCATTCTTATCCGAGTACCGATCCCTGAGACACACCACCAGTCACAGGCCTCCAGTCTGATAAATAGCCTTCCACCAACTCAGTTTCCTTGCATGGTCTATTCTGTATCCAGTTGGCTAGCTCATGATCCCATGAAGTCTAACCTTCCAGAACAGCCTACCTACCATGTAGAACCTCATCAAACGCCTTGCTTAAGTCTATTTTAACAAGTCTATTACAAAACGATTAACAATATATATATCCTATCCCCCAGAAAAATAGGATATATTCATTGAGGAAATTACATCATGTATCTGACCAGGTCCTCTTGTGTGTGAATTATGCTGAGGGCATAACATCAGGCCTCATGTGAATTGGAATTGTGCAATCAAATTTCCCAACGCTGTCATCAGAAAATTGTACATTCATGTAAAATTTTAGAAAAATTATTTCTATTAACATTTTACGCTTGAAAAGTGAGCATAAATGGCTCCAATTTCTCAGCAAAAATGTTTACAATCTGGAAAAAGTAGTGTATTTTCATTCATAAGCATCTGAGAAATAAATCTGGGAAAAAGTTAAGCATGGTTATCTAACTTTAAACGTGTTAAGGGCATTCGAACAATGGGGTAAGGCCATCTTTGATAGCTACTTGCTCAAGTTGATTGGAGCATGTTGTTAGCAGCAAAATGAATGTCCGGAGAGTGGGATAATAATTTTTCAAAGTTTGATGACAATTCAGGACATTGCTGTTTCTGTCAGAGTGAAGGGCAAGGCAGGTGGGAGTAAGGAAGGTTTGATGACGAGAGAAATTGAGGCTCTGGTCAAGAATAAGAGAAAGACTTGGCACAGGTTTATGCAGCGGGGTCAAGTGTATCCCAGGAAGAGGTTCTAGGCACTGAGGAGCATACTTAAAAGGAAATCAGGAGGGCAACATGGGGACAGGAGATGGCTGTGGCAGATAATATTAAGGATAATCCCAAGGGATTTTATAAATACTTTAAGGGGAAAAGTATAATCAGGGAGAGAATATGGTCCCTCGGGAATCAAAGTGATCATCCTGTGTGGAGCCACAAGAGATGGGCATGGTCCTCAATATGTATTTCTCCTTTACCGTGGAGAAAGACATGAGGACTGGGGAACGTCAGGAGGTTGATTGGTGCCCTGAGGGTAGTCAATATTGCAGAAAGAAATAGAAAAATTGGAATGATTGTACCTTTGAGTTTAGACAGTAAAGTGATTCAAATATTATATCTCCAATATGTAATACTTACTTTAGAGCAGTGAATGAATCAGAGGTGCAACTTGATAAAAAAATAAAGCCAGTGGGTTTATGATAGAAAACCTGAGAGTGAATATGTTTTATTCTGATGACTAATTTCTCTGCAAATCAGATGTGAATTAAACTCTGGAGCAAGATTAATCTTGGATGTCTCAGTGCCAGCATGACTTCTGAATCTGGAATCTCTATATCCTGGAAAGTAATCCAACAAGCTTAATTTTACATGTCAATACAGATACTACTAAGTTTGAAGTCAGTTGTACCTGATATCATGCTGTTCCTATCTGTTCACTGCAGCACAATTACAGTATGTACAATCAGAGCAGCCCCGCTGAGTCATTAGCCTAACTAAGGTAAGCTCTACAGATCTCACTCATCCCCCAGAGCGAGAGTTCTGAAATCTCCTTGGACTCCAAAGCAATTATTGCACTTAAAATTTATGGGGAGTTAAATTACAAAAGTTATAATTCTTCCAAGAGATTGATTTCTGTTGAGATTTCAGATTATTGGTAATTCTGACAAATGGTCTTCGACCTAGAAATATAACTATTTCTCTTTGCAAATGTGGTCTCTGACCTGCTGAGTGTTTTCTACGTTTTCAGTTGTATTACTGATTTCCAGCATTTTTTTTAGTTTTTACTAATTTCCTTATCACCCACTGAATTTTCTCATGTTTATGTCTCTAAAGGACTCGTGTCTATTTTTGCAAATCTATCCTTTGTAAATACTTGAGCATTGGTGCCGGACGTAGAGCACAGATTGTGTTGAGGGAACGTGAGTGCCCAAGGCATCAGCCTTAAAAAGAGTAATTATAACATATGTGCAGAGAGAAATATGCATTACTGTCAGTGCTACAATGTGGGAATCTGTCATGAAGCTTTGCCTTCCACTTGGCTCTTTCAGAATCACTCCACAGTTCCTCTGCAGAGGCTGTCTCTGCAGGACTGGTATTGGATGAGCCAGTGCAGGCAATGCGTCCATGCAGCGCTGAAATGCACGTTTCAGCTCTGCACTCTGGCTGGCAGAGTGAGTTTGGACTATTGCTGATAGCTGGCAGCTTTTGCTCCATGTGTTGACAGTAATCCAGGTCCTACGGTGCCTAGAGTCACAGTTGCGCACAGTCCACAGCAAGGGTATGTACTTGAAAGGCGACCGACTGGAAAAGCAACAACACCTATCATCACTCTGAGGATTTAAACTATATGAAGCACTTTTAAAACTTCTCCATGCAGAGTATTTGCTGGAGGTACTCAACAGGTCGGGCAGCACCTGTGGGTGGAAAGTAATGGTCAACATTTCAGTTCATAGCCCTACATCAGGACTGAGAGTGAGGAGGAGATGTACAGTATCTCTCCTCCCCTCATTTCCATCCCCCTCTTTCTACTCTCAATCCTGATACAGGATTTTGACCTGAAATGTCGACTATTCTTTTTTACCCACCGGTGCCGCTCAATCTGTTAAGTTTCTCCAGCAGATCGCTTGTTGATTCCATCAATTGCAGTTTATCCCAATCTGTTTAAAGTTCTTGTCAGTTTGCTTGCAAATTTTATTTTCTCCCCTTCGTCAACGTCTTATTCACCCGTTTCTGATTTTTAGAATTTTCGCACTATTTTTGATACTATTAGCTTCTTTTCAAAGTGACACTATATGTATTTTTCACATTAGCCTCACGGTACATATTTTATTCCTCAATACTTGTTAGTGACAGGGTTTACTATTGAACCCATTGGATATCTATATAATTAAAAGTCTCATCTTGACCACTTCCTATCTGCGCTGTATATTGCTTTTAGAAAAAACGTTACCATATATCGCTAAGAATTTTGGCCATCTTACTCACAGTCCTCCTCCGCTGAGCAGGCCCCGAGGATCTTTCCGATCGATGAAAAATAAAAAGGTTATGAGTGTTTTAAAAAACCTTGAGATCCTCTCACCTGTCAATCACCGCGATTAAGGTAACGCCCCTTCCGGGGGGGGGGGGGGGGGTGGGGGCAGGACTATAAAACCGGATGTGACTCAGTCACTCTGCAAGATCACGAGGGAATGACCACGACTCTCATTCTAAGCTGTGAATCAACTGAACTGTGAGTCTGCAATGTACTTGCAATAAATGATTTGTTAGCCCTTAATGACAATTCATGAGTTGTTTGGCCTGCTGCCCTGCCTGTGCTTGAAACTGCAATGCTTTATTAGGTCCGACTGTGTTTGGAAGGAATAAATCCTTTATTAGGTCCGACTGTGCTTGGTTCAGAAGTCCCGCTCATTTCGTGACTTCCGCTTAGTGGACAGGTCGCGTGCGTGCAGAGGTCGCGCTGATTACGTAATTTCCGGTAAGTGCTGAGGTCACGCTGATTGCGGAAGTGTCGCTAACTGCGGAAGCCCCAAAGTGGAGAGGCCGCGCTCAGCCATGTGAGTATTCAAGAAAGTTTACTGCCATAAATATGGTGTGTGAGTCAGTGTGTGTGTATGTGTTTGTGAGTGTAGGCATGTGTGTGTGTCTGTGTCTCTGTGTGTGTCTGTATGAGTGCCTGTGTCTGTGTGAGTGTGTGTGTGTGTGTGTGTGTGTGTGTGTGTGTGTGCATGCATGCGTGCGTGTGTGTGGCCAACCCAAGAATCCATTCGGCCCACAATGGCCATACTAGCCCTCTGGAAACCAGTCCCTTCGGCCCACAACACCATGCAAGCACTCCAGAAAGTGCCCCCCTCCCCTCCACTGGCCAGCAATATTGGAATTGGTGGAGAGGTGGAATATTGCGTTGGGGGATCAGCCCTCCCGTGTGAAGCTGGGACCCAACGGGTCCCACTTAGTCTAGTTGAGTAAAAAAAATGTGAACCATAGAAATTACATAGTGACGGAAAATTAGAAATATTAAGCATGGTCTTAGATGGTTAGTTCCTTAAAATACTGTTTTAAAAACTGTCTATATGTATTCGATATGCTGAATGGTAGATTTTTTTACTCTGCCCCTATGCTGTGTGACATTACAAAATATATTTCATAAATTAAAATTCCAAGCTACTTTTGACAATTTGTGTTGGCAATTCAATGTGGAGTTTCACAATATAACCGATTTTGCATTTTTTTCTGGATGAGAATGTACAAGATATTCTCAGTATATTTGCAGATTACACTAAAGTGGATGTATCGTAGATTGTGAAGATGATTATCATAAATTACAGCAGGATCTTGATCATTTGGGAAAGTGAGCTGAGGAATGGTTGCTGCCTGCCCTGTATTTTTTGCAATTATTGATTTTATTTCTCGTATTTGAAAGATGCTTTCTTTCAATGTTAATGTGTCATTTTCAAAAGTTTATTTCTTCAACATTAAATGTTTGGCATTCATATAACTGTTAATCTATGTGGTTGAGAACTGTGAAATAAACATCCCTTTGATTAGTTTCCTCTCATTTCTACAGTAGAAATTCACTGCATAAAGCCACTTGCAGCAAAATTGCGAGGCACTATTTGGTTTTCCTTTGCAATAAGTAATAATTAAGTACATATATGCAGTGTGAAAAGGGGAAATGCAAGTTATTAAAGCGAAATTTTCAACAATACACTCTGTGTAAGAACCATATCTGGATACTTTCTAGGCAGAAAGGCAGAAAATCTAACCTGCTGATCTCATTCAAAATGTCAATGATGATAGTAGGACCATGCCCACCACAGGAAATATTAGCCTTAATCAACAGAGGGAGGAAGGGGGAGAATTTTTTCAGGGTTAACCCTGCTAATCATTATCCAATGAAAGGGTGTTGAGTTCATGTGAGGGCAGTTTATGTGCCAGCACTCACTGTCGAGAAGAAGTTACTTGGAAAAAGATGGGAGTCGAAAGGAAATATTGTAGAGTTAAAAAAAGAGTTCTATTTAAGTTTCTGAAGAAGGTAGCTATCAAACTATAAAATGGGCAGCACAGTCGCACAGCTGGTAGAGCTGCTGTCTCACAGTGCCAAAGCCCCGGTTCAATCCTGACCTCAGGTGTTGTCTTTGTGGAGTTTGCACGTCCTCCCTGTGACCTGTATACTTCCTCCAGGTGCTCCAGTTTCCTTCCACTTACCAAAGACTTGTGGGTGTGTAGGTTAATTGGCCTATGTAAATTGCCCATGGGAGTGTGTACAATAGTGTAGAATGGATGATTGGCGGTCAGCATAGACTCAGTGGGTTGAAGGGCCTGTTTCTATGCTGCATATAACCATATAACAATTACAGCACGGAAACAGGCCCTCTCGGCCCTTCCAGTCCGTGCCGACCATTTGTTTTCCCCTAGTCCCATCTACCTGCACTCAGACCATACCCCTCCATTCCCTTCCCGTCCATATACCTATCCATTTTACTTTTAAATGTTAAAATCGATCCTGCCTCCACCACTTCTGCTGGAAGCTCATTCCACACAGCCACCACCCTCTGAGTAAAGAAGTTCCCCCTCACGTTACCCCTAAACTTCCGTCCCTTAATTCACATGTCATGCCCTCTTGTTTGAATCTTCCCTACCCTTAATGGGAAAAGCTTATCCATGTCAACTCTGTCTATCCCTTTCATCATTTTAAAGACCTCAATCAAGTCCCCCCTTAACCTTCTGCGCTCCAAAGAATAAAGACCTAACTTGTTCAACCTTTCTCTGTAACATAGTTGCTGGATCCCAGGCAACATTCTAGTAAATCTCCTCTGTACTCTCTCTATTTTGTTGACAAAATAGATCTCTAAAGTGCATCTCTAAAGTAAACAATTTTATTTATCTGACGTATAAATTATCATTGATCTGTTTAATTTCTGTTTAATGTCAAGCTTACTTTCTTTGTGTTTAATTAACAGGATTGAAAAAACGTACAAGGAAAGCTTTTGGTATACGGAAGAAAGAAAAAGACACTGATTCAACGCAAGTATTTGGTCTAAACCAATTTTCTTTTGGCAGATTGGGTTGATCCCTTGTGGGATAAACGAGGGGTCACTGCCGGATTTGTCTCAGCAATGAATTATCACTGGAATCTTGTCAATTTGAGAAGTGCTGTAAAGACATTCACTAGTGTTCTTCAGTCTTATTATAATGTGTTGCTGGGTAGCCTAATTGGAGATCTTGATATGCTATTACCAATAAGTTCAGCAATCGCATTGTAAATAGAGGTGGTGGTTTTGTTGTTTGCCTTATTTTTCTGCTTCAAAGCTATCTTAAAAATGTATTAATTTACCTACGAAACCTGAGGGGTAATGGGTACTTTATTCATCACTGCTCACAAAATATCAATGGTCAGAAGTCTAGAACATATAAATGTTTCATTGTAGTGCTTTGAATGGTAGGACTTTGTTACACAATTTACTCAAGTTATTAGTGATGGATATTTCATGTCATAGGTATGGTCCTGCCATCATCATTTAAAAGGCAAGTCAGTGGACAGGCTTGGGCAAGTCAACGTCGAGTCAGAGCAGGAGCGGCAGCTTTGAGCGGCAAACCCATTGATTATTTGTGGCATCCAAATTGGTTAACTGAGTAGCTAATTACAAGATGTAATAGGTAGAAAATTGGCTTTGTGGAAGGAAGCAGAGAGTGATGGTGAAGGTTGTTTTGCAAACTGAAGGACTGTGACTAGTGGTGTGCCTCTCAGGGTTTGGTGCTGGGCCAATTACTGTTTGGCATCATTATCATTGATTTGGATGAGAACGTACTAGGCATGATGACTAAGTTTGCAGATGACACTAAAGTGGGTGGTATTGTAGATAGTGAAGATGATTGTCAAAAATCGCAGCAGGATCTTAATCGTTTGGGCAGATGGGCTGAGGAGTGGCTGATGGAATTTAATACAGAGCAACGTGAGGTGTTGCCTTTTGGGAAGTCCAACAGGAGCAGGACCAACACAGTGAATGGTAAGGCTCTGGGGGGTGTTGTAGAGCAGAGGGATCTAGGAGTGGAGGTACATATTTCGTTGAAAGTGGCATCACAGGTAGATAGAGTGGTCAAAACAGTTTTTGGCACATTATCCTTCATCAGTCACAGTATTGAATATAAACATTGGGAGGTCAGTTACAGTTCTATAAGACATTGGTGAAGCCACATTTAAGAATATTGTGTTCAGTGTTTGGTCACAATGTTATAGGAAAGATATTGTCAAGCTGGAAAGGGTACAGAGAAGATTTACGAGGATGTTGCAAGAACTACGGCCTGAGCTATAGGGAGAGGTTGAGCAGGCTAGGACTATTCGTTGGAGGGCAGGAGGATGAGGGGTGATCATATAGAGGTGTACAAAATCATGTGAGGAATAGATCAGGTAAATGCACCGTCTCTTGCCCAGAACAGGGGAATCAAGAACCAGAGCACATAGGATAAGTTGAGGGGGCAAAGATTTAATAGGAACTTTTTTTATATAATGGGTGGTGGGTACATAGAACAAGCTGCCAGAGGAGATAGTTGAGGCTGGTACCATCATAACATTTAAGAGACATTTGGACATCTACATGGATAGGATAGGTTTAGATGGTTATGGGCCAAGCACAGGAAGGTGGGTGTAATGTAGGTGGGGCATGTTGATCGGTGTGGCACGTTGGGCCACAGTCCCTGTTTCCAGACTCTATGACTGCTCATCAACACCCCACAGAGCCCAACACTGAAGGTCCTGCCCCAGTTTGACTTCCCTAAATGCAGCTGCCTGCAATCTCCTGGCATATTCCCATTGACTAATGGAGTCTAGAGCACAATCTCAACAAGGTGATCATCCCCTTTTTCTTTCTCTGCTCCATCCATATAGCCTCACTGGACGAACCATCAGTAATGTAGAAACAAAGAGCTGCAGATACTGGTTTATGTTAATAAGATGAACACTAAGTGCTGGAGTACACAGCGGGTCAGGCAGCATCTCTGGAGAAAAAGAATGGATGGATTTTGGGTTGAGACTGAAAATTGGGAGTGGGGTGAGGGAGTTTGTAGCTGGAGGTGAGAAAAGACCAGGACCAGTTAGCGCTGGCCACAAATGATATCAGGCAGGAGGTGCCTGGTAGGTCCATTGTTGGCTAAGTCAGGTGTGATCTCTGGAGGGAAACAAATTGCAGAACTGTGGAACTGGTAAAATGACTACCGTGGAGGAAGGGGGAAGGGGCAGGGCAGTGTAAGTACAAGTTACTTCGATAATTCAAAGTTCATACTGCTGGGTTGGGAAGGGGTTGAAACGGTTGGCAACTGGGAGATAGGCCGAGGCTGATTGAGCGTGTCTTTAGTGAGTCTACCAGGAATGTTATCTTGGAATACGGCCGTGGCATTCTCCCTAACCAATAAAGCAAACCCCCTGCCTCTTTCATCCCTCTTTTATCTTGCCTGTTGTACCTGTGCCCTTGAATGTTAAGCTGCCAGATATACCCCTCTCTTTGCCAACTATCCGTAAAGGGTACAATGTCCAAATCACACCTACCTATCCACACCCTGAGGTCTCTGCCTTGTAAATTACGGTAAAATGGTGCAGCTGGTAGAGCCATTGCCTCAGTGCCAGAGACCCAGGCTCGTGTTTGTAGGTTAATTAGCTCTCTAAACTGCCCTACACATTTAGGGAGTGGATGTGAAAGCGGGATAACATAGAACTAGTGTAAACAGATGAACAATGGTCAGTGTGAACTCGATGGGCCAAACATAGATTGAAGGTGTGAGGGGAAGTTTGGTTCTGTCTTCACAAATGTCACAAATGTTTCCCAGAAATGTTCAAAAAGGAACTGCAGGTGCTGGAAAATCGAAGGTAGACAAAAATGCTGGAGAAACTCAGCGGGTGCGGCAGCATCTATAGAGCAAAGGAAATAGGCAACGTTTCGGGCCGAAACCCTTCTTCTGTTTCCCAGAAATGCCGGGGAACCAAGAATCTAATTAAAATTGGAAATTGAAAGAAATTAATATTAGTAAACAGTGATGGAGAAATTAATAATTTTGAATGCTAATAGATTACTAGAGCCTGCTAATCTGCATCCTGGAATGCTAACAGAGGCAGCCCCGAATATAGTGCATGCATAACTTCTAAAGTGCGAGAGAGTAAGCAATAAAGCCAGGGTTACACAAAAAGCTGGAGAAACTCAGCGGGTGCAGCAGCATCTAAGAGGCGAAGGAGATAGGCGACGTTTCGGGTCGAGACCCTTCTTCAGAAGCAATAAAGCCACTTCTTCTCGACCAACAAGCATCACCTATTCCTTTTCTGCAGAGATGCTGGCTGACATCCTGAGTTACTCCAGCTTTTTGGTGTCTGTCCGGTTTAAACCATCATCTGCAGTTCTTCTGTCTACATAGAAAACAAGTGAATTTTCGGAAGGTCATATGGGTTAAAGCATATGGGTTTGGGATTTAAAAAGCTCACATGGACTAAAAAGTAAATAAAAGACCAAGTGCAGAGGATAGGAATAAATAGAACTTTCTTGTTGTGGCAAGCAAAGACCAACAGGGTACCACAGGAATCATTGCTTATGTTCCAGCTGTCATAATATACATCTGTGATTCAAATGAGGGAATCAAATGTAATATTCTTATGTTTCCCAATAACAGGAAAATGGATGGAATTGCGAGTTGTAAAAGAATTGCAAAGGGTTTCAAATGGATTTATACAAGTGTAATATGTGGAAAATACATGTGGATGTGGTATAATGTGAATTACCAACTTTGCAAAGAGAAGCAGAAAGGCAGATATTATTAAAATGATTATGCAAAAAAATTGCAGATTGAAATCTTGAGCAAAATAGAAATTACTGGAGAAACACAGCGGAGAGAAGTCTGAAGAAGGATCCCCACCCAAAATGTTGCATATCTGTTTCATCCACAAATGCTGCTGACCCGCTGAGTTTAATTTTAATTTTTGTTTACTCCAGCATTTTATATTATTAAAGTGGTGATTGATTAGAAAATATTAATCTGGTCATATGAGGAAAGATTCGGTTAACTCGCCATATATTCACTTGAATGAGAAGAGCAGGTAGATAATGTGATCAAAAAGGCTTTTGGCACATTGGTCTTCTTCAGACAGAGTATTGTATAGAAGTTGGGAGGTCATGTTACAGTTGTATAAAACGTTGATGAGACCGCATTTAGAATATTGTGTTCCGTTCTGGGCACCATGTTCTTAAGTATATTGTCAAGCTTGAAAAGGTTAAGAAAAGATTTACGAGGATGTTACCAGGACTAGAGGGTGTGAGCTTTCGAAGTAGGGTGTGAGTAGGCTGGGTCTCTATTCCATGGAGCGCAGGAGGATGAAGGGAGATCTTATAGAGGTGTACAAAATCATGAGAGGAATAGATCGGGCACAGAGTCTTTTACCCAGAGTAGGGGAATCGAGAACCAGAGGTCATAGGTTCAAGGTGAAGGGGAAACGATTTATTAGGAATCCGAGGGGTAAATTTTTCACACAAACTGTGGTGGGTGTATGGAACAAGCTGCCAGAGGAGGTAGTTAAGGCTGGGACTATCCCATCATTTAAGAAACAGTTGGACAGGTACATGGATAGGACAGGTTTGTAGGAGATGGACCAAACGCAGGCAAGAGGGACTAGTGTAGCTGGGACATGTTGGCCAGTGTGGGTGAGTTGGGACGAAGGGCCTGTTTCCACACTGTATCACGCTATAACTCTAGCCAAGTTCAAATTAAATGGTGGAACTTACATCCCTCTCAATTACAAGGAATTATTGGTGGAACTCAGAGGGCTAAAGCTGGGCACAGGGGCTGCCTCGCCAATGGTCTGAAAAAAGATGTTTTTCCTTCTTTGTGTTTTTATTTTTATTGTAAAATGTATGTTTTAGTTTATCTTTAGCTTTGTATTGGTAGGGGTGTGGGGGAAGCTTTTTTAATCTTACCTCGATGGAGATGCGAGTTTTTCTGTGTCGTATCTCCGTCCGCACTGCGGCCTAACAATGTGGAGTTGGCGGCCACTTTAACACTGCAGACTTTAACATCTTGGAGCGGGCAATCCCTTTGCCAGGAGACGGCCTTTGGTGTTGCAATCTGCGGGAGTTGTGGACTTTAACATCATAGAGCTCGCAGTTCCTGGTTGGTGGCCGGCTTCAAGCTGCAGGAGTTTCGACCGCCCTGATGCAGGAGCTTAGGCCGCCCCGATGTGGGAGCTCGATCGCCAGCTGCAGATGGTTCGATTTCCCCCGACCGCGGGAGGAAAGGAGGAAAGAAGATAAGACTTTGTTGCCTTCCATCAGTGGGGAATGTGGAGGAGTCACTGTAGTGGATGTTTATGTCAAAGTTTTATGTAGTTGTGTGTCTTGGTGCTTTTTTGGTAGGACTGTATGGCAAACCAAATTCCTCATTTGTTGCAATACTTGGCTAATAAATTACAATTATGATTATGATTATGATTATGATGAGAGCAAGACCAAATAACAGTCTTAGCAATGGCTCTAAATCTAGTCCTCATTTAAATTTTGTTTTTGTCAAAATTAACTAAATTGCAGATTGAGGCAGAATGTTCACCAAGAGGTAGACTTTATATTGAAGATAGACACAAAAGTCCATCTTCGGTGTAAACCAGCATCTTCAGTTCCTTCCTACACATTGTGCCTTGGTAGTTGGCCTTAACACCAAGGAAGGTTGGTGACAGGAGAGGTGGTGGACGGGCATTCCTCAGAGCAGCCTACAACTGGTTAGACTGATGTGTATGTTTATGTTGTTTTAGCGATTGAATTTAACAAGTAATCATTGACTGTCACCTTGAATCCAGCTGAGAAAATCTAACTACATTTGGGCTAAAATAAGTAGGGTATGAATGTTAAATCAGTGAAAATAACATGACTTGTACTTTACTGCCTGGCAATTGGCATCATCATAAATTAATTTGGTACTTGGTCTCTGTAGGTTAATCAACATTTTCTCCAATTACGTGGAGCCATTAAACACCAGTGTTGCACAACCGAAACAGATTATTTTCATCTGCTTTGGATGTTTAATGGCTGTGACACAGAGGTGTGAAAGGAGCACAATCACAAGAGTGCTAGTGCCGGTCTTTTTTTGTACTTGCGAACTGACTGAAGTTTCATAAAATTGTTCACAGTTAAATCACATGATAGGCAGGCACAACATTTGATGAAAGTTTGTTTATCTCGTGTTTATGGGAAGGTGTTAGAAATTAGTTCCCCTGTGAATCCACACTATTACCTAATCTTCCTCCTTTCTTTCTGCTCCGGAGTTAATTATAATATAACTTCCAAATTAATGCAACTTTTGCCCAGAGTTCCTTGTTTTAAATTAGGTTTCCATCCTTGCAGCTGCTGGGTACAACAGAGGCATTTTATCCCTCATGCCTGCTATCTATCTTATGACATGGTTGACCACACTATCCGGTTCTATTGTTGTTCAGCTTGATGAGACCACGGTACCTGACTCTGATCTTACCTATCGAGTCTCAGCAATTAGCAACTATGCTTTCAGCTGCCACACCCCATGGCAATTCTATCTATGGACCTTGCTTTTCCCAGGTATTTCCTGAAACCTTCGCCTTGACCAAATTTTCCTCTGTCAGAGTTCCTGCGAGGTACATAGCATTACTTTAAATGCACCGTACAGATGGACTTCTTGCGGGTGGAAACTATATCAATCTGTATCATAGCAGTTCCTCGTTCCCATGTTTCCTTGTTCAAAGACAGTTGGCCAAAGTCAAATGCTTGTAATTACAATAACACTTTGTTTAAAGTGAAGATGTGGAGGTGTCCATACTGCAACTTTTCCACATAATGAATGCCCAAATATCTATTTTTTTCTAAACCCTCAGAAGCCAGCAAACTGTCAGTATCTACTACTATATATGTTGATATATACTAATATCATATCAAACATCAATAATTCTATTTTGAATATGACATGTTTTGCTTAAAAATACAATGTTCTCTCTTTCCATACAGTGGTTCACCAGACAGAGATGGAAGTGTAAGTATTCATTATTGGTTAATGTGTATATTAAATAATCACACCAATATTTGTAACATGTTGCATTAATAATACAGGTGTCTCTTGGTACATTTGCTGCTCTGTTTCAAATCCAGCCAAAGGTCTCAGCAACAGCAGACTCACTACATTACAGATTTGTTTCAACAGAAACATTGTTCAATATGAACTTTCCATTAGAAACAAGGCAGCATTTGTGGAAAGAGATAAACATTTCAGAACATTTATTGGGTTCTGAATCTTTTTCCCTTTGATCTGCTTGAGCTTTCCTGTTTTAATTTCAAATTTCCAATATTTGCAATATCACCCAAGATGTCAACTCATCCTGTCCCACCCCTCTTTCTAATCTCTTTATAAACTATTGGTAATCTGCCCTCTACTTTTTCAAACCAGATGAAGGGTCTTAATTCAATATCTTGACTCTCCGTTGCCCTCCATAGATGCTGCCTAACTCGTTGAATTTCTCCAGATTTTAGCATCTGCTGTTGGCTTTTATCTCCATTGAGCTGCAAATAAACTGTACCTTACCTATGTCCTCTGGTTCTTGATTCCCCAACTCTGGGCAAGAGACTCTGTGCGTCTATCCCATCTATTACCCCATCTGCGAGATCAGTGTGGAGAATACTAATATATGTAGTCATTTTCAGATTGAGAAGGTGCTGAGGCTCTTGAACCTCAGGATGAGGTTTACGGAGTACTTAGACGTTCATGATAAAATAGGCCGAAGTCAGCACGGTTTTGTGAAGTGGAGATCTTGCCTGATGAATCTGCTGGAATTTTTGATGAAGTAAATAGTAGGACAGACAAAGGAGAGCCAATGGCTTTAGTTTACCTAGATTTTCAGAAAGCCTTTGATTAGGTGCCACATATGAGGCTGCTTAGGAAGATGAGAGCCCAAGGTATCAAAGGGCAGATACTAGCATGGATAGCAGTTTGGCCAGATGACAGAAGGCAAGAGTGGCAATAAAGTCAGTCACTCTTTAGTCGGATGGTAGTTAATCTGTGGAACTCATTGCCGCAGAGGGCTATGGAGGCCAAGTCAGTGGAGATTTTTAAGGCCTAGAGATAGAACAGGTGTCAAGGGTTACGGGGAGAAGGCAGGAGAATGGGATAAGGAGGCGGAGATCAGCCATGATTGAATGGTGGAGTGGACTTGATGGGCCGAATGGTTTAATTCTACTCCTATAACTTGTGAAGGGGTTTTTTTCTCGTTGGCTGCAAGTGATTAGCAGAGTTCCACAGGGGTCGGTGCTCGGACCGCTACTCTTCACATTGTATATTAATTATTTGGATGATGGGATTGAAGGTTTTGTGGCCAGGCTTGCAGATGATACAAAAATAGGTGGAGGGGCAAATAATGCAGAGAAAGCAGAGACTCTGCAACAGGACTTCGACAGGTTGGGAGTGTGGGCAGTGAAGTGGCAGATGGAATATAAGGTAGCAAAGTGTGGAGTCATGCATTTTGGTAGTAGGAATAAAAGCATAGACTATTTTTTAAATGGGGAGAGAATCCAGAAATCAGAGGTGCAAAGGGACTTGGGAGTGCTGGTGCAGGATTCCCAAAAAGTTAATTTGCAAGTCAAATCTGTAGTAAAGAATGCAAACGCATTGTTAGCATTTATTTCAAGAGGGCTAAAATACAAAGATAGGGATGTAATGCTGAGGCTCTATAGGGCGCTGGCCAGGCCATATTTGGAGTATTGTGAGCAATTTTGGGCCACATATCTGAGGAAGGATGTGTTGGCCCTGGGTTAACATATGATGAGCGTTTGACAGCACTGGGCCAGTACTCGATGGAGTTCAGAAGAATGAGGGGGATCTCATTAAAACACCGAACAGTGACAGGCTTGGATAAAGTGGATGTGGAGAGCATGTTTCCACTAGTGGGAGAGTCTAGGACTAGAGGTCATAGTCTCAGAATTAGACGTTCCTTTAGGAAGGAGTGGGGGAGGAATTTATTTAGTCAGAGGGTGGTGAATCTGTGGAATTCTTTTCCACAGAAGGCTTTGGAGGCGAAGTAAATGGATATTTTTAAGGCAGATCATCTATCTATGATCCGTGATTAGTGTGGGTGTCAGGGGTTATGGGGAGAAGGCGGGAGAATGGGGTTAGGAGGGAGAGATAAATCAGTCATGATTGAATGGTATAGTAGGCGTGATGAACCAAATGGCCTAATTTTGCTCCTATCACTTATGACCTAGTGACCAAGGCCTGATGGGATCTATCGCAACCTATTGAGGGAAACAAGAGAGGAGATTGCGAGGGCCTTGATGGGGATCTTTGTTTTTTTCTCTAACAATAGGCAAGAACCCAGAGAACTGAAAAGTGGCAAATGTTAGATAAATAGAATGTTAGAATATTTTATTGTCACATGTGACAAGTCACAGTGAAATTATGTGCTTGCATACCTTGCCAAGGTATGTAAATAGTCACCTATAAAGGGCGCTTACAAAGTTATAAAATCCCCCCCCCCCCCCGTGCAAGTTTCCCCTTTGTTCTTCCCCCCTCCCTCATGGCGGCCCCCCCACACCGGGTCCCCCATTGTCCATTGTTCTTCCCACCACCCTCGCGGCAATCCCTCCATGACGTGTCCCCGTCGCTCTCCCCCCTCCCTAACGGCAAACCTCCACATGCCGAGTCCTCCTTTATTCCTTCCCTCGGCATTGGCGTCCTCACCACCATGTATCCGTCCTCATCCGTCGGTCGACGCCATCATCGACCGCCGCACCGACCTTTCCACCAATGCTGGGTCCTCTGCGAACGCCTCTGTGGTGCCAACCCAGGCCCAGCTGCAGGCTCCGCTAACCCAGGCAACGTTGGCCACGGGCTTCGTCAACCCGCAAGGCTCCACCTCCGACCCACGTGGCTCAACATCCGACCCGTGAGGCTCCAGCATCTGCCTGCGAGGCCCGGGCTCTGACCTGCGAGGCTCTACCTCAGACCCAGTTTCGAACGAGAGGCTGTTTCATTCTTGTTTCTTTGTTTAAGAAGGGAAGTGGAGAGAATCTGGGGAACTATAGTCC
This sequence comes from Okamejei kenojei, assembly GCA_035221665.1. Classification (NCBI taxonomy): domain Eukaryota; kingdom Metazoa; phylum Chordata; class Chondrichthyes; order Rajiformes; family Rajidae; genus Okamejei; species Okamejei kenojei. The sequence continues at coordinate 35,199,934 of CM069140.1, forward strand.
AGTGGTCCTCATGTCAATGGTAGAGAAACTGTTGGAGGAAATTCTTCAAGACAGGACTTACTTCCATTAGGAAGAGAATGGGCTAATTAGGGATAGACAGCATGGCATTGTACGTGGCAGTTCGTGTCTTATTAAATTGATTGAGTTGTTTTGAGGAGACGACAAAGCAGATTCATGAAGGATGGGCAGTGGATGTTGTATACATCAACTTTAATAAGGTTTTTGACAATACCCCGCGTGATAGGCTGATCAAGATGATTAAGATGTATTTTAATTCACGATGACGGTCGTATGGATTCAGAATTGGCTTATTCATAGAAGACCGAGGGTTGTGGTGAAAGGGTGATATTCTGGCTGAATGTCTGCGACCAGTGGAGTTCTGCAGGGATCTGTGCTGGGACCTCTGCTGTTATAAATGACGTAGACATAAATGTAAATGGGTTGGTGAGTTGGTTTTCTAACAACACCAAAATTGGAGGAGTTGCAGACAGTGAGGGATGCTGTCAGAAGATATAGCGGGATGTAGACCAGCTGAAGAAATGGGCAGAGAAATGACAGATGGAGTTTAACCCGAGCAAGTGTGAGGTGTTGCACTTTGGGATTGTCAATGTAAGGAGAGAGAAAACAGTTAATGCAAGGACCTCAACAGCATTGATGTGCAGAATGATATTGGAGTCCAAGTTAATAGCACACTGAATGTGGCAGCGCAAGTAGATATGATGGTAAATAAAGTGTATGGTATGCTTGCCTTCAACGATAGGGGCATTGAGTATAAGAGTCAGGAAGTCCTGATGCATTTTTAAAGGACTCTGGTTAAGCTGCATTGGAATATTGTGTGGAGTTCTGGTCACCCTATTATAGGAAAGATGTGGAGGCTTTGGAGAGGATGCAGACCAGATTCATCAGAATGTTGCCTGGATTATAGGGTTCCAGCCATAGGGTGTGGTTAGATAAACAGTAATAAAACGAAACTGCAGATGCTGATCTATATCAAAGATAAACACAAAATGGTGGAATAAATCAACGGGTCAGGCAGCATCTCTGGTGAAAATGAATGGGTGATGTTTTTGGTCAGGACCCTTTTTCACTTATAGAGTCTTACAGCATGGAAACGGGCCCTTCAGACCAACCTGCCCACACTGGCCAACATGGGCCGCAACTACACTAGTCCCACTTGCCTGCATTTGACCCATCTCCCTCTAAACCTGTCCTATCCATGTACCTGTCTATATGTTTCTTAAACATTGCGATAGTTCCTGCCTCAACTACCTCCTTGGCAGCATATTCCATACACCCACCACCCTTTGTGTGAAAAAGTTACCCTTCAGGTTCCTATTAAATCTTTGCATACACCCACCACCTTAATCCTATGTCCTCTAGTTCTTGAATCCCCTACTCTGGGTAAAAGACTATGCATTTAACCTATCTATTTCTCTCATGTATTTATACACCTCTGTAAGATCATTCGTCATCCTCCTGCGCTCCAAGGAATAGAGGCCTTGCCTGCTCAACCTCTCCCTGTAGCTCAGGCCCTCGATTCCTGGCAACATCCTCATGAATCTTCTCTGCATCCTTTCCAGATTGACAACATCTTTCCTATAACACGGTGCCCAGAACTGAACACAATACTCTAAATGCGGCCTCATCAATGTCTTATACAACTGCAACATGTTCCCAGCCTTTTCCCAGCAGCCCTTCTTGAGTTGAACGGAAGCACAAATTTTTCCACCACCCAGTCTTCCAGCACCTCGCCTGTATTTAATGATGACTCGTAAATCCCTGCCAGGCCTCCTGCAATTTTCGCTCTAGCTTCCCACTAGTGGTGTGCCTCAGTGTTGGGTGCTGGGCACATTACTGTTTGTCATCTAAATCAATGATTCGCATGAGAACACACAGGGCAAGATTAGCAAGTTTGCTGATGATACAAAAGTGGGTGGTTTTGCAGATAGTGAAGATGGTTGTGAAAGATTGCAGAAACATCTGGATTAATTGGCCAGGTGGGTTGCTGAATGGTTGATGGAGTTTAATACAGAGAAGTGTAAGGTGTTGCTTTTTTGGACGTCTAACAAGGGCAGGACCTACACAGTGAATGGGTAGGCCTCTGGGATCTAGGAGTGTAGATGCATGGTTCCTTCAAGGTCGAGTCGCAGGTAGATAAGGTGGTCAAAAAGGATCTTGGCACACTGGCCTTCATCAGTCAGTATTGAGTATAGACGTTGGGGGGGCCATGTTGCAGTTGTTATATATAAGACGTTGGTGAGACCGCATTTAGAATATTGTGTTCAGTTCTGGGCACCATGTTATAGGAAATATATTGTTAAGCTTGAAAGGGTTCAGAAAAGATTTTTAAGAGGATGTTGCCAGGACTAGAGGGTGTGAGCTATAGGGGGAAGAGGTTGAGTAGGCTGGGTCCCTATTCATTGGAGCGCAGGAGGATGAGGGGTGATCTTATGGAGGTGTATAAAATCATGAGGGAAATAGATCAGGTAGATGCACAGAGTCTCTTGCCCAGAGAAGGGGAATCGAGGACTTGAGGACATAGGTTCAACGTGAAGGGGAAAAGGTTTAATAGGAATCTGAGGGGTAACTTTTTCACACAAAGGGTGGTGCTGTATGGAAGAAGCTGCCAGATGAGGGAGTTGAGGCTGGGACTATTCCAATGTTTATGAAACAGTTCGACAGGTACATGGATAGGACATGTTTGGAGGGATATGGACCAAGCGGCAGCAGGTGGGACTAGTGTAGCTGGGACATGTTGGCCAGTATGGGCAAGTTGGGCTGAAGTTTCCTGTTTCCACACTGTATCACTCCGACCTAGTGACTAGGAGATTTGTCTCGTTGAGGACCTTACCAAATCTCCTGTGGCTCCACACAGATTTGACCACTTTGATTCTGAAGAGGTCCCACTCTCCCGGTAACCCTTTTTCCCTTTACATACATAAAATTTCTTGGGATTATCCTTAATGCTATATGCCAGAGCTATCTCCTGTCTAAAAGTTTTCTTCCTCTTTCCTCCAAGACAATTTTTAATTCCAATTGACTAGCTCACCATCAATTCCATGCGATCTAACCTACCAGACTATCCCACAATGCTGGACATTGTTAAAGGCCTTGCGAAAGTCCCTATCGACAACATTCTCTGCCCTGCCCTCCTGATGTCCTACTTAAAAACTCCATGAGATTTGTGAAGAATGATTTCCCATGCACAAAGCCATGTTGCCTATCCCCAATCAATCCATGCCTCTCCAAATGTTGATACATCATGTCCCTCTGAATCCCCTCCAACAATGGGCGGCATGGTGGTGCAGTGGTAGAGTTGCTGCCTTACAGCGCCAGAGACCCGGGTTAGATCCTGACCATGGGTGCTGCCTGCACAGAATTTGTACGTTCTTCCCATGACCTGCATGGGCTTTCTTTGGGATTGCCTGTTTCCTCCCACATTCCAAAGACGTATAGGCTTGTAGCGTTAAGGCCCTGTCCCACTTTCCCGAGTTATTCACAAACTCTCCCTCCCGTGATTACCTATGGCTGGCTTTACAAGCCACTATGAAACATCTACGGACTCCTACAGCTTCCTACGAGCTCGCTACTGACATTCCCCGAGATTCCCCGAATTGCTCCACTGGCCTGTACTGCTCTACAATGATGCTGAACTTAAAAAAAATAGTAACCAGCATTCCCATCACCCATGATATAATATGTAAGAAAAATATATTAGATATATGGTATTTTGCACACACCTTCTAATTCCACCCTTCATTGCTGAAGAGTAGCATCCAAGATTTATTAGTGAACTAGACTAAGTGGGTCCCAGGTCCCCCTGGGGGGGGGGGGGGGGGGGGGGGGGCTTTCTGCAGTGCTAGTATGGGAGTTGTGGGTTGAAGGTACTGGTTTCCATAGCGCTAGTATGGACATTGTGGGCTGAATGGATTCTTGGGCTTCGTGGATCAGTCACTCAAACCTGTTATGCTGGCAGCTCACTCACACACGGCTGGTGGGCTGGCAGTTGACTCATGGCTATTCCTTGAAATTCCATTTCAAGCAGGGTGCAAGGCCACCAAATTCAAGTGCAGTTTCTTACCACTTCAAGCAGGGTGCAAGGCCACCAAATTCAAGTGCAGTTTCCTACCACCAAGCAGGGTGCAAGGCTCCCGAATTCAAGTGCAGTTTCATACCATTTCAAGCAGGGTGCAAGGCCACTAAAGATAGCGAGTCATGACCTCTCCCTCCTCCATCTTGCAGAGATTGAGCCGCGCCCACGCTTCTGGGTTTTCTAGTCCCTCCCCCCCTCCCACCAGAAGGGGCGTGGCCTTCATGGCATGATTGACAGGAGAGAGAATCTCAACATTTTTTAAACACTAATAACTCTTATTTTTCATTGATGGGAAAATTCCTCAGAACCTGATGAGCGGAGGGGGGCTCTGAGTAAGATGGCGAAAGGTCACAGCCATACGTGGAAACGTTTTTTCTAAAATCAATATAAAGTGCAAACAGGAACTGGTCAAGATTAGACTTTTAATTATATAGAAGGCAAGGCAACTTTAATTAGGCAAGGCAACTTTAATTAGGCAACACAGCTTTAGCATTTCCAAACCAAAGGCAACACAGCTTTAGCATTTCCAAACCAAAGGCATCACAGCTTTAGCATTTCCAAACCAAAGGCAACACAGCTTTAGCATATCCAACCTATATTTTCAAACCACATTAAGGGCACTGACAGGTCAGTAAAACCACTCACAGTTTAGTAGACATGTGTTCAATGTTATTCACAGCTCAGACTGAGTGACGTGTCCCTCTCGCTCCCCCATCGTGCAGAGACTGATTGAGGCACTCAACACTTCCGGGTTTTATAGTCTCTCCAGAAGGGGTGGGCCTTCAGGAGAGAGAATCTCAACATTTTTTAAACACTAATAACTCTTGTTTTTCATCAATGGGAAAAATCCTCTTGTCTTGCGCAGCAGAGGAGGATGGCCAAAATTCACAGCTGTAAGAGGCAGCATTTTTTCTAAAATCAATATACAGAACAATAGGAAGTGGTCAAGATCAGACTTTTAGTAATATAGATAGATATACACATCCAAGCTGGATAGAGTATGAGAAAACTTATAGACTCATATCAATGTCAGATTGAACTCAAACTTCACCTGAAGGCAGCTGACCAGCACACTGTCTTCATTAGTACACCCGTGTATGGTCCCAAAGCAGTAAATCACAATAGTAAATAAGGAATCACGGTGAATTCGGCAAACATTATGAAATGTATAGCATTCATGAGAGAGTATATGCACACAACCCAACAATTAAAAAAACAAATTGTAGCCTTTCCCAATAACCCACCGCATGACAATTTACTGCAAAAATTAAACAGTCCACTACTATTTGGTATTTCTAGTAAACCATAAAGGACAATGTCTTACACCATTGGATGACAGAACATTTGCTTGTGTCAAAGTTTAAAATACTGAGGCACTCTTCACATTATCATCAAGTAAGTAATTCCTCATGAATATAAATTATGCCCGTATTCCGAAAGGCACTATGGATATTAGTCTGTGCTGTGGAGCAAGACTGTACAGTTACTGTAACATTCGCAATACAGAAAGTACTAAAACTTTTTTATTTCTAATCTCCAACAGAAGAAAACCAATGGTGCTCCAAATGGATTCTATTCAGAAATTGACTGGGAGCGATATGTAAGTGTAAACACTAAGTGTTTAGTGCAACTTTTTTTTTCAAATGCCTTAATTTACTTAAAGGTAAGCATCATTAAATACTACATTGCTTCATCCAATATTATCACCTGCAGCATGAAATCAAAGTTATCTTATATTTTAAATGATTTCAACAGTGTACACGGTCCAATGTACAAAGTAACACAAACACTTTGAAAGTGTGAAGTTTCAGATCATCTTATTTTTGGGCCTGGTGAGAACACAAGAAGGAGATTTATAAATGGAGTGGGAGTGAAATTAGTTTCAAGCTGTTCAAAATGCCACTCTGCTTCAGCGCTATCTTATCTTGGGCCTTCTGCTCGGCAGAAGTTGCCTGAACCGCTCCAGTTGAACTCTGTTAGAAGGCTGTTTTCAAGAAAGGTTAAGGTAATAACGAGGAACTGCTGATGCCAGTTTATTATCCAAAAATGAACACAAAATGCTTGAGTAACTCAGCAGGTCAAGCAGCATCCCTAGAGAACATGGATAGGCAATGTTTCGGGTTGGAACTCTCCTTCAGACTTATTGTAGGGAGGTGGGAAAGAAAGCGGGAAGAGAGGAGGGTCAGAACGGAGCATGGTCAGTAATAGGTGAACACAGGTGAGGGAGTTATTTAATAGACAGATTGTTGGACAAAGGCCAGAGATGAAGAGACGAGTGTGACCCAAGAGGATAAAGAGTTGTGAATTGTTAAGCTCTGGGATAAAAAAGTTGTGAATTGTGTATCCATCGCAAATGGTATAATTGGAGGAGGTGGGGAGAAGCAAGTGCAAGGTTGGCCTGCTTTCAGGAGAGGGGAAGGAGTGTTGTGGGAGGGTGGTAAGTGGGGGGGTGGCGAGAAAAGAAGTGGGAAGGGTTCTTAGGGGATAAAGGGGAAGGGTATGGAGGCTATTGTGTGTTTGTTACTTCAAATTGGAAGATTCAATGTTCTTGCCGTTGGATTGTAAGCTACCCAAGAGTCATAGAATCATAAAAAATAGGTGCAGGAGTAGGCCATTCGGCCCTTTGAGCCTGCACCGCCATTCAATATGATCATGGCTGATCATCCAACTCAGTATCCTGTACCTGCCTTCTCTCCATACCCCCTGATCCCTTTAGCCACAAGGGCCACATCTAACTCCCTCTTAAATATAGCCAATGAACTACCTTCTCAACTACCTTCTGCGGCAGGGAATTGCACAGACTCACCACTCTCTGTGTGAAAAAAGATCTTCTCATCTCGGTCCTAAAAGACTTTCCCCTTATCCTTAAATCCTTAAAGAGGAATGAGAGTCCCTTGCAACCTGTTTCTCTCGCGGTTCACAGACTTGCCAGTCGCCTGCCACTTTTGCAGGCTGGAGGAGTCTGTGTACCACGTGTATATGGAATGTGTGAGGTTGCAGCCCCTGTTCCATCATCTAAAAAGGGGCTGCTCCTTGCCTTCTGACTGCACTTCTCACCCACCATCCTCATCTTCAGTGCGTAGGGGAGAGGGTGGGCCGAGGATGTCCTGGTTGAGTTGCTCCTGGACCTGGCCAAGTAGGCCATCCACGAGTCGCGGCACCAGGGGGAAGAGGCCTCTGCTCGAACTGGCTGCCTGCCCCTTTTCCGGGGTTACGTCCTGGGTGGTCTTAGAGAGGGACTTCCTGCTGGGGGATTTCCGGGACTGCTGGGCACGGGGGGGGGGGGGGGGGGGAGGGGGGGGGGGGGGTTGAACGCATCCTCGACAAGGAATGTATGATAGTTGTATAACAGTTTATCGTTTGTCGTGTTTTATGGCAGTACTGTATATATTATTTTAATAAATGTTTTTGATTTAAAAAAAGAGGGATATGAGATGCTTTTCCTCCAGTTTGCATGTGGCCTCACTCTGACAATGGAGGAGGACCAGGATAGAAAGGTCAGTATGAGAATGGGAAGAGTAGTTAAAATAGTTGGGGGTGGCACAGTGGCGCAGCGGTAAAGTTGCTGCCACACAGCGCCAGAGATCTGGGTTCGATCCTGACTACGGGTGACCATATAGGTTTTTACCAGGTACTCTGGTTTCCTCCCACACTCCAAAGACGTATAGGTTTGTAGATTAATTGGCTTTGGTAAAGTTGTAAAATTGTCCCTAGGGTGTAGGATAGTGTTAATGTATAGGGGGATCGTTGGTCTGTGCAGACACGGTGGGCGATGGGCCTGTTTCCGCACTGAATCTCTAAAATCTAAAGCAACCGGAAGATTCAGTAGGCATTAGTCTTTTTAGATATAGAGATACAGCGTGGAAACAGGCCCATAGGCCCACCGAGTCCACACTGGTCATTGATCACCCTTATGCTAGTTCTATGTTATCTCACTTTTGTACCCAACACATTAGGGGCAATTTTCAAAAGCCAATTAACATACACACCTGCACCTCTTTGGAATGTGGGAGGAAACCGGAGCACCGGGAGAAAATCCTGGCGGTCATAGGGAAAAGGTACAAACTCCATTCAGACAGCACCCATAGTCATGTTCGAACACGGGCCTCTGGCACTATAAGGCAGCAACTCTATCACTGTGCCACTGTATTGAATAGTGAGAGGCTTGGATAAAGTGGATGTGAAGAGGATGTTGCTACTAATGGGAGAGTCTAGATCTGGAGGTCATATCCTCAAAATTAAAGGATGTTCCTTTATGAAGTAGATGAGGAGGAGGGTGATGAATCTGTGGAATTCTTTGCCATAGAAAGCTGTGGTGGCCAAGTCAATGGATATTTTTAAGGCAGAGATAGATTCTTGATTAGTACGGATGTCTGGGTTTATGGGGAGAAGGCAGCGGAATGAGGTTAGGAGGGAAATATAGATCATCCATGATTGAATGGCGGAGTAGACTTGATGGGCCAAATGGCCTAATTCTATTCCTATCACTTATGAGTCCATGCGAGCCATCAATCACCCGATCATACCAGTTCTATGTTATCCCACTTCCTTTTATTGTCACGTGTACCAATTAAGGTACAGTGATTTGCGAATTACCATACTATTAACCTAACAACCTGCAGGTTATTGTATTATGGGAGGAGAGGCTGTGTGGAGGGTAAGTGCTGTGGGGAGGTTAAGTGTGAGTCTTTGGTTCAGAAGTCCTCAGCGCAGAGCACAGTGTCTCTTGCCCAGAGTAGAAGAATCAAGAACCAGAGGACATTGGTTTAAGGTGAGGGGGGGGACAGATTTAATAAGAATTGCAGGGTAACTTTTTCACACAGAGGATGGTGGGTGTATGGAACGAGCTGCCAGAGGAGGTTGTTGAGGTCGATAGTATCACAAGAAGCATTTGGACTGATTCATGGATAGGTCAGGTTTAGAGGGATATGGGCCAAACACAGGCAGATGGGACTAGTGTAGATGGGACATGTTGGTTGGTTTTGTCAAGTTGGGCTGAATGGCCTGTTTCCACACTGTATGACTATGATTCTACGATGCTAAATACTCATTAAGGACCTTGCCTATCTCCTGCGACTCCACAGAGCTGACCAGTTTCATTCCTGAGGTGCCTTGTTCTCCCCCTACTTTCCCTTTTTCTCAATGAATATAAAATCTTTTGGGATTTTTTTGATTTTTTGCTTTCCATTTTTGCCCTTCTACTTTTCTTTCTCCTGAGTTTCTGAAACTCCTCCAGCGATGCATTTGATACCAGCTGCCTATGCCTACCCTATGTCCCTTTCTTATTCTTGACCAGTGCCTCAAACTTGCTTATACCCACCTGCTCTGCCCCTCACTCCAATAGGAACATGCAGGTCCTGGATTCTTGACAGCACCCTTTGTAAATTACAAAGAGAAAGTAACTGAAGTGTCCATGGTAAACCTTTTGGAATGAGTGACTATTGTTTTAATAACTTTAAAATAGTCTGGACGTTTCTTTTCCTTCAAACAGCCATCAACTTGGGTCAATCAACTTGAGAGAGTTCCTGTCTAATACCTCAAAGTTGGCCTTGGCCCAATTTATAATTTTAACCTGTGGGCAATACTATCCAACAATAACTATCTTAAACCTAACAAAACAGTGTTTATTGGTCCTAAAAGGCTCATCCACAAACACTTCATGGGCAGCCACGGTGATGCAGCGACAGAGTTGGGTTCAATCCCGACTACGGTTGCTGTCTGCACAGAGTTTGTATGTTCTCCCCGTGACCGCGGGGGGTTTTCTCCGAGATCTTCAGTTTCCTCCCACACTCCAAAGAGGTACAGGTATGTAGGTTAATTGGTTTAGTGTAGGTGTAAAATTGTCCCTGGTGTGTGTAGGATAATGTTAATGTACGGGGATCGCTGGTTGGTGTAGACTCGGTAGGCCGAAGAGCCTGTTTCTGCGCTGTATCTCTAAACTAAACTAAACTAAACTTGCCCCAGCCAAAGTTCCAAGATTAGATAAGATTGGTAAGACCAATTCTGGAGTATGGTGTACAATTTTGGTCGCCTAGTTATAGGAAGGATGTCAACAAAATAGAGAGAGTACAGAGGAGATTTACTAGAATGTTGCCAGGGTTCCAGCAACTATGTTACAGAGAAAGGTTGAACAAGTTAGGTCTTTATTCTTTGGAGCGCAGAAGGTTAAGGGGGGACTTGATTGAGGTCTTTAAAATGATGAAAGGGATAGACAGAGTTGACGTGGATACGTTTTTCCCATTGAGGGTAGGGAAGTTTCAAACAAGAGGGCATGACATGAGAATTAAGGGACAGAGGTTTCGGGGTAACGTGAGGGGGAACTTCTTTACTCAGAGGGTGGTGGCTGTGTGGAATCAGCTTCCAGCAGAAGTGGTGGAGGCAGGATCGATTTTAACATTTCAGAGTAAAGTGGATAGGTATATGGACGTGAAGGGAATGGAGGGGTATGGTCTGAGTGCAGGTAGATGGGACTAGTGGAAAACAAATGGTCGGCACGGACTGGAAGGGCCGAGAGGGCCTGTTTCCGTGCTTTAATTGTTATATGGTTATATGGTTATAGATTAAGTGTTACCCTCTCCTGTACGTAGGGCCCTCTACATACTCTTTGAGAAAACTTTCCTGAACAATTTGACAAATTCTGTTCCATCAGAACCTTTTTCACGATGACATTCCCAGTCAATATTGGGAAAGTTAAAATAACCTGCTATAACAACTTTGTTAGCCCTGCAGCTTTTCCTGGCATATTTGCTCATTTAATTACCATTGACTATCTGGGGGCCAGTAGTAGATGTAATCATCCCATTCTTATTTCTCAGCTCCACCCATATAGCCTAGCTCGATGAACCACCTGCAATGTCATTTATAAAATTGGACTACAACATTGAATGATTCCAAGAGGAAACCAAACAGAAATTTGGAAGAATAATTGTTTTCCCTTGATGTCTCCACAAAGTATGTGAGCAGCAGTACATGAAATGATTTTACGACAGGGTATGACGTAATGCTAAAGGAATGAAGAAAAAGATCTGCGTTCACATTGAAACATTGTGGATTTCAGACTGACACCAGGATGTTCTTCACACATTCAAACAACATACGGATTGCTCTTATAAACAGATTGGTGGATGAGAGCTTTGTTAGTAATTGTCACATGCATTTCATATTTAATTACCAAGCATGACATAAGGGAAAATATGTTTGTATATTTTGGGGGGAAGGGGGGGTTCTGTCTGATAGAATTATTCAGTGTTATTAGCACAGAAATGAGCAATTAATCCAAATCTGTGACTGTTTCTGTTATGAATCGACTGATCTGCTCCATGTCCCATGTCTCCATGTCCATTAATGTTATTATTTTTCAAACAAATATATAATTATCTTGGAAAAGAGGTTGTAGCCATTAATTTTGATTTAGTAGGTAAAGGGAATAATTTCCAAAATGTGATGACAGCACATGTATGGCTGTTGATGTTGAACAGAATAAGAGACCTAAAGGATGGAGCAATGGGAAGAATTTATATAGATTCAGAATTCAGCACAAAATTATTCAATAGAAGGCCTAACAATTCCCTATGTTAGTCTGTCCCAGTAGATTAAGAGGTGTGGGAATAATAGTGACTTGTTCATATGGATTCAGAACTGGCTTACTTATACACGAAAGAGAGTTGTTGCGGAAGGACAATATTATGGCTGGAGGTCTGTGGCCAATGGAGTTCTACAGAGATCTGTGTTGGGACCACTGCTGTTTGTAATATATATACAATTATATATATATATATAATTAATATATAATCTATATTCCTAAAAGTCTGATCTTGACCACTTCCTGTTGTTCTGTATATTGATTTTAGAAAAAACGCTGCCAATTACGGCTGTGATTTTTGGCCATCTTACTCAAAGTCCCCCTCCGCTGTGCAGAAAAAGATGATTTTTCCCATCGCTGAAAAATAAAAGAGTTATTAGTGTTTTAAAAATGTTGAGATTCTCTCTCCTGAAGGCCACGCCCCTTCCGGAGAGACTATAAAACCCGGAAGAGTTGCGCCTCAGTCAGTCTCTGCAAGATTGGGGAGCGAGAGTCGGAGCTGTGAATAACACTGAACACATGTCTACTAAACTGTGAGTGGTTTTACTGACCTGTCAGTGCCCTTAATGTGGTTTGAAAATATAGTTCGGAAATGCTAAAGCTGTGTTGCCTTTGGTTTGGAAATGTTAAAGCTGCGTTGCCTTTGGTTTGGAAATGTTAAAGCTATGTTGCCTTTGGTTTGGAAATGCTAAAGCTGTGTTGCCTTTGGTTTGGAAATGCTAAAGTTGTGTTGCCTAATTAAAGTTGCCTTGCCTAATTAAAGTTGCCTTGCCTACTATATAATTTAAAGTCTAATCTTGACCACTTCCTGTTTGCGCTTTATATTGATTTTAGAAAAAAACGCTACCGCATATGGCTGTGATTTTTGGCCATCTTACTCAGAGTCCCCCTCCGCTCATCATGTGCTGAGGATTATGTCCATCGATGAAAAATAAAAGAGTTATTAGTGTTTAAAAAAATGTTGAGATTCGGTCTCCTGTCAATCACGGCATGAAGGCCAAGCCCCTTCTGGTGGGAGGAGGAGGGACTATAAAACCCAGAAGTGTGGACATGGCTCACTCTGCAAAATGGAGGAGGGAGAGGTCATGACTTGCTGTCTTTGGTGGCCTTGCACCCTGCTTGAAATGGTATGAAACAACACTTGAATTTGGTGGCCTTGCACCCTGCTTGAAGTGGTAAGAAACTGCACTTGAATTTGGTGGCCTTGCACCCTGCTGGAAAGGGAATTTCAAGGAATAGCCGTGAGTTAACTGCCAGCCCACCAGCCGTGAGTGAGCTGCCAGCACAACAGGCTTGAGTGACTGAGCCGCCAGCCCAACAATCCATTCAGCCCACAATGTCCATACTAGCCCTCTGGAAACCAGTCCCTTCAGCCCACAACACCCATACTAGTGCTCCAGAAAGTCCCCGCCCACCCCCCCACATTGGAATTGGTGGAGAGGTAGAATATTAAGTTGGGGGACCAGCCCTCCTATGTGATGCTGGAACCCAACGGGTCCCACTTAGTCTATTATTATTATATACAATTAATAGTATTACACTTAACAGCATTGCTGTACAGAGAGTCCAAGTCCATAACTCCCTGAAAGTGGCAAGAGAAGTAAAGAAGTCGTCTGGTATGCTTGCTTTCATTGATCGGGACATTGAGTATAGGAGTCAGGAAGTCATAATGCAGCTTTATACAACTTCAGTTAAGCTGCATTTGGACTATTGTGTACAGTTCTGCTCACCCCATTACAGGAAGAATGTGGTGACTATGGAAAAGATGTAGAGATTGTTTACCAGAATGATACCTGGATTAGGGGGTTTTGGGGAGAGGTTGGGCAGGCTTGGTTTGTTTTCTCTGGCATGCCAGACATTACAAGGTGACCTGATATTCTTCTATAAAATTCTGAGAGCATAGATAAGGTCAAGTCAAGTCACATTTATTTATATAGCACATTTAAAAAACAAGTCTTGTTGGCCAAAGTGCTTTACATTTCTTATAAGAATAGTATAAACAAATGAAACTGCATACATATATACATATAGCCCTCGGTCAGAGGACGTCAAGAAAGACTTGAAAAGATAAGTTTTTAGTCTTGACTTAAAGGAGTCGATGGAAGGGGCAGTTCTGATGGGAAGATGGATGCTGTTCCACAGTCTAGGAGCTGCAACCACAAAGGCGCAGTCGGCCCTGAGCTTATGCCTAGACCGTGGGGTATTCAGCAACCCCAAGTCGGACGATCTGAGGGACCTGGAGGTGGCATGGTGGGTAAGAAGACTTTTAATGTAGGTGGGGGCAAGCCCATTGAGGGCTTTGTAGACATAGAGGAGGATCTTGAAATGTATACAGAACCACACAGGGAGCCAGTGGAGAGAGGCCAGGATCGGAGTGATGTGGTCCCTTTTTCGGGTGCCCGTCAGGAGTCTCGCTGGGCATTTTGGACCAGTTGCAGGCGGGACAGGGAAGATTAGCTGATGCTAGTGTAAAGGGAGTTGCAGTAATCTAGGCGGGAGGAGATAAATGTATGGATGTCAGCATCTTTTCCCCAGGATGGAGGCATTAAATACTAGAGGGAATAGCTTCAAGGTGAGAGGGGCAATGTTTAAAGCACGTGTGTAACACAAGATCTTTACTTGGAGGGTGATGATCCCCTAGAACGCACTGCCAGTGGTGGTGGTTGAAGCAGATACATTGGTGGCATCAAAATGACTATTGGATAGGCATATGGACATGCAGGGAACGGAGGGATATGAGTTGTGTGCAGATATAAGTGATGGGCTTCGCATCATGTTCGGCACAGAGATTGTGGGCCGAAGGGCCCATTCTTGTTCTCTGCTGTTCTTTGTTTATGTACATGTACACATTTATAGTGCAAGTCATGCCAATTGAAAGCTATTGACAAATGTAGTAATAGTGCTTGCTACCAGATCATCAATCCGTTCAGTGAGCAATGCTGATTTAATGTCAATGCTACCACATAGAACGGCAAACATGCAGTTCAAACCATGTTCAACACATTTGGAGAATCCTATTTGAAGCAGCAGGAAGGAATGCTTCAGCTGAATTATCATCATCGATTGCTTGCAAATTAGTTACTGTTGATTTTTATAATATAATTTGCACAATGATATCCAAATGAAGGATGAAGTTTGGTGCTTCCTGGTCATGAGGCACTTCTTGAACTGTGTAGAGAGTGTTGTGGCAGAAGGAAGGAATGCATGTGTTCATTTCAAACCTTCAGTGAAGAGTCTCCGGTTATTCATATCTGAGGAATGTAGCATTAGAGAGTTACTGTGGAGTGGTTATACAGAGCAGGTATTCTCCCAGTAGGAGGAGAAGGGCTCAAAGTTGATTTCCGCCACATGCATGATAGCGTAGAACCAAGTGGAAGGAAATTTGGGTCAAAACAGAACTGTGCCACATGTTATAACCATTGTTCCACACCAAAGAAGGCCCTCAGCCATTGCCAGAAACTATCAAGGTTTATATGGCTATCAATGTTTTAAATTCTGGATCATCCCAGGCTGGAGTTGAACTCAGTGCAATGCTCCACAGTTAGCAATATTTTGTTCCATCAGGAAAGTCCCATGCCTTGCTGTATTAGAGTAGAATCCATCTCATTCGACTTTGAATACAGGAATGAGCAGAGCGACACAATAGACAATAGGTGCACGAGTAGGTCATTTGGCCCTTCAAGCCAGCACCGCCATTCACTGTGATCATGGCTGATCATCCACAATCAATACCCCGTTCCTGCCTTCTCCCCATATCCCTTGACTCTGCTATCTTTAAGAGCTCTATCGAACTCTCTCTTGAAAGCATCCAGAGAATTGGCCTCCACTGCCTTCAGTGCACAGAATTCCACAGATTCACAACCCTCTGGGTGAAAAAGTTTTTCCTCATCTCCGTTCTAAATGGCCTACCCCTTATTCTTAGACTGTGGCCCCTGGTTCTGGACTCCCCCCAACATCGGGAACATGTTTCCTGCCTCTAGCGTGTCCAATCCTTTAACAATCTTATATGTTTCATAAGATCCCCTCTCATCCTTCTAAATTCCAGAGTATACAAGCCCAGTTGCTCAATTCTTTCAACATATGACAGTCCCGCCATCCCAGGAATTAACCTTGTGAACCTACGCTGCACTCCCTCAATAGGAAAAATGCCCTTCCACTAATTTGGAGACCAAAACTGCACATAATACTCCAGGTGTGGTTTCAGCAGGGCTGTGTACAACTGCAGAAGGACCTCTTTGCTCCTATACTCAACTGCTCTTGTTATGAAGGCCAACATGCCATTAGATTTCTTCACTGGCTACTGTACCTGCTTGCTTACATTCATTGACTGATGAACAAGGACCCACAGGTCTCGTTGTGCTTCACCTTTTCCTAAATTGACACCATTCAAATAATAATCTGCCTTCCTGTTCTTGCCACCAAAGTGGATAACCTCACATTTATCCACATTAAACTGCATCTGCCACCCATCTGCCCACTCACCCAACCTGTCCAAGTCACCCTGCATCCTCATATCATCCTCCTCACAGTTCACACTGCCACCCAGCTTTGTCATCTGCAAATTTGCTGATGTTACTTTTAATCCCTTCATCTAAATCGTGAATGTATATTGTAAATAGCTGCGGTCCCAGCACCGAGCCTTGTGGTACCCCACTAGTCACTGCCTGCCATTCTGAAAGGGACCTGTTAATCCCTACTCTTTGTTTCCTGTCTGCCAACCACTTCTCTATCCATGTCAGCACCCTACCCCAATACCATGTGCTCTCATTTTGCCCACTAATCTCCTATGTGGGACCTTATCAAAAGCTTTCTGAAAGTCCTGATACACTACATCCACTGGCTCTCCCTTGTCTATTTTCCTAGTTACATCCTCAAAAAATTCCAGAAGTTTAGTCAATCATGATTTCCCCTTTGTAAATCCATGCTGACTCGGACCCATCTTGTTACTGCTATCCAAATGTGCGGCTATCTCATCTTTTAAAATTGACTCCAGCATCTTCCCCACCACCGATGTCAGGCTAACTTGTCTATAATTCTCTGTTTTCACTCTCCTTTCTTAAAAAGTGGGATAACATTAGCTATCCTCCAATCCACAGGAACTGATGCTGAATCTATAGAACATTGGAAAATTATCACCAATGCATCCACGATTTCTAGAGCCACTTCCTTAAGTACCCTGAGATGCAGACCATCAGGCCCTGGGGATTTATCAGCCTTCTGTCCCATCAGTCCACCCAACACCATTTTCTGCCTAATGTGAATCTCCTTCAGTTCCTCTGTCACCCTAGGTCCTCTGGCCACGAGTACATCAGGACGATTGTTTGTTTCTTCCTTAGTGAAGACAGATCCAAAGTACCTGTTCAACTCGTCTGTCATTTCCTTGCTCCCCATAGTAAATTCACCTGTTTCCGTCCTCAAGGGACCCACATTTGTCTTAACTAATTTTTTCCTCTTCACATACCTAAAGAAGATTTTACTATCCTCCTTTATATTCTTGGCTACCTTACCTTCGTATCTCATCTTTTCTCCCAGTATTGCCTTTTTAGTTATCTTCAGTTTCTCTTTAAGAAGTGTCCAATCCTCTGGCTTCCCATGTAAGTTTTGTGGAAAATTGCAGCCTCACAGACGTGCAGAGACAGTAAATCACTTTGAAACGGTACATGAGGATACAAACTTGTACTACAACCATTCCTTCAATGTATATCAACCATATCAAGTGCAATATGATGCTCTTGTATGACATTCAGGGAGAAGTTGCTTGGTTATACCTTCCTGTGCTATACTCTTCTATATTCTGTTCTGTGATATACGCCTAGACATAGAAACATAGAAAATAGGTGCAGGAGTAGGGCATTTGTCCCTTCGAGCCTGGTCATCCAGAATCAATACCCTGTTCCTGCTTTCTCCCCATATCCATTGATTCCGTTAGCCCTGAGAGCTATATCCTACTCTCTCTTGAAAACATCCAGTGAATTGGCCTCCACTGCCTTCTGTGGCAGAGAATTCCACATATTCACAACTCTCTGGCTGAAAAGGTTTTTCCTCATCTTCCTAAAATCCTAAATGGCCTACCCTTTGGTTCTTCTTGGTTACTTGGTCCTCCAAAATATTCCAACTGGAATTTAAACTGGAGGTGGTGAAGGGAGGGGTTTAGCCAGAGAGGGTTATTGGGAAGAAAGTGCCACTTTAAATTTAGTTGCATCTGGCTGGGCAACCGTGGTTTGGTGGAGATTATTCCATGCTTTAATAGTGCTTGGGAAGAACAAATTGTTGTACACATCTGTCTTTGTGGCTGGGACCACAAATTGGATCGAATGCCCTCGTCTGCTCCTAATTGGTTTGGGGTTGGTGTAGGTCTTGTGATCTATGTCTAGTTGACCATTTAACATTTTGTAAAATCAGGTCAAACGGTGAGCTTCACGTCTGTCTTGGAGAGGGTTCCACCCCAGAGAATTCAGAAGTTTGGTGACACTCGCTTCTCTCTCGTAGGTGTTAGTAACAAATCGAGCGGCCTGTCTTTGGACACGTTCGATGGATGAAATGTTTTTACCTGTGTATGGGTCCCAAGCTGCAACTGCGTAGTCCAGATGAGGTCTAACGAGGGTGAAATACAGTTTCTCCTTGACAGAAGCTGAACAATGATGGAAGTTGCGCCTCAGGAAGTTTAGGACACCTGTTGCTTTCACTGTTGCATGATGAGTCTGACCGTTCCAACGTAGATCATTCTGCAATTTGATGCCAAGATACTTGGTTTGTTTGGATTCTTCAAGGGTGACACCAAGTATGGTGTCTTTATTCCATTTAACCCTTTATTCCTAAACTGTGACCTCTGGTTCTGGACTCCCCCAACATCAGGAACGTTTTTCCTGAATCTAGCCTGTCCAATCCCTTAAGAATTTTATATGTTTCTATAAGATCCCTTCTCCTCTACATATCCGAAAAAAAGGGCAGCACAGTAGCACAGCAGTGGTGTTGCTGCCTTACAACACCAGACAGCTGGGTTGATGCTGACTAGGGTGCTATCTATATGGAGTTTGTACATGCACCTGTGACTGCATGGGTTTTCTCCAAGTGCTCCGGATTCCTCCTATATTCCAAAGATGTGCAGGTTTGTAGGCTAATTGACCTGTAAATTATCTCTCGTGTGTACGAAAGATCATTGGTTGGCGAAGACTCAGTGGGCCGTAGGGTCTGTCTCCACGCTGTATCTCTAAAAGTAAATCTGAAACTAAATCTATGGAAAAGATTAACAGGCAAGATATATTTTCTCTGGAAATAAAGGAACCCTAAAGGGTAACCATACAATATATTTTAACTTGTCAACAATTTTGATTGGATGGATATAGAGAGAATATTCCAGTTGTTTGGAAAGTATAATAAGAAGCCATCAATTTAAGCAATCAATTTAAGATGGTTATCAAGCAATCCAGTAGGATATTCAGAGGGAATGCATTTATAGAATTGCTGGTGATAATGTGCAGCTGGCTACCACAGGAAATAGTTGAGAATATCTACTTAAGTAGAAGCTGGACATGCGTAAAAGGATAAATAAACTATTTAAAGTACAGTAATTGACAGTAATTGTCTAGATTTGATTTGGTCTGACTTTGTGAATTTGATGTTTGTTCATAATTTTTCACATAATCATCAGCTTCAATAGAGACAATAAACATTCAGCAATGTAAATATTCAGCTTGAATGTTGCCCTGCCTTGTGACCTTCTATATCTATTTCAGTCATACATTTCTTCACATCTCATAAAGTCAATAGTATAGGTGAGTTATTTTGCTAATTAAAAATTGTACCTGACAATCTAAGTACACAACTTGAAATAATTATAAAAGTTTGGGAAGTGGTGCCTCCATTGAAATGTCAGTGAAATTAAATATAGGGGGAGAGGGGAAATTGAAGAAACTTCCACACATGGATGTCATCTGCATGGATTTTAGTAAGGCATTTGATAAAGTCACCATGCTAGGCCGATCCTGAAGATGCACAGGATTAACAGTGACTTGGTCATATGGATTTGGAACTGGCTTACTGACAGAAGACAGAGGATTGTGGAGAAAGGACAATATTAAAGCTGGAGGTCCGTGGGTTCCGATCGCCCCATTGCAGGAAAGATGTGGAGGCTTTGGAAAGTGTACAAGGGAGGTTTACAAGAATGTAGCCTGGATTAGGGGTATTAGCACTAGGAAGAGGTTGGATGCTTGGATTGATTTCTCTTGAACGTTGGAAGTTGCGGGGAAATCTGATAGAGGTGTATAACATTTTGACTTTGGAAATAGTGCTAAGAGGGTTTACCCAAATGTCGCCTGGATTAGGGGGTATTCGCCACAGGAAGAGGTTGGACAGACTTGGATTGTTTTGAATAGAATGCTGGAGGTTATCGGGAGACGTGGTAGAAGTATATATAATTTATGAGAAACATAATTAGGATGGACAGTCAGAACCTTTTTCCTTGGATGGAAATTCAAATACCAGAGGGCATAGTTTTAGAGTTTAAAGGAGACATTTAAAGGTTAAAGTGCAGGGCAACCTTAACACAAAGGGTGGTGAGTGACTGGAACACATTGCCAGGATTGGTAGTTCAGGCAGATACAATAATGGCATGTAAGAGGTGTTTAGATAGGCATATAAATATGCAGGGATTGGAGATAAGAGATGATCTTGGCATCATGTTCGGCTTAGATATTGTGGGCTGAAGGTCCCGTTCTTGTGCTGTACTGTTCTATGCTACTAGAAGGTAAAAGACAGCAGAAACAACATTATCTACAAATTCCCCTTCAAGTTTCATGGCATTGACTTGGAAAGGTATGTCTCTTCCATTATCATCATCAATTCAAATTTTCTCCAAATATTGTAACTTGTATTGGTACTGGTATTGGCACTAAAATAACATTTAAAAGACATTAGAACAGGTACATGGATAAGAAAGGTTTTGTGGGATAAAGGCAAGATGTGGGATAGGTGGGATTAGTGTAAATTGGGCATCACAGACATTGTGGGCCGAAGGGTCTGTCTTTGTGCAGAATGACTATTATGGCAGACCATTCATTATGAAGGTTACTGCAGTTTAAGGAGAGACATCACTCCACTTCATGAGACAAATAGGAACGGGTATTCAGTGTGGACCCTGGCATCATGTGAGAGTATCAAGCAAAAAGGCTGAAGCCCTGCACCATTGGTAGCTCATGTTAAAGTTGCAGCTACTTTGGTGCACTCATTTTAAATAATGAACAAAACTTGTCCATGAACAAAATTATAAGAGATTACCGATAGTTGTATATCTTCCTTACTTTTCATTCTGTTCTTTGTCTGATTTTCAGAATTCCCCAGAGGTTGACGATGAAGGCTACAGTATCAGGCCAGATGACAAATCAGGTTATATCCTTTAGATTATTCTGACATCATGTGGCACAGGTGCTGCCTGGTCCACTGCTTGCTTTGTCCTTTTCCTATTTTCTATCATCGACTTTTGGGATTTGGGATTGTTGAGGGTCACTTGGGATTATTTTTTCTATTTCATTGAACAAAATACATTAGTAGATATTATAGTTTTGTTCATTACTTCTGAAGATGGTTGACTTTTCATTACAGGTGGACCATCTGTGAAAATGATTCCAGCTGGAGACTGTCACTGCTTTAATTGCCCATTGAATCTTAAATGAGATGCATGATATCAACATTTTAAATATAACATGTGTTGGAAGGAACTGCAGTTGCTGGTTTACACCAAAGACAGACACAAAATGCTGGGGTAACTCAGCGGGAGAGGCAGCATCTCTGGAGAGATGGAGTGGGTGACATTTTGGGTCAAGACCCTTCTTCAGACTTAAATATTACAGTTTTCTTGTAAAGGTACTACGAGAACACTGACAACTTCTTAACATTCGTTATTTTAACACTCCATCATATTTTCTCCTTCTGACCTGAAGATATTGATTAACATTAGGATAAAGAATTGCAGAATATAAGCTCTCGCCAGGAATCTTTCGTATTTACGCACACAAAAGAACATCATAGGAAAGAGATATGAAATAAACTAAAACGGCCTTAAGCCTATTCTTTCATTCATAGTTAATCCTGTACTTCAAGTCACATCCTCTGATTTACTAAGCTCATATACTGAGAAGTACCTTAATCCATGTCCATAAAAGTATTGCAGTGTGCTGTGGCCTCCCAGTTGATATCCATCTCAATGCAGTTTCAATCCCTCCATTCAGTTTTCATCCCTCCATTCAGTTTTCCACACCTTCAATGAATATGGTGTGATACCCTGGATCTGAACATGTTTTCAGACTGTAGTGTTAATTTATACATGGTTGACCAATCCATTCTCTTCACATAAAAAGACATCAAGTACTGGAGCACTTTAAGATACATGACATGCTTTAAGAGACATGACATTTTAACCTTTCCAGTTTTGTCCATGACATTTAAAACACCATACCTCCTACAGTGTAACATCATGCAAGCGATCTATTTAGGATCCATTCGTACTCTGCTTTGCACTATGATCCCTCTTACCCACATTGTATCTGAGCATGTTGTTTACTCCCACATAGACAGTGCATTCAGAATATTCAGACCCCTTCACTTTTTCCACATTTTGTTACATTACAGCCTTACTCTAAAATGGATTAAATTCATTTTTTTAAATCATCAATCTACACACAATGCCCCATAATAAAAAAAGCAAAAGCAGGTGTTTAGAAATGTTTTCAAAGTAATTGAAAATATATAACTGAAATATCACATTTATTGAAATATAAAATATATAACTGAAATATCACATTTACATAAGTACAGTGAAGAAGCTAATGGAATGTTTGCCTTCGTAACAAGAGGAGTTGAGTATAGGAGCAAAGAGGTCCTTCTGCAGTTGTACAGGGCCATGGTGAAACCACACCTGGAGTATTATGTGCAGTTTTGGTCTCCAAATTTGAGGAAGGACATTCTTGCTATTTAGTGAATGCAGCGTAGGTTCACGAGGTTAATTCCCGGGATGGCGGGACTGTCATATGTTGATAGAATGGAGAGGCTGGGCTTGTATACTCTGGAATTTAGAAGGATGAGATGGGATCTTATTGAAACATATAAGATTGTTACGGGTTTGGACATGCTAGAGGCAGGAAACATGTTCCAGATGTTGGGGGAGTCCAGAACCAGGGGCCGCAGTTTAAGAATAAGGGGTAAGCCGGTTAGAACGGAGATGAGGAAACACTTTTTCACACAGAGAGTTGTGAGTCTGTGGAATTCGCTGCCTCAGAGGGCGATTCTCTGGATACTTTCAAGAGACAGCTACATAGGGCTCTTGAAGATAACGGAATCTTCAGGGAATAAGGGGAGAAGGCAGGAACGGGGTACTGATTATGGACGATCAGCCATGATCACATTGAATGGCAGTGCTGGCTTGAAGGGCCAAAGGGCCGAATGGCCTACTCCTGCACCTTTTGTCTATTGTGTTCAGACCCTTTACTCAGTACTTTGTTGAGGCACCTTTGCCAGCGATTACAACCTCAAGTCTTCTTGGGTATGATGCTACAAGCTTGGCACACCTGTATTTGGGTAATTTCTCCCATTCTTCTCTGCAGATTCTCTCAAGCTCTGTCAGGTTGGATGGGGACCATCAATGCACAGCTATTTTCAGGTCCCTCCGGTGATGTTCGATCGGGTTCAAGTCCGGGATCTGGCTGGGCCACTCAAGATCATTCATAGACTTGTTCTGAAGCCACTCCTGCATTGTCTTGGCTGTGCGCTTAGGGTCGTTGTCCTGTTGGAAGGTGAACCTCCGCCCCAGTCTGAGGTCCAGAACGCTCTGGAGCAGGTTTTCATCAAGGATCTCTCTGCACTTTGCTGCGTTCATCTTTCCCTCGATCCTGACTAGTCTCCCAGTTCCTGCCGCTGAAAAACATCCCCACAGCATGATGCTGCCACCACCATGCTTTACCGTAGGTATGGTATTGGCCATGTGATGAGCAGTGCCTGGTTTCCACCTGACGTGATGCTTGGCATTCAGGCCAAAGAGTTCAATCTTGGTTTCACAAACCAGAGAATCTTGTTTTTCATGGTCTGGGAGTCCTTTAGGTGCCTTTTGACAAAGCGGGCTGTCATGTGCCTTTTACTGAGGAGTGGCTTCCGTCTGGCCACTCTACCATAAAGGCCTGATTGGTGGAGTGCTGCAGATATATTTGTCCTTCTGGAAGGTTCTCCCATCTCCATAGAGGAACTCTGGAGCTCTGTTAGAGTGACCATCGGGTTCTTGGTCGCCTCCCTGACCAAGGCCCTTCTCCCTGATTGCTCAGTTTGGCCGGGTGGCCAGCTCTATGAAGAGTCCTTGTGGTTCCAAAGTTCTTCCATTTAAAAATGACGGAGGCCACTGTGCTCTTCGGGACCTGCAATGCTGCTGAAATTGTTGTATACCCTTCCCCTGCTCTGTGTCTTGACACAATCCTGTCTTCAAGATCTACGAACAATTGCTTTGTCTTTATAGCTCAGTTTTTGCTCTGACATGCACTGTCAACTGTGGACCTTATATAGACAGGTGTGTGCCTTTCCAAATCATGTCCAATCAATTTAAGTTACCACTGGTGGACTCCAATCAAGTTGTAGAAACATCTCAAGGATAATCAATGGAAACAGGATGAACCTAAGCTCAATTTTGAGTGGCTTAGCAAAGAGTCTGAATACTGATGTAAACGTGATATTTCATTTAATTCTTTTTAATTACTTTGCAAAAAATTCTGAACTCCTGTTTTCGCTTCTTCATTCTGGGGTATTGTGTGTCGATTGATGATAAAACAAAATTAATTTAATCCATTTTAAAATAAGGTTGTAACGTAACAAAATGTGGAAAAAGTGAAGGGGTCTGAACACTTTCTGAACGCAATGTACATGGATGGCAACTAGTTTACCCGGATCAATAAAAAACAATGTTCCGGATGAACTCAAGGGGCCAGGCAGCATTTGTGGAAGGAATAGACAAATGACACCAAGGGGAAGGAAAGGTTTAGAGGGTTATGAGTGAACCATGGGCAGGTGGGACTGGTGTGGATGAGGCAAAGATGGACACAAAATAACTCACTGGGTCAGGCAGCAATCTCTGGAGAAAACGGATAGGTGACTGATTGTAGAAGGGGTGGGGGAAAGTTGGTTGGGATGACCAAGTAATGTAATCTCGGACTGCTGCCATCATTTTCTCCTTAATCAATAATGCGACTCCCCCTACTCTTTCACCCCCATCTTTATCTCACCAGCAGCACCTGTACCCTGAAACATTAAGCTGCCCAGCCTGTCCAACCCTTAGCCAGGTTTCCATTAAGGGTGTAACTTCATAGTCACATGAAGGTATCCCAGCCCTGAGTAACCTTACCCATCAGGCTTATAGCATTGCAATAAATGCAATTGAATCCAAGCCGGGCAAATTGGGCTGAAGGACCTGTTTCCGACTCTATGAAACAGCATCACTGATTTTAAATGCATATTTGGCTGTGTAACTGTTCCACTTTGTTTCATTTACAAAAATAATCCTTAACGGCATTTCACCTACCAAAGGGAAAAACTTTTACTCATCAAGTGAGTCTGAGTCAGATGAAGACACACGCCGAAAATTTAATATAAAAATTCGGCCGCTCCAGGCTAAAGATGCCGTGACATGTGTGGCAGCTTCAGTGGATGAGCTAAAGGTCTCTGTCGGCAACATTTCTCTATCACCTTCACCATTGGTAAGTACTTGTTTTGTTTACTTAATTTGTTTCTGTCAATCAACAAAATAGGAAGCTAATCAGAAGAATTATTTCTGCATGATTTAGTTAAGTACAAAGTCAACATTTTTATCATTACAATGTATTTTCAAAATGTTCCGTTTTTATTTTAGACAATGAACATTCATTCTTATTGTTGTCAATTATCTTGAAGAAAGCAGTTTGAAACGGGGTTTCTGAGGCTGCTCAATGTACTCAAATAATTTCTATCCTCATAACATTAGAAACATTATATTGATACAAATTGAAGAAATGTTAATGACTGGAAAACCATACAGCCCTCTCCATGGTGACGATTTTTCATCAGTAAAATACCTCTCTCCCCCCCCCCCCCCCCCCCACCCTGTTCAGAGAGTTGGGAAGTAGACTGAAATGCCGGACTTCTAGGGTGGATATCTCTGGATTGCTTCAGTACCTCGTGCTAGTGAGGACAGGAACCGGGAGATAGGGGATGTGAATGTGTGGCTGAGGGGCTGGTGCAGGGAGCAAGGATTTAGATTTATAGACCACTGGGATCTCTTCTGGGGCAGGGGTGAACTGTACAAAAGGGACGGGTTACGCCTAAACTGGAGGGGGACTGACATTCTGGCAGGCAGGTTTGCTAGGGCTACATGTGTGGGTTTAAACTATTAGTGGGGGGGAGGGATTGACAAATTGGGAGTATAAAGATGGAGTTGAAGAGGAAGTGTCTACAGGAAAAATTACAAAAGATTCTCGAATTAATGGGAAGGAAAGCTCGAGAAGGGACAACAGTAAGGTCAGGGCCAATTGCGAGGGGGGAAGTGAATACGGAAGTCAAAGTGATGTATATGACTGTGCAAAGTATAAGGAATAAAGTGGACGAGCTTGAGGCTCAGTTAGAAAATGGCAAGTATGATGTTGTGGGAATTACTGAGACATGGCTGTAAGAGGGCCAGGGCTGGGAACTGAATATTTAAGGGTATACCTCCTATCGAAAAGACAGACAGGTGGGCAGAGGGGTTGCCCTGTTGGTGAGGAATGAAATTCAGTCCCTTGCAAGGGGTGACATTGAAACAGGAGATGTGGAGTCAGTATGGGACTAATCTACAGCCCCCCAAACAGTAGCCTAGTCATAAGTTTAATCTACAATTGGAGAGGGAGAAGGGTAGATCGGAAGTCTCAGTGTTGCAGTTGAATAAAGGGGACTATGGGGCCATGAGGGAGGAGCTGGCCAAGGTTGACTGGAAAGATACACTAGCAGGGATGACAGTGGAACAAAAATATCAGGTGTTTCTAGGAATATTACAGAAGGTGCAGGATCAGTTCATTCCTAGGAAGAAGAAAGATTCCAAGGGGAGAAAGGGACGACCATGGCTGACAAGGGACGTCAGGGACAGTATCAAAATTAAAGCGAAGAAGTACAACGTAGCAAAGATGAACGGGAAGCAAGAGGATTGGGTAATATTTAAAGAACAACAGAAGATAACCAAAAAGACAATAGGGGGAGAAAAGATGAGATACGAAGGTAAGCTAGCTATGAATATAAAGCAGGATAGTAAAAGCTTCTTTAGGTATGTGAAGAGGAAAATAATTAGTTAAGACCCAATTTGGACCCGTGAAGACCAAAAAAAGTGAATTTATTATGGGGAACAAGGAAATGGCAGATGAGTTGAACAGGTACTTTGGATCTGTCTTCACTAAGGAGGACACAAACAATCTTCCTGATATAGTAGTGGCCAGAGGATCTGGGGTGACGGAGGAACTGAAGGAAATCCACATTAGGCAGGAAATGGTGTTGGATAGATTGATGGGACTGAATGCTAATAAATCCCCAGGGCCTGATGGTCTGCATCCCAGGGTACTTAAGAAGTGGCTCTAGAAATCATGGATGCATTGGTGATAATGTTCTATTGACTCAGGATCAGTTCCTGTGGATTGGAGGGTAGCTAATGTTATCCCACTTTTTAAGAAAGGTGGGAGAGAGAAAACAGGGAATTATAGACCAGTTAGCCTGACATCGATGGAGGGGAAGATGCTGGAGTCAATTATAAAAGATGAGATAGCCGAACATTTGGTTAGCAGTAACGGGATCAGTCCGAGTCAGCATGGATTTACGAGGGGGAAATCATGCTTGACTAATCTTCTGGAATTTTTTGAAGATGTAACTAGGAAAATGGACATGGGAGAGCCAGTGGATGTAGTGTACCTGGACTTTCAGAAAGCATTTGATAAGGTCCCACATAGGAGATTAGTGGGCAAAATTAGGGCACATGGTATTGGGGATAGAGTGCTGACGTGGATAGAGAAGTGGTTGGCAGACAGGAAACAAAGAGTAGGGATTAACGAGTCCCTTTCAGAATGGCAGGCAGTAACTAGTGGGGTATCGCAAAGCTCGGTGGTGGGACCGCAGCTATTTACAATATAAATCAATGATTTGGATGAAGGGATTCAAAGTAACATTAGCAACTTTGCAGATGACACAAAGCTGGGTGGCAGTGTGAACTGTGAGGAGGATGCTATGAGAGTGCAGGGTGACGTGGGCAGGTTGGGGGAGTGGGCAGATGCATGGCAATGAAGTTTAATGAAGATAAATGTGAGGTTATCCACTTTGGTAGCAAAAACAGGAAGGCAGATTACTATCTAAATGGCATCACGTTGGAAAAAGGGGAAGTACAACGGGATCTGGGGGTCCCTGTACATGAGTCTATGAAAGTAAGCATGCAGGTACAGCAGGCAGTGAAGAAAGCGAATGGCATGTTATCCTTTATAACAAGAGGAATCGAATATAGGAGCAAAGTGGTCCTTCTGAAGTTGTACAGAGCCCTAGTGAGACCACACCTGGAGTATTGTGTACAGTTTTGGTCCCCTAATTTGAGGAAGAACATTCTTGCTATTGAGGGAGTGCAGCGTAGGTTTACAAGGTTAATTCCCGGGATGGCGGGACTGTCATATGCTCAGAGAATGGAGTAGCTGGGCTTGTACACTCTGGTTTAGAAGGATGAGAGGGGATCTCATTGAAACATATAAGATTGTTAAGGGTTTGGACACGCTAGATGCAGGAAACATTTTCCCGATGTTGGGGGAGTCCAGAATCAGGGGCCACAGTTTAAGAATAAGGTGTAAGCCATTTAGAACTGAGACGAGGAAACACTTTTTCTCACAGAGAGTGGTGAGTCTGTGAAATTCTCTTCCTCAGAGGGCAGTGGAGCCGGGTTCTCTGGATGCTTTCAAGAGAGAGCTAGATAGGGCCCTTTAAAAATAGCTGAGTCAGGGGATATGGGGAGAAGGCAGGAATGGGGTACTGATTGGGGATGATCAGCCATGATCACATTGAATGGCGGTGCTGGCTCGAAGAGCCGAATGGCCTACTTCTGCACCTATTGTCTATTGTCTAAAAAGAAAGAAAAAACAAACAGACTGCCGGTGGTAGGGTGGTAGAAATTCCATATGGTATGCTTGCCTTCATTGGTCAGGGTATTGACTATAAGAGTCAGTATGTCATGATTGGTCTTTGATAAGGATGCATTTGGAGTATTGCATCCAGTTCTAGTCTCCCGAACATGGGAAGAATGTGGAGCGGGTGCAGAGGAGGATTAACCTGGTGCCTGGATTAGGGGGGTATTAACTGCAAGCAGAGGTTGGATAGATTTGGATTGTTTTCTCTGGCATACCAGAGGTTGAGGGGGACCTGATAGAAGCATATAAAATTATGAGAGGATTAGATAGGATAGACAGTCTGAACCTTTTTTTTCCCAGAATAGTATTATCAAATACTATAGGGCATAGCTTTAAGGTGAGAGGGGCAAAGTTTAAAGGAGATGTGTGGGGCAATTTATTCTTACACAGTGGGCGGTGGATGCCTAGTGCATACTGCCAGGGATGATGGTGGAGGCAGATATGTGGCATTTTAGAGGCTTTGGATAGGCACATGGATGTGCAGAGAACAGAGGGATATAGATTATAGAAGATAGACACAAAAACCTGGTGGAACTCGGTGGGACTGGCAGCATCTCTGGAGAGAAGGATTGGGTGATGTTTTGAGTCAAGACCCTTCTTCAGATTATGTCCATGCAGATGAGAGTTGGTCTTGGTATTATGTTCAGCACAGACATTGTGGGCCAAAGTTCCTTTGCTGTACTGTTCTATTCAATGTATTAAATATATTCAAATGTATTTGAAATAGAAAATCATTCCATTTCAGGTCATTTAATATAAATTGTAACAAATTTTCTATTCACATTTCATGAACTATGTTGTAAAATGTTTCAGCAGAAAGGCTACATTGAGATTTCATGCAGTGAATTCCACAGTATTCTGCCTGCATGAAATTTGATAATCATTGAAACATGAGGCATAAAATGTGTTAGCCATGCAAAGCCACCAGCCTGCATCCAATTTAATTAGATTCTGACCAACCCTTTGACCCAAATCCATTTTCTCCTCCAATCTCCTATTCGACTGCCCAAAAGTCTGCTGATCTTACTCTTAAATAGATTCGGTAACTAAGCACCCACAGCCCCGATAGGTTAAGAATCACAAAGATTCACAACGCTCTGCTTTTTAAAAAAATCATAGATTCTCTTTCTCTCTCCACTAGGCTTTCTAAACCTGTAGATTTACATCCAGTCAGATCCTCAAATCCTTTATTGTGTAACTTTAAGCTTTATTCTTTATGTTAACTATTGCCATGGCAACATGATTCTGAGTTTATTGCCTTGTTTACAGATTAGAGTTTCACAAATAAATTATACAGGACCTACAAAACCTACTCTGGGTATTGTATTAGATATAAACGCAGCTCTCTTGCTTTGAACAAGTCCCCGTTGATTAAAATCCACATTAAAATGATATATTACATGATTCAGTTTGGAACAAAATATGGGTTTTGGAAAAGCTTATAGCCAATATATGTCATAACTAGTGTTGGTATACTGTATTTATATTGCACTATCGTAGTGCTGGAGAAGCTTCTCCTTGTGTTGGAGGTTCACGTTACAATTTTCCACCGCATGTTTACCTGCAGCTGCATAATAGCAGAGAAAATAATATTTGTGACATGGCATGACATTTATATCGCTCATAAATTTGTGCACCAATACATTGTGCAACGGTCACAATTTTATTTGGCCTTTTATTTGTCATATGCCTTATTTTTCTTTTGGTTATCCAAAAAATTATCTCACTATATCATTTTTTTTTAAACGGAACTGATAGTTAACTGGATGTCATATAATTTTAATATCAAATATAAACAATTAAGAATTTTATAAGATAAAGTAGTTTATTTTTAAAAGCTTTATTTGTGCACAATTTATTCAAGAGACTAATAAATTGCTGCTGCTCAATGATTGTTCTGGAACGCAGCAGAAATTTGTTTCATTGTGTGGATATAGTGAGAAGATTTTTTTTTTAATTTATTATTTTTATTTTTAAATTTTATAATACAACTTAGGAGATAGGTCCGTAGGTACAGAAAACAAAACTATTCGTCTAGTCCTGGGTTCAAGCTTCCGTCGAGCCTCAGCGCTGGCCCATTCTACCCCTTCAAATATTGAAGATATTTTTAAGGCAGAGATAGATACTGTAGATGCTTGATTAGTACAGATGTCAGGGGTTATGGGGAGAAGGCAGGAGAATGGTGTTAGGAGGGAGAGATAGATCAGCCATGATTGAATGGCGGAGTAAATGTGATGGGCCAAATGGCCTAATTCTGCTTCTATCGCTTCTGACCTTAAGATAGGAAAAGGCATAGCTTACCATCTGATGAATTTACAATATCTGGTAAATTTACAATATCTGGTAAATTCACAGATCTTACAAAACTACCCACGTTCCAATACATTATTGTTGCTGTGGATTAGTGTTATAATATACAAACTCTACTAATGATTATTCAGTATTAATGTCCGAACATGGCTGAATATAGAAGAATATATGCTGTATTACTGTTACTGTATACTGTACTGAAAAGAGAAGGTTTACTCGTGAAGAATAACTGATAAATAATCAAAAACAAACATATTGACTAATTAAATCATGGTGCTGAAAATTAATGAGTGATTTTCAAATACTGTTTTTAATCAGATTATTGAATAGATTACAAATTAATGTTGTGATTAATATCACTCGTACATCTTAAATCTGTGTACCAATACATTGAGCAACAATTACAATTTAATTTGGCCTTTTATTTGTCATATGCCTTATTTTCCTTTTAGTTATCCAAAATCATCTTACTATATCATTTTTATAAATTGATCACAATGCTGAGACAGATCTGATAATTAACTGGATGTCATATCATTATAATATAAAATATAAAAATTATTTTATAAAATATAAAAAAATAATTACAAATTAAAGTTCAATTTATCTTCTTTAAAGTCATGTAATGAGATCTATTTGTGGTTTAACTAAAGGCAGACACCATAATGTCCTGAACTGATATTTTTAAGATTCTCTCATGAAATGTTTAAGTGAGCAAAGCATTTGACAAAACATATTTTCACAAGAATCTACCTCTAAATTATGTCACATGCATTGACATAGTCATGATTTTTATCATGTTGTAAATGGATTGTCTTATCTTTGCATTGTTAGAATGTGCAAACATTTTATAATACAAAATCTACCATTGCTGTTTTATTTTTCTAATAATTGCTTCAATCTTTAGAGGAGAAGTCCGGTAAGAGAAATTTTTTGTTTTTTCTAAGTAAAATGCAGGAAAGATTATTTTAACTTCTTTTTCATCCACTTTCTATCCACTTTCATGGATAATTTTCAGTTCCATTGATGAAATGCTGATATGAATAAAGTTACTTATAACTGTACAATCAATATTTATTACCAAGTGATGAGAAGATCATGTCCCACGGAATTGAAGCACATCGCTGTGCTACATTAAAAGGCTGTTTGATAACATTTCTGGTTTAGGGGTCTAATGGGAATAGTTTTAAGGTGAGGGGGGTTTAGTGGTTGAGGTATATATGATAGTTAAGACCTTTTTATGATTGGAGTATAGATATTTAATATTTAGATATTTATATAGATAGAAAAAAAGATATATATATATATATATAATATCATATATATATATATATATATATGTATATATGTATATATATATATATATATATATATATATATATATATACATATAATATATATAATATCATATTTATATATATATATAATATTATATATATAAATATATATATATATAATATTATATATATATATAATATTATATATATAAATATATAATATATATATATATATATATAATATTATATATATATATATATATATTATATATATATATATATATATATATATATATATAAGAAACATTTAGATTGGAATATAGATATGCAGGTAATGGAGGGATATGGATTATATGCAGGCAAATGGGATTTTGTCTTGCTATCATAATTGACATCACTGTCATCATATTCCTGTGGGACACCTGTGCAGGTTCTTCATTCAGCATTCCCTGTCCTACAATTCCCAATTGCATTCTGCATTCCTTGGTGATTAAGGCATCTGTCCCTATCTAGATGGGCACCAGATGGAGAGGCGCCCGTGTCTTAGCTCTAGGGATCATGGAGCCAAGAGAAAATAAACGTGCAACTCAGCTGAAACTTTGACATTGCTAAATTTCATCATTGGCTCTTACAGCGAGCCAACCCTCCTATATGTCCTAATTCACAAACTCCCACATTAACGTGCCTACATTATATTTCATCCGCCGCTGTTTAGACTATACTTTGATCTTTTCATATGTTCTGCTAAGATTAAGGATTTTAAAGTAGTGCGGCAGATTTATCTGCATCCTGCTGTACCTGGCCCAGCCTGCTCCAGACACGAGCTGATTCTCCGTAATGTGAGAGGTGCCACAAGGGGGAGTGTCAAAGTCCGACACCCCATCGCAAGAAATATCTGATGGCCTTTGGCAGCCAGACACTGTCAAAAGCCTTCGAACAGTTTTTTAATTGTCTTTGATAATCAGGAACACATAAAGTCAGCACAGACATATGTAAGTAATTTAAGACTGAAAATTATTTAAAAAGCAACGGCCAGTGACCCTGTTAAAATGAATGGGTTTGTGGTTCTTATGCCAGCCATGGCCAGCGTAAAGCAGTAAAACAAAATGCAAAGTGTGTTTGTCCCTCTGCCTCAGTGTGTCAATGCTCTGCAGCTAGATAGTGGTGTGTCCAGTGGTAGTTAGAGGTCAAGTGTGCAGGGATCTGATCTTCAGCTTGTCTCAGACAGCTGTGCAGCGAGGGTAGTGGTGTAACTCCAATGCAAGCTCAGCTGTCAGCAAACGTTGACCAATGTTTCCCACTGGACCCATGAGCACAATTCAGTTCAATGGTTAAAATAGCAAAATAGCCATAAAATAACAAATTCCATCCATTGATATTAATTGTATTAGATATCAACTGTAACTCAATATCTTGTTCATATCAAAATTAGATATAAAATACTTTTGGTGCCCTGATGCTTTGCAGAAACACAGCACTTGGCAAATGAGCAGGAAACTTACACCTACCATCTTTTTTAAATTGGGAAAAAATCTCTGACCACCCAATTTAATCCTGTCCTTTCTCAACCTATAAAACTAAAATGACTTCTGAATAAGAGCACAATCTGGTCTTATCAGGCACTATGAATGCAGATCACAATACATGTGGATTTCTCTGTCCACAGTCACGCAGATTAAAAGCAAAACTCTAAACCAAGAATGCAGGAACATAGTCATAACTTTCTATTTAGTAGTTTAAGAGCAGATGTTTTTTCTCCAATACATATCATTAGGATAGAATGTCGTAGGCTAGTAAGTGCAAAAATACATGATCAGTTGTGCATACTAAACATAGACAGGTTGATTAGTAAGTTTGCAAATGAACACCAAGATTGCTGGGATTGCGAACTGTGAGGAAAGCTGTCAAGGTATACATCAGGATATAGATCAGCTAAAGAAATGGGTGGAGAAAAGCCAGATGGGGTTTAGTCCAAGCAAATGTGAGGTGTTTGCACTTTGGGAGGTCAAATGGAAGGGGAAAATGTACAATTAATGGCCCTCAACATCATTGATGTACAGTTTGATCATGGAGTCCAAGTCCACAACTCCCTGAAAGTGGTAACTCGAGTAGATCGATTGTAAAGAAGACGTATGGTATGCTTGCCTTCATAGGTCAGGTCATTGAGTACAAGAGTCAGGATGTTGTTGTGCAGCTTCATAGAACTTTAGTTGGGACACATTTGGAATATTGCATGCAGTTCTATTGCATGCAATATTGCAGGAAAGATGTGGAGGCTTTGGAAAGGGTGCAGAGGAGATTTGCCAGAATGTTGCCTGGATTAGGGGGGTATTAGCTCTAAGAAGTGGTTGAACAGATGGATTGTTTTTTCTGAAGTGTTAGAATTTGCAGGAGATCTGATAGAAAAGTGTATAACATTTCGAGAGACGTAGATTGGGTAGACAATCAGGATTTTTTTTCTCGGGATGGAATAATCAAATATTAGAGGGCATAGCTTTAAGGTGAAATGGGAAAACTTTAAAGGAGGTGTGCAGGGGACCTTTTTACACAAAGGATGGTGAAGGCCTGGAACTTGCTACCATGGTTCATGGATGAGGCAGATATGATAGTGACTTGTAAGATGCTTCTGGGTAGGCATACAGGTATAGGATATGTAGGGAATGGATGGCTGTGCATTGTGCGCAGGTAGATAATAGATGGTCATGGTATCATGTTTGACATGGACATTGTGGGCGAAAGGATCTGTTCTTGGGATGTACCCTATGCTCTATGTATTAAAGTCCATTTTATTGTTATAATTGGTGTTTTTCAATTAAATTATGGCAATGAAGATGTACTAAATGCAGCTTGTTCCACAAGTATTTTCTGCCATCTGTCAAGTTGCTGCATCTATATGGGAATTCTGTGAGCACCTCAGAAAAATTAAAGTGGAAAGCATGTGATGAGTAGAGGAATGATTCTCCACCTAGACTCCACGACCAATAATCAGGAACAATGTTCCTCTCCCCCTGACAAAGGGTGCAGTGTTTGTACCTGACTTCAAATGAGCTTGTCAAGAATTAAAGGCGTGTCTTGTACTCTGGTGATTAAATTCATGCCTGTTCACTTTAATCTTCGACTATAAAAGGTTTGTTCACAAATCTATCACTTTCTGACCAGGTATCTGTTCTCTCTTCCTTTTTGCCGATCACAGAGGCGCAGTCCAGTAAGTACTTCCTTATGTTGTATTTCAGTAACCACAATCCTTCTCATTTTTGTCCATTATTCAGTTTCTTAAGAAGCTTGAGAAATTTATTTTATTTGTAAAATGTTAATGTTTAGAAATTCAGTTCTCTCGAGATACTTTAATTTGAACAAATATTAAAAATATTTATGAAAGTCATCTTGCACTAAAAATATTATATTGCTTACTAATGGTTAAAAAAGACTATATGTTGAGAGAACTCTCATTTCTTAACATGAGGTTAAATATACAATTATCCAATATAAAAATCTTGCCTATGTAGTTATCAATTAAGTTTTAATGTTTGTGTTCTTTAGTTCTGGATTTAAGTTTGAAAAGTTACTGGTAGATTTGTTCATACAGCATGGAAATATGTCCTTCAGCCCATCACCGTGTCGACCAACATGCTCCATCTAAGCTAGTCCCATTTGCCAACATTTGGCCTGTTCTCTCCATGTACCTGTCCAAATGTTAAATGTTGTCCTTGTATCTGCCTCAGCTACTTCCTTGGGCAGCTTCTTCCTTATACCTACCACTCTCTGTGTGCAAAAAATTGCTCTTCAGATTTCTATTAAATCTATTCCCTTTCACTGCAAACCTATGCTCGCTAGTTCTTGATTCCCCTACCCTGGGCCAAAGACTGTGCAATCACCCTATATTTTCCCCTCATGATTTTACATATTGCTATAAGATTACCCCTCAGCTTCCAGCGTTCCAAGGGATACATTTCTAGCCTACCCACTCTCTCACTATATATCAGGTCGTCAAGTTCTGGCAATATCTTCATACAGTATGTCTTCTCTGCACTCATTCCAGCTTAATCGCATCTTTCCAATAGCAGGGTGACCAATAATGAACACAATACTCCAAGTGTGGCGTTACCCAACTTCTATACTCAATTCCTTAACCTGAAATAACTACGTTCCTGCATCCGTAGGTCTATCGTTCCATGAAAGTGGTGACACAGGTAGATAGGGTGGTGAAGAAGACATTGGTACGCTTGCCTTCTTCAGTCCATGTATAAAATACAAGAGTTGGGCGTCATATTACAGTTGCACAAGAAGTTGGTAAGGTCATATTTGGAGTTCTGTGGTCACTCTGCTGATAAAAATATGTTACTAAACTGGCAAGGGTGCAAAAATGATTACAAGGATGTTACCGGGTCTGGAAGGTTTGATTTATAAGGAGAGGTTGGATAGGTTAAAACATTTTTCCTTGGGGATAAAAAGGAAATTTTAAGGAAACTGTGATTAAGAGATGGAAAGGTTTGTGGGGAGAATTCTGGTGTTTTGTCTTGGCAGCTGTGGTGGAGCAGTAATGACCAAGAGGCCAGAAATGAAAAAGCACAGACAAATAAGTGGGATGTGGGAATGGAGGTTATGGCACAGATGAGGATGTGGGGTGGGGAAAGATTTCCATGTCCCACTGAACGACGAGCCTGCGAGCAGACTCTGACAAGCCTTCGGGCGGGTTCCTGGTCACGCTGACCGACAAGTCTTCATCGGGTTCTTGGTCCCGCCAGAGACCAGGGCGGAAGAACCGGGCCTACCAGGTGGATCCTCCTTCTGGGGCAGGTTAGTCCTCTCTGGGATAGAAAATCTGAAAGAGTCACAAATTTTTCTCATATTCATCTGAAATGGGCTTGGCCTTATTCTAAAATACTATGCCCTTCGGGTTCTAGATAATTTCTCCCTGGAGAGACATGTCAGATACCCTGTCAATCCCCCGCACAAAATCTTGTACTTAAATAAGATTACATCATTGTTATATATACTATTCCGTATAGGCCCTGACTGTCCAACCTTTCTGCATATGTTTAGCCCCTTCATCGCAGAATTCAACCTAACCAACTTCCTCCACACCAACTCCAATGCAAGTACATATATCCTTTACTATGGAAACCCAAACCACGTTTATTCACCTCATCGCTCCCCAGCAACTGCCACCACCACACCCCTCCATAAAGTTCCACCAAGACATTTGTACTTTCAAAATTGACATCTCGTACAATACCCCCTGCAATAAAAATAAATATTCCATTCATCATTCTTAGAGTCATAGAGTGATATCGATGGAATAGTATATATAACTTTTATCGACTATGGTTTAATAATTGGGAAAAAATTAATATTAAAATTTTGGAAAGGCCCTACATCCCCAACAATCAAAATGTGGAACATAGAAATGTCGGAGACACTTCATCTGGAGAGATTGAGGCTTGTCCTAATGGACAGGTTAGATCTCTTCAGAGGGATTTGGTCTCCATATATTAAATATTTACAGGGTCATAATGGTTCGGCACGAGGACTTGACTGAGGCCTGAATATTTGAATGGATGAAGAAATATATATAATAAATCATGAATATATCTCCAAGGACGGATTAATGATTAATACTCCATTCTCCATCAAACTTTTCACACTCTTTTTCTCTATTTTTTCATACTTTTATAAAAAATTAGAAAAATGTATAGAAACACATAATCTTAAATTTTTAATATCAGTACGAATATAAATATCACTAACTTTATGAAAGTATTATTAGTATCATGTATTTTCAATTATATAAAATATATAATTTTAAATTTTAAAATCAATGATAATACAAATATTATTAACAGTATGAAAATATAATGAATATCATAAAAGTTTTACTAGTATTTTTAATTATATAAAACTTGGTCCTACATTTCAAAATCACTGACAATACAAATATTATCAACAGTACGAGTATATTACTAATATTATGAATGTATTACTAGTACCATGTATTCTCAATTATATAAAATATATAATCTTAAAATTTATAATCAATAATAATACAAATAATATTAACAGTACGAATATATCATTAATATCATGTATTTTCATCATTGTAAAATAATGTACTTTGTTATTATTTTGTTTCTATAATAAAAATATTTTTTTTTAAAAAGAGTGATACAATGTGGAAACAGACCCTTCAGCCCAATGCCCACGCCACCCAACAATTACCCAGCTACACTAGTCCCATCTGCCTGCGCTTGATCCATATCCCTCCAAATTTGTCCTATCCATGTACCTGTCTAACTGTTTCTTAAACAATGGGATAGTCCCAGCTGCAACTACCTCCTCTGGCAGCTTGTTCCATACACCCACCACTCTTTGTGTGAAAAAGTTACCCCTCGGATTCCTATTACTCTGGTTCTCGATTCCCATACTCTGGGCAAGAGACTGTACATCTACCCGATCTATTCCTTTCATGATTTTGTACACCTCTATAAGATCCACCCCCCCCCCCCCCCTCCTCATTCTCCTGCGCTCCAAGGAATAGAGACCCAGCCTACTCAACCTCTCCCTATAACTCACACCCTCTAGTTCTGGCAACATCCTCGTAAATCTTTTCTGGACCCTTTCAAGCTTGACAATATCTTTCCTATAACATGGTGCCCAGAACTGAACACAATATTCAAAATGCGGTCTCACCAACGTCTTATACAACTGCAACATGACCTCCCAACTTCTATAATCAATACTCTGTCTGATGAAGGCCAAAGTGCCGAAGGCCTTTTTGACCACCTTATCTTCCTGCGACTCGACCTTCAAGGGCCCATGCACCTGTACTCCTAGATCCCTCTGCTCTACAACACTACCCAGAGGCACTACCATTTACCGTGTAGGTTCTGCCCTTGTTCAATGTCCCAAAATGCAACACCTCGCACTTCTCTGTATTAAATTCCATCAACCATTACTCCGCCTTCCTGGCCAATCGATCCAGAATGTGCTGCAAAACCACTCACTTTTGTGTCATCAGCAAACTTGCTAATCTTGCTCTGTATGTTCTCATCAGAACCATTGATGTAGATGACAAACAGTAACGGGTCCAGCACCGAACCCTGAGGCACACCACTAGTCACAGGCCTCCAGTCTGAGAAGCAACCTTCCACCATCACTCTCTGATTCCTCCAATTACTTGCTGGAACTTTATGCACTTCTCGTACTAATTTGCCAGATTTCTCTGTATTACAACATTTTGCAGTCTCATACAGTTTTAATAATACATTGTTTCTTTATTATTCAAAAGTAAATAATCATCATTCATCAAACATTTTCTATCCTATTCTCCTTCTACTAACTTTTGGCCCACTCAGATAATCTATCTCGACCCTCTACACTACTTGCTAACTCACCCATCTTTGTATCATCTAAAAATATAGGGCCACAGTACACTTGGCCCGTTCATCCATTCCATTATAGAACATATCTGCAGGAAAGTCACAAAATGCTGGAGTAACTCAGCGAGGCAGGCAGCATCTCTGGAGAGAAGGAACGGGTAACGTTTCAGGTCGAGACCCTTCTTCAGACTGAAAGTCACGGGAAAGGGAAACAATGGATGTAGACGATGATGTAGAGATATATAGAACAAACTAATGAAAGATATACAAAACAGTAACAATGATATAGAAAACAGGTCATTGTTAGTTGTAGCTAGGTGTGAACGAAAAGCTGGTGTGACTATGGTGGGGAAGGGATGGAGAGAGAAGGAATGCCAGGGTTACTTGAAGTTAGATAAATCAATGTTCATATCCCTGCGTTGTAAGCTGCCCAAGTGAAATATGAGATGCTGTTCCTCCAATTTGTGTTTAGCCTCACTCTGACAATGGAGGAGGCCTAAGACAGAAAGGTCAGCATGGGAAGGGGAAATTAAAGTGTTCAGCAACCGGGAGATCAGGTAGGTCCAGGCGGACTGAACGAATGTGTTCAGCGAAACGATCGCCCAGTCTACATTTGTTCTCGTCGATGTATAAGAGTCAACATCTTGAACAATGGATACAGTGTTTGAAGTTGGAGGAGGTGCAAGTGAACCTCTGCCTAACCTGAAAGGGCTGTTGGTGTCCCTGGACGGAGTCGAGGGGGGAGGTATACGGACAGGTGTTCCATCCCATTTGCAAGACCCAAAGGGTGATACCCTCTGGATTACAACCAATGTCACATGCTGGTGAAGGTAGCAATAGGACGAAAGGACAGATGAATACGGCTGAGGATTTGGTACAGGGGACAGGGATTCTGATATTTGGTTAATTGGGATCTCTTCTGGGGTAGAGGTGACCTGAACGAGAGGGGTGGGTTGCATTTGAACTAGAAAGGCACCAACATCCTGCAGGGACGTTTGCTAGTGCTACTCTGGAGGTTTAAGTGAGAGCGGTGGGTGGGTGAGGACCAGAGCAGCAGGTCAGTAAATGGAAGGGCTGATGAAAAAGTGGCTATGGCAAGTAAATCTCAATGAAAGGACTGTCAGGGAGAGGTTTATGAACATAGAGATAATGAAGAGCTGAAGTGTGTTTACTTCAATGCACGGAGTGTTGTGGGTAAAGCTGATGAGTTTGCATCAGTTCTTGGAATTATGATGTGGCCATAACAGAAACTTGGTTGCAGGGGGGACACAACTGGCAGCTCAACTTGCCAGAGTTTCGATGTTTCAGCCATGATAGAGAAGGAGGTAAAGGAAGTGGAAGAGTTGCTTTATTAATCTGGTAGAATATAACGACATACGGAATGCCCAATCACCTCCTGATCTGTACACTCTAAATCATAAACAAAGAGAGGGTATGTGACATGGATATTCTTATCACTAATAACCTGTGCAGTGATATTTAATTTAGGTTCATCCAAGACCACCTGTCTGCATATCTCATTGCATCCTTGGTCCAAACAGAGCTGATCTCCTGAGGTGAGAGTGATTGCTTTTGGTATCAATACAACATTGGCACTACATTGATTGGGGAAACCTTTGGTGGCTGGAGCTGTACCTAACAAGAAAGAAGATCAATGTGGTTGTGAAGGGCCATCAGCTCAGCTCTAGTTATTGCTGAGGATTTTCTTGAGACCCATTACTTATTCCACTGTAAGGTCAGGGCACAGTTACACAGACTTCTGTTCCAGTTTTGAACCCTTAGATTCAACCCTCAGCTGCTGTCTGTGGCGTCTGCATGTCTGTTCTCCTCATGATTGTGTGGGTTTTTGCTACTTTCCTTCCACATTGCAGAGATATGCTGGTTGCTAGGTAAACTGATTGCTGCTAATTGCCCCTAATGTAGTGAGGAAGAAGAATCAAGGGGAGGTGACGGTCATGTGAAAGTATGGTTGCCAACTTTATCACTCCCAAATAAGCGACAAAAGGTCAAAATAAGGGACAAATTCCCGACGGCAATTCATTGACCGTCTCGGCCATGGCTGGGGCTGGACGCAGCGCTCCGACCCGACAGTACCCATATGGACAGTACCAGTACCCTTGACCGTACCCGACAAGGGCAGTCCCATATGGGACAAACCAATTTAGCCCAATTTACGGGATGTCCCGGCTAACACGAGACAGTTGGCAACCCAATGTGAAAGAGAACGGTTTACTGGAAAATAAATGGAATTGACAGAATTGATCTGAGGACTACACAGTGAGCTGAATGCTGTCCTATAGGCTGTGAGAAATACATGAATTTTATGAAACACCCAATGCCCACATGCAGAACGACATTGCAACATTCATACATAAGTCGATAAATAATGGTAACATTCCCATCAAACAAGTGCTAGGCAATGACCGAGTCATAGAGATATACAGTGTCGAAATAGGCCCTTCGGCACAACTTACCCACACCGACACCAACATGTTCCATCTACACTAGTTCCACCTGCCTGCATTTGGCCCATATCCTTCTAAACCTTTCCTATCAATGTGCCTGTCTAAATGACTTATAAACGTTGAAATAATAATACCCGACTCAGCTACCTCTTCTGTCAGCTCATTCCATATACCCACCACCCTTTATGTAAAATAAGTTGTCCATCAGCTTCTTATTAAATCTATCTCCATCGCCTTAAACTTATGCCCTCTGGTTCTTGATCCCCCTAGTCTGGGTTAACGACTCTGTGCATCTGGTCTATTTACACCTCTATAAGATCACCTCGCATCCTTCTGCACTCCAAGGCATGAAATCCCAGCCTGCTCAACCTCTCCTATAGTTCAGGCCCTTGAGTCCTGGCAACATCCTTGTTAATCTTCTCTGCACCCTTTCCAGCATGACAATATATTTCCTATATCAGGGTGACCAAAACTGAACACAATACTCCCAATGTGGCCTCACCAATGGCAACCATGAAATCCTAATTACAAAACATTTCTCCAAAAACTTAATCCACAATCTTCTGGAAAGAAAGGACAATGGAGAAATCAGAAATCCTCAAGGAACAAATTCCATCCAATTTGGAAATCATACTGACTTGAAAATATCTTGGTGTTCCTTCCCCCCCCCCCCCCCCCCC
Source organism: Okamejei kenojei (assembly GCA_035221665.1). Classification (NCBI taxonomy): domain Eukaryota; kingdom Metazoa; phylum Chordata; class Chondrichthyes; order Rajiformes; family Rajidae; genus Okamejei; species Okamejei kenojei. The sequence goes on from CM069140.1 coordinate 35,242,900, forward strand.
CCCCCCCCAAGTCAAAATCCTGGAACTCCTTTCCTACCGACATATAATGGTTGCATGATGTCTCACCACCATCTTCTCCATAGTTTTGTGGGGATAGATAATGGATAATTAACTTTACAGTCCTCCCATATCCTATCTATAACTAAAAACCAACACCCTTCCTACTCAGCCAAGAGTGTATCATTATCCAACCAACAGAAAAAAAAATGCAAAGGGAGAAGACGCTCTTCATCAGAAATGAGAGAACCTCATCCTAATTTAAAAAGTAAATTCCCTTGGCAAAGCACAGATGTTTAGTTTAGAGATATAGCGTTGAAACAGGCCATTCAACCCATCAAATCTGTGCCGACCAACAGTCACCCATACAATAGTTCTATTCTACACATTTTACAGAAGCCAATTTACGTACAAACCTGCACATCTTTGGAATCGGAGGAGGAAACCGGAGCTCTCAGAGAAAACCCATAGGGTCACAGGGAGAATGGACAAAGTCTGTACAGACAGCACCCATAGTCAGGGTCGAACCAGAGTCTCTGGTGCTGTAAGGCAGCAACTCTACCGCTGCGCCACTGTGCTGCCCATTAGGAATCTCTATCCTGCTCTCAGTGTCTCCACTTAAGCTCTGTTCATGGCCACCAGATCAGTTGATTCCAAATGGAATTTAGCAGGCCTATCTATCGTTTATGTAAGAGGTCAACCAGGTCAATACCTTTTTTCTATTTCTTTCCAGGCAATTATCAAAAGGAACTTATCATGTAAGTATTCATGTTCATTGTCAATAATAATTGAAATTAAAAGGTTTAAATCAGGAAAAAGATAAGTCATGAAGGGAGGACGCATACTGCACTTGCTGAACAGTGGTGAGCGTACTCCTTTGAGAACTTTGATTTTGAAAGTAGAAGAAAATGCTGAGGAAGTTGTAGAGATCCTAGTAAAAACATAGGGATGTCAAGAGGAGGATCTATATATAGGATGGCATCCTTATATTGGCTGCCTTATATTAACTTGAAACAAACTGGTTTGGAAGTTCGGGATAAGAGGAGGATCGTTAATTAGAAACACATTTTCATTTTCCGGAGGTACTTTGTTTATTGTTAGTCCCATTGCCTTAAAGTCTTTTTTCTATATGGCACGAGCACTACAATACTAAGCAGAATTCTGTATTAGGCAGGCTTCTTTCATGTTACATACTATGGAGGATGATTAATTGTTCTTTGCAGCCATGATATGAATAATTGAAGAAAGCCGCAAAGTGAAAATTTTCAAATAGATTGTTCTGTTGTTTATTCAGGTGAAGAAATAGCTCGTCCAAGAAGGTCAACACCTACAACAGAAGTTGTCAGGTATTTTTAGCCAACTGCTTATTCCACTGAGTATTAAACACTAATCGTCAACATATACAATTTTAGGCGGTGTAACCAATGAGAATCCAATGTGATCCAATTAAGAGGTCCATGAGTTGATAATAAAATTCCATGCTTCTCTATTCTACAGTCCTTGCAACAAAAAAATCATAATTCAGAAATAATGATCATAATTCATTAATAGTTAATTTGATCAAAATTCAGAAATGACTCTACTTTGTCATCATTCCAGATATTTTATCCAGTTAATTTGCAGGATAAATTTTCAATTCTGAACATATCTTCATTAAAGAATGACCTGAGAATGCTATTTTATTTAGACATTTGTTACCCTTGGTGTTTTGTCTACTGTAGTTTAATGGTACTCATAATCTTACCTGGGTTCTCTTCCCATTTCTCCTGAATTTATATGTGTTTGATAAATTGCTCATTCCTTATCAATTTGAATTGATAAGACCTTTCCCATGTTGAGATTTGATTTTCTTCATTCTCCTCATCTCTAATTTGGGGAAGTCATAGACTGCTGTTAGCAACCAAGCATACCTAAGCAGCAAATGAAAGGCTTTAAATAAGGGTGAAGTTCTTCGAGCTTTAATTCAATCCATCCCCTTCAGTTTTGCCTTTCTTCTCTTTGGGGAGATGTCTAGTCTTCACTTCATGACTGAGTAATGTGACATGTTAAAGTTACAGTAACTTGTGAACAAACAATGTGCAACTAATTACAAATCTAAGACTATCATTCCTTGTAACAGTGTGTCTGGACATTTACTCTCACCAACACTCTGCAAGATCCCCATTGGCACTGTGATTTTCAACAAGAGATTATTAGATCTATCTATCTGCCAGAGATTTACCAGATTGCTGCTAGAATAGAGAGTATTAGGCATAACGAAAAGTTGGACAAATTGGATTATTTTCTCTGGAGCATCGGTGGCAGTGGGAACATCTGACAGAAGTACTGTATAAAAAAATTATAAGAGGCATAACTAGGATAGATATTTACCGAGTCTTTTACCCAGGGTGGAAATTTCAAATACTAGATGCAAATCTTTATGATGAGAGGGGGAAAGTTTAAAGGAGATGCTGGGATGTTTTTTTACACTGAGAATGCGAGGTGCCTGGAAAGTGCTGCAAGGCATGGCATGGAAACAGATATGATAGAGCCATTTAAGAGGTTTTTAGATAGGATTATGAATTATGAATGTACAGGGAATGGAGGGATACTTAAAAGCACATGATAAAATGGGTCAAAGTCAGCATGGTTTTGTGAAGGTGAGATCTTGCCTGATGAATCTGTTGGGTTTCTTTGAGGAAGTTAATAGCAGGAAAGACAAAGGAGAGTCACTGGATGGTGTTTGCCTGGATTTTCAGAAATGTGCCGCAAGTGAGGCTGCTAAAAAAGTCCATAATATTGGAGGGAAGATCCTAGCATGGATAGAAGGTTGGCTTAATGGCAGAGACAAAGAGTGGGGAAAAAAGGAGCTGTTTCTGGTTGGTTGTCAGTGACTAGTGGTGTTCTTCCGGGGCCGTGCCATTACTCTTCACGTTGTATATCAATAATTTGGATGAGGGAATTGAATGCTTCGTGGTCAAGTTTGCGGATGATATGAAGATAGGTGGAGGGGCAAATAGTGTAGAGAAAGCAGGGACTCTGCAGTTTTGGGCTCAATTTATGAGGAAGGATGTGCTGCCATTCGAGAGGGTGCAGAGGAGGTTTACGAGAACGATCCTGTGATGATTGGGTTAACATATGATGAGCGTTTGACGGCATTGAGCCTGCTCAATCATTGGACCCATTTGGACAACTGGATCCAGCAGAGGGAACTTTACTCAGCAGCTTACTGATTAGTAGATGAAAGAGGCATGCTAAAGATAGAGCCATGAATGAATGTGGGGAATGCCTACTTTTGATGTGTCTTATGATATGGACGTGTACAGAAGGGATTAGGGGGAGACATTGTGAACCTCAAACAGAGGGGCACCTGTTGAGTTCCTTTTTTTTTTTTTGCAGTAATAGCCTCCTCTCCCTGTGCTGCAAATGTTCCCAGATTGACCAAGATGTGCTGAATCTTTTCTGAGCTGACTTGTATTTCTTCCACTAACCATTTATTTCTTATTTCCTTCCCCTTTTTATTCTCTTCACTTTTCTTTCCCAGTAATAAAAAGGGACTAGAGGATGCAGCGTCTCTGATACCCCTCTTTGGCCCACCACTGGAGTCAGCATTTGAAGGCATGAAATCAGAAGGTACTTCTCACACATGCCTGACCCACATTGATTACATGATAATAAAGAACATGGTGGTTATGTTAATGCAGACAGCAACCTGGTCTATTAATCCAAAGATCAGTCTGAGTTTGACTCCCATTCAACAGTTGATGAATTCAAGTTATTGGTTAAAAACTAGGATAAAATGTTGCACTAGTCATTGATGACCATGAAGCTACTGAATTGTTCCTCAATCTCCTTTGATTCTATAATCAAGGCAAACAGCCTGGGCTGCTGCTAACTACTATCAACTATTTAACAAAATTGAACATGGGTTTCCTTGCCTGGGGTTTTAAAGCAACAACAATCGCTGATGCGAGAAGCCGGGGCAGTCAGATGTTCCCAGCAGATAAGGAGAGCTGCGTTATTAGGAATAAGGTGGAAAGATGTGCATTCTGGAACAATGCAGGGATAACTGCAGGAATCACAACTCAAGGAATTTTGGGGCAACAGACCTGCAACAAAATATAGTTCCTGCAATCTAATGTTTAAAAGCTATATTGTTCATGCTGTATATTTATGCCTTGTGTTATATTTTTTTTGGCTGACTTTGTCCATGCCTTAAAGTTGCAATTGATCAGCCTGAGATCTGGGGGCCAATTCAAGCCAGTGAGTCCAAGAGACAATCACCTTTGCCATCACGATCTTTTCCTACAGGAGGTAAGCTCACTGTAATCACATTAATTTTGCATCAAAATCATTGGAACTTGAAAAAAGTATTTGCACTGAATGTATAATTAAACAAATAGATGTAATAAGGAAGAGAACAAGATATGGTGGCCTCTCTTTTTGATAGTTTTCTTTTACATAGATATGTACTTTTCATCCAAACCGTGCTGTGCTTGCTTTGGTTTTGGGACCTGAGAGGTTTTTGACACCCGACAACATTATCTGGTCACATAGAGAATGCCTCCAAGATGGGTTTTGTCTCAAGAAATAGGCATTATGAAGCCTATAGTGTGGCGCTAGCTTGTTGCAAAACATGCAAATGAATGATGTGGAAGCAGAATCAAGAATGTTTACGAGATTCATGTTTTGCTCCTGGCTCCTCAGATTTGAGCGGTCAATTACAAGGCGCAATGGCACAACTGCTCTTTTAAGCATCTTTAGAAATTGAACTTCTTGTCTTTTACACAAAGGGAAATTACAGAAAAAGGAGAGGATGACCCCAGTATTTAATTTTCAGCCTTGCCATAATATGAGAAATTCCAGGAAATCTAATGGCTCTGTAAAAGGACAGAATGTTTATCGCAATAGGTGTGAATGAAACATTCACAGGGAGAACGAGAAAAAATATCTGGATCTATACACTCTGCCATAATAATCCATAATAAGTGCCTGAACATTATTCAATAAGTAAAGGAGAAACAGAAAAATAGCCAAGTAGTCTTGATCTCAGAAGAAGCCTTTGGTTTCTTCTATCATCCTCTATATCGTATCTAGATTTGAAGTTCTGAACACTCAAAAGGAGATGATGTTTAATAGTTATCAGCCCTTCAGTAAGTTTAACTCAATATGTTCATTAGGTGATGCAAATGTTCACCTCTGGTTTCATCTAAACAATGGAAATCCATATTTAAATCTCCGTTTTTGTTAGTACTTGCTCTTCTGAGTCAAAAGGTGTGGTAAAACCCCATTTCCAGGCTTGAACAATGCGATCTTGTGGATCACGCAATAATTTCCATTTACTTGCTCCAGTGGGTGCAAGACTTTGTTCTGCTCAATAGAATGTCTTGTTTTCCTGAGAAAGTGGATCTTTTGTATTGATTGTAAATATAAGAATATAAATATAAATTCTCTTCAAATGGTGTAAAACTCTGCAAATAATTTCACTTACATTTCATAAATTGAATTTTACAATTCCGCTTCTAGTACCTCCTCCTTTGCCTCCGAAAAATGTTCCAGCCACACCGCCTCGCACAGGATCCCCCTCAGCAGAGGGTTCAGGTAGGGTTTTGTAGTTTAAGAAATACTGGGCAGCTTGTCATTTATCTATCATGCAGCCACTTCAGTGGAATAGGCAGATAGAACAGAAACATCAGCAATACCAAATTGGATTGAATACTTATTTCTGTGGTGTAGACGAGGTAACTATCAAATAATAAACAATCAATATGGAAAAAAGTTGCTCTAATCATTGACTGGATCTTTAATTCCAACCATTTTATGTTTTTCACACTATTTCCAAATCTTTTGACACTTAATCAAGAGTGGCTTCTTTGTATGTTTAATAATTAGCATTGAAGTTTATTTTAAATTTAATTTAAAGTGACAACCCCTCCTCCCAAGTCCTCATTCAGAAATGTGCTGTTTAGTCTAGAACTATGTTCTGCAGCCCAATATTCCAGGTACAGCTGCAGATATGCTGTGAAGCAGACCTCGGCCAATGCACCAGGGATGCATTCAAGGAGATACTGTCTGTTGAGGACAGATCGGTCGAGTAACCTACTGATGCTCACCCTCTTGCCTCAGACATCAAGGATGGTCACATGAGAGAATATCAGGGGACAGCTAGCAAGGTTCATTGAAGGGAGCATGGTGGGTTTTGTAAGGGAACTATTTTCTTCATTGGAAAGGTGTTTGAGAACTGTCTCATTAGTAATAGGAATTTTGTAGTTGTTTAACATTGAATGTGCATTCTTCAGTTTTATTTTGTGTTTAATCTTGAATACTTTTGACTCCTGCTTTTCTTTTTACTCTTGAATTTTGAACTTAAGACCACGTTAGTCTGAAAGGCACCAAGTCAGACCTTGATGTAGCAACGCAGCAACCTTTACCGAACACATCCCATGGGACTATAGGGAATGATCGGGGTGAAGCAGATCCCCAGCCTGACAAACTGTTGTCTATCAGTGACCTGGATGATATTTTTGGCCCAGTTGTGTTCCCCAGATCCGGAGTCGACCTGTCGAAGAAAAAGTGGATCGATTTTTCTGATCGACCTCCCAGAGACGATATTTCAGCTACAGTTCTGAGCGAAAAAAGGCCCACCTCAGCCCTGCAGCCAGAGGATGTCCAGAGCGACCTACAGCCCACCGATGCCCCTCCAAGTATTTCTGTGCCCCTCGACCAAGATGAGAGTGAGAAAATGAGTTCTGAGCTGGCACTGGAAAAGAGCGAGTCATCCTCCTCCCTGAAAGAGCTCGCTATGGGGCAAAAGAACGTGCCCCCTCCCCCTCCACCTCCTACCTACAGGACAGTGGTATCTTCTCCAGGACCCATTTCAGGCAGTGGAGTATCCGGTGGCAGTGGTACGTGGTGTTTGGCTAAACACTGCACTAGCCAGTCACCAGCAAGAAGCCTTAGTAGCAGCACAAAGGCTTCTTCCTGCTTCTGTCCTGTTGTATTTGTGCTCTTCCATTTTGTGCTAAGCTCCGCTATTTTGTGTTCTTTTGAAAGTGTGCATCTGTAGTGACATTCTTAGAACATCCCCCCGGCATCCATTCTCTCTCCACAACAAGCTTTTACCCTTTCCTTGAAACTGGCCGACAGGTTCTTATGTTGTACACAGAATAAGACACAGCAGTGTTTTCCAATCCAGCGGCATCATGGAACCAAGAGGAACAAGATAAACCATGTAATTGTATTAAATGGTTCTTTCTAAACATTAGCTCAAGCTTCCTTTGATCCAATCATCAAATGAGTCGTGGACTAGTCTGGATAAGTGCTATAATTGACCACAATCCCTCTCTCCACTCCACAAGTCATGGATGGGGTTTATTGATCAAAGATTCCAGCTCCAGCATTTTACCCAGTCACCCATCCTACATGACCCCCTGCCATCTGTTGGGAAACAAAATGATGGTAGCAGCATCAGCACAATGATTAGCCACAGATGCAGTGCTCTTATACCAGATAACCCCGTACCCATGATGCACCCCCCCCACCCCACCCCCAGCCCCCACTGAAACACAAGGAACAACCACTTGATCTAAGATTGAATGTATTGATGAAGAACACAAAGGGCAGATCTCTGTTCAGTATCAAGTTAATACTCCAACCATCCCATTGGTATATTGCTGCAATATCAGCAGGAAAACATGGTTGATGTGTTGTATTGTAGGGTCATCTGGGCATCAATGGAGATGATAGCTGATTTATCAATTAAGCTAAAATAGTCAGGTTGCATAGAACCATGCAGACATACAGCGTGGAAATAGGCCCTTTGGCCCAAATTGTCCATGCAGGCGACGCTGCCCCATCTACATTAGTTCCACCTGTCTGCTTATTAAATCTTTCCCCTCTCACCTTAAACCTATGTCCTCTGGTTCTTGACTGCCCTACTCTGGGTAAAAGATTGTGCATCTACTCTACCTAATCTCCTTATGTTCTCATACAACTCTAAAAGATCACCCCTCATCCTTCTGCATTCCAAGGAATAAAGTCCTAGCCTGCCCAACCTCTCCCCATAGCTCAGGCCCTGAAGTCTTGGTGACATCCCGGTACATCTACTCTGCATCCTATCCATCTTAACAATATCTTTCCCATAGCAGGATGAACAATACCGAACACAATACTCCAAACATGGCCTTACCAAAGTCTTGTACAACTGTAACATGCCACATCAACGTCTATGCTCAATACCTTGCCTGAGGAAGGCTAATGTGCTGAAAGCCTTCTTGACCATCCTATCTACCTGTGACACCACTTTCAAGTAACTATCTATCTGCACTCCTAGATCTATCTGCTCTTCAATCTTTACTTATTGGATCACCATCAATATAAGTAGAACATAAGATCAGAGTACAGCTGAACTTCCTCAAACGCTTGGTGGATAACTGAAATGTACCAGCAAGGAAAGCTGGGTACCATAGTCAAAGCATTAGCAATACTGTCAATTTGAGAGAGCAGCGAAGATTTTTAAGTGCAAATACTTGACCGTGAAATTACTCTGCATTCTTCAATGAAACATAGGTCGTGCTGACAATGTTACTGCTTTGTCACTCCAATTCAATTCCCTGTCAGCCAATTTCCACCATCTCTCGCAGATCTTTCCTATTGTGTAGTTAGATCACGTATGTATCCAGCTGAGTGCACATTGTTATCATTAGTTTATAACCATAACAAGAGTTATGGCTATAAGGCTTTTTGTCCCAATGTTGCTGCTTCCATATGCCTATATTTGTTTGTATCAATCCAATACTATCAGTCTTCTTTATACAATGCTGAAGGGAACGGAAATAAAAATGATGGATCCCTTGGTGAAAAGTTATGAACCATGGATGACAAAATGACCAGTAAATTTATTTGGGTTGAGTTAGCTGTTTGAGTTATTGCTTTGGGTTGAGTTAGCTATTTGAGTTATTGTACAATTGATTATGGTTTCCTTTAACTGAGAGCGGAAGTCTCAGACACGAGTGCCGCTCCTATTTGCTATCCAGCAAATCCTCCCACAATGTTAATGTGGCAATTTTAACCCAGGACATAAAACGAGATTACATTGAGTTAACTGCCTATTATACAGCTCCCTCTTCCACTGGGCAGCTTGAGAAAATAACAGGCAAAATCGTACAGCAAATTCATTTGATTCAGTGTCATTTGTTTTATAATGTCACCTGTAACTCCCTCTGTGCCCCAGTTACAAGTGTGGACAATGGGATTGACGGTGATGCTGTCCACAGTCTGCTAACACTCTGTTGTTTATCTCTCAATGGGAGAGGAGTCTGAGTTTATGACTCTTGACGAGAGAGCTACATGTGTCTGAGTCACCGCAGTCTAACCTAATTCAGGCAGAGTCAGACTCCCAGTCAGATGGGCAACTGGGAACTTGTTTTACATTGACGAGATTCAGCTCACAATGTCATGTTCTAGACTTTGGACCAATATCCGCTGTCAAACTAAGCAGGGAGTTTCTAAGGTGCCAGAAGAGGCTAAGAAGAGTTCCTTGGAATTCTTGTGGGATGGGAGGAGTAAGAGTTCCTAATTGCCATTATACAATCATTCATTCTACAATCCAGTCCTTGGGCCACCACATCTATAGTCTGGACTCTGCCTTCCTACACATGTCCTCTGTCCTGTGTTGACCATATTCCATGCACCTTCTCCTTTGATTCGTAGTTACTTGTTCTGATTTTAACCCCCTGAAATTTGTAAAATTTCAAACAATGTCTCCTTATTTTTAGGTTCTTCATCTCCTGCCCGTCCAGCAACACCATCAGGCTTAACCTGTAACACTCCTCCCCCTCCACCACCTCGTCCAGCATCACGGCCTAAACTGCCTCCTGGAAAGCCTGGAGTAAGTGATATGGTATGTGCTGATGTGTCACTGGCATTCATTGCAATTAGAATATTACTGAAATGTATCACATCGAGGAAACCACACAGAGAAACATAGCTGCTTCATCTAGGGCGGCACGGTGGCACAGCGGTAGAGTTGCTGCCTTACAGCGCCAGAGGCCTGAGTTCGATCCCGACTATGGGTGCTGTCTGTACGGAGTGTGTATGTTCTCCCCGTGACCACGTGTGTTTTCTCCAAGATTTTTGGTTTTCTCCCACACTCCAAAGACATACAGGTTTGTAGGCTAATTGGCTTGGTGTAAGTGTAAATTGTCCATAGTGCGTCTATGATAGTGTTAATGAGCCAGTATTGCTGGTTGGTGCGGATGCGGTGAGCTGAAGGGCCTGTTTCCACACTGTATCTCTGAACTAAACTATTTAGTCCCTGTCAAAGTCAGACAATAATGCTGTCAAAACCAGAAAACTTGTTTAACATTCAACAAGAAAGGTTGGATTATCTATTTCACACAAGAATGTGAACAAAACTGCAGTTGAGCTCTCATCTCTGCATTGAGATTGTGCATGCAAGTTTATCTTTGGTATAATTTCCAGTTAAGCTTAGATGAGGTCAGTCTCTGAAATCACACAAGTATCCAAACAGAAATAGTTTTTCATAAACAATGCAAATTGCTCATAGTCACTCACAATTGACAATTTACTAAGTTTCAGAAAATCGCTTAATAAAGACTATTAATCAATGGCGCTAGAGAGTTTCAGACTCACAATGACAAAGTTACATATTCCCTACACGATTTTCAAAACTAAACGTCTTTTTAATAGCTGTAAGTTAATTTATGTTACTGTAACCTAAAAATACTAAAGCTGTAAGCAACACTGTTTAATATAGTTTAATTTATATATAATATAGTATAATAGCACAAGCAATCACATGTCAATTTCCATGGTGTCCCTCAGGGAAAGTAGTTTACTGCAGGGAGGTTGCGTGCAGTTTTTTTTGTTACCTATGCTGTTTAAATCCAAGACTACATTTTTTTCTATTTGCTAATTTCCAAAGTAACTTTTAAGTGGTTCTCTAGTTCAAGATCAAAAGTGCGATATAAACAATTTACACAATACAAATAGTAGTCCCTAATTCATTGATCGCGTTATAGCCAATTTGCAATGTGGATACGTGTTATAGCAGAACTATCTGTGCTTTATTTTGTGTTTTCTAATTATAACTTAAAATACTCACTTATAACTTAAAATAACAAAAAACATGAACAATATATTTGTGACCCAAGAAACTATTTCCTGAGTTCAAATCATGATTATGTAAACTGTTCGGAAAAATTCCTCTTGGATGAGGGTGTGGATCAGGCACTATCACATCTGTCACAATCATATTGGCTGTTTCATTGAACAATGCAACTGAATATGAGGCAAGGCTGAATGACCACATGAGTCCAGGAATACTTCATCTTATTAGGAATTTGGAACGAGATGGATATCACAAATAAAATGGAGCATTGAATACATTTTATTCTGCATTAAAAATGAACTATTTTATTTACTACACTACGTGTCACAAATCCTGACATTTTTAAGTGACTTTTGTAAAACACCATGGCACTACTTTTGTGGTTCTTGACTTGGGACCTCCATGGTCTCATCCTCCATCATTGCAATATTTTCCAATCATGGCAATTGTTCTTCTCCAGTCATGTACTCTGGGACATTTGCAATTTTAGTTTCTGCATTCCCTAAGTTTTTCACTTTCTTTAATCCTCAGAACCAAGCTTTGTGACCAACATGCCTCTTACCGATTCTAAGAGGTTCATCTATGTTTAGGTGTCAACTTATGTTTGTTGCGCTGTTGAAGAGTCTCACGAGACCTTTTACGAGGCTAAAGACTGTACATAAATATTCATCTGTGCCCGCTTACCTAATTTCAGCCCAGGGCAGCAATAGGGGTGTCAGGGGTTACGAGGAGAAGGCAAGAGAATGGGGTTGGGAGGGAGAGATAGAGGGAAAGAATGGCAGAGTAGACTTGATGGGCAGAATGGTCTAACTCTGCCCCTATCACTTAAGACCTTATGAATAGGAGAGAATATTGCCCAAATGCTCGTCAATTCAGGGAGGAAAATACTGTCAACATTTTGGTTGTTGACCAATGTCCAGTGATTCCTTGCTTAAAAAAGATGATAATAGATAAAGATTGAATTTGTTTTTTTACGCCTACTTAAGTGTCATGCAATCTCTCACTTCGTTGACTCAAGGAAAAAATGCCCTCAATGAAACCTTGGGAGGCAACGAGCATCATAGAGCTGCAGTGTACAATAAATTATCACCTTCAGGATAGAAAGCAAAATGGAAAACGAATATAATTTCAAACTAGATTGTGAAGCTCCTAAAATGGATGGTGAATTGTTTATTTTGAAATGTGAAATGATGGTGTTTTACCTGATTTGATTTCTAATCAGCTTTCTTTTGTTTCATGTTTTGCAGTCCAGATCTTTTAGCCCACCAATCCATTCCTCTAGCCCTCCACCAACAGCACCATTAGCTCGAGCGGAAAGCACTTCCTCCATATCTTCAACTAATTCGCTGAGCGCCGCCACCACTCCTACTGTCGGTAAAGTGCTATTCTTAACATTTGATTCCATGTCAGTAGAGCATTAAAGGGTAAAATGGATACAATATCCAAGTTCGAGAAATTGTTTTTGTAGAGCTATTTTTCCCGAGTATTTTCAGGATCCTCTGTCTTTACTTCGGATTTCCACAAACGGTAGTAGGGTTAAAGGGTTCAGTTTCTGCACTTTGTGCTAATGTGAGCATCGTTGGTCTATCACATCTCACCATTGCACACAAGTCACAGTGAGACGCAAAGGCCTATTGTGGGGAATGGTGGGACGTGGGTTGATGCTGAACGCTCGAGATTGGGTAAAATGTGCACTTCTGCTTGCAAGTGTTGGTGGAAGGGTTCAAGATTAAAGAATGTCGATGGGTGGACTAATGAAAACTATATGAACTCAATGATGAGACCATCCTAAGATAGAGAATGTGCTACACTTCTTGTGTTCCCTGTACATTCCTCCTCCTGCTCCTTTCCCTCCTTTGTTCGAAGCACTCCGGTCTACTCAGCCTTGTCCCACCAAAACTAAGAGCTTTGCAAAGAGCCAGTCCGTTGAAGGGTATGTGTAGGTATCTGGCCACTTCTAAGGCATACCTTGCTCCAAGGACCTTTGGTTGTCAACTGGCTTTATTAATCTGGCTTCATTGTCTTGTTGGTCCACAATGGCTATCAGCAATGAATTAAGAGAACCACTGAGAAACCTGTCTTTAAGGCTGCTTGCAAACCTATCAAGATCAGAATTATAGACTGCCTTAGGGCAGAGGTGCCATGGAAGATCTTCAGAAAAACAAGTGTGATGCTCAGAAAGATATTCCTATGATTTCACACCATTGAATATCAATAGAGCAGAATTCCTTCCTGTTGATGAACAGTTCAGAGGAATCAGGATATATCTTGATGGTCAAATGTGTGCAGTCATTCATACCTTGCATCTGTGGGAGGCCAGGTTAGTTGCAGAGTTAATAAGATTAGCTGCATTAGAAAACATCAGTCACAGAGCTAACGTCAGTCCAAGGCGATTGCCCAAGAAAACAACAGTCACCCAGGCTTATACATCTAGCAGATAGACACAAAATGTTGGAGTAACTCAACGGGTGAGGCAGAATCTCTGGAGAGAAGGAATGGATGACGTTTCGGGTCAAGACCCTTCTTCAGACTGATGTCAGAGAGAGAGATGCATAGATAAGGAAGTGTAAGGTGTGAAAACAGGACAAAGGGAATGAGGTTCAAGGAAAATATAGAATAGGTCATTGTTAACTGGGAGAAGGTAACAACAAAGCAAACAGATTAAATGTAGTAGGAGACAGTCAGACTGGTCAGAGAACTGGGAAGGGGGAGGAATGGAGAAAGAGGGAAAGCAAGGATTACTTGAAGTTAGAGAAGTCAATGTTCATACCGCTGGGGTGTAAGATGCCCAAGCGAAATATGAGGTGCTGTTCCTCCACTTTGCGCTGGGCCTCACTCTGACAATGGAGGAGGCCCAGGACAGAAAGGTCACTGTGGAAATGGAAGGGGGAGTTCGGATCCAGGATCTTATACATCCAGCATTTATATAAAGATAAATGTGTGACATATCTTTAGCAGAATCTCAGGAGGATTCCAAGCAAACAATTGAAGTTAGTAGTTACCAAGAAAAAATACTCTAATGTGAAGTATCACCTTAATGTGATATCCTGAGCCTCCTCAGGCACTGGTGTTCAGACTTGTCAAGGAAAGTCTGACTGCAACTGCAAATTCTATACTCCCTCTTGCAAACCAGATTTATTACCCGATCTACCACATTGTGCAACTACAGATAAGTGACAAATATTCTGCTGCTGCTCCGTAGACTCTCACAGTCCACCTTCATGTCCCACAGTATCACAGAGTTAGTAACATCCACGGTTTAATAGGTGAGGAGAACTGCAGAAGGTATTAGACTAGTGGGCACTTTCAAAGTTTGGAAAGTGAACAACAGAGTTTACAAGCAAAACTTACATTTCAGAAAACTTTACTTCAAAGTTTGATAAGCAATATCCTAAAATAAATCTTTTTGCAGACTCAAATAGGAATGCAGCTGTGAGGCTGCAGTATTTAAACTTCAGAGAAGTTGGAAGATGGAAAGAGGCCCTTTTGTCCACCCAGTCCATGCCAATCACCGATAACCCCATGCACTACCACTGTCCTACGCACAAGAGACAATTTTCAATTAACAGAAGCCAATTAGCCTACACACCTATATGTCTTTGGAGTGTGGAAGGAAATCAGAGCACCCAGATTAAACCCATACAGTTACAGGGAGAACGTACAAACTCTCTCCAGACAATACCAGTAGTCAGAATCTCTGGCGCCGTAAGGCAGCAACTCTACTGCTGTGCTACTGTGCTACTATGCTGCCAATCTGCATCTCTAACACTTTTATGCAGCCACCTCTAAGACAGGCAAGTTGGAGGAAGCAGCAGAAATCCATGTACTGTCTTGATCACTCTTAATCTGAGAACACTATGTTAACATTATCAAATCCTTTCTCATGAGTCTGATGGTCCAACTTATGAAAGTTAAAGATGGAAGTCAAGGACCGGCTTCATGTCATCACAGAATTAATTGAACACAATTCCCATTCCCATTCCCCCCCCCCCACCCCTATTTCCAACATGAGCTGTGCAAAATGGTCAAAATATCTACCTCACACCTTCTGTGAATAATGGGGTAACAGCGGTCTCTGCATTCATTTTGCTTATTATAAGATGAGACCAAAATGAGCAAATTCATGATTTACAGTAAATGAAACCTTGAAACCATGAAACACTTTGTCTGCTCCTTCACTTAATTATATTTCACTAATATCATCCCAAGTTTGCAAATTACACTAAAATGGATGGTATCGTAGATGATAAAGAAGGTAATCCAAAATTACAGCAGGATATTGATCAGTTGGGTAAGTGAGCTGAGGAGCGGTTAATGGAGTTTAATAGATAGGTGCAAGGTGTTGGGAAGTCCAACCAGGGTAGGACCTTCACAGTGAATGGCAAAGATCTGGAAAGTGTTGTAGAGCAGAGGGATCTAGGGGTGCAGGTAGATAGTTGCTTGAAAATGGCATCAGGGAGATAGGTGGTGAAGAAGGTTTTTGCCACATTGGCCTTCATCGGTCAGGATTATGAGTAATGAAGTTGGAAAGTTATGTTACACACGTACAGGATATTGGTGGGGCTGCGATTGGAGTATTGCGTTCAGTATTGGTCACTATGCTATAACAAGCATGTTATTAAGCTGCAGAAGTGCAGCTGATACAGCTGCTGCCTCAAAGTGCCAGGAACCCGGGTTCGATCCTGACCTCGGGTGCTGTATGTGTGGAGTTCTCATATTCTCCCTCTCACCATGTGGGTTTTATCCTCTGGTTCCCTCCCACATCCCAAAGACGTGCGGATTTCTAGATTAATTGACCCTCTGTAAATTGCCCGAGTCTGTAGGAAGTGGATGAGAAAGTGGGATAACATAAAATTAGTGTGAACAGGTGATATATGGTTGGTGTGATATCAGTGGGCTGAAGGGCCTGTTTTCATGCTGTATCCCTAAACTAAACTAAACTAAGAAGATTCATGAGGATATTGCCAGGGCTGAGCTAAAATGAGAGATCGGGAATGATGGGACTTTATTTCTTGGCGATCAGGAGGATGAGGGGTGATCTTATTGAGGTGTATAAGATCATGTGGGGAATAGACAAAATAGATGTACAGTCTTTTCCCCAGAGTTGGTGAATCAAGAACCAAACAAGGTTTAAGTTTAGAGGGGAATGATTTAACAAGAACTTTGGGGATAACCTTTTCACCAACGAGAGTGTGTATATGAAAGGAGCTGCCAGAGGAGGTAGTTAATGCAGGTACTATAGCAACATTTGAAAGACATGCAGACTGGTACCTGGATAGGAAAGATTTAGAGGGATATGGACCAAACGCAGGCAGGAGGGACTAATATAGATGGTGCATCTTGGTCGTCATGGGAAAGTTGGGCTGAAGGGCCTATATCCATGCTGCATGATTCTATGACTCCTTTCTTTTCTGCACTGTCCAATTCTTTCAAGTTGAAAATGTACTCTTCTGTATTAATATAAATTTGGGATCATTCTCTGTTATCTTTTCATGCTTTCTCCACACACAGGGTAACATAGGCACAGAAATTCATGCCAAAGTCCATATGTAATTAATTCTGTACTGAGAAAATGATGGCATTATGGAGACTTGAGAAACGGAATTCTCTAGTGTTTCAAATAATCAAACCCAGGTCATTGTTGATATATTTAAAGGCAGAATACAGCTTGCTCAATTCAACTGCACAGGTGTAATTTATTTTCCATTTTGAGTCCGGCCTTCATGTGGTCTTTTGAAAAAAGATAATGGTAATTGCAGCCATCACTGTCATATGTCATGATTGAACAAACATGTGTCAAAATAGGAGGCAGATCTTTCACAGGTCGATTTCACAGAATTACCTTTCCCTCACTTGACCATTAACTGATGAGGAATAGAACTCAATGTTACTCTCTGTTAAAGATAGTGGACTGTGAACCTCCATGAAGGTATAGGTATTGGTTTATTATTATCATGTGCATGGAGATGCCATGAAAAAAACATTGTTTTGTGTGTAATTCAAGCAAATCATACTATACATGAAAACAATCAAATCATGCATCATGTCGTGCCAAAGATAAAATAAACATAGTGCAGGACATAGTGTTACTGTAAAGAATGGATGAACTGGGCTTGTATTCACTGGAATTTAGAAGGATCAGAGGGGAACTTATAGAAACATATAAAATTCTTAAGGGATTGGACAGGCTAGATGCAGGATGTTCCCGATGTTGGGGGAGTCCAGAACCAGGGATCACAGTTTAAGAATAAGGGGTAGGCCATTTAAGACTGAGATGAGGAAAAACCTTTTCATCCAGAGAGTTGTGAATCTGTGGAATTCTCTGTCACAGAAGGCAGTGGAGGCCAATTCACTGGATGTATTCAAGAGGGAGTTAGACATACAGTACCTCTCACAGCTAAGCAAGGGATATGGGAAGATAGCAGGAATGGGGTACTGATTTTGGATGATCAGCCATGATCATATTGAATGACGGCGCTGGCTCAAAGGGCTGAATGGCCTACTTCTGCGCCTATTTTCTATCTTTCTATGTTTCTATCTACTGCTAAAGAGAAAGTGCAGATTTAATAAATAATCTGTGGATTTATCCAATTTAATTTGCCTTAAACCACTCTTTCCTTCTCTTTGGTGTCATCTGCAAACATATAAGTGGAGGAGAAGCAGAATCTGGCTTCCTATATAAGGAATATAATGAGGGGCTGAGAATGGAGCTTTGCAGGGTACTGGTGTAAAGAATTATAATGGAGGATGCTTTGTTGCCGAACCCTTGCTGATACCAATTGATGGGCCAGGAAGTCGAGCTACAGAGAATAATTTGTATTATTTATTCTTAGCTTTATATGTACAGTACATGGCATAGTCATATTTTTCCAGAATTACCCTTCACTCTCTTAAGAGATTTTACTAATAGAACCTAGATATATTACATAATTTCAACCATTTGTCCATAAATATAATCTACAAAAAAAAAAGAAATGCAGGAATGAATTTCAATGAGGTCCAACATCATCCTTCTAAACTCTAGCGAGTACAGGCCCAGTGCCGTTAAATGCTCATCATATGTTAATCCACTCATTCCTGGGATTATTCTCGTAAACCTTCTTTAGACCCTCTCCAATACCAGCACCTCCTTCCTCAGATATGGGGCCCCAAAATGCTCACAATAATCCAAGTGCGGTCTGACCAGTGTCTTATAAAGCCTCAACATTACATTCATGGTTTTATATTCTAGTCCTCTTGAAATAATTGCAAACATTGCATTTGCTTTCCTTACTACTGAAGCAACTGGTAAATTAACCTTTTGGGAATCCTACACCAGCACGTCTGGGTAGTTTCTGATATTCTGTGCAATTTCTCATTGACGAAGCAAACTCCACCAATAGTCAATCACAAAGTAATTACTGCCATAACCATTGTTTCCATGCAACTCTTCCAGACCATTATGCAGATTACAGGTTTCTAGTAGCTGTCCAAATGAACAAAATTAATAAGCCTGTACTGGCTCTAATCCACTTGACCATTAACTCATGAGAGTAGAGCTGAGAAACTCACAAAGTACTTAAAGACAACCTTGTCAATTCAATAACATTGTAGATTCTCTCCTCTTTGCACAGTGATGGGTTGAGTGGTTTGATTTCCCCGCTCTGGTTTCCCATATGTTATGAGCGATGGACTTTCTGTGTGACTCACACTATGTCCTTCTCTCTCCCTTGCCTTCAATCCTCCTCTCCCGCTTCATCTCCTAACCATTCAGAGAATGATCAACCCTCCTTGGTATGGTTTGATAGAGGAAAGTTTTATTTGACTTTTGATGGTAAGTAATGTACAATTTATGTAACTTTTCATTTCCTGGTTTTTCTTCCCTCCTTTTCTGGGGAAGTTGCCTGTCTGTCCCTTTCCTAAGTATCATTCACAAACTATTTAGCATTTTTGTTCTAATTATCACTTTTTGGTTTGTGCATTGCAGTGAATGTTTAGAGTTTTAATATTCTTCTGTGAAATACTTATTCATATTCAACAAATAAATTGTGATGAATATTAAGCATATCATTGTTCTGCAGTTAAACATGCCAGTATTAGAATTGGTAGTCTAGTTTTCCTATTCTATAATTAAATCAATGAGGCAGCCTGTACAATTTTTTTCCCTTCCCTCCTTTCATCAAAAGCTATTAAATACTGTATTATTCAAATTACCCTGATTGAGCCCAGTGATGATGTCATTTCCTAATAAGCCAATTTCTTAACTAAGCTGCCACCCAGAGCATTGACCGACAGAAGGGCGGTACGGTGGCGCAGTGGTAGAGTTGCTGCCTTTACAGCACCTGCAGCGCCGGAGACCAGGGTTCAATCCCGACTATGGTTTCACTCAGTATGGAGTTTGTACGTACTCTCTGTGACCGCATGGGTTTTTCTCTAAGATCTTCAGTTTCCACCCGCACTCCAAAGACGTACAGGTTTGTAGATTAATTGGCTTGGGTTTGTATACTTGGTATTAGGGTAAATTGTCCCTAGTGTGTGTAGGCTTGTGTTAGTGTGCGGACTTGGTGGGCCCAAGGGCCTGTTTCTGCGCTGTATCTCTAAACTAAGAAGTGTTCGGAAATTGCAAGTGTGATCATGATGGATATTAAACTATAGGCTCAACCACGACTTTCTAATATTCACAGCATAGGTTTATTTTGAGAGGGGCAAGGTTTAATAGGAACCTGAGGGGCAACTGCCAGAGGAGGTAATTGAGGCAGGAACTATAACAGCATACTTGGACAGGTCTGTGGATGACACTTGGACAGGTCTGTGGATGACACTTGGACAGGAAAGGTTTAGTGGGATATGGGTCAAACTTGGGCAAATGGACTTGCCTAGATGGTGCATATTGGTCAAGTCAAGTCACATTTATTTATATAGCACATTTAAAAAACAATTCTCGTTGACCAAAGTGCTTTACATTTGTTATAAGAGTGGTATACACAAGCTGGCTACATATATACAAATAGCCCTCACTCAGAGGACGTCAGGAAAGGCTTGGGAGAACAGATACGTTTTTAGACTAGACTTAAAGGAGTCGATGGAGGGGGCAGTTGCATGGATGAGTTGGGCCGAAGGGCCTGTTTTGTGCTGCATGACTCTATAACAGACAGATCTCACAAAATTGGTTGGGTGTATTGGAAAGTGTTTCAGAGTAGTCATTAATACCCACTCTAATCATATTTTCAAATAATGGAAATTTATGCAAGAAAGTTACAAGATCTGTGTTTTATTTTTATCTTGATTCCTGCCAGCCTGTCAGGTTTTTAGTAGCCAATGGTAATTCTGCCATCAGTTCCTCTTCTAAGTATCCAGCATTGTGAGTAAACCCTAAATTCTGCCAGCTGGCACACAGTGTGATCTCTGGGTATATCCCAGGTGAGCCAAACTCTTGCTTGCCTGTGGATGATGATTAGGAAAATGAATCACAAACATTTTAGTTTAAGAGTTACAGCATGGAAACAGACCCTTCAGCCCACTAAGTCCACACTGACCATCGATCACACAGATGCACAAGTTCTATGTTATCCCACTTTCTGATCCACTCCCTACACACTTGGGGCAATTTATGGAGGCCAATTAATCTACAAACACGCACATCTTTCGGATGTGGATGGAAACAGGAGAGCTTGGAGGAAACCCTGAGTCCACCCAGACAGCATCTGATCTCAGGCTTGAACTCAGATTGTTGGTGCTGAAACACAGCAGCTCTACCAGCTGCACCATTGTGATCATTTAAAAACGTAGCTCTGATGTTCTGAGTTTTGAGAAGAGGCAAATCAGCACATGGCAAAGATTACATGTGGTGATAGTTGTTATTCAGTATTACACTGGTGAAACATCAGCAAAGTTCCTAATACAAATTTCATTTTGCTCAAAGTATCCGCTCCAATATTCAAAGCTGTTCTCCCTACAGCAAAGTAAGTTAAAGTATATGCCTGATCAATTCATACAGCATTATGACCCTTCCTGCTATATTTTATGTTTGATCAATGGAGGAACAGCAAAGGTTATCATGGAAAGAAATGTGGTTAATTAATTAATTTACTGAATATTCCTGCAAATACAATTTGCTTGATAAGATTATAAAATTCTTAACTTGAGAATATATATCATAAAATAAATTAATGAAATAAGCACAATTTCAATTATCTATAATTTAATACTCTCGGAAGCCAACTCAAAAATACGAAGTTCAGTATTTTGACTCCTTTCTGTTTTAGTGTTTAGTTTTAGTTTTAGAGATACAGCCTAGAAACAGGCCCTTCAGCCCACTGAATCCGCTCCGACCAATAATCACCCGTACGCTATTTCTATCCTCCACACACACACACACACACACACACACACACACACACACACACACACACACACACACACACACACACACACACACACACACACACACACACACACACACACACACACACACGCGAGATAATTTGCAGAATTAACCTATAAACTTGCATGTCTTTGGAATGTGGGAGGAAACCGGAGCACCCGGAGTAAATCCACTCAGTAACAGGGAGAATGTACAGACTCCAGAATGCACAGTACCGACTACAGCATGCACAGGGAGAATGTACAAATACTGTAAAGTCAGTACCCCTATTCAGGATCGAACCCGGATCTCTGCCGTTGTAAAGCAGCAACTCTGCCACTGTGCCACCCGAACACCTGTCCAGTAAAATCTAGTTATAAAATAATTTGCATTTGTGGTTTATGTACTTACAGCTACATAGTATCCAGATGTCAATTGAATCTAAGGAAAATTAACCTTAATGTGTGATATGTAAAGGAAGGAACTGCAGATGCTGATTTAAAACCGAAGATGGACACAAAAAGCTGGAGTAACTCAGCAGGACAGGCAACATCTCTGGAAGCATCTCGACCCAATATGTTACCCATTCCTTCTCTCCAGAGATGCTGTTTGTCCCGCCAAGTTACTCTGGCATTTTATGTCTATCTTAATGTGTGATAGTCGGTCAGCGTGGACTTTGTGAGCCAAAGGGTGTGTTTCCATACTGTATATTAATATTAAATTGTGGTGATATAAGCAAGAAATACAAAATACATTAAATAACTTAAAATACATAATCTCAGTGATGTCAGGAGTTCTTATCACGAAATATGTCTGGAGAGGTAACTCCAGATCAGATACGAAAAACAATCATTATAAACTACAAAGAAAGCATTCAGACATCTTCTGAAGATAATGTCTACATTAGGTAAATTTATGTTTATCCTGTGATGACCAAAGATTGTGGCCACCACTGGGGTATTTTTTGAACACATACACCTCTCCACTACATGAGTTCAATGGCAATTCTTCACATTTGTGTTTACAGTTGATCATTAGCAAGTATTCAAGCATAGGGATTTTCAAACACAAATCCTTACCCAAAACAAGTAAATGCACAGTTTTAAGATGTAGTTATTGGGTAAAAGGTTTCTCCAGGATGTTAAAGATGTCTGGAAAGCTTTTAATTCCACTGAAATAAAGACATTGAAATGAAGAAATTACACCTATTTTCAGATAATATTTCGGTCAACTCACATGTATGAAAGTATGACCTCTCACAAGTATGAGAGGTTATAAATTTTCCACTTGACTTCCCTCTCCTTACCAATTCTCCCCCCCCCCCA
Source organism: Okamejei kenojei (assembly GCA_035221665.1). Classification (NCBI taxonomy): domain Eukaryota; kingdom Metazoa; phylum Chordata; class Chondrichthyes; order Rajiformes; family Rajidae; genus Okamejei; species Okamejei kenojei. The sequence goes on from CM069140.1 coordinate 35,265,674, forward strand.
TTCTGCAACTCTCTCATCCAACTCCCCCCCCCTCCCCCCCCCCCACACCACCTTCCCACCACTGTGGGTGGCACAGCAGTAGATTTGCTGCCTTACAGCTTCAGAGACCTGGGTTCAATTCTGACTATGGGTGCAGTCTGTACGGAGTTTGTATGTTCTCCCTGTGACCGCGTAGGTTTCCTCCAGGCGCTCTGGTTTTCCCATGCATTCAAAGGACATGCATGCTTACATATAAATTGGCTTCTGAAATTTTTCCCTAGTGTGTAGGATAGAACTAGTATTCAGCTGATCAATGGTCAGCACAGACTCGAGGGGCCAAAGGGCCTGTTTTCACGCTTATCTCTAAACTAAACATAACACAATGCTTATTGGAGTTGCATGATGTGTTTCTCAGATTATAAATTAAATAAAGCTTTGGTCAGTAAAATTAGAGTCTAGTTGGTCAATTTACACAGCACAGAGCAAAGTTTTGTTTAATTTATAATTTTGTTTAATTTATAATTACTAGACCATTAAGGTGAGAGGGTCAAAGTTTAAAGGAGATGTGCAAGGCAGGTTTTGGACACAGATGGTGAATGCCTGGAACACGCTGCCAGGGGTAGTGGTTGAAGTAGATACGTTAGTGGCATTTAAAATATGGAAATGGAGGGATATGGGTTATGTACAGTTAAATAATTAATGGCCTTGGCATCATGATTGACACAGATATTGTGGACCAAAGGCCCTGTTCTTGTGCTATACTGGTCCATAATCTATATTCAATTAAGGGGGCCACTTTTACCTACAGTGTTCTTTGAATTAGGGAAGAGAAATCTTTAGGAAGGAACTGCAGATGCTGGTTTACACTGAATATAGACAAAAAATGCTGGAGTAACTCGATGGTCAGGCAGCATCTCAGGATAGAAGGAATGTGTGATGTTTCGGTTCAAGACCATTCTTCAGTCCCGCTGAGTTATTCCGGCATTTTGTTCTATCTCAGGGCAATATACAACATTTCTTCTTAGTCCATTTGGAATTCCCAAAACCCCAGTAGGAAGTAAATGCAAGTATGAAAATGGATGAAGACAGATTGAAATGTGTTGTGTGTAGCCTCACAGATCTGGAGTTACCAATGCCATTCGCGGTAACGGTTATGGACAGCACAGTTCAAACATTACCCACCGTAAATCAATTACTTTATGACAGTGAGGCAAGAAAGTAAAGGTTCATTTTTTGAATGAAACTGCCTTACTCAATGACATCATCAAAGGGTTTGTTCAGAATGACTGAAGTTCTGTTATTCCCCATCCAAATCTCTAATTGTGAAAACGTAAATTAAAACTAATTAAAAAAACTGCCAGTGGCAACTCATAATTTCAATTTGCATCCGTTTTATTTCACTGTTTGCAAGGCAGTTGATATGCAGAATATATTAAAACAATATGTTTACATCCTCAGATTCTTAAGGTTTTACAGAAGGAGTATTCAAAGGAATAATTCACTCTCTTTTTCAAATAACTTCACTAATTTTATGTTCTCCCCTATTTTTTAAACCACCCGCATGATTACAGCTACATCAAACTATCTCACTTGTGTGCTGCTCTTTTGCTGTAACTCTGTTTAAATTAGTACCATATAAAGCAAATGGGTTGTAATTAAAAATAAACCAATGCATTTGCTTCCATTGCAGGTGCTTCCCGGGGCCCCAGTCCCCTGACCATGGGTGCACAGGATACACTTCCAGTTGCTGCAGCCTTTACAGAAACTGTCAATGCATATTTCAAAGGAGCGGATCCAAGCAAGTGAGTAAAATGTCCAAGACTAATTGGTATAAATGTTCAGTAATTGACGATGAGTTACAGCATTGACCAACTTAATATGTAAAAGCAAGATGCGTGCTCAAATACCTAATTGTAGCCAATTCAATAATAAACATTGTCCAATAGGTCTAAGTATTTCTTCATACAGGAGAATAAAAATCACCAAATGTTAGTACAGTAAACCCTCGTTATAACGGACAATAGATGGTGGAATGGTGTCCTTTATTGCCGATTATCCGCTATAACTGAGTAAGGTATTATCATTGTATCGTAGTAGAAACAAATAACTGCAGTTACTGGTTAATACACAAAAGGACACAAAGTCCAGGAATAACTCAGCAGGTTAGGGAGCATCTCTGCAGAACATGGATGGATGATGTTTTGGGTTGAGACGCTTCTTCAGACTTGGTCCAGAACTAGGCCTGGAATCCAGCTGGCACCCAGGGAAGAGGTGAGGATCAGCGGAGTCAACGGTCAGGGCCCGTGGGCGGCCAGAGTGCAGGCAAGGGTTGGTGGTGGTGACAGTGGCTAGCATGGGCTGGAAGCGGCCAAAGAAGCAGTGTGAGCTGGCAGTGGCAGAAGTAGCTCCAGCCTGGAAGTGCTACGAGCAGGGGGGCAGCCAGGGCTGCAAGCGGCCAGTGAGGTGGTGCACGTCGGGAAGAGGTGTGGGGAATAATGCACAAAACCTAACTAGCTTTAAATATTATTAAAAGGCAGTCATCACAAAATATATTAACAATGCTAACTGTATGAAATTAGATGAGTGTGCATTTCTTGACATGTGACTCATTGCTGAACTCTGCTTGTAAACGATTGGGAGCACATCTCATCTTCACAATGGACCAGAATCTGGATTAGGAGATTAGTGTTGAAAGACACTCAGTGCCTTAGAGCTACACCCTGAATCACAGTGGATACTTTCCACCTTCAGGCACAGTGGGCATCATCTCCACCATGTATTGACCCCTGGAGAAATGCAACGAGCATTACCAACCACAACTCATGGTCTTTTTTTCTTTGACCTCATTAAAGCCCTTGTTCCACCAACTGGGAAAGGCTGTGGAGTATCATTTTACAAATTTGTCTCGCCACAGAAATTTATCTCCAGATTATGTTTGCTTCATGATGGCATGCATGCAATGATAACAAACAACAGGTTCACAACAGAGCTAATTTCAGTGCAGATTGGTATTAAGCAAGGTTGTGTTATTACCACACACTTTCCCATCCTATTGCTGCACTTTCACCAAAAGCTTCCTGCTGGAATACAACTCATCTATAGAGCTAAGGGGACAATGTTCAGTCTACATTGCATACTCCAGAACTAAGAGACAGCAGCAGTATGCCGTAGATGCTTCTGTTTCACGAGAGGACTTCCTTTGCACTGAATCCCCACAAAAGAAAGGTCCTCTACCAATCTTCCTCATTGCATAATATTCTGAATACAATAGTTCATTGTAAGACCTTGGAAAATGGAATTCACTTCCCACCCTCTGGAACAACCTCTTGCCAAAGAGAGATATTAATGATGAAATTCACCATTGTTCCAAGTGCACCAGCCAACTGTAGTAAGGGATATTTGAAGATTAAGTTCTCAAACCCAAAACTTGTGTTTGACAGGGTAGGGTTCACTGACTACGGGTGCTGATTTTGCAGAGTTTATACATTCTCCCTATGATCATGTGGTTTTCTTTGGGTGCTCCAGTTTCCTCCCATATTTCAAAGACTTGCAGGTTTGTAGGTTAATTGGCTTCTGCAAAATTGCCCCTCATGTGTAGGATGCAACAGTGGAATAACATACAACTAGTGTGAACGGGTGATCGCCATGGACTTGGTGGCCGAAGGGCTTGCTTCCACACAGTGCCTCTAAAAATTAAATACAGGACAAAAAAAGCTACGAAAGCCTGGAGGTCCAAAGATAAATTACTGGTTTAGGAACTTAGCAGACAAAGCCACAATCGTCAATTGCAGCACAATTAATTGTAGGGCTGAATAAGGTGTCAACATTGAAAGAATAATCTTGGAAGATTGTAGGGCAGAGGGTATGAATGGCCGCAAGGCTATGTAGATTTTAAACACAATCTTCTTCTTCTTGCGTATGGAGTGCGCAGCTTAAAGTTGAAGCACAACTTGCTCTATTTCAACCTCCAACCTCATCTATTGCATCCGCTGCTCTCGATGTCAGCTGCTCTGCATCAGTGAGACCAAGCGTAGGCTTGGCGATCGCTTCACCGAACACCTCCGTACGGTTCGCAATAACCTACCTGATCTCCCGGTGACTCAGCACTTCAACTCCCCCTCTCATTCCGAATCCAACCTTTCTGTCCTGGGCCTCCTCCATGGCCAGAGCGAAGACCACCGTAAATTTGATGAGCAGCACCTCATATTTCGCTTGGGCAGTTTGCACCCGAGCGGTATGAACATTGACTTCTCTAATTTCATGTAGTCCTTACTTGCTCCTCCCCTTCTCAGCTCTCCCTCAGCCCTCTGGCTCCTCCACCTTTTCCTTTCTTCCTCCTGCCCACCCTCACATCGGTCTGAAGAAGGGTTTCGACCCAAAAAGTTGCCTATTTTCTTCGCTCCATAGATGCTGTCTCACCCGCTGAGTTTCTCCAGCATTTTTGGCTACCTTTGTTCTATTTGATCTTAATTGATTGTGCATGCCAGGTTGATTGCATTCGTTGAAACAGTGCGGACCACGTGAAGGTTGCAATCGCCCACCCCTCAAACACAATGAATAAGGATTTTAAAGCTAAGGTATTGCATAAACAAGAGCCTTGTAGGTCACTATGCACTGTCTACCCTATCCATGCCTCTAGTGCTTAGTTTTCCTGCAAAAAACAGCTGACTGGTGTGCACGCTGTTCATGTTGGTCTTCAGCCGTTGGTTTGTTGTGCTGAATGGTCCTCTATTCTGAAGCCTTGATTCAATTTTAGTAAACTGCTTATAACATTATCTAATGAATTATCAATGAGAGTCAAGAGCGTTGTTTTATTCCACGACTCAAGGTTGTCTCTCGTGTTTGCAGCTATTTTTATTGTCATTGGATCTTCCACTCGTGTTCTCTATCTTGATCCTGTTGGTGTATAATTTTTGCACAACTGTTTTATTTTTTGCTTTATTTTGACATCCAGTCTTGTGTTTTAATTAACAGGTGTATTGTGAAGATAACAGGAGAAATGGTTCTGTCATTTCCAGCTGGTATCACAAGGCATTTTGCCAATAACCAGTGCCCCGCAGTTCTCACTTTCTGCATAACAAACTGCAGCAGATTGGAGCATATCTTGCCGAATCCCCAGCTTCTCTGCAGGTAATTTCAGTACAACTATATTCTCTATCCAGGTCAGAAAGCAACTGATTTGTGGAAATCAGTACACTGAAACTATTTGTACAAATGATCTATGAGATCCCTTCAATGGGCTACATTGATCGATGGTTTGACCAGTGTGAAAATGAACCATCAAGAAGATCAGTCTTCCCTGTGACTTTGCTTAGTTTAGAGATACAGTGTGGAAACAGGCCCTTCGGCCTACTGAGTCCGCACCCCGCACATTAACACTATCCTACACACACTAGGGAAAACTTTACACATACACCAAGCGAATTAACCTACAAACCTGTACGTCTTTGGAGTGTGGGTGGAAACCGAACATCTCGGAGAAAATCCACGCAGTCACAGGGAGAACGTACAAACGCTGTATAGACAGCACACGTAGTTGGGATCGAACCCGGGCCTCGGCGCTGCATGCGCTGTAAGGCAGCAACTCTACTGCTGCACCACTGTGGCTGCCCTTGTATCATCAAAAAAAGACACTACAAATTATTTCTCATTCAGTCAGCCACTGATCTCAATTCCTGATCACAGCTAGAGCCTTCTGCAAGCAATTGCATTTGCATGAATATTGAATGAAGACAGAAGTAAGATGCCGTTCATTGTCCAGATTTGTGGAAATAAGAATTATCATAATACTGGGGATATTTAAAGCTGTCTTGATTGTAAACTCTAATCCCTAAAAATGAAACTGTAGCCACAAATTGTTTTGCCAAATAAAACTGTGTGAAAATGTCAGGGTCTTTTAAACAGTTGTGCACATTAAGTTGCATAACATTAGGAGGCATGGACAAACCGTGAACTGCAAAGTCATTTATATAATGCTTCATCATGGCTGCGCCCCTAATATTTTCCATTACTTGCTTCTATAACTTTGCTGGCAAACTATTATTTTTCTTTCCCTTGTCCAGCAACACTTCTCAACCTGATGCCATAACAAAAGAATTCTGGGTAAACATGCCGAATCTTATGACTCATTTAAAAAAGGTAGCTGAGCAAAAACCACAGGCTACTTATTACAACGTGGATATGTTAAAGTATCAGGTGAGTGGATACCCGGACTTCTTAATAGAACCAAAATAACATATGGTTTGTCAGATTAAACTCCTGCATTTATCACATTTATTTGTAATTTAAATGATGACCAGCAGTATTTCTGTTCTGTCAACTGCACTACCTTACACATTCTGTCATCACACTCTGCACCAATGATAAAAGGTTCAAATGTTATCTCTTGCAGACAGTAACTGCCCTGCTGAAGCATTGGTACCTTGAGATTAAGAAGCTTGGAAGGTAGAATGAATCCATCCAGTGGTAGTCTTAGGATTCCATGCCTGCAACACATCCTACATACTGTAGATGGAGTTACAATCTGATGCCCTGCAGTCTGTGAAATGCAAGTCCCGGTGTAGAACTCTGGGTTCTGTGACCCATGCCATCGGCAGGTGTCTGTAAACTGAACATGGAACATAGAGCAATACAGCACAGGAACGGGCCATTAAGCCCACAATGTTTGCACCAAACATGATGCCAACTTAATGGATCTCATGTGCCAATATGTGCTTGATATCCCTCTATTTCCTGCACTTCCATGTACCCATCTTCTGACTTCAGAGAAAAAGCATGGAAACAAGGGCTTCGGCCCACTGAGTCTTGCCAACCAGCGATCACCCCGTACACTAGCACTATCCTACACACTAGGTACAATTTACAATTTACACAAGCCAATTAACCTACAAATCTGTACATCTTTAGTGTGGGAAGAAACCAAGGCACCCGGAGAAAACCCATGTGGTCAACATACAAACGTTGGGAGAACGTCCAAACATTATACAGACAGCACCCATAGTCAAGATCGAACCCAGGTCTCTGGCGCTGTAAAGCAGCAACTCAACCGCTGTGCCATTGTGCCGCTCCAAAAAGCCTTATCAACACCACTATTGTATCTGCCACCCCCGGCCATACGTTGCAGGCACCCACCACTCGGAATTAAAAAACGTACCTGGCACATCTGCATTACACTTTCCCCCTCTCACCATATAGCTATGCCCTCTAGTGTTGGAAATTTACTCCCCTGGGAAAAAGGTTCTAACTCTCTACCCTATCCATGCTTTTCATAATTTTAAATACTTCTATTATGTCGCCCCTCTACCTCTGAGGTTCCAGAGAAAACAATCCAAGTCCATCCAAGTTCTCCGTAGCTGAAATCCTCTAAACCTGGCAGCATTGTGGTAAACCTCCTCTGCACCCTTTCCAAAGCCTCCACAACCCTCCCGTAATTGGATGTCCAGCACTGCTCACAATATTCCAAATGCGGCCCAACCAATTCCGATAAAGCTACATCATGACTTCCTGACTTTTATCAATAGTCCAAGCAACAAAGACAAGCATAACATATGTCTCTTTTACCGCTCCATCTACTTGTGCTGCCACCTTCAGTAATTCAATGATCCCTCTGCAAATTAATGCTGTTAAGGGTCTTGCCATTATCTGCATACTCTCCCCTTACATTCAACCTCCCAAAGTGCAGTACCTCACACTTGCTTGCGTTAACCACCATCTGCCATTTCTTAACCCATTTCTGCAGCTGGTCTATATCCCGCTTTATCTTCTAGCAGCATTCCTCATTGACTGTAACTCCACCAATTTTGGTGTTGTCAGCAAACTTACTCACCCACTCATCTCCATTTACATCAAGGTCATTTATATATCTCAGAAACTGCAGAGGTCCCAGCATGGATCCCTGCAGAACTACACTAGTCACAGACCTCCAGGCAGAATATCTACCTTCCACCCCAACCCCCTGTGTCCTATGAATAAGCCAGTTCTAAATCCATATGACCAACTCATTGTGAAATAGACAATAGGTGCAGGATTAGGTCATTCGGCCCTTTGAGCCTGCACTGTCATTCAATGTGATCATGGCTGATCATCCCCAATCAGTACCCCGTTCATGCCTTCTCCCCATATCCCCTGATTCAGCTATTTTAAGAGCCCTATCTTGCTCTCTCTTGAAAGCATCCAGAGAACCTGCCTCCACCTAATTCCACAGACTCACCACTCTCTGTGAGAAAAAGTGTTTCCTTGTCTCCGTTCTAAATGGCTTACTCCTTATTCTTAAACTGTGGCCCCTGGTTCTGGACTCCCCCAACATGGGGAACATGTTTCCTGCCTCTAGCGTGTCCAAACTCTTAACTATTTTATATATTTCAATGAGATCCCCTCTCATCCTTCTAAACTCCAGAGTGTACAAGCCCAGCTGCTCCATCTCGAATATCTTCATCTTCTGGATCAGCCTGCCATGAAGGACCTTAACAAAAGCCTTACTAAAATCCATGTACAACATCCATCACCCTACCTTCATCAATCTCCTTCATCACCTCCTCAAAAAACTCAATCAAGTTAGTGAGGCACAACCTGTGTGTGCAAAGCCATGCTGCCTATCCCTAATCAGCCCATTCTCTTCCAAAAGAGAGTAAATCCCACCTTGAAGAATTCTCTCCAATAGTTTCCCTACTGAGGCTCTCCAGCTTAACGTTCCCAGAATTTGGAGAACTGGAGAGTGGCCAAAACAACATTGGCCACTCTCCAGTTCTCCAGAACCTGGTGCGGTCCACTCAAACAACTCCTCGATTCAGACACATTGACCAGTGACCTGGCTGCACCCCTCAGTCTTTGTGCCCTGGGGCGCCTCTCACAGCCGTTCTCTGAACACTGAGAACCCTCCAAGGGACAGGAAGTTAGACCTCAGTCAGCTCACGACATTGCTGTTTTCCTCAATCTGCCGAATGATGAAGGTCGACGTGCCAAAAGTCTTCTTCACTACCTTATCTACCATTGACGCCACTTTCAGGGAATTATGCACTTGTACTCCTAGATGCCTCTGCTCTAAACATTTCCCAGAACCCGTGTTTGTGAAGTGACCTTCACTGTGAATGTCCTGTCCTGCTTTGACTTCCCAAAATGCAACACCTCACATTTATCTGCGTTGAATTCCATTAGCCATTCTCAGCCCACTAAGCCAGCTGATCAAGATCCTGCCTTAGCACACCAATTGCAGAAATGTAAGTAGAAATTCGCTGAATGGTGACACCAAGTGTTGGTGAATTCTGTGAATTGGTTGATTTATATACCAACAACCAATGGAGTTACATTCAGGAAATATCTAGTCTGTTACAATGGAAGGGTTTAAAAGAAAATCAGAAATATTGTATATAACATAACTGAATTGATTAATATCTATTTTACACAATTGACATAGGTTTATTATTGTCACATGTACCGAGATACAATGAAAAACTTTATATTTCATGCTATCCAGGCAAATGTGGTGTCAATGTGTTAGGACCAGGACAAGTTGTTGGTGACATTTCTGCCTGGGAACTTGAAGCTCTCAGATATCTCTATTTCAGCACCATTGATGCTGACTGGAGCACATCACCCATTCCAATAATCACTAACTGGTCTCTTCATTTTCCTGATATTGAGGGAGAGGTGCTGCCTTGACACCATCATACTAGGTTCTTTATCTCCTTCCTATACCCCATCTCACCGTTGTTTGAAATCTAGCCCACTTCAGTGGTTTCATCTGTAAACTTGTAAATGGTGTTAGAGCAGAATTTGGGTAGACCTGGAGTCAAAAGTATCACTATTTGCCTCATTAGCACAATAGCAATTACTACACAACAACCCGGACAGTTGATGCTGTGCCCTCATCATTTTTGCATTAAACTAGAGCCTAGGTGATCAGTAAGGAGGCTGATGTATGCATTTCCAATAAACACGAGCTGTACAATTTATCATATCAGAATGGCAACAAAAGATTGTCCAGGACCTTCACCAGAAGCAGGTACAAGATGCTGTGTATGTTGAAAATATGAAACTAAAACCTGATCGTTGCCAGCTTTGCAAAGTTTGGATTGGTTGGATTCAGGGAATGCATTCCATCTCAAACCAAAACGGCAGTCTTTAAAGAATTTATTTAGGACAAAACCTTCAACCTGATCTTTTGATCCAGTGAATACTCTTGAAACTGAACCTGCATACTAGATGTTAGAAAATGTTCCCTCCAATTGGCCCTTTGACACTGTGTGTCAGGTTTCAAATATTGACGATTACCTGGACAGGAAACAAAAATCTGGATCCGTGTCACAGTGTTCAAGTGAATACTTTGGGTAAAGAAAGACGGACATTTGAAAGAGACATTTAATGAGATATAAACACTGAAAATCACATAGAATTAATAACGTCTTTCTTTTCTGAAGGTGTCTTCCCAAGGCCTTCAGTCCACACCGTTGAATCTGGCAATTAGCTGGCGCTGTGAACCTACTTGCACCGATCTTCGAATAGATTATAAGTATAATGCCGAGGCAATGATCGTGCCTGTAGCTCTCAACAATGTCCAGTTCCTCATTCCTGTGGATGGCGGAGTTGCCAAAGTTCAGGCAGTGCTTCCACCTGCCACCTGGTAAGAGATTTTCTCTGTTCAATCATTGGGTTTGTGTGAGCGATTTGTTGGAAATTTTATTTCCTTATCTAGGCAGAGCATCCTGAGCCTGGAAATTCTTCCCGACAACAAAAACCCATGGAAAGCCCTGACACCACTTCCCATTCCCCAGTGTTGCTCATGTGCGATTCAGATCCTTCTCTAACTGCTCCCAGTCAATCATGCTATTCTCTACCTTTCCTTTTAGATGTTCCACCTATCCACCTGATCACTGCTCAACAGTATAGTAATCCTTGCTCACTCCTTACACTTCCTAACTTGATTATCTCTCCACAATGTCTATCAAACATTTTGCAATTCACCCTATTCCATATTTGCTTCTTTCCACCCTCATCTACAATTCTTCCTTTCTTGTTTGATTTGTTGCACTCTCATCTTACCAAATAAATCTATTGCATGAAATCTTACTTTCCTTGCATCTGCTCCACATCCAAATTTCTATCCAATTGTCACTCCTTTGCTTTTCCCTATACCCTGTAACTTCTTCTCCAAAACTAAATTACCCAGTTTCTAGTTTCTAGTTCTGTTATCCTGTTTTCTTGTCCACTCCCCACATATTAAGGACAATTATAATGAGACCAATTAGCTTACAACCCCACACATCTTTAGGATGTGAGAGGAAAGCCATGCGGTCACAGGAAAACTCAAACTCCACATAGACAGTATCCAGGGTCAGAATCAAACCCAGTTCTCTGGCGCTGTAAAACTTTATCCTTCTAAACCCCAGCGTCTACAAGCCCAGGCCTTCCTCATATGTTAGCCCAATCATTCTCATAAACTTCCTCTGGACCCTCTCCAACACCAGCACATCCTTCCTCAGATGAGGGACCCAAAACTGCTTACAATTATCTAATGTAGCCTCACCAGCGCCTTATGAAGCCTCAGCATTACATTGCTCAAAATGGATGCTAGCATTGCATTTGTCTTCCTTAGTGCCAATTGAAACTGAAAATTAACTTTAGGGAATCCTGCACCAACACTTCCAAGTCCCTTTGCACCTCCGATGTATTGAGTCCTTTCTCCATTTTGGAACATAGTCTATGCCCACAATACGTGATGTTCGCAAATGCCTTACTCCATGTTGACAACATCCACCGCCATACCCTTGCTGATCACTTTCTTCGCCTCCTCAAAAAACTTGATCGTTAGTTTGACATGACCTGCAGCTTGCAATTCTTTGAAAGTCTCAAGGTATGCCTTCTTTGAATAAACTTCAAGGTGTACAAAGCCATCCTGATCTCTCCTCCTCACAGCATGCCGGTCCAGAACTTTGATCAACATCAGAGAGATTGGACAATCTTGGATTGCTTTCTCTCGAGCATCAGAGACTAAGGGGAGATTTGATAAAAATATATAAAATGAGGTACATGGAGAGGGCAAATAGACAGACTCTTCTTCCCAGGGTGGAAATGTCAAATACTGGGGGGGCATACTTTAATGTTCCGTGTTCTATCCAAGAAAGCTGACATATTTAAAAAAAACACTCAACAGGATGGACAGCATCTGAAAAAAATTAAGACTTCAGGTTGAAATCTTCATCAGCACTGAAAAAGAAAGCAAACTAATTAGTTTGAATGTGCTGAGTGGGTGGTGTTGGAATGGACAGGACAAAAGAAATATCTTTGAAAGGATGAGATCAGAATTACCATACGGTGAAGAATAAATGAAAATGCAGACCACGTCAGATTTAAGATAAATGAGTTGGTGTCTTGTAGAGAGATGAGGAGCATACATGTGCCGAAACAGCATGGATCTCAGCATCTGTGATGAAGACAGTGCCTTGACTATGAACAATCCCAGATGAAGTCTATCCATCCATATCACCTGCTCTGCAACTTAAAACTAATACTTCCTGTTCTGAGGATGGTCTTTGACCTGAAACATTACCTCTGCTTCTCTTTCTATGGATAGTCCCTCACCATAGTCCCTCACCTAATGGTGGCCGATTAGGAAAAGGGGAGATGCAACGAGCCCTGGGTGTCATGGTACACCAGTCATTGAAAGTAGGCATGCAGGTGCAGCAGGCTGTGAAGAAAGTGAATGGTATGTTGGCATTCATAGCAAAAGGATTTGAGTACAGGAGCAGGGAGGTTCTACTGCAGTTGTACAGGGCCTTGGTGAGACCACACCTGGAGTATTGCATGCAGTTTTGGGCTCCTAATCTGAGGAAAGACATTCTTGCCATAGAGGGAGTACAGAGAAGGTTCACTAGACTCCTGGGGATGTCAGGACTTTCATATGAAGAAAGACTGGATAGACTCGGCTTGTACTCGCTAGAATTTAGAAGATTGAGGGGGGGATCTTATAGAAACTTACAAAATTCTTAAGGGGTTGGACAGGACGCAGGAAGGTTATTCCCGATGTTGGGGAAGTCCAGATCAGGGGGTCACGGTCTAAGGATAAGGGCCGAGATGAGAAAGACTTTTTTCACACAGAGAGTGGTGAGTCTCTAGAACTCTCTGCCACAGAGGGTAGTTGAGGCCAGTTCATTGGCTATATTGAATAGGGAGTTAGATGTGGCCCTTGTGGCTAAAGGGATCAGAGGGTATGGAGAGAAGGCAGGTATGGGATACTGAGTTGGATGATCAGCCATGATCATATTGAATGGCGGTGCAGGCTCGAAGGGCCGAATGGCCTACTCCTGCACCTGTTTTCTATGTTTCTACCAGCTGAGCATTTAGACAGTTCATGCTTATATCAATAGTATGAGAATAAAATTCTGACTAACATTTGCTTTTCAAGGAATCCCGAACAACATAGGATACTCTGGAAGATCCCAGATTTATCTCAGAAATCTGAAAATGGAGGTAACTTTTTAAACTTTTATTAAACATTTTTAAAATATTCATTACAGACTATTTCTGTTCCCAGTGGTCATAGTCATAGAGCTATAAGCATGGAAACAGGATATATGGCTACACTTGTCCATGCTGATCAAATTGGCATTCAGGGCTAGTCCCTTTTGTTCGTATTTATTTGTATCCCTTTAAAACTTTCCCATCCATATACAGTAGCTGTCCAAATGTTTTTGACAGTCATAATTGTGTCACCTGCTACAGCTTCACTGGCTGCTCATTGCAGATACAGACCGCCCTCTGACTGAAAAAGGTGCCTCCGAGATCTCCCTTAAATAGAATCAGTGGGCTCTAAACCAAACTAATGAAAATATATTGAAAGTTTTGAAATAGAGGTACCCTTATTTTCAGAAAGGAAGTTTGGCAGATCCATAATTTGAATCAAGAGAAACCAAAATCTTCTTCTGTACTTTACAGGGCAGATCTGAACTATTCCTCATTCATCCCAGATGCTGTGGAATTTATATTTTTGCTTAGTTTAAAGATACAGCATGGAAACAGGCCCTTTGGCCCACTGATTCATGCTGACGATTTGCCCTAGTTCTATGTTATCCCACTTTTTTCACTTTCTCAACACAATTTGCAGAGGCCATTTAACCTACATCCCAAATGTCTCTGGGATGTGAGAGGAAAACAGAGCACCTGGAGGAAACCCACTTGGTCAAACTCCACACTAAGGGTACCCGGGTGCAGGATTGAACCTGCATCTCTGGCACTGGCACTACCAGCTGTGCTACTGTGTCAGTCAGGTGTGTCACTGTCCAGATATGTCAAATAAATTAATAATTAAGCTTCACACAATTACAACATTTTTAACTTTATTTCTTTGCAATTTGTTTTTCTTTACTGCATTTTTATGTATTATCCCAAATGCTAACTGTGTGTATTGGGAAGGTATTGATGTGACTCAAGCCTTCAATTGAGTAGGGTGTAAAGTGCAGTTTAGCTGGCCCTTCCTAATGTGTTTGAGTGCTAAGTTCCAGCCTTCCCTGTACACAGATTCTTCCATTGTTTCTTTTAGGTGTTGGATCTCTCTTGGCCAGATTTCAGCTGTCAGAAGGCCCAAGTAAACCTGCAACATTGGCTGTCCAGTTCACCAGCGAAGGAAGCACACTCTCTGGTGCTGATATTGAATTGGTTGGAGCAGGTTACAGGTTTTCACTTATCAAAAAGAGATTTGCAGCAGGTAATTTTCAAGATCATTGTATCTTAGAAAAAAAGTAGAATGTTGGAACATGGAGCAGTACAGCACAGAAGGAGCCCATTCAACCCTCGTTCAAGAATTTGGTCCAGTAAGTTAATCTCATATGTGGCCCAAAAATCCACCTGCTGGACTTTTTCAGCGTTCTGCTGGGATTGCGCCCATCTGATTTTCCAGAATCAAAAATAATTCCTCCATTTTTCTCTCGATACTGTTGCCCACCTCATTAGAAACTTTGTCCAAGGTCACAGGTGCAGACACGAGCGGCACAGTTGCGCAGTGGTGGAGTTCAGCGCCAATGACTCGGGTTCAATCCTTACTAAGGCTGTTGTCTGTATGGAGTTTGTACATTCTCCCTGCAACTGCGTGGGTTTTCTCCAGGGAATTCCGGTTTCCTCCAACATTCCAAAGATGTGCATGTTTGGAGTTTAATTGGCTTCTGTAAATTGTCATAGTGAATAGTATAGGTGATCGCTGGTCGTCGTGGATTCAGAGGGCCCAGGGGCCTGCTCCTACGTTGTATCTTTAAAACTAAAACAACTCACTTTCAAATGAAATCCGTAGAAGTGAATTATTTGAAAAGTTAATTTCAGAAAAGACTCCGTTAATCCAATCAGTGAGTAGTGATATATTGTTGGAGCACCTGTACCCCATATGGCATGTGGTCACGTGGGACGGGGTGATTATTCTCCAATTTGGATTAATTGTCAACCTTTGCCAAACAAATTTACAATATTGGAGGGTGGGAGAGTTGAATCGGGAATCTTAGAAAAAAATCCAAGAATCGTGGAGGCTAAGTACATTTACTCTGCACCTTCTGGGCCAGCTTATTGCTGAAGTTTGTAGGAAGGAGCTGCAGATGCTGGTTTAAACCGAAGATAGAAACAAAGCTGGAGTAATTCAGTGGGACTGGCAGTATCTCTCAAGAGAAGGAATGGGTGACGTTTCGGGCTGGGACCCATCTTCAGACTTGCAATCAGACAGACAGCACTAGTCTGAAGAAGGGTCTTGACCCAAAACATCACCCATTCTCTCCAGAGATGCTGAGTTACTCCAGCTTTTTTTATCTATCTTAATGCTGAAGTTCCTACGGATGATAATTAATGTGTAGCCAACTAGCTGGTTGGTGCATTGTGAACCACTTACAAGTGGTATTGTGTACCTCAGCATGTTTCATCCCCTGCACTGTATAGCACCAGAGGTCAAATATTGCTCCTGACTTGTTGTATTGCCACTGGACTCACCCCTGTGTCCAAGATGATTCAACAATGGACTGAGCTGAGGAAGCTAGAAACATTTTTCACCTGGTCCCTGTCTAGCTAGTGTATTGGACAGCTTTGAGTTTGACTGAACTTTAGCTGTGGCCTCCAAAACAAGGTCAATATGTAACTTCCCTCTGCCCTGTCAGCTTCCATGGATGAAAATAAAAGATTATACCCAATATTATTTCTAAAATAGATGTGATTTATATTGTACCTGCTTACCTTTTAGAAAATAAACATTATTTTAAGGTTTAGAGATTGGAAGGGTATTGTATTGGAGTTTAATCGTGTCACTTTTGCTGTATTGATTTATTTGTGCCACATTCCCTTAATTGCATATCAATACTCTTCACTGCTTGTAACTTACTCAAAAATATTAGATAAAGTTGATCCACAATTGGTGGCCACGGATGGCAGAACCAGATGCATTCCATCACCTACTCCATTATTAAGCACCAGCCTCTTTCCACCTCAGAAAACCCAGCTTTAGAACAAGAATAATATCATTTGCTGATGGACGCAAATGGCGCAGCAGTAGAGTTGCTGCCTTACAGCGCTTACAGCACCAGAGACCTGGGTTCTATCCCAACTATGGGTGCTGTCTGTATGGAGTTTGTACTTTCTCCCCGTGACTGCGTGGGTTTTCTCCGAGATCTTTGGTTTCCTCCCACACTCCAAAGATGTACAGGTTTGTAGGTTATTTGGCTTGGTATAAATGTAAATTGTCCCGTGTGTGTGTAAGATAGTGTTAATGTGCGGGGATTGCTGGCCGGTGCTCTGTATCTCTAAACTAAATAAGACCCTGACTGGCATTTTAAGTCGGACATGGGCAAATACATGGGGGATTGGACCAAAGATCCTAGCAGAGAGGCGTTCACTCTCTTGCTACGCCTCTCCCTGAAATGTACCATGCTACCAGCTACCTCAAGTTGAATACTTGTCACTTCGACAGCACATCTGCCTGAATCACATGAGATAGAGACTCCAGTACATCATCCCTTCACCACTGGAACAGGTGGGATAAGTTAAATTAGTACCTCAAGATTCAAAACCGTCATTTCATTGAGACTTCTCTCAATCTCCGAGGTGGCTTCAGAGATTGATAGTCCAAAACAAAACATCGATCCAGAGTTTGCACTAAATTTATGGAAATCAATCCAGTGAACTTGCCAGGAGATTCCAAGGCTAAGTGTTGACCCCATGGCCCCCTCATCTATATCTAACTATTGGTGCTGTATGTGCAGAGTTTGTACCTTGTAACTACGTGCATTTTCTCTGGGTTCTCTGGTTTCCAACATTTAAAAAAATGTGCAAATTTGTAGGTTATTTAGCTTCTGTAAATTACCCCAAGGGTGTAGGACATAGAACTAGTGAATGGGGTGATCGATAGTCAGCACGGACTTGATGGGTCAAAGGGCCTGTTTCCACGCTGTATCTGTAAACTAAACTATATATCCCTTTTGTGGAAACCAGTCATTTTTAACTTAGCTTATTCTCTTCTAAAGGGAAATACATGGCTGACAACTGAAGTCCGCACCTCTGGCGGCTGTTTGATGTTACTTACCGGATGGTTTTTAAACACAACTAGGAGTCATGAAGGACTGAACACGCAAAACAAACTTTTATTTTCTAATTTCAAACTCAAGTTCCATGCGGCTAGAACATTTCCAACAACAACTGGAAGTTGGAGTAACACCAGAAGATCTGAACAGTTCTGCAGTATTATTATATGATTGATGTAGCATTGGTAACATTTCGTATTTTACAGTGTAACAAATGTATTTGTAATTTGGTAACCACCTCCCCATACACTCTTAACTCCAAATGTCTGTATTTCAGCTGCTATAGACATTTCAGAGTCATCATTATTAACCTGTGGGTTATGCCTCTTCAAACATATAGCATTGTATTTGAGTAGAACTGTCTAAGAAAATATACTGTATTCTCTGAATCTTTAGCCCCTGAACTTACCAGTATTGATGCCAGTTGTATCAGGTTTTTTTGAAATTTTGATGTTGGAAATCTGTCCATCTTGGTATGTCTCAGATAGTGGACAGAGAACAATTTTGCAAACAATGCTATGTTTTAGAGGAATAATGGTAAAGAGAGGGGACCTGTGCAATAATACTGTATTTTTGTTTCCCCAGAGTCAGGCCAGTTAACTTTTCAGAGAGCAAAATCCAATAATACTGAATTTTATATCATAAAATAAATGAAAAGGGAGTCAGTCAAGGTTGACGTTTCATATGGGACCTAGAAAATGGGTTTTAAGATCATGTATCTTTCAGCTGAAAATTAGTTTATTGTGCAATTCCAGTGTTAACTTTCCAGTCTGGAACGTTATGTCAAGTTTCATGTCAGTGCAAAAAGTTACAGCATTCAAACGTGAATAATAGTTCCAGCAGCTTCTTTTGAAAATTGCTTTGGTGATGTGGTTGCAATTTTTACAAGATAAATACAAAATGATTTAAAGTAAAAAAAATGTTGTAATGTTAAAATAGTGGACATATTATCCACCTCGGGTTGATTTTTAGCCCTCATGTGCACCCAGAAGTCTTTTTCCAATTAATCATGAAATAAATGTGCATTTACACATTTGCCAATAATGCATTGTTTTAAAGACCAAGTTCAGCCACATTACAAAGAGGGTATGGACCACATACAATAGCTATGAATGTGTAAGTGAACATTTTCTCCCCATGCTCTTGACCGAGCCAAAGAAGATTTGCATAACTTAAATTTCATACATGGTGGCACCTGAATCTAAGATGGAGTACTACACAGTGTCTGAATATTTATAAAGACAATCATTTTGCATGTACTCCACTAATATATCTTCAACTTTGGTCACTGAATGACTGAAAGAGATATTAATCAAACTGAAATATGTTGAAGAACAGGGTCAGTACAAAGTTCACTGCTTAAAGGTGGTAAAATGGTGAAATTTTTAATTTTTTTTGTGAGCTGGGAACTACATTTTTGGTGGCATTGGGGGGCAGCAAGATGCAACAAAGTCCTGTTTTGCCCCACGTCTCAGATGGTAACCTCACTTCAGTTGGCAGCTTGAATACAAGAAACAACATCTCAGAGGCTAGCTAATGTATGGTCACTGGCACACAGAGCAGCAGCAGTGTTGCACTATCCCTGAACAGACCAGTAAACCAATTGAGGTCTTGGTGACCTGTGAAGACTACATGCAGCAGCACCAAAACACAGTCAGCATTCCCAGCACTGGAAGCAGCTGTGTGCAGATACATATTTGAAATCAGTCCACCTACTGAAGATGGTATAAGCTAAAAGGTGTTGCTGCTATACTTGAGGCTGAGAACTGGTTTTAAAGGAAACATTTAGTGTTCCCTCAGCATTGATAAGGAAACATTACACACATTGGGTATATTTTGGCTGTGAAAGAGAAAGTGGTTGTTCTTTGTATTTGTTTGCCCATTGGAACACTATTTTGCACAGTTGTGCACTGTGAATGCACTGCTGAGCATTCAAGAAATATAATCAGACCTGGCCATTAGTGGCTATCTTTTGAATTATTGACAAATAGTTATTTAGGCACATCAAAGATCTCCCTGGATAAAGGAGCTGGTTGCTATAACAGTGCAGATTTGAAGTTTGGATTCTTGGTCTGCGTCAGTCAATCTCAGCAGGACAAAAATGGAAGTGCTACCATTAGCCCTCATGTGCGCTAATTAAACAGGGAAACATTGGTTAGGGACCTCATGCGTGTTTACTATGCAGTGGTATTCATTGGAAAGAGCACATCTACAGATATTGATTGGATCAGGATCATGCTTACTGAATGGTTCTGGTTATGACGAGAGGTCACTGACCTAAATCATTAATTCTGTTTCTCTCTCTGCAGAGTATTTCCACCATTAAATGCTTTTATCTCATGCTCACTGCCGTACCTCTCATGGTTTAACAGCTTGTCAACATTGATTGTTTGGTCACCCATACTGAAGCGCACACACTGAATGACTACCAGGGGTGTGATACCTTTGGGCCTGTGAAAACATATTCACCTTCAGAAGAAAACTGAAACAAAAATAAGAAATAGCTCCATTGATGTTGCGTGCTATTTTGTAAATACTGATTTTTAAAATATAAATATATATACAAATATATATGTCATTTCTTCAGTGGCTGTTTTCCTGTTGGTCATTGCACATAAATATGAATATGCAATCATGTTTTAATGTATTATGTATTAAACAAATGGTCTGGCCATTTATAAATCAAAAAAATCTAAATTATATACAGTATGGAAATTGTACTGTAATAATTGTTTAACATGTTGAATGTCACTTTTTTTGAAACTGAAATAAAGTTTAAAAAATTGTATTGCTGTCAAGGTACAAATTTATGTTTCTTTCGAAAACCCATTATTCAGCACTTTTTAAATCAGACTCAAGTGCACTATGCTGAGCAATATAACTGTGTCTCTGCTCAGTGTCAACATAATGTATTCCTGGCTATGGTGTTCAAAGCTTGAGAAAGCTACTTGTATGCAACCTAGCAAAGGCTTCTCCTGAAGAGGTCATCATAAATGCACTTTAGCTGAATGGCAAATTATTGAACATTTAATGCACAATAATATTTTGCAGACAGGTACCAAATAGTGATTCGTTGAGTGATTTATCAAATAGGAAATAGTTTAAATTGTGAACACCATTATTATATTAATTGAGTTAACATTGCTGATCACTTTTTAATGCTTTCCTCGCAGATTCATAAGTGGAGAGGGCTCCAGACAGGTCTGCTCCGTAATTTGGAGGTGAATTAGCTGGAAGACAGTTACGGCCTTGGTGTAGAACAGTAGCTGAAAGTAACATGAAAGGCCAGAAAGCCAGCTTTTACATAATGTATCCTTAACTTCTGTAGAAAAAAATCTGAAAAAGAGAGTATTTTGCAACTGGGGAGATGAAACTGTCAATAATAAGAGGAATAATAATGGGCTTACATGCAAATCACAAGAATTTACAGATGCAGCAATTAATAAAGGAAGCAATACTACATGTCAACCTTCATTACAAGAGGATTTGTGTTCAACAGAAAATACATATTTCTGCAAATACATAGAACCCCGCTGAGACCACACCTGAAATATTGTACAGAGGTCTGGTCTCGTTGCTTAAGCAATAAGCTTGTTGGAGGAACTGCAGCAAACAGATTGATTCTGGGTTTAAGAAGGAACTGCAGATGCTGGGGATGGGAAGATTGTTCTATGAAAATAAATTAAGAAGACTGTACCTATACTATTCAGGTTTAGAAGAATGAGAAGTGATCTAATTGAAAAGTTTTTACAGGGCTTGGGATGATAAATATGGGGAAGATCTTACTTCTGGCTGGCATTTATAGAACCAGGGCTTATAGTCTCAAAATGAAGGGTTAGCCATTCAGGACAAAGCAGAGAAGCAATGTATTTACTTCTTTGTAATTCTATACCCAAGAAGAAGTAGTGCTCTGCTACTGTGCACATTCAAACCAATAGATTTTTAGATCTTAAGGGGTTACATTGTTTGTGCAGGAAAGCGGCACTGAAGTAATAGGTCTGCCATAACTTTATTAAATGGTGGAACAGGAATGAGGGATGAATGGTCTACTCGTGCACCGATTTCTTATTTTCTTCTGATACTTGTTGCATATCTGCCAATAACATTGCCATTAATTATTCTGTGATATTTCTGCACAATTAATCAACATCTCTATATTTTTTTCCAGATGAAATTGGGTTAAAAGCTGATTGGGTAATAACAGAATTGTAGAACAGCAGGGAAGGGAGGGGGTGAAAGGGAAGAGGTGAAAACGGTATACTGTCCTGTGAAGCCTTTGACATTTCCAGAGACAAGTGGAAGGGTTTCTCAATTCAGTTGACAGACTTATCACGTAGAGTTAACAAACTTCAGAGGGAATCAAGTTTGCATTTATTGTCTGTTCAAAGCAATAGCCATTCTCCCCTCGTCAAAGTGATGATCAAAGTTGGATCCAGAATTTGGAATCAGAGTCCTGAAAGTAAATTCAGGAGTACATTGCAGGACAATGTCATTAAAAAAAAAATCAAAACACAAAATACAGTGATAGACAATGACTGTTTGAAAATCCTACCTTCTTCAAGAACCACGAGTTCTTCTAAATTCATGATCTTAGATTGCAGACATTGTATGGTCAAGAGATTATTTTAAAAAAAAGTGAAAACGTACAAAAAATGCCCAGCCCTTTTATGTAACAGGTCTACAGCACTTGCCATTTTACTAGCCCTAAACTCACCTGGACAACAAGGATTCCTACGTTAGACTTCTATTTATCGACTGTAGCTCCATCTTCAGAACCATTATCCCATCCTACATGTTTAAGAAAGAAATGCAGATGCTGAAAAATCGAAGGTAGACAAAAAATGCTGGAGAAACTCAGCGGGTGAGGCAGCATCTATGGAGAGAAGGAATAAGTGACATTTCAGGTCGAGAGGAAGGATCTCGACCCGAAACGTCACCGATTCCTTCTCTCCATAGATGCTGAGTTTCTCCAGCCTTTTTTGTCTATATCCCCATCCTACATGGTCAGCCTACATTGTTATGCAAAAGTATCTAGACTAGGCGGTGAATCCACAATCCTCAAACTAAGGAGCATCAAATTAAAGAAAAAGATAATATCACAATCACATTGGTTATTGCGCGACAAAATACCGCTTTAAGGCTTCTACGATCAGTTAATGGGCGGGCGTAGACATGGTTGGTTACTATTCATTCATCTCACCATTTCCAGGCGCTGGGATTGGTTGGGTGATGAGAGTCTGTTTGGTTCCGGCAATTGAGATCGCAGCGCGTTGCTAGGGATAGGTGTGGACGAACAATCCGCAGTTGCAAACTCTTCTTAACTTCTTGTAAGTTGCTTCTGATGTCAACATTTACACGAAAATGCGGTCGTTGTTATTTTTTTCTGAACGGTATTAAAGCTAGAGGCAGCCGGTTTCAATACCAAGAATGGATTTTGAACACCTGCGCCTAGTAACTAGGGCAGCGAAAGTGAATTGTGCCGCGGTTGTGTAACACGATGGAACTGCAATCGACTTCAACCACAACTCCAGACCGCCGGCGAGAATATCGGGGTAGCGCTTGCGTGCAGCTGGTCTCTCCACTGTGTTATGTAGGAAGGAACTGCCAGTCTGAAGAAGGGTCTCGGCCCGAAACCCGTCACCCATTCCTTCGCTCCAGAGATGCTGCCTGTCCCGTTGAGTGATTCCAGCATTTTGTGTCTACCCACTGTGCACTCAACGTTTGTACTCAACGTTTGCTGTGTTTGTCCATGACCAGTTCACTTTCACAGGCCGACATTCAGAATGGTTGACTGACCCAAACATCCTGAACGACTTTTAACCTCATGGCAGTTTGTACTTGAATTAAAAGTTTTGATCCTGATTTTCTTTTCTCCGTTATGTAGGTTTAAATATTTCGGGGGTCCCCGTGGGATTCCGTTACCACAGCTATCTCCACTATACTTCCTTGCATCCCGCTTCCTGCGAAGAGTCCATTGCAGTCTCAAAGCTTTGTCATTCTCTGTTGCATTTGCTTCATTATCAGTACTTTCCTTGCCCGTGGCTCTGGGATCCCTCTTCCTCGACCATGGCTTCCCCTCTTCCATGGTTGGCAGACCCTGTGTCTATTTGCCGCACCTCTGCTCTCGGCCCCCTGCTCTGGAATCGAGTTCCCCAGTTTCCAACCCAGTAACTGCATACTTCACATTTTCCCTCGGCTTCGATGAGATTCCGCCACCAGACACGTTCCCCTAAACTCTTTCAACGTTGCAAGGGACCATGCCGTCCACAGCCACTATGATTCGTGAATATAAATCATGACCTGCGACACCAGTTGTTTTAGCTCTTCCCTTCTCGCCAGTCAGAGATCCTTAAAGGTCCTTGCAAGTAAAGGAGTTTTTGGCTTGTACATCTGCCACATTGTTGTTGCAGATAGTGAGATCAAGTTGTGTTCAGTCTGTGGAGGTGACCTTGAAGCTTCCGTTTGTCTGCCACTGTATTTTCCCATCTCACTCCCACGCTGATCTACGTGTCTGTGGCCTCCTACATTGTGTGATGAGGCAAAAACAAGCTGGAAGATCAGAACCTCGTATTCCATCCTGGTGTACCGTAATCTTCTGAACTCCATTAAATTTTACAACTTCAGCCAACTTGCTTTCCTAAAGACACACAAAATGCTGGAGTAACTCAGCGGGACAGGCAGCTTCTCTGGAGAAACGGAATGGATGACGTTTCGGGTCGAGAGCTTTCTTCAGATTTCTGTTTCTGAATTGTCCAATTATTTTATGCTTCCTATCTATACTATTAACTGTTTCCTTTTTCTTATACCGTGGCCTGAACTGAGCATTTCCCGCAACTGCATTTTAGAATCTTTATGTTTATTTATTTTCTCTCAAATTTACCTCATGAATCCATTCATTACATGACATCATCCTCTCAGCAGCCTTGGCCTCCTGCAGGGGGTATTCTCTTTGTTTCATCCACCCCTCCCCCAAGCTTCTGGCAATTTATAACTAACTTGTTTTCTCACTATCCTAGTTCCGAAGAACTGTTTTTGACTTGAAACCATAACTCTCTTTCTCTTCCCCTTTCTCTTTATTCAGTAGAACTACAGATAACAAAGGGCAATGGGCCTGGAACATCAACTCAGTCCCTGACCTGCTTTTGAATATTTTCTATTTCAATTTCAAATTTTCAGCATCTGCTATATTTTTTATTTCGACTGCACATGCTATGCTCCTGCAGACAGCTAGTCGCTCAAATAAATATGACAGATTTACTTGAACTTGTGAGTCCCATTAGTAGCCCGCATTAAGTGGAGCCTGGCTAGTGAAACTATTATCCTTAACTTTTCTTGGAATTTGTTTTATTGTGTTTCATGAAGCAAATGTAAACAACAAATCATCATTTAATTACTCTTTCTTTTATTTCCCATGTGAGCCTAGAGAATTGCCAGCATTCTATTGTAATGCGTTACCTCGGAGCTGAATGCTCTATTTGCTAACAACGCTGCCTATTGTATTCCAAAAGACACTAGTTTCTGTTTTCTCAAATTATTTAATTGGGCTCAATCCTATGTTAGTAGTGTATAGATTCCTAAAATGTCTCAACAGAATTTATACTTTTTGATATCAATGTGTATGTGTTGTGTTTGCAGGTGAATATCATCATGTCTGACATTGCAAAAGATAAAGCAGCTCGTTTACTGAAAAGGCGAGGCAGCTTGTCATCACTGAGCAGCCATGGGCTCATTGCAAGGGGGAAAGTAGAGAAGCAAAAGGAGTAAGTCAGATCTTTACATTATTCACTATGGCTCATTAGCTATTTATGTAACTTTTCCTATTTCAACTTTATTTCGGTATTCATTGATTCACACAACTAGATGAATAATGTTCATTTAGCATTTAATATTAAACTACTGATACAGTCATAGAGTTTGTGCAACCTGTCACTGGCACATCATCGACTCTACTTCCTGAGAAGATTACGGAGATTCGGCATCTACCCCCATTGTTGGCCGTGGGGGTAGATGATAACGAGTTAAACAGAGTGAAACTAGCAGAGGTCCCAGCACAGATCCCTGTGGAATGCCACTGGTCACAGCCTTCCAGCCAGAATATCAACCTTTGACCTTTGCCTTCTATGAATAATCCACTTAGACTATCCCTAACAATCCCTTATTTTCATAATGATAAGTGCAGGGGTAAAGTATTTAAATGGCAATTACTGCCTGGATGTATGGAATTATCTAGGAATTATAAATGTTTGTAAATATTTGCCAAGATAGATAAGTACAGTACAAAGTACAATTAGATGAGTGGGTTCATGTTCTGGAGAAATGAACCTACAAGTGCCAATTTACCTTTACTCTTTCCAGATGTTTTATTATTGTATTCAATGTTTCTGAACGGCATATAAAATGTCATCTGCGGTGCAATATGCCCTTCATTTCCTCAATCCATTTCACCATTATCTTCTGCATGGGTAAATCCAAATTATATTTGAAAACATTTTTTAAAACATTGTTTAAAATATGGAAATTGTTTGTAAAATACATCCTGTAACTTTGGGCCCCATATTGAGTTGGGCTTACAACAATAAAAGACAGAGTGCTGGAGTAACTCAATGGGTCAGGCAATGTCTCTGGAGAATATGAATAGGCAATGTTTTGGGTCAGGATTGTTCTGCAGACTGATTATAGTAGGGGAGAGAAAGTTGGTGGAGACAGGGCAAAGCAAGGCAAGCGATAGGTTGATATTTGTGTGGGGGAGTTGATGGGAAGATGGTTGGACAAAGGTTAGAGATGAAATGGTAATGGCTGTGAAATAAGAAGAGAAGAGGCGTGAAACATGAAGATAAAGAAAGAGCCACCCATGTCCCTTCCTCTCGCTTCACATTTCGTGCTTTCTGCACAAGCACTCAAAATAAGAGGTTCAGATCTCCAAAAACGTCCAGATCTCCCAAAAGGGATAATTATTATTTGCAACCTGGAGTATGGTATGCCGCTCTGGTTTCCCCCTTTACAGCAGCACCTTTAATCGCAGCATCTATTAGGATTCATGGCTGACCATTTAGCTCATTAATAAGCTTACACAGTCAATGTTTCCAGCACTGTTGAATTTCCCACATGTATCTCCTCAAACGCAATGCTTATGCATCAGTGTTCCCAAAGCACATTGCTCCCGAGATAATTCTTGTGGTTAAGTTCCTCAAAAAAATGTTCATTTTGTATTTGAGCATTATATTTTATAGAAATGTACACACTTTTTTGATATGTATATTTTCCTCCCACATTGCCACCGTGTGCACAGCTGCATGAGTACAGTGTCGTATATGGATGATCCGGGCCATCATGATGACATTCCCCGGTTGGCACTGCAAATGGAAAATACATATCAGTTAGGTGAGTTCAAGCCTTTCATAAGTTAATCTTGCAAAAACCAGTAATGCATCAAAGTACAAATTTTAGATGAGTCATAGCGTTATACAGCATTGAAACAAGCCCTTCAGCCCAACTCATTCATACCGACCAAGATGCCCCATCTCAGGTGGTCCCATATGCCTTCATTTGACCCATATTCCACTGACCCTTTCCTATACATGTACCTATAAAATGTCTTTCAAATGGTCTTTTAGTACCTACCTTAACTACCTCCTCTGGCAGCTTGTTCCATAAACTCATCATCCTCTGAATGGAATAAGTAGTCCCTCAGGTTTGTATTAAATCTTATCCCTCTCATCTTAAACATTTCCTCTTTTTTGATTCCCCTACTCTGGGTAAACGACTCTGTGCATTCACCCTATCTGTTCCTTGCATGATTTAACAGACCTCTATAAGATCAACTCTCGGCCTCATGTGCTCCAAGGAATACAGTCCTAGCCTGCCAAATCTCTCCCTTTTGACATCCAAAAACTAACACCTCGCACTTATCTGCCATGAACTCCATTAGCCATTTCTCAACCCACTTGCACAACAGATCGAGCCTACTGTAGATTTTGTTAACCATCTTCACTATCTATTTTACCACCTACTTTATTATCATCTGCAAATTTACTGATCATTCCTGTCGTCCCTTTAGTGTTAACTGGGATTTCAGTTTTGACTTGGTTCCCATTAGATAACACAATCTATCCAGCAACAAAGTGGTTCAAAAATAAAGATAATGAGGAATATGCTTAAAAGTGTGGATTATTACTGATGGTTACACATTCTGAAAATTGAATGCAGGCGATCGGTGCAGGAATGCTTCAACAGTATTTTACACTTTGAAGCTATTGTTCTATTAGTCCTTTAGAAGATCAGGAAGCATGAGAAGTCACAAAAATTATCGTGGCTATTCACTCAGCATGTGTTCTTCTTTTGTTCAGAATGAAAGTTCCAACACATTTCAACATTGTATCTCGATACAAAACAGATTTGCCAATTTGTGCAAGCAATTTTAATTTACGATTCCTCTCATGGTCTAAAATCAAAAATTTAACTCCCATTCATTTTATGATGCATTAATTAGGAGGAGATGGGAGATTTATTGCAGCAATTTCAGGTTCTTTAGCAACATTATGCTAATTTCAAAACTACTATCAACAGGTGGTTAGTAGTGAAGAAAACGTATGGTATGCTTAACTTGATCGAGCCATTGAGTACAAGAGTCATGATACAGCTCTATAATACTTTGATAAGGCTGCATTTGGAATATTGTGTGCAGTTCTGTTCACCCCATCACCAGAAGAATGTAGAGGCATTGGAGAGAGTGCAGAAGAGGTTGACCAAAATGTCACCTAGATTAGGTGGTATTAATTCCAAGAAAAGGTTGAACAAACCTGGATTGTTTTTTTTCCCAATTGTTTCTCCAAGGTGGAAATGTTCAATACTAGAGGGCATACCTCTAAGGAGTTAGGGGAAAGATCAAAGGGGAACCGCCTGTGGGGTGAGGTGGAGGCAGGTACGATAATGGCGTTTAAGAGGCTGAGAGAGGGGCACAGAGTTTTCTTGGGAATGGATCGATATGTATCGTGTTCAGGCTGATGAGGTTAATTTATGTTGGCATCATGTCTGGTGCAGATGTTGATCGAAGGGCCTGTTCCTGTGCTGAACTTTACTATGTTCTAAATCCAGTATTTATGTCATACGTGCCATTTATGTTTTAGCCCATTTCTCTAGCACCACACCCTTCTCCGAATTGATCCAAGCACTATTGGAAGCACGGAACCTCTTCAATTTTCTTGCAGTCAGCATTGCAAAGAGTATTGCAAAATGGAATAAAGATGTCATAGTCATATAGCGTGAAAACATGCCCTTCAGCCCGAGTAGTGCACGCCAATCAACATCCCCATCTCCACTAGTCCCATCTACCTGCATTTGGTTAATATCCCTGTAAAACTATCCAACCATGTACCTGTGTAAATGCTTCTTAAATGTAGTGATAGTACCTGCCTCAACTACCTCCTCCTGCCGCTTGCTTCTATCACTCTTTGTGTTTAAAAGAAAAATGGTGCCCCTCATGTTCCCATTAAATATTTACCACTTAAACGTATACCCTCTGGTTCTCGAATCCTTTACTCTGGGTAAAATACTATGTGCATTTACTCTTTCTATTCCTCTCATGTTCTTGTAAACCTATACAAGATTACCCCTCAACCTCCTGCGCTCCAAGGAATAAAGTCCTAGCCTGCTCGAATTCTCCTTATACCTCAGGCTGTCAAGTCCCGGCAACATCCATGTAATTCACCAGCTTAACAACAGCCTACCATGTGGAACCTTGACAAATGCCTTGCTGAATCCATATGTACACATCTACAGCTCTGCCCTCATCATCCTTTTTAGTCACATCTTCAAAAAACTCAATCAGATTTGTGAGATATGATCTCCCATGTGCAAAACCTTGCAGACGATCCATAATCAGCCCCTTTACATCTAAATCCAAGTATCCCTCAGAATACTCTCCAGTAACCTTCTGATCACAGATGTTAGACTCGCTGGCCTGTAGTTCCAAGGCTTTTCCCTGCAGCACTTGTTAAGTAAAGGCACAACATTTGCCACCCTCCAGTCTTCTGACACCTCACCGGTACCTAATGATGACTCGTAACTCTCAGCCAGGGCATCTGCAATTTCCTCTCTAGCTTCCCACAGTAGCCTCGGTTATATCTGCTCATGCCCGGGAGATTTGTCTACCTTCATACACTTTAGGACCTTCAGCTCCTCCCCAACTGTAATACTGACTGCCCTCAAGATACTTCTACTAATTGCCCTAAGTTTCCCAGTCCTCATGTCTTTCTCCACTTTAAAACGGGAGAAATACTCATTACGGATATTGCACATGTCCTGTGGCTCCACACAGAGTTCCCTGCTTTGATTATTAAGGGGCCCATTCTCTCTGGTTACCTTTTTTCCCCGGAATGGTTTTTTTTAAATCTCTTAGGATTATCCTTAATATTGTCTCCCAGATATATAATGTTCCTATTTGCCCTCATGATTTCCTTTCTTACCTTGCTCCGCAGTTCCCGAAACTCCTCCAGGGATGCGCTTCATCTCAGCTGGCTATCCCTGCCCGTGCCTCCTTATTCTTGACCAGAACCACATTCACTAGTCAACCAAGCTTCCTTACGCCCACCTGCTTTGCCCTCCAGCAGGAACAGACAGGCCCTGCACACATTTTAAAAACATCCCATTTTCCAGACATTTTTCTTCAAACCATCTACGGAAATCAACTGGAGCAAGTTCCTGTCTAATACCTTCAAAGCTGGCCTCGCCCTATTTAGAATTTGAACTCATGGGCCCACTCGGTCCCAATCCATAACTAACTTAAACCTAAATGAACAGTGGTCATTAGTCCCAAAAGGCTCATCCACAAATACTTCATCCAATTGCCCCTCCCAATTTCCGAAAGCGAGATCAAGTATTGCCCTCTCCCATGTTCCATGCAACATTAAGCCGCCAGTCCTGTCCCTCCCTTAACCAGGTTTCTGCAAGAATTTATTTCCACTCTAATATCATTTTTTTAAGAGCTAGTTAATATGTACGTAGCTGCGTTTTGCATACGGAGTTATTTATTATGTTTATATATTTAGTCAGATAATACTTTGGCTTTGGGTTTGGTTTTTCTTAGATGAGCGCTTATACTGGAGTTATAGCACAAGTACTTTGAGTTTTTATTGTAATTTGATCTCAGCAGATGGTTGGAGTTGTGGACAATGAGCAAGGCTATCAAAGTATATAGCAGGACATAGATGAATTACAGAAACGGGTGAAGAAATGGCAGATAGAGTTTAATCTGAGCAAGTGTGAAGTTTGCGGTTTGGGAGGTCAAATGTAAGGGGAAGGTATACAGCTAATGGAAAATCCCTTAATAGCGTTAATGTACAGAGGAATCTTAGGGTTCAACTCCATAGCTCCCTGAGATTAGTTTATCTTGGCATCATATTTGACACAGTGCGGGACAAATGGGCTGTATCTGTGTGTTCTATGTAATGTATTGGTGTTGTTATAACTTATATTTTATGTACTTGTATTTTCCCCCAGATGCATCTTCACTTTTATTCTTTCAAATCATGAATGCGTAAAAGCTAGTCTCCAGTCAATCTTGCTTATTCTTATTCTTACTTTTTTCTGCAGAACCATCAATACTTTTTCCAGAGGCCACTGTGAGCAATATTCTCAAAGATGTCCTGATGAGCTACTTGCAAGAGGAAAAATACGAACCTGAACTCTGCAGACAAATGACCAAAACTATCTCTGAAGTAAGGGGAATTTAACACTCTGCCTCCCGATCAAACACCTCCTGCCCCTTTACCAATACAACCTTTTACCTCAACTTAAGACACAGTGCTGGAGTAGTTGGACAATGGGTCAGAACATGGATAGGTGATATTTTGGGTTGGAACTTTCCTTCAGACTAATTGCAGGGGGGTTGGGCTGGAGGGGGAAGAAAGCTGGAAGAGAGGTAGGTTAGTTAACGCGCTGCAGGTAATAAGTGAACACAGGCAACGGGAGGAAGCTATTGATAAGTAGATTGATGACAAATGCTACAGTTGAGAAAAAAGGTGCCACACAAAACCATATAACCATATAACAATTACAGCACAGAAACAGGCCCTCTCGGCCCTTCCAGTCCGTGCCGACCATTTGTTTTCCCCTAGTCCCATCTACCTGCACTCAGACCATACCCCTCCATTCCCTTCACGTCCATATACCTATCCACTTTAGTCTTAAATGTTAAAATCGATCCTGCCTCCACCACTTCTGCTGGAAGCTCATTCCACACAGCCACCACCCTCTGAGTAAAGAAGTTCCCCCTCACGTTACCCCGAAACTTCTGTCCCTTAATTCTCATGTCATGCCCTCTTGTTTGAATCTTCCCTACCCTCAATGGGAAAAACGTATCCACGTCAACTCTGTCTATCCCTTTCATCATTTTAAAGACCCCAATCGTCCCCCCTTAACCTTCTGCGCTCCAAAGAATAAAGACCTAACTTGTTCAACATTTCTCTGTAACATAGTTGCTGGAACCCTGGCAACATTCTAGTAAATCTCCTCTGTACTCTCTCTATTTTGTTGACATCCTTCCTATAACTAGGCGACCAAAATTGTACACCATACTCCAGAATTGGTCTTACCAATTCCTTGTACAATTTTAACATTACTTCCCTACTCCTATATTCAATGCTCTGATTTATAAAGGCCAGCACACCAAAGGCTTTCTTTACCACCCTATCTACATGCGATTCCACCTTCAGGGTACTATGCACAGTTATTCCTAGATCCCTCTGTTCCACAACATTCCTCAATTCCCTACCATTTACCATGTACTTCCTATTTTGATTTGTCCTGCCAAGATGTAGCACTTCACACTTAACAGCATTAAACTCCATCTGCCATCTTTCAGCCCACTTTTCCAAATGGCCCAAATCTCTCTGTAGACTTTGAAAATCTACTTCATTATCCACAACACCACCTATCTTAGTATCATCTGCATACTTACTTATCCAGTTTTCCACCCCATCATCCAGATCATTAATGTACATGACAAACAACAGTGGACCCAACACAGATCCCTGAGGCACCCCACTGGTCACCGGCTTCCAACCTGACAAACAGCCATCCACCATTACTCTCTGACATCTCCCATTCAGCCACTGTTGAATCCATCTTGCTACTCCGCCATTAACACCCAAAGATTGAATCTTCTTAACCAACCTTCCATGGGGAACCTTGTCAAAGGCCTTACTGAAATCCATATAGACAACATCCACTGCTTTACCCTCATCAATTTCCCTAGTTACCGCTTCAAAAAATTCAAGAAGGTTTGTCAAACATGACCTTCCAGGCACAAATCCATGTTGACTGTTCCTGATCAGACCCTGTTTATCCAGATGCTTATATATATTATCTCTAAGTATCCTTTCCATTAATTTGCCCACCACTGACGTCAAACTAATAGGTCTATAATTGCTAGGTTTATTCTTTGAAGGATTGTAGAGTTGTGAATTGTGAAGCCAGAGGAAGGAATGCAGGTGGAGGGAGAGGGAAGAATCGGGTGCAAATCTAGGTGGGGAGCAGGGGATGAGGAGGTGAAAGAAAGGGGGTTTGAGCGGGCAGGCCCAGGATGAAAAGGTCAGTATGTGAATTGGAAGATGTTAAAATGGTTAGCAACCTGGAGTTTGGTACTTGGCTGACTGAGCACAAGTGTTCGATGAAACTTTGACTCCGTAAGTGGACGTGGAGGACAGTGAATCACTGGAGAGTACTAATATGCAAGGGCAGTTTGAGATTAAGAAGGAGAAGGTAATAGAGAGAGGAATATAGCATGGAAACAGGAGCTGTAACCAGTTGCCATGCAAACCGAGATGTCCCAGCTACACTTGTCCCACCTACCCACATTTGGCCCAAATCTCTCTAAACATTTCCTAATCTATTTACATGTCCAAATGTATTTTACATGTTGTTGTGGTATCTACTTTATACCTCCTCTGCCGCTCATTCCATATACCTACCAACCTCTGTGTTAAAAAGTTGCCTCTCGGGTTCATATTAAATCTTGCCTGTTTCACCTTAAACCTATATCCTCTGGTTGTTGATTCCTCTGCTCTGAGTAAAACACCCTGTGTGCTCACCCTGTCTATTCCCCTCATGATTTTTGACACCTCTGAGATCACCTGTACTTCAAGGAATAAATTCCTAGCATGCCCACCCTCTCCCTGTACCTCAGGTCTTCAAGTGATAGTCATAGAATGATACAGTGTGGAAACAGGCCCTTCGGCCCAACTCACCCACACTGGCCAACAATGTCCGAGCTACACTAGTCCCACTTGCCTGCGCTTGGTCCAAATCCCTCCAAACCTGTCCTATCCCTGTACCTGTCTAATTGTTTCTTAAACGATGGGATAGTCCCAGCCTCAACCACTTCCTCTGGCAGTTTGTTCCATGCACCCACCTCCCTTTGTGTGAAATAGGTTACCCCACGGATTCCTATTAATTTTTTTTTCCCCTACACCTTGAACCTATGTCCTCTGGTCCTCGATTCTCCTACTATGGGCAAAATACTCTTTGCATCTATCCTGTGCAAGTCCTGGCAACATCCTCGTAATTCTTCTCAGTACTTTTTAGCTTAACAACATCCTTCCTATAGAAGGATGAGCAAAGCCGAACACAATACACCAATGTGGTCCCACCAACATCTTATACAATGGTAACATACCATCCCCACTTCTATATTTGGTACATTGGCCTTCATCAGTCAGGGTACTGGGAGCCTTTTGGACCACCCAATCAACCAGTGATACCACTTTCAAGGAACTATGTACCTGCACTCCTAGATCCCTCTGCTCTACAACACTCCCCAGGGCCCTGTCATTCATTGTGTAGGTCCTGCCCTGGTTTGACTTCACAAAGTACAACACCTCACACTTGTCTGCATTAAACTCCATTAACCATTCCTCAGCCCATTTGCCCAACTGATCAAATTCTTGTAATTGTTGATAACTATCTTTGTTAATTATGACACAGCCCACTTCTGCATCATCTGCAAACTTACATTGAATGCTTTGTACATTCACTTTCAAATTATTGATAATAACCACAAACAGCAATGGGCCCAGCATCGATCCCTGGGGGACACATCGTTGTTCACAGGCCTTCAGTCCAAAAAACAACCGCTCACCATCATTACCCTCTGTTTCCTTCCATAAAGACAATTATTTATCTAGTCGGCTTGCTCTCCCTGCGTCCCATACAATCTAGCCTTCCAGAGCAGACTATAACGTGGAATATAATCAGATGCCTTGCTGGTCCATATAGAAAACATCTATGGCTTTTCCCTCATCAAGATTATTTTAACAAATTCAATCAAATTCAGAAGACATGATCTCCCAAGTAAAAGAAACATGCTGACTATCCCAAATTGGTGGCTTGCCTACCACCATTATTAGCTCATTGGTCCATGGTTCCCAGGCTTACAGGTGTTTGGGCTCTTGGAGAGTATGAAGGTGAAATAAATCCACAGAACCTGATGGGATTTATGCTGGAGTAACTCAGCGGGACTGGCAGCATCGCTGGATAGAAGGAATGGGTGGCATTTCAGTTCAGTCTTCAGAAGAGGGTCTCGATCTGAAACTTCACCCACTCCTTCTATCCAGAGATGCTGCCTGTCTGTCCTGCTGAATTACTCCAACATTTTGTGTCTATCTTTGGTGTAAACCAGCATCTGCAGTTCCTTCCTACACACTGATGGGATTCATCCCAGGTTAGTGAGAGAAGCAAAAAAAGGAGATTCTGGTCTTTGCGAGTAATGACCATCACAGGTGTCTGGGTCCAAAGATCCCTGAAGATAGCATTGCTCGTAGATAAGGCAGTTAACAAAGGCAATCGACAGGCAGATCTGCTGAGGTCCTGCAGCTGTTATCTTGCTGCAGATTTCATTGATATTTTACACTGGGATTGGATGACCACCTGTGGTTGAGAGGATTGATCAATGTGGAGGGGGCCACTGGTTCAATGGATACTTAACAAATAACTTTTTTGCTTATTGTGTTTAGGTTATTAAAGCTCGAGTAAAGGAACTCATGATTCCACGGTACAAGATTATTGTTTTAATCCACATTGGACAGCTGAATGAACAGAGCATGCGGATTGGCAGTCGTTGTCTCTGGAACGCCAACACAGACACATTTTCTTCTTTCTCTTTCAGTAATCGATCGCTTTTTGCTGTTGCTAATGTTTATGCCGTGTACTTTGAGTGAAATACGTCTGTGCAATGCAACGGAAACTTCAGTCAGAGAAAATATAAAACTCATAGAACAACAATTTTGGAAAAATAAATATGCCATTTGACATCATTGGTACTTAACATATCAAGACCATTTGCTGCCTACATATCCTTCATTTGTAAACTCTTTTCTAGCCATAGAAAAGTACAGCACAAGAACAGACCCTTCAGTTCACAATGTTTGTGCCAAACATGATGCCTGGCTGAAATTATCTGCGTGCACATGATTTGCATTCCCTGCATTTGCATGTGCCTACCCAAAAGCCTCTTAAACACCACTATTGTACTGTCATCACCCCTGGCAATGCCTTCCAGGCCCCCACCATTCCCTGTGTGTAAAAAAAAAAGAAGAAATAATTGCCCGGCACATCACCATTAAGCATTCCCCCTCTCACTTTATAACTATGCCCTCTAGGGTTGTACATTTCCACTCTGGGGGATAAAGGGTAGACAGTCTCTCATAATGTTTTATATCTCTTATCTCCCCTCAACTGCTGATGCTCCAGAGAAAGCAATCCATCTATTCAAGCACTCCCTGTAGCTGCAACCCTCAAATCCCATCTGCACCCTATAAAGCCTTCACATCTTTCCTGTAATGTTGGTACCAGAACAACACTCAATACTCCAAATGTGGCCAAACCAAAGTTCTCTCAACTTCATTTTGTAAACAAAGGAACAACATGAAACATTCTCCAATCCTCTGGTACGTCGCCTGTGGCTAGAGAAGAAACCAAGATCCTTGTCAATCCTTTTTTGCTTCTATCACTAAACTCTTCTTTGATAGTGCTTTGACTAAGAATGACTATTAGTATGCTGGCAACCAAAACTGTGCCTGAGATTCCTAACATGGTGTATTTATTACGTTAATAATACCAGGAAATTCAAGATAGGCTAATTTCAGATATGAATGAATAAGTTTATTGACCAAGTATGTACACATACAAGGAATTTGCTTTGGTGCTTCGCTCGCAAGTAACATGACATACAGTAAACAATTAAGAATAAAACATAAAATATTAAAACATTAAGAATAAAACATTATAATTTAAATATGTGAATGAAATAAAATACCAGAGCAAAAGGAGGCTACAAACTTTTGGTTGTTGAGTAGAGCTACTGCTCGTAGAAAAAAAGCTGTTTTTATGTCTGACAGTGGCGACTTTGACAGTCCAGAGTCGCATTCCAGAGGGAATTGCTTCAAAGAGTTTGTGCCCAGGGTCAGAGGTGATCTTACCCGCTCGCCTCATGGCCCTTGCAGTGTACAGTTCGTTAGTGGGGGGGGGCGAAGCCAACAACCTTCTCAGCTGATCGAACGATTCGCTGCAGGCTCTGGATGTCGTACTTGGTGGCTGAGCCAAACCAGACCATTATGGAGAAGGTGAGGACAGACTCTACGATGGCTGTATATAATTGGATCATCAGTGCCTGTGGCAGATTGTGTTTCCTCAGCTGCCACAGGCAATACAAGCACTGCTGGGCCTTTTTGACCGTGGAGTCCATGATGGATCCCCATTTAAGGTCCTTGGAGATGATGGTTCCAAGGAACTTAAAAGACTCCAGAGATGTGACTGGTATTGTTAATGGTGAGTGGGGGAGGGGAGGGGGGACTCTCCTAAAGTCTACTATCAATTCCACTGTCTTGAGACCATTGAGCTCCAGGTTTTTATGAAGGCGCCAGGATGGCAGCTGTGTCACTTCCTGTCTGTAGGAAGATTCCTCCCCATCCTGGTTCAGTCCAATCAGGGTTGTGTCGTCTGCAAACTTGAGAAGCTTGACAGAGGAGTCCGTGGAGGTGCAGTCATTGGTGTAGAGAGAGTACACAGCCTTGCGGTGCTCCTATGCTGAGGGTCTGTGGGTCCGAGATGTGCTTTCCCAGCCTCACATGCTGCTTCCTGTCTGTCTGGAAGTTGGTGAACCACTGACAGAGGGATTAAGGCAAGACAATTGGGAGAGTTGAGACTCAGAGTATCAAGTATGAGATCATGACTCTTAACAAGTAAAAGCCTTTAAGTTATTGAAGATCACAAGATTATTTAAGCAATTGTTGAGTATCTGTGTGTAGGGGAATCTTGAAATATCCATATTAAATATCTGGTGTGATCAGCCTCAGAAATTAATTATTTCATGCATTACATTATGAAATAACAAAAAAAATCCTTAAATTAATAACAATTGGGATGTGTATTCAAATAAATTTCAACTGTGGACAGACACACAATGCTGGAGTAACTCAGCAGGACAGGCAGCATCTATCAGCGTGGATAGAAGGAATGAGTAACGTTTCTGGTCAAGACCTTTCTTCAGACTGAGAGTCAGGAGAGAGGGAAACAGCGATATGGACATGTCAGGTGTGGATAAAGAGACATCAAAGGGGCTGTAGATCAGGGGAAATGTAGAATACTGGAAGTTAGGGAAGTCAATATTCATACCGCTGGGGTGTAAGCTGCCCAAACAAAATATATGGGAGTGGAGGAGGACCTGGACAGAAAGGGAATGGGAGGAGGAGTTAAAGTGGTTAGCAACTTGGAAATCAGGTAGGTTTAAGCAGACTGATCGGAGGTGTTCAACAAAATGATCGCTGAGCCTGTATTTGGTCTTGCCGCTGTATAGGAGTTCACACCTAGAACAGCGGATGCAGTAGATGAGGTTGGAGGAGGTGCAAGTGAACCTCTGCCTAATCTGACAAGACAAGTCAGAATCCTTGGACGGAGTCGAGGGGGGAGGTATAGGAACAGGTGTTGTACCTCCTGTGGTTCAGGGGAAAGTACCTGGGGAGGGGGGGTGGTTTGGGTGGGAAGGTACGAGTTAACTAGGGAGTTGCGGAGGGAATGGTCTCTGGAACGAGGAAAGGGGTGGAGATGGGAAGATGTGGCTAATGGTGGGATCCCGTTAGAGGTGGTGAAAATGTCAGAGGATTATGTGCTGTATGCAATGGCTGATGGGGTGAAAGGTGAGGACTAGGAGGATTCTGTCCCTGTGCGACTGGGGGGAGGGGGAGCAAGAGAGGAGCCGTGGCATATCTTTGATGGAAGGGGGGAACCCTCGTTCTGTAAAGAATGTGGACATCTCAAATGTCCCAGTATGGAACACCTCATCTTGGGCGTAGATGTGGCGTAGATGGAAGAATTGGGCGTAGGTGATAGTCTTTGCAGGAGGCAGGGTGGGGAGAAATGTAATCTAGATAGTTGTGGGAGTCAGTAAGTTTATAATAGATGTCAGTCGATAGTCTATCTCCTGTGATGGAAACGGTAGGGAGATGTCAGAGATGCTCCAATTTGAGAGCAGGATGGAGATTAGTAGTGAAGTTAATGAAATTTGTGAGTTCTGCATGAGTGCAGGAGGTAGCCCCGACACAGCCATCAATATAGCAGAGGTAGAATTCGGGGGTATAGCCGGTGTATGCCTGGAACAGGCATTGTTTATTACCCTACAAAGAGGTATGCATATCTTGACCATACGAGTGCCCATGGCTACACCTTGGATTTGGAGGAAGTGGGAGGAGTCCACCTGGGTAGTTTACACCCCCTCCAACCTTATCTACTGTGGTCAAGATGTGAACTCTTATACATTGGCGAGTCAAAACGTAGACCGGGCGATCATTTCGCTGAACATCTTTGCTACGTCCGCCTGAACCTACCTGCTAAACACTTTAATTCCTCTTCCCATTCCCACACTGACCGTTCTAGGCCTCCTCCATTGCAGAGTGAGGCTAATGCAAATTGGAATAGTATCTCATATTTTGTTTGGACAGCTTACAACCCAGGGCTTTGATTATTGATTTCTTTAAGTAACTTCAAGTAACCCCTGCATTCCCCCTCGCCATTCCTCTCCTACCCAAGCCACACCAACTTTAGTTCTCACCTAGCTACAGTTAGC
The DNA here is from genome assembly GCA_035221665.1 of Okamejei kenojei. NCBI lineage: Eukaryota > Metazoa > Chordata > Chondrichthyes > Rajiformes > Rajidae > Okamejei > Okamejei kenojei. Next base: position 35,305,304 of record CM069140.1, read on the forward strand.
CTGTTTCCTTTATCATTGTTACTTTTTTGCATATCTTTCATTCACTTGTTCTATATCTCTCTACATCATTGTCTATATCACTTGTCTTCCTTTCCCCTAACTCTCAGTCTGAAGAAGGGTCAAGACATCTTCTATCTTCATGCGTCTATCTTCGAGAAAATCTTGAAGGGCCGCATTTTTACACAGGGGTTTTTGTTCGTCTATATAAGGAGCTGCTAGAGGAAGTAGTTGGGAAAGGTACAATAAGAGGATTAAAAAAAACATTTGGACAGATACATAGACAGGAAACGCTCGGAGGGATATGGGCCAAATGTGAGTAAAAGACTCGCTTAGATTGGCCATCTTGGTCGGAATTGACGAGTTGTGCCGAAGTGTATGTTTCCACATGATTTAATGTCTCCTTTTGTTGGACCAGCGAGATTCGCTCTTATTCTGAATTTTGCCCTGAGTGATCACACTCCGTAACTCTGGGACTGTAAGACTCTCTCTTTCTCATTTCCTTTGCCCTCCTTCTCTCCCTGTTAACTCTCTTCAACCCCTCACCCATTCCCACATCCAGTCTATCTGCTGCCTGCAGCCCAATCCTTTCTGCTCACTCCAAAGGGAGTGCTGAGTTTCGTGTGCAGCCTTCTTTACAACACAAATTCATCGCCAAGTCCTCCGAGAACTGCTCAGGTCGCAAGACGATGAAACATAAATAAATATTCCTTTTTCTGTATGACTGCCTCCTTTTTTTTCCACATCCTTTATGAAAGCAGATTACCTCAGATGCTGGAAATATATTTTTTTCATTTAAGTGTCCCCGCCCACTATATTTTCACCTGAATCTCCATCTGCCCTTTGCTCGTTTAGATCTCCCATCTTGTGAGGAAGGAATTGCAGATGCTGGTTTAAACCTAAGATAGACACAAAAATCTGGAGTAACTCGGCGGGTCAGGCAACATCTCTGGAGAAAAGGAATAGGTGACATTTCAGGTCGAGACTGTTCTTCAGACTGAGAGTCAGGGGAAAGGGAAACGGGAGATATAGACGATGAAATTGAGAGACATAGAACAAATGAATGAGAGATATGCAAAAAAGTAACGATGATCAAGGGAAGGGTCCATTGTTGGCTGTGGGCTCGGTGATAACGGTTATGCAGACAATGAAACTCACCAGTGAAACTTCAACCTTGTTTCTATCCTCTCTCTCACTCTCCTGGTCGCGTCCTGAGAGGGGAGTGGCTTGATCAACATCTTCAATGGAGGGGAGTGGTTGCGAGCTGCAGCAGCTCACTTTAAAAGGTAGCTTCCCTTACATCGAACGGTGGTCACCTGGCTGGCGTGTTAAAGGCGCTCAAGGTTAGAAAGAGCATGCGGTTCATGGAGCCGTTGCTACCGTCCCTGCTGGCATTGTTGGTCACCTCCCAGGTCAGCCGGGAAACGCCGTCCATGTTGAGGCTGTGTGTGACGGGGAACTGATGTAGGCCGCGGTCTCTCGTGTGGCGTTTCACGCTGGAGAGAGATGGAGACAGGTGCAGAGGCTGCGCCTGGGGCCAGCGCTATTGGGGGGGGGTTGCACATAAGGTCATCGGGTCAAAGGGCATGACGCAAGGAGCAGCTTAATGCATGTGGAGGACATGGCTGTCTCGGAATACACAGTTAATACATGAAATGTGTTCTTTACCTGTTAAAAACTGCCGAAATGGTCAATTTTTGCGCTGTAAATAACTGTGGGTGCTGTCATTGAAAGCGGGAAGGTATCAGGTTTAAACTGGTGTTATCTCATGGTGTAGCATCTTTTACAATCCGCGACTAATAGCCACATTCATTGTCCAGACAGCACCATCTCAATAAGCCTTCGCTATATAAAGCAAACTCAAACTCAGAGCAATTTGATTGCAATATTGTGGGGTTATTTTTTTGGGTGACTGAGTGCTCAGAACCAAATACTCTAGTATCTTTGCTCTGAACCCGAGCACCAAGGTGTAAGCGGCCGAAGGAGCGCATCCCTCGGGACAGCCCCCACTCTCCCCCCCCCCCGGGGTCAGCACTGTCCGGCCACGGCCGCCCTTCGCCCCGTCACCCCCTGTGGGCCGCACAGTCACTGGCCGTGGGTCGGTAGCGCCCACACACGGGGCCGGGTGGAGCAGGACCGCGGCTCCAGGCAACGTCAGCTGCAGCAGAATTGGGGATGGTCTGCTCCCTCCGCCCACCCAGAGTCACTGACCACGCCGCACTGGCAACCAAGCACCCCCCCAAATCCCGGCCGCGGGGATAGATGGCCCGGGGTTAGTGAGTGTGCAACCAGTCCGGATGCTGGGTAGAAGAAAGGCCTGCTGTGCTGGCAGCCATAGTAAATGCTTACCTACAGTTAATTGCGTGTACTCCAGTTGGCGTTGCGAGGCAACAGTATGGGTCACGGGTCGTGACCTCAACGGCGTGCAACCTCCCTATACACGGTGAGCTGGTGCTTGCAATCCTGCGCAAAGCCATCCGACAGCTCCCAACTTTGCTAAAGTTTTGTCCGTATGGCACCTGTTGATCAAGTAGAAAGGAAATCCGTATTTTAGAGTCCACGGCTGCGCTTTGTCTTAAGTGTCGACAACGTAAATAAAAGTCTAAAACTTGAGTTTTTTTGCGTAATTAAAACATCAAAATCGCACAAACACTTACCAGAAAGATAAGATGATAATACTTAAAAAACAATTTCCACGATTCCAACGTTTGGAAATTAGCGCTCAGCAACTTCCTAAATCAGCGTGAATGGGTGAGCAGCACTTGGTGAGGAATGTCGTAACAACATAGTAGATGGGAAAATGACATCCAGGGTGTTGGCATTGTCATACAACAGTACAGCGCAAGAATAAGCCCTTCGGCCCACAATATTTGTGCCGAACATGATGCCAAGACCAACTCTTATTTCCCCGCATGTAATCCATATCCCTCCATTTGCTGCATATCCATCTGCCTATCCAAAAGACTCCAAATTCTCTGATTTGTCGAATCCAGTGAAAGCATGTTAAGACTTTCATTCAAGCATAATTGTTATATGGCATCAGAGCAGAACATAAAAATATCTGCAGATCTTAACTACAAACGGAACAAAACAAAGAAACTGTGGACTGAATAGTGAAACTAAAGGACTGAATACTGAACATAACCACACTGAAGTTAAACAAACTTTCTTATCTGTATGATGAACGAATGGGTGACTGACATATGATGAGAGAATGGGTCGACAGGGCTTGTATTCACTGGAATTTAGAATGATGAGAGGGGATCTTATAGAAACCTATAAAATTCTTAAAGGATTCGACAGGCTAGATGCAGGAAAAATGTTCCTGATGTTGGAGGAGTCCAGAACAAGGGGTCACAGTTTAAGAATAAGGGGTCGCCCATTTAGAACTGAGCTGAGGAAAAACTTCACCCAGAGAGTTGTGAATCTGTGGAATTCTCTACCACAGATGGCAGTGGAGGCCAATTCACTGGATGTTTTCAAGAGAGAGTCAGATTTAGCTCTAAGGGTTAAAGGAATCAAGGGATATGGGGAACAAGCAGGTACAGGGTACTGATTTTAGATGATCAGCCATGATCATATTGAATGGTGGTGCTGGCTCGAAGGGCCGAATGGCCTACTCCTGCACCTATTTTTCTATGTTTCTATATAGGGTTATTGAATACAGCTATTCAGGATGAAAGCTGCAGGGATTAATTTGCTGTGCAGCCAGCTGGCAATGCACTGTAGATATAGCTTTTGCAGCCCTGCTTATCAGAAACAACAATCATGTGAGTCGGTTGTACTGAGCTCCACAGAATAATGCCTCTACTCAAAGATACTAATCATAGTGAACTTCAATCCATTCTCTGCAAGACACTAATGTGCACGCTCCCACACCCTACTCTGGGGAAAAGACTCTGAGTATTTACCCTTTCTATTACTAGACAGTGAGAGGGGTAAAGTTTAATGGAGATGTGCGGGGCAAGTTTTTTTACACAGAGAGTGGTGGGGTCTGGAACATGCTGCCAGGGATGGTGGTGGAGACAGATGCGATAGTGGCGTTTAAGGGGCTTTTGCATAGGCAAATGGAAGTGCAGGGACTAGAGGGATATGGTTCATGTATAGGCAGATGAAATCAGTTTAATTTGACAGCAGGTTTGGCACAAACATTGTGAGCCTGAAGTCCAAAGTGTAGATGGTGAACAGGAAGAGAGAGAGGACTGTCCCCTGTGGGGCCCCTGTGTTGCTCACTACCATGTCCGAGACACAGTTCTGTAGCTTGACATACTGTGGCCGTCCAGTCAAGTAGTTGGTGATCCAGGACATCAATGGAGCGTCGACCCGCATCTTTGTCAGTTTTCTCTCGAGCAGTGCAGGCCGGATAGTGTTAAAAGCACTGGAGAAACCAAAAAACAGACTCTCAAGATTCCCGGCTTATCAAGGTGAGCATAGGAATGACGGAGCGGGTGGAGGATGGGTACCCTCAAACCTCACCTTTGTTTGGTAAGTGAACTGCAGGGGGCCCCAAGTAGGGTTTTACCATGGGTCGCAAGTGAGTGAGCACCAGCCTCTCCAGGGACTTCATGATGTGTGTGGTCAGTGCCACCAGTCTCTAGTCATTGGAAGAGCTGGGACACATCCTTTTTGGTACAGGTAATATGTCTTCCACACCATAGGAACGCACTCCAGGCTCAGGCTCAGGTTGACAATATGCTGGAGTACTCCGCACAACTGGCTGGCACACGCCTTGAGTACCCCACAGCTGACACCATCAGGACCCATGGCTTTGCCTGTGCAGAGTCTGCTCAGCTCTTTCCTCACTTGCTCAGCCTTGATGGTCAGGTGTGACAAAGAAAGGGCAGAGGAAGTGGACCAGGGGGATTGAGAGGGAGAATCTGTTGGGGATGAAGGGGGAGGGTGGGCAGAGACCTCTCCATCAAATCTGTTAAAAAAAACAGGTTTTAGTTCATAGGCCCAGTCCTGATTGCTTTCACTCTGCAGACCACTGGTCATCTTGCAGCCTGTAATGCACTCCATAACTGCTCCCCACATCCCTCATGTTGTTCTGCTGAAGTTTCAGCTCCAGCTGCCTTCTGTAGTCATCCTTGTCCTGTCTTTGTCTCACCTTCAGATCTTTCTGTAGCCGTTTCACTTCTCCATGTCACCAATCCTGAAGGCCCTCTTCTTCCGGTTGAGAAGGGCCTTGTCACTGGTGACCCAGGGCTTGTTGTTGGGGAAACAGTGTACAGTCTCCTCAGGGATAACATTATCCACACATAAATCTATGTAACTGGTAACACAGTCCATGCCACAGGAGTAATGGAACTCCATCCTTGTTCCATCTGGGGGGAGGGAAAGCAAGAGCAGAATAATGGGACATCGAGGAGATACGGGTGAGAGATCCATCTATGATGGCAGGGGAGAAACCATGTTACCATGTTGACTAATGAAAGAGGACATTTCGAATGTCCGAGAATGGAAAGCCTCATCTTGGGAGCAGATGCAGAAGAGTCTGAGAGATTGAGAGTAGAGGGATACAGTCTTTGCAAGATAACTGTGTGAGTCCATGGATTTGTAGTAGACATCAACAATAGTCTGTCCCCTGTGATGGAAACAGAGAAATCAAGAAAGTGGAGAGAGGTGTCGGATAGAGTCCAAGTGAATTTGAGGGCAGGGTGGAAGTTGCAGGTAAAGTTAATATAGCAACAAGTTCTGCATGGGTACAGGAGGCAGCACCATTGCTGACTATGCTGTTACAACGTCCCACACCATGGAAGGACGCAGAGGGTGATGGTGGAAGGTTGCTTCTCAGACTTTCTTGTCTATCATCCACGTTTCAAATGTTGACATCGCTGTCATCATCCATCCTGAAAAGGACGCAAGCTTCCAGCGACAATCAGTGGGAGCCGTCACTTGTTGCAATAGATAATGGTTGGAGTAGAATTAGCTCGGGATACTTCCAGTTTCCAGCCCCGCGACATGGATGCTTCTGCTATGGAGCCACCTCATACAGGAGACCTGTTACTAGTGGTGCACCTCAGGGTTCGGTGCTGGGCCCATTACTGTTTGTCATCCACATCAACGATTTGGATGAGAACATACAGGGCAAGTTTAGCAAGTTTGCTGATGGTATTAAAGTGCGTGGTTTTGCAGATAGTGAAGATGGTTTTGAAATATTGCAGCAGGATTTGGATCGATTGGCCAGGTGGCAAGAGGAATGGTTGATAGAATTTAATACAGAGAAGTGTGAGGTGTTGCATTTTGGGATGCAAAGAGGGAAGCATGATAAGAGACCACGTTACCCAATGCGTTCAGTGGAAGAGAATGCGGCACAGATGCGGTACATTGTTAGCGCCGATGGCGGCACCTACCGACGAAACAGACAACATCTTCTGCCTGTGAAGGAGCCAATCCCCCCACCTCCGGATCGTACAAGTTCATTTCAATCTGCATCTGGTGACCCTCGCATGCTCTTGCCTGCACAACAATCCATGCCTGTGACAGTTCCTCTGTCTGTCCCATCTTCGCCTGCGCTACAGTCACTTGCTTCGACCCCAGAGGCGTTGGTCCACTCCCCCACGGTGGTGAAATCACCAACTCTGTCCTCGGAGAAGAGGAATGGAGATGGCTTCTATCGTACACTTGCTGGTCATGTTAGCATGCCGCTCGTGAAGTATCCGGACTATGTTTGACTTTACATACGTCTGTCATTGGTTGTGATGTTTGCTTTGCTTAGTTATGGGTATACAGTGCTATTGATTCTTTAAGAGGGGGGGATGTCGATTAGTGGCTCATGTTATGAGTCATGCTTTTGTAGTGACGCCCACTAGCTTATTAGCGTTGCGGTCTACTGCACTCGGCAGTTTAAAGTGAACTCTCAAGTGAGAACTTGTAGTTGTTTACTCTAAATAAACAGTGTATAACCTGACATGACGTGAGGTCTTTATCATTACAAGGACTCTAAATCAACAGCAGGCCCCACACAGTAAATGGTAGGCCTCTGGGTAGTGTTGTAGAGCAGAGGGATCTAGGAGTACAGATGCATGGTTCCTTGAAGGTCGAGTCGCAGGAAGATAAGGTGGACAAAAAGGCTTTTGGTACTTTGACCTTCATCAGTCAGAGTATTGAGTACAGAAGTTGGGAGGTCATGTTGCAGTTGTATAAGACCTTGGTGAGACCGCATTTAGAATATTGTGTTCACTTCTGGGTACCATGTTATAGGAAAGATATTGTCAAGCTTGAAAGGGTTCAGAAAAGATTTACCAGGATGTTGCCATGACTAGAGGATGTGAGCTATAGGAAGAGGTTGAGTAGGCTGGGTCTCTATTCCCTGGAGTGCAGGAAGATGAGGGGTGATCTTATAGCGGTGTACAAAATCATGATAGGAATAGATCGGGTAGATGCACAGAGTCTCTTGCGCAGAGTAGGGGAATCGAGGACCAGAGGACATAGGTTCAAGGTGGAGGGGAAAATATTTAATAGGAATCCAAGGGGTAACTTTTTCACACAAAGGGTGGTGGGTGTATGGAACAAGCTGCCAGAGGAGGTAGTTGAGGCTGGGACTATCCCATTGTTTAAGAAACATTTGGACAGGTACATGGATAGGACAGGTTTGGAAGGATATGGACCAAGCCCAGGCAAGTGGGACTAGTGTAGCTGGGACATTGTTGGCCGGTGTTGGCAAGTTGGGCCGAAGGGCCTGTTTCCACTATGACTCTATGACTAAATGCTGCTCACCCATTCACGCAGATTTAGTAAGTTGCTGAGCGCTAATTTCCCAACGTTGGAATCGTGCAAAACGGTTATTAAGTATTATCATGTTATCATTCTGGTAGGGTGTTTGTGCGATTTTGAAGTTTTAATAATGCAAAGTAACTCAAATTTTAGACTAACATTTATTGTGCACTCTAAAATACCAAGTTTGCTGCTTCAGCATATAGACATAATTTGGTCAATGCTGCAGCCTACCTGACAGCAAAGATGCAGTAGGTGGGTCACCGATTTTTTCCAAATATTTGGCTCATTACTCAAATCTCCCCCGTTCGATGAAATTCGTTTTGCAAGTTGAGATCCCAGGAAGGACGACTTCTCATTGTCTGCCGGTAACCCAATAAAAAAAAGGATTTGAGATTTGGTGGCCAAAACATGTCAACAGCAAACTTAATTTATAAATGCAATATAGTCCGAACAATTCAAAGCGACCACAATCACATTATAGTGTAGTTATAAATTATTAGAATTTTAATTAAAGTTAGATCTACAAAGCTAACCGTGATGTCGTAGGTATGTTACAATACTTACCTTGAGAGGCGCTGCAGTTCTGTCACTGCCCGCGTGCGCGACTTTGGAGCCTTTGAGAGGGGGAGGGTTTAAAATGCGGTATTTCGGAAGCCAATTCAAATCGATCTTGAACAGGCTATTTAGTTGATGAAGAAAAATCGCTTTGACTGCTGTTCTCTGAAGTGATTTTTAAACTGCGCTTGCTAATTTAATTGCTGTAGTAAATTTAAAATCATCTTCTAAAGCCGTGAACGCCGACAACGGGACGGACCTCGCGTAGGGGATAAGGCAAAGTACAGTTTATTTTTTCATTAAAAAGTGCGTCTTAGGATACCTTTAATCAAAATTTCATGTTGTGAGAAGATTATTTATTCCCCATACAAACCGGTAGTATTTTTCCTGCCGATATGGGGTTTAAATTCACCACAACCGCAACGTTCCAATTGATCGCGTTCCAGAAAATCCCACTCGCAAGATGATTTAAATGGCCATTAATTTACGGGAATTAAACATTAAATTCCTTCCATTTGGCCTATAAATTAATGACAATGAGATTTAAAAATCATGTTATATTGTGAATTCTTGTGTGAATGTTATTTGGACACAGGCTATTTAAAAATGTTCATCTTTTCTTAAGATATTGATAGATGTTTAGATCTAGTAATTGAATTTTGTAATTAGCTACAATTAGAAACATAGAAAAATAGAAATTAGTTGCAGGAGCAGGCCATTCGGCCCTTCGAGCCTGCACCGCCATTCAATATGATCATGGCTGATCATCCAACTCAGTATCCTGTACCTGCCTTCTCTCCATACCCCCTGATCCCTTCAGCCACAAGGGTCACATCCAACTCCCTCTTAAAAATGGCCAACAAACTGGCCTCAACTACCTTCTGTGGCAGAGAATTCCACAGATTCACCACTCTCTGTGTGAAAAACGATTTTCTCATCTCGGTCCTAAAAGACTTCCCCCTTGTCCTGGACTTCCCCAACATCAGGAACAATCTTCCTGCATCTAGCCTGTCCAACCCCTTAAGAATTTTGTAATTGGGTAACTAACTAATTATATGCTTTAATTTCAGGTCATCCAAGTAAGATTGTTTCATATTTGTTTCAGAATACTTCAATCTACAATAACTGAAATTTTCTTTCAGTTCTCTTAATTTTTAAGAAAGTTATGGGCTTTTGACTGTCCTCGATCACAGCTTTTGTGTTAAGTCAATGGAAAAGCAATAGGGAACAAGATGCTAATTTCCGAGTATGAAAGGCCATAACTTTTTTAATACTGAAGATATGAAAGTGAATTAGATGTCAAATTAAACTTCTTTTTGTGCTTTATCTGGTGGGATAAATTGCAGACTTGATTTTTTAAATCTCAAAATTTTGTAACATTGCTAGATGTTGCTTATCGAAAATTTCGTGGATATTCTAAACAATATTCCATGTTCTGTCGTACTTACGTAGTTTTATTTTCCGCAGTGTTCAAAATCAAATGGCAAATCAATTGGAAGAAAATGCTTACTTATATCAGGGGGAAACAAAATAACGCCATCACATTGACGTTGGGTGCAAAACGTGCTTAATAGCAACCCCGATCAGAGAGTTTCCAATGCAAGTGCTCCAGTGTTTATGGGACTAAGCTTTATGGGGTAAATGTTCGGAGCTGTAAGATGGCTTTGCGCGGGATTGCGAGCACCAAGCAGCTCACCGTGTACAGCGCTGCCCCCCGCCGCCGCCTCTGCACCTGTCTCTGTCTCCATCTCCCTCCTCCAGCGTGAAGCGCCACACGAGTGGATCATGGCATTCTTCAGGTCCACGTCGCACAGCTTCATCGGGGGCGGCAGTCCCAGGCTGACCCGGGACACGGCCACTAACGCTAGCAGGTGCGGTAGGAACAGCTTGGTGAGCCACATGCTCTTTCTAACCTCGAGCGTCTCTAACACGCCAGCCAGGTGAACACCGCTCGATGTGGGGAGAGCCACCTTCAGGCCACTCTTTTAAAGCGAGATGCTGCCCACTCCCCTCCAATGAAGATCTGGAAGAAGCCACTCCCCTCTCTGGACGCGACCGGGAGAGAGAGAGAGAGAGAGTGAATAGAAACAAGGTTGATGTTTCACTGTCGTCCTGGTGAGTTTCATTGTCTGCATAACTCGTTATCACCGAGCCCACACCCACTGATGGACCGCTTCCTAGATCATCGTTACTTTTTTGAATATCTTTCATTCATTTGTTCTATGTCTCTCTATTTCACCGTCCTTCTCTCTCGTTTCCCTTTCCCCTGACTATCAATCTGAAGAAGGGTCTCGGAGTACAACACAGCACTCCCTTTGGAGTGAGCAGAAAGGATTGAGCTGCAACAGATAGACAGGATATGGGAATGGGGGAAGGGTTGAAGAGAGTCAACTGGGAGAGGGGGGTGGGAGATTGCAACCTTCACGTGGTCCGCCCTGTTTCGACCAATGCAATCAACCTGGCGTGCACAAATAAGATCAAATAGAACAATTTGTCTTACAACTTTAGTCTGTGCACGCCATACTGAAGAAGAAGAAGAAGAAGAAGAAGGGGGGGGGGGGGGCATAGGAAATGGAGAAACGAGAGTCTCAGAATCCCAGAGTTACGGAGTGCGATCACACAGGGCAAATTGCAGAATAAGAGCGAATCTCACTGGAAGAAAAGGAGACATCAAGTCATGCAACGCGGACACAGGCTCTTCAATTATGACGAAGATGCCGCATTTAAGCTGGTCCCTTTTTACCCACATTTGGCACATATCCCTCTAAGCCTTTCCTGTCCTGATGGATTTAAGAGAGAGTTAGATAGAGCTCTAGGGGCTAGTGGAATCAAGGGATATGGGGAGAAGGCAGGCATGGGTTATTGATAGGGGACAATCAGCCATGATCACAATGAATGGCGGTGCTGGCTCGAAGGGCCGAATGGCCTCCTCCTGCACCTGTTTTCTATGTCTATGTCTATGTCCATGTAGCTGTCCAAATGTTTTTTTAAAACCATGTGATGAATGAATACTTCCTTGCATATCGATATACCTTTCCAAAAGCCTCTTCAATGCACTCCCATTTCTGCCTCAAGCACCAAACCTGGCAGTGCATTCCAGCCACTCACCACCCTCTGTGTTCATAACGATTAGGGGTAGAATTAGGCCATTCAGCCCATCAAGACTACTCCACCATTCAATCATGGTTGATCACGCTCCCTCCTAATCCCATTCTCCTCCCTTCTCCCCATAAAATCTGACACCTGTACTAATCAAAATGTTGACTCGCACATCTCCTTTAAACTTTACTCTTCTCACCTTAAAGCTCTACTAATTGCTTTTTCCATCCTGAGACAGAGGTTCTGATTGTCTATTATGCTCTTCATGATTTTATATACTTTTATCTCTGCAACCTCCAGCGTTCCAGAGATAACAATCCAAGTCTGTTCAACCTCTCCCTATGGCTAATATCGCCTGATCCACACAACACCCTGGTAAACCTCCAACACAACCTTCTTGGAATGGGGTGATCAGGACTGCATGCAATATTCCAAATGTTGCTTAACCAAAATCTTATAAAGCTGCATCAAGACATCCTGACTCATACAGTGGTTGCAAAAGTTTTCATATCCCTTGAACTTTTCCACATTTTGTCACGTTACAACCACAAACGTAAATGTATTTTATTGGGATTTTATGTGATAGACCAACACAAAGTGGTGCATTATTGTGAAGTGGAAGGAAAATGATACATGGTTTCCAAATTTTATTACAAATAAAAAACTGAAAAGTGTGGCGTGCAAAAGTATTCAGCCCCCCTGAGTCAATACTTTGTAGAACCACCTTTCGCTGCAATTACAGCTGCAAGTCTTTTGGGGTATGTCTCTACCAGCTTTGCACGTCTAGAGACTGAAATTTTTGCCCATTCTTCTTTGCAAAATAACTCAAGCTCAGTCAGATTGGATGGAGAGCGTCTGTGAACAGCAATTTTCAAGTCTTGCCAGAGATTCTCAATTGGATTTAGGTCTGGACTTTGATTGGGCCATTCTAACACATGAATATGCTTTGATCTAAACCATTCCATTGTAGCTCTGGCTGTATGTTTAGGGTCGTTGTCCTGCTGGAAGGTGAACCTCCGCCCCAGTCTTAAGTCTTTTGCAGACTCTAACAGGTTTTCTTCCAAGATTGCCCTGTATTTGGCTCCATCCATCTTCCCATCAACTCTGACCAGCTTCCCTGTCCCTGCTGGAGAAAAGCATCCCCACAGCATGATGCTGCCACCACCATGTTTCACAGTGGGGATAGTGTGTTCAGGGTGATGTGCAGTGTTAGTTTTCCGCCACACATAGCGTTTTGCATTTAGGCCAAAAACCTCAATTTTGGTCTCATCAGATCAGAGCACCTTACTCCACATGTTTACTGTGTCCCCCACATGGCTTGTGGGAAACTGCAAACGGGACTTCTTATGGCATTGTTTCAACAATGGCTTTCTTCTTGCCACTCTTCCATAAAGGCCCGATTTGTGGAGTGCACGACTAATAGTTGTCCTGTGGACAGATTCTCCCACCTGAGCTGTGGATCTCTGCAGCTCCTCCAGAATTACCATGGGCCTCTTGGCTGCTTCTCTGATCAATGCTCTCCTTGCCCGGCCTGACAGTTTAGGTGGACGGCCATGTCTTGGTAGGTTTGCAGTTGTGCCATACTCTTTCCATTTTCGGATGATGGATTGAACAGTGCTCCGTGAGATGTTCAAAGCTTGGGATATTTTTTATAACCTAACCCTGCTTTAAACATCTCCACAACTTTATCCCTGACCTGTCTGGTGTGTTCCTTGGGCTTCATGATGCTGTTTGCTCTCTAACAAACCTCTGAGGCCTTCACATAACAGCTGTATTTATACTGAGATTAGATTACACACAAGTGGACTCTATTTACTAATTAGGTGGCATCTGAAGGCAATTGGTTGCACGGGATTTTATTTAGGGGTATCAGAGTAAAGGGGGCTGAATACTTTTGCACGCCACACTTTTCAGTTTTTTATTTGTAAAAACATTTGAAAACCATGTATCATTTTCCTTCCACTTCACAATTATGCGCCACTTTGTGTTGGTCTGTCACATAAAATCCCAATAAAATACATTTACGTTTGTGGTAGCAATGTGACAAAATGTGGAAAAGTTCAAGGGGAATGAAAACTTTTGCAAGCCACTGTATACTCAATGCACTGACCTATGAAGGCAAGCATACCATATGTCTTTCTTACCACACTATGTACTTGTGTTGCCACTTTCAGAGAGCTATGGACTGGGACCCCAATATGTCTCTGTACATCAATGCTGTCGAGGGTTATGCCATTAATTATGGCAGTTTTGAGCACTATATTTGAGAAAAGACGTGCTGGCATTAGAGAGGGTCCAGAGGAGATTTTCGAGCATGATCCCGAGGATGATTAGTTAAAGTATGAGGAGCATTTAATGAGTCTGGCCTGAACTCACTGGAGTTTAGAAAGATGAGGAAAGACCTCATTGAAACCTACCGAATAATGAAAAACCTATTGAGTGGACATGGAAAGGATGTTTCCAGTAATATGAGAGTCTAGAGCCAGAGGGCACAGCCTCAGAATTACATAGCTTTAGAAAGGAGATCAGGAGGAATTTATTTAGTCAGTGGGTGGTGAATCTGTGGAATTCATTGCCACAGACGCTGGGGAGGCCAAGACATTGGGTATTTTTAAAGCAGAGATGGATAGGATCCTAATTAGTATGGGTGTTGCAGGTCAAGGGAGATGGCAGGAGAATGGGGTTGAAAAGGAAAATAGATCAGCCACGATCAAATATCAGAGTAGACTTGATGGGCTGAATGGCCTATGTCCTCTGCTCTTGAAGAGCATCAAGGTGGATAAACGACACAAAAAAGTGCAAGGTGTGGTCTCACCAAGGCTCTGTATAATTGTAAACACATATATTTGCTCCTGAATTCAAAACGTTTGTGCAATGTAGGCCAATATTTCATTTGCATTCATTGTGACGTTCAATGAGTCACACAAAGACTGCAACTGGAGATGTAACAAATCTCCAGTAAACAGGCAGAGACCTGGTGGAGGATTCTCACCTCGCTGAATGACAGGAGAATAATCCCAAACTCAAAAAACACTTTTTTTGATGGTTTTAAGAACAAAAGTAATAGCAGTGATTTAATATAATTTCAGTAATTACAATTGTATATTTTACTTCAATATTTTGCGTGTAGATATTAAATTACACATTTACAATGGGAGCACATTATGATGTGCAGGTCTCGTCTAAATGATATGGTGGGACAATGTAACTCACATGGATGGTCGAGCAACCTATGAGCTCAGAACATGCAGTCTCTCAAAATTATTATTGTGGGAGATGACTTCTGTGTACACAAATACCACCAGTCATTGATTCATGGAACAAAATGACTTTGTCCAAGTTTTTGATATGTGACAGATAACAGTCCTTGATCTCTGGTCCAGGAAACTTAAGTTCACGTGAACTGATGCCCAGTGTGATGAGGTGCAATTAACATTGCCCCATCGTCTGCACATTTGAACAATGCATACAAGATCGCCTCGTGATTATGTTAGTGATCAAATGATATATCTCTTAAGCGGCCACCTGCTGAGAGTCAGGAGTCTGTGATCTGTAGATAGTACTGTTTGGTTACATGACTATTATTTTAATGTGAGCATTAATTACTGCTTATACAGTAAATCCTCACAATAACAGACATGGGGGGAGGGAATAGAGGATGGTTTCCGATATAACCGAGTGAGGGGGTAAACTGTAATCCAGAGCTGGGTGGAAAGAAACGCAGTGTTGGTGGGAGGGGTTAAACAAGCAGGAATTCACAGGCCACAGAGACCCTGGCTCCAGATGCGGTGCGCCAGTGACGGGTCCGGTCTTCATGCTGATCTCCTTCTCCACGCCCACAACCCGAAATACATCATGTGCTGCCGTGGGGTCATCTGACAGAAGTGGGGAGGCAGTGTAACGGGAGGCTTGGTCCACTATCAAGCCTCATCCCAAATCAACTCCTGTCTATATATATCTTATGTTTCAGAATCCTCTCTGGTAACTTGCCTACCACAGATGTTACGCTCACTGGTCTTTAGTTCCCAGGCTTTTCCGTGCAGCCATTCTTAAGTAGAAGCACCCTCATCTTACAGCACCCAACCCATGTCTAATGATTCATTTATCTCAGCCAGGGTGCCTGTAATTTATTCTCTAGCTTCCCTCATTGTCCTCAGATCTACCTGATTAGGCCTTGAAGACTTATCTACCTTTATATGCCTTAGACGTTCAATACCACCTTGATCATAATATGGACTGTCCTCAAGACATTTCCATGGGAAACTTGTCTTATCTTTCTCCACCGTAAAAACAGAAAATACATTCTCATTGGGGACCTTGCTCGTCTCCTGTGGGTCCACATGGAGATGACTACTGCAGATTCAATGGAACCCTATTCTCTCTCAAATTAGCCTCTTTCCTTTAAGGAACATAAAATCTCTTTGGATATTTAATAATATCCAAAGTTATAATATCCAGAGCTATTTCCTTTCCCCTTTTGCCCTCCTGATTTCCTTCTTTAGTCAGCTCCTCAGTTCCTGAAAGTCCTTCAGGGATACATTTGATCCCAGCTACTATACCCATCCCATGCCTCCTTCTTTTTCCTGATCAGAGTCTCAATTTCGCTCGTCATCGAAGCTTCGTTACTCCCACCTGCATTGCCCTTCGCTGTAACAGGAACATGCATGTCCTTAACTATTGTCATAATTTTAAAAGCATCCCACTTCCTGGACCTTCCTTTGCCCATAAACAACCTCCAGTCAACTTTTGAAAATTCCTTTCTAAGGCCATCAAGTTGGCTTTGCTCCAGTAATGACATCGGGGGCAGTACAAGGGTGTGGCTGAAAGAGGATCAGAGCTGAGAGTTGATCATCTGAGGATACAGATCCTACCAAAAAGACAGGCATGTGAGCAGTGCGGGCTGGGCAACTGTTGGTAATCCAATTGTTAACAAGATATGACATAGGATCAGAAGATGTAGAAGCCTTTGGGTAGAGTTAAGAAACTGCAAGGGTGAAAATAACTCGATGGGAGTTTTTCACAGGTCTCCGAATAGTAGCTAGGTTGTAAGGTACAAATTAAATAAAGAGATAGTAAAGGCATGTAAAAAGGGCAATGTTGAAATCATCATGGGGGATTTCTACATTCAGGTAGACTGGGAATATCAGGATGGGATGAATCCCGAGAGAAGAAATTTGTAGAAAGGCTATGAAATGGCTCTTTAGAGCAGCTCATGGTTGAGCCCACTAGGGGAAAAAACTATTCTGGATTTGGCGTAACTGCACCAGATTCGATTAGGATGCGGAAAGAAAAGTAACCCCTAGGATCCAGTGATATGCAACTTGAGAGGGAGAAGTAATTGGATGTATCACGATCGCTGCTGAGTAAAGGTACTTAGATCATTGAACATTACAGCACAGGAACGGGCCTTTTGGCCCACAATGTTTGTGCTGAAACATGATGCCAAGTGAAACTGATCTCATCTGCTGCACATGTTCCATATCCCTCTATTCCCTGTGCTTCCATGTGCCCATATAAAAGCCTTTTAAATGCCACTATTGTATCTGCCTCCGTCACCATTCTGGGTAATCCGTTCCAGGCTCCCAATAATCTCTGTGTAAAATATCTGTCCTGCACATCTCCATTAAACGTTCCCCCTCTCACCTTATAAATATGCCCTCTTGTGTTGGGCATTTACACCCTGGAGGAAAATAAGTTCTGATTGTCTACCCTATCTTTGTATTTCCTAATTTTATATACTTCTATCACGTCTACCCGAACCTCCAACGTTTGCAAGATGCAAACCACTGGTTAGCTGCCAAAATAGGATGTCCAGGTTGCAATTTGCCAAGAAGTACTTAAAAGAGCAACCACAGTTCTGGAAAAAGGTCTTGTGGACAAATGAGGCGAAGATTAACTCATATCAGAGTGATGGCAAGAGCAAAGTATAGAGGAACTGCCCAAGATCCGAAGCACACCACCACATCTGTGAAACACGGCGGTGGGGGTGTTATGGCCTTGGCATGTTTGGGTGCTGAAAGTACTGGCTCACTTATCTTCATTGATGATACAACTGCTGATGGCAGTAACACAATGAATTCTGAATTCTGCTCAAGTTCAAACACATGCCTCAAAACTCATTGGCCGGCAGTTCATTCTACAGTAAGACAATAATCCCAAACATACTGCTAAAGCAACAAAGCTTAAAAATGGTCAATTCTTTGAGTTTTTCAAAGCCAAAAAATGGCCAATTCTTGAGTGGCCAAGTCAATCACACGATCTGAACCCAATTCAGCATGCCTTTTATATGCTGAAGAGAAAACTGAAGGGTACTAGCCCCCAAAACAAGCATAAGCTAAAGATGGCTGCAATACATGCCTGGCAGAGCATCACTGGAGAAGACACCCAGCAATTGGTGATGTCCATGAATCGCAGACTTCAAGCAGTCATTGCATGCAAAGGATATGCAACAAAATACTAAACAAGACTACTTTCATTTACATGACATTGCTGTGTCCCAAACATTATTGTACCCTGAAATGGGGAGACTCTGTATAAACACTGCTGTAATTTCTACATGGTGAAACCTAAATGTATAAAAATGGCATTTATTAAAATCTGACAAAGTGCACTTTAACCACATGTGATTTTTTCTATTACAAATCTCAAATTATGAAGTACAGAGGCAAATATAAATGATGGGTCTTTGTCCCGAACATTGTGGAGGGCAATGTAATATGGCAAAGATTAGCGAAATAGTAGAGGATTGGGAAGCTTTTAAAAACCAACAGAAGGCAACTAAAAAAGCAAAAAGCATAGAAAAGATCAAATATGAAGGAGTATGTATGTCATATTCACGTATGTAATGATTACAGGACATGGACATGCCCAACAGACTTGTCCAGATATGTAAGTGAGGTTCAAAAATATTCTCTCCTCAACCTAGCACATCTATGTCTGGGCTGCCCATTCACCTGTCAGTTTTGTGTCCTTGTTTGCCTGGATCCACTGTCCTGAGCCTCAGCGTACTACGTGTGGAAACAACACATGCAGAAGAAAATGGATACAAGGAACTGCAGATGCTGAGTAACTCAAAGAGTCAGGCAGCATCTCTGGAGAACATGGATCGGTGACATTTCAGGACGTGACCCATCTTCAGACTGATCTCACCTCATAATGACCATTAGTTGTTCACATATCTGCCATACTTTTATTTGTAGCAGCAATATTTTAAAATTAAACATAGCCATAAATTCATCCTATAAAAATAACGGAAGTATAGATTTCAGCGAAGCTACAGATTAAATAAAATAAAACGGCCAGTCGTATTTCTGCTTTTAAGTGCTAAACAGTGAAGTCTGTTGGACAGATTGCTTGTGATAACTGTTGTTGAAAAAATGATGTACTATTATCTCTCCTTCTGCTGAAACCAATTTTATTCAGTTATTATTTACCAATTTTATGAAAATGGTTTTATTCACGTATAATCGCAACAGAAAACATCAACAGGTGGCTCACCACCACCTTCTTGTGGACAGTTACACATGGTGATAAATGCTGGGGTATTTAGCAGTACCAATATATCAAAAAGGAACATCACAGACAATCCTATTCTGCACTCTCCTGTGATCTTTGTAAAACAAAGAACTGCAGATGATGGTTAATATACATAAGGACACAAAGTGCTGGAGTAACTCAATAGGTCAGGCAGTGTGTCTGGAGAATATGAATATATGACATTTCGCATCGAGACCCTTCCTCGAACTGAATTCTGAAGAAGTGTCTCGACCTGAAATGCTACCAATCCATGTTCTCCAGAGATGCTGCCTGACCTGCTGAGGTACTCTAGTACTTAGTGTCCTTTCGTGCAATTTTTATTTGTGTTTGCTGTACAGTGATGAGGTGTAGGAACACAACATTTCCACTCTCTCAGGAGAATTAGTCAAATAATTTAATCTTATGCGATTGCCTATATTTATATCTGGCATAGGCCAGAGTTAGAACTGTTTGACCAGTTCATCATTATTTCATATTGGTTAAACTGGCTTAATCAATATTAGTTTGGGGATACACTGTGGAAACAGGCCCTTTTGCCCACCGATTCCACGTGACCAACGATCAGCCATGCGCTAATTCTATTCTACACAATAATAGCCCTGTCCCACGGTGCGAGTCGACCCACGAGTTATCCCGAGTTAAAGAAAAAATCAAACTCGTGGTTTTCTACGAGATTCCAAGTTTATGTTCATGAGTTTCAACAAGTTCCCACGTGTATGTGTATGTTTACCGTTTACTTCTCATTTCTGCGATGTACCAAGTTCCCCTCCCGAGTTACTCTTGAGCCAACAACGATACCGACGTGTGGAAAAATCATCACAGGACAAAAATGATGTCATGCAGTTTTCTTTTTCACTATAAAAAGTCTCCCATGTTTAAATGTCTTAGGGTTACAGAATCAAGGGATATGGGGAGAAAGCAGAAACGGGGTACTGATTTTGGATGATCAGCCATGATCATATTGAATGGCAATGCTGGCTCGAAGGGCCGAGGGCCTACTCCTGCACCTATTTGCTATGTATTTATCCCTTTTAAATGTTTTGACATGCATTTCAGGATTCCAGCATCTGTCTTTTCCAATATCCCTTTCCCTGTATTTCTCTTGGGCTTTTCCTCTCTTTCCCCAACTCCTATCTCCTCCATATGCCAGTCCATCTGAGTGTAGATATGAAGTTCTTCTTGGCTGTCTATCTGTATGTGTGGACATTCCATTAAAAGTCATCTATGATCATTATGATGGATTTAAGAGAGAGTTGGATAGAGCTCTAGGGGCTAGTGGAGTCAAGGGATATGGGGAGAAGACAGGCACGGGTTATTGATAGCGGACGATCAGCCATGATCACAATGAATGGCGGTGCTGGCTCGATGGGCCAAATGGCCTTCTCCTGCACCTATTTTCTATATTTCTATGTTTCTATCATTATCTCACAATCCTTCAGGTGTTTTTGCCACTCATTTCTCATCGAGCCATGGGTTCATACAACACAGAATAGACATGGTGGGCTCCTCCGCCCACCGTGTCTATTCCAACCATAGCCTTCCTGACCAATATTCGAGGTCTGGTCCATATACTTTGTAAACCTGCCTCCGTCGCGTTCTCAGATGGCCTCTATTCCGCCTGCTGCTCACGTTAAATCTACGCCCTTTGATGAGTTCAATTAATCTGATTATTGTCTGTCCTCATTCATTTCATGATACGTTCACTTGAGCAGCGTGTGTCACTGCTCCAGAGACCCGGGTTCGATTCTAACCTCCGGTACTATTTTATGGAGTTTCCCCAAGTGCTCCCTTTCGCTCCCCGCACGCTGCTTTGTTGTACCAACCCATGATTCGATGAGAAATGAATGGCAGAAACACCTGGAGGACTGTCACCTTCCCCGATGTGTCGGTGAGTGGTCGAATGGGGCGCGGGTGGGAAATTGATGTGAATGCGGGCAGAAATGTGATTGAGGTAAATGAGTGTTTGACGGCTGGCTCAGTGGGCCTGTTTCCGCCCTTTGGGACATTTTCACCAGGTGTGTGCGCTGCCATACGCGAAGCTTCGCTATTTGTAAAGGTTTCTTATGTAATGTACTTTTTAAAACTCATCGAACCCGAGTTTCGGGATTTTTCAATATATAGGCTGACGGTTAGTACATTTCTCACCCCTGTTTATTCATCGCTCGGCAGACTGTATTTCAGGGATATCATATCCTGCGGTACACAAAAGGCTGGAGAAACTCAGCGGGTGCAGCAGCATCTAAGGAGCGAAGGAGATAGGCGACGTTTCGGGTCGAGACCCTTCTTCAGGGTGGGGGAGGGAGATAGTGCGACTAGGGTGGGGGAGGGAGATAGAGAGAGAGAGAGAGAGGGGGGGAATGACAGGGCCCGAGGGCTGAGGGAGAGGTGGGAAGGGGAGGAGACAGCAAGGGTTAACAGCATTGAGAAAATTCAATGTTCAAGCCCAAAGGATGCAGACTCCCCAAGCGGAATATGAGGTGCTGTTCCTCCAACTTGCGGTGTTGCTCACTCTGGCCGTGGAGGAGGCCCAGGACCGAGAGGTCGGATACGGAATGGGAGGGGGAGTTGAAGTGCTGAGCCACCGGGAGGTCGGGTTGGTTAATGCGGACCGAGCGGAGGTGTTCGGCGAAACGATCGCCAAGCGTCCGCTTGGTCTCACCGATATAGATCATCTGGCATCTGGAGCAGCGGATGCAGTAGATGAGGTTGGAGGAGGTGCAGCTGAACCTCTGTCGGACCTGGAAGGACTGCTTGGGTCCCTGAAAGGAGTGGAGGGGGGAGGTGAAGGGACAAGTGGCATTTCTTGCGGTTGCAAGGGAAAGTGCCCGGGGAAGGGGTAGAGCGGGAGGGAAGGGAAGAATTGACAAGGGAGTTGCGGAGGGAGCGGTCTTTGCGGAAGGCAAAAAGTATCCTGCACTGTTTTATCCGTGACTGCGGATGGTAGCGAACGACACCAAAGGATATTCTCCTTCGTGTTGGCAAAGTTTTGCAATTGCTTTATTTTTCACATAAAGGCGACATTTTTAAGAGTTGGTGTGGTTCATTTCATTTTCAAATAATCTTATTCAAACAAGAGATGGACAGAAAAAGCTGAAGTAACTCAGCGGGTCAGACGGCATCTCCGGAGAAAAGGAATAGGTGACGCTTCGGGTCGAGACTCTTTTTCAGCGATGCTGCATGATCCGCTGAGCTACTCCAGCTTTTTGTGCCTGTCTTCGGTGTAAACCACCATCTGCAATTCCTTCCTATACTTATTTAAACAGGAATGCATTCACTCCCCACCCCCCCCCCCGCCCCACTAAACACATCAAACCTCTGAAGAAGTAATGTGAAAGGCACATAAACAAGGGAAGTGACCTGTCCTTGGAAATCTGGAAATATAGGTTGTTGGTCGCTCTATTCCAAAGGCCAAGGTGAGATTCTCACAGGTGTCTCCAGCATCAGGGGACCATTCCTGACAGGCAGACTTGGCAAACCTTTTTCTACTCACCTTTTTTTTCCCTGTCCAGCTGCCGAGTTAAGAGTACCCACTAGTTAATACGGTAAACTCACGAGTCACTACGGTAAACTCGCGGGCTACTACGGTATTACAATGAGTTTAAAAGTATCAACATTTTCCTTCAAGAGTATATTTGACTCGTGGAAATCTTTCAACATGTTGAAAAATTTTAACGAGTTAGCACGTTTCCCGAGTACCTGCCGTTAGCGTTACGAGTCGTTAAGTTACGTCCACGAGCTCCGATGTTCCCGCTACGTTCATTCTACGTGATTACCACGAGTTTGATTTGTTTTTAACACGGGATCACTCGTGGGTGGACTCGCACCGTGGGACAGGGGTTTAAGGACAATTCATAAAAGCGAATTAACCTGCAAACCTACATCTGGAGAAATCCTACACGGTCACTGGGAGAATGTACAAACTCCGTACAGACAGCACCCAGAGTCAGGATTGAACCTGGGTCTCTGCCATCGTAAGGCAGTGTATCGCTGAGCCAATGAGCCGCCCCTTAGTTTAATCTCACTTTAGACTATATGCCTTTAAACTCAAGCCAACATGGGCGTAGAGTATAAATTTATAACGCCTGGCCGCAGGTTTTCAGAAGCTCTTTAACTATGTTTGAAATATACCACCGGGTGGCACTTTGATGGCAGCCTCGCCTTTTTTTGTTATTTTTTGTGTGTTTAAAAAGTTTGTGTTAATGTTCTCTGGTTTGTTTTATGTGCGGGGTGGACGGGGGGAAACTTATTTTGTTGGAGATGTGATTGGTTTCCGGATCGTATCTCCAGTTGCTCTGTGGCCTAACATCGTGGAGCAGGAGGCCTGCTCGGGACTGACTTTGAGCCCAACTGCAGGGCGTGGACTTACCATCGGAGCAAATTCCTTGCCCAGGATCGATGTTCCAACCGCAGCCTGCGGACTTTAACATCAAAGAGCTCGTAGTCTCGGGTTGAGACCGACGTCGGGAAGCTCCAAAAGCCGCACAACGTTCGACTTGCCTCGACCCGGGGTCAGATCGCCCGGTGCGGTGGAGCTAAGATTCCCCCCCGATGCAGGAGCTTGATCGCCCCAATGAGAAGGCCCGCAGCCGGCTACAGGAGTAAGGTCAGGGCTGCCAACTCTCACGCATTGAGTGTGAGACTAACGCATTTGAGGAAATTTTCACGCTCTCACCCTCAAAGTTCTCACACTCAAAAAAATATATTTTTTTAAT
The DNA here is from genome assembly GCA_035221665.1 of Okamejei kenojei. Classification (NCBI taxonomy): domain Eukaryota; kingdom Metazoa; phylum Chordata; class Chondrichthyes; order Rajiformes; family Rajidae; genus Okamejei; species Okamejei kenojei. The sequence continues at coordinate 35,328,922 of CM069140.1, forward strand.
ATATGAATAAATAAATAGTCACACTTCACCACACTCACCAATGAGAATAGTTTTTTGTCGGCGGGTTCCCCGTAAAGAACGAGAAATTTAATTGACTTAAGCCCATTGCACACTATTTTAAAATGGCAATGTAGCCAAAAATGCTGGAGAAACTCAGCGGGTGAGGCAGCATCTATGTCTGAGTTTGACCCTTCAGACTCAAGCATTTCTCCAGCAGTTTTGTCTACCGCTCTATAGATGCTGCTTCACCCGCATTCACATTCCCGTTCAGATCGTGTGATAGGTGAGACACGGTGGTGGTCCCAGCATCGACCCCTGAGGCACTGCTCACACCTCCCACCCTCACCTCCGGCAGCTCTGTGTCCGTCGGCCGCTCTGCCCACACCACATGGAGTTTTAGCCCCGGCCTGGAGCCAGGAGCGGACCGGGGGAGTGGGGGCGTCGGTGCCGCCTCCGGAGCCGCGGGGATGAATCTCGGGCTATAGCTCCGCTCCGATGCCCAACCCCCGGGTCACTGTCCCTCACTTCCCCGGACCCCAGCTGGACACAGAACACCTGGGCCAGACCGCATTCCCGGGGGGGGGGGGGGGTGGGAGAGAGGGAAATGCTCCCCGGACATCGCCAAGTCTCCACTCACTCCAGTGTTGTTGCCGCTTCACTGACCCACTCTCACACACAACCTAACACACACACACTGGCACACACAAGGTTTAAAGGGATTTGGGCCAAATGCGGATAAATGGGACTAGTTTAGATGGGGTATCTTGATCTGCATGAACAAGTTGGGATGAATGTCCTGTTTCCATGCTGTAAGACTATGACACATTTTAGAAAGGGTGCAATTGCTCTGGAGGATCCAGTGCGATTTATGAACATATTGGCAGGGCTGAAATTTTTGTTTCACTTTGAAGAAAGATTTGATAACTGGAATTATATTCTGTGCTGCAACGGCGGTGAAGAGACTTAGTTGAGGTGAATAATATTATGAGAATAGGACCTGTTTCGCTTAATAAAGAGTGTAAGAAGGAACTGCAGATGATGGTTTAAACTGAAGATAGACACTAAAAGTTGGAATAACTCAGCATGTCAGGCAGCATTTCTGGAGAGAAAGAATAGGTGATGTTTCGAGTCAGACTGAAGAGGTTGAAAACCAGCAATAAAACACAATGACTGGAGATGTGTGTTATCCAACTAAGGGCAGAAATCAGAATCATGTGCTCATCTTTATTGACGTGACACCATCTATATTACTAAAAGTCTGATCTTGACCGCTTTTGGCTCGCTGTGTTGTGATTTCTGAGAGACCGCCGCCACCTACGGCCGTCGCTTTTGGCCACCTCGCGCAGAGCCCCCCTCTGCCTTCCTGGACCGGAGGATTTTTCCCATCGATGAAAAATCAGAGAGATATTAATGTTTTTAAAAAATGTGCCATTCTCTCTGCTACCCCTACTGGTGGGAGGGGGGAGGGACTATAAAACCTGGAAGTGGTATGCCTCACTCAGTCTCTGCAAGATGGAGGAAGCCAGAGGATCACGTCTCTCTGAGCTCTGAATAACACTGAACACATGTCTACTCAACTTTGAGTGCCCTTAATGTGGTTTGAAAATGAAAATATGGTTGGTTTGAAGTAAAAAGGCACTGCCTGCAAATGGTTGTTTGGGTTGAAGTAAAAAGGCACTACTGCAAATGGTGGTTTGGGTGCTTTGGGTTGAAGTTAAAAGGCACTACTGCAAATAGTGGTTTGGGTTAAAGTTAAAAGGCACTATTTCAAATAAAACGCTACCACTTACGGCTGTGATTTGTGGCCATCTTACTCAGTCCCCCTCCGCTCAGCAGGTGTGTAGAGGATTCTTCCCATCAATGAAAAATAAAAATGTTATTAGTGTTTAAAAAATGTTGAGAATCTCTCTCCTGTCAATCACGCCATGAAGGCCACACCTTTTCCGCTGGGTGGGGGAGGGGTTATAAAACCCGGAAGTGTGGGTGTGGTTCGGTCTCTGCATGATGGGGGAGGGAGAGGTCACGATTCTGTCTGAGCTGTTAATCAACTGAACACACTGTATGTCTACTGAACTGAGTTTGGTGTTTTGTGTGGTTTTATGGTGGTTTCACCCTGCTTCAAATGGTATGGAACTGCACTTGAATGTGGTGGCCTTGCACCCTGCATGAAATGGTATGAAACTGCACTGAATTTGGTGGCCTTGCACCCTGCTGAAAGTGGTATGAAATTGAACTTGAATTTGGTGGCCTTGCATCCAGCTTGAAGTGGTATGAAACTGCACTTGAATTTGGTGGTCTTGTACCCTGCTTGAAGTGGTATGAAACTGCACTTGAATTCAGTGGCCTTGCACCCTGCTTCAAGTGGTTGGAAACTGCACTTAAATTCGGTGGCCTTGCATCCTGCTTACACAGAAACATAGAAAATAGGTGCAGGAGGAGGCCATTTGGCCATTTGAGCCAGCACCGCCATTCATTGTGATCATGGCTGATCGTCAACTATCAATAACCCGTGCCTGCCTTCTCCCCATATTCCTTGACTCCACTTGCCCCTAGAATTCTATCCAACTCTCTCTTAAATCCATCCAGTGATTTGGCCTCCACTACCCTCTGTGGCAGGGAATTCCATAAATTCACAACTCTCTGGGTAAAAAAGTTTTTTCTCAGCTCTTCAATGACCTCCCCTTTATTCTGAGACTGTGCCCCCTGGTTCTGGACTCATCCAATATTGGGACCATTTTTCCTGCATCTAGCTTGTCCAGTCCTTTTATAATTTTATATGTTTCTATAAGATCCCCCCTCATCCTTCTAAACTCCAGTGAATACAGCCCTAGTCTTTTCAATCTTTCCTCATATGACAGTTCCACCATCCCAGGGATCAATCTGGTGAACCAACGCTGCACTGCCTCAATCACAAGGATGTCCTTCCTCAAATTAGGTGACCAAAACTGTACACAATACTCCAGATGTGGTCTCACCAGAGCCCTGTACAACTGCAGAAGAACCTTTTTACTCCTGTACTGAAATCCTCTTGTTATGAAGGTCAACAAGGATACCCAGGTATCGCTGTACCTCTCCCTTACCTAACCTAACGCCAATGAGATAATAATCTGCTCCCTTGTTTTTGCCGCCAAAGTGGATAACCTCACATTTATCTATATTATACTGCATCTGCCATGCAACTGCCCACTCACTCAACCTGGCCAGGTCCCCCTGCAACCTCCTAACATCCTCTTCACAGTTCACACTGCCACCCAGCTTTGTGTCATCCGCAAACTTGCCAGTGTTGCTCCTAATTCCCTCTTCCAAATCATTTATATACAGTGGCTTGCAAAAATATTCATACCCCTTGAACTTTTCCACATGTTGTCACGTTTCAACCACAAACGTAAATGTATTTTATTAGGATTTTATGTGATAGACCAACACAAAGTGGCGCATAATTGTGAAGTGGAAGGAAAATGATACATGGTTTTCAAATCTTTTTACAAATAAAAAACTGAAAAGTATGGCATGCAAAAGTATTCAGCCCCCTTTACTCTGATGCCCCTAAATAAAATCCAGTGCAACCAATTGCCTTCAGAAGTCACCTAATTAGTAAATAGAGTCTACTTGTGTGTAATCTAATCTCAGTATACACACAGCTGTTCTGTGAAGGCCTCAGAGGTTTGTTAGAGAACAAACAATGTTCCTGGGGCATCATGAGGCCCAAGCAACACACCAGACAGGTCAGGTTGTGGAGAAGTTTAAAGCAGGGTTAGGTTATAAAAAAAATATCCCAAGCTTTGAACATCTCACGGAGCACTGTTCAATCCATCATCCGAAAATGGAAAGAGTATGGCACAACTGCAAACCTACCAAGACATGGCCGTCCACCTAAACTGACAGGCCAGGCAAGGAGAGCATTGATCAGAGAAGCAGCCAAGAGGCCCATGGTAACTCTGGAGGAGCTGCAGAGATCCACAGCTCAGGTGGGAGATTCTGTCCACAGGACAACTATTAATCGTGCACTCCACAAATCGGGCCTTTATGGAAGAGTGGCAAGAAGAAAGCCATTGTTGAAACAAAGAAATAAGAAGTCCCGTTTGCAGTTTGCCACAAGCCATGTGGGGGACACAGCAAACATGTGGAGGAAGGTGCTCTGGTCTGATGAGACTAAAATTGAAGTTTTTGGCATAAATGCAAAACGCTATGTGTGGTGGAAAACTAACACTGCACATCACCCTGAACACACCATCCCCACTGTGAAACATGGTGGTGGCAGCATCATGCTGTGGGGATGCTTTTCTTCAGCAGGGACAGGGAAGCTGGTCAGAGTTGATGGCAAGATGGATGGAGCCAAATACAGGGCAATCTTGGAAGAAAACCTGTTAGGGTCTGCAAAAGACTTGAGACTGGGGGGGAGGTTACCTTCTAGCAGGACAACAACCCTAAACATACAGCCAGAGCTACAATGGAATGATTTAGATCAAAGCGTATTCATGTGTTAGAATGGCCCAGTCAAAGTCCAGACCTAAATCCAATTGAGAATCTCTGGCAAGACTTGAAAATTGCTGTTCACAGACGCTCTCCATCCAATCTGACTGAGCTTGAGCTATTTTGCAAAGAGGAATGGGCAAAAATTTCAGTCTCTTGATGTGCAAAGCTGGTAGAGACATACCCCAAAAGACTTGCAGCTGTAATTGCTGTGAAAGGTGGTTCTACAAAGTATTGACTCAGGGGGGCTGAATACCTTTGCACGCCACACTTTTCAGTTTTTTATTTGTAATAACATTTGGAAACCATGTATCATTTTCCTTCCACTTCACAATTATGCACCACTTTATGTTGGTCTATCACATAAAATCCCAATAAAATACATTTACGTTTGTGGTTGTAATGTGACAAAATGTGAAAAAGTTCAAGGGGTATGAATGCTTTTGCAAGCCACTGTATGTGTGTCTGTATGTATGTGTTGCGGCCCCAACAACGAGCGTTGTGGCACTCCACTCGCCACTGCCTGCCATTCTGAAAAGGACCCGTTCACTCCTACTCTTTGCTTCCGGTCTGCCAACCAATTTTCTATCCATGTCAACACCCTACCCCCAATACCATGTGCTCTAATTTTAGTCACCAGTCTCCCGTGCGGGACCTTATCAAAGGCTTTCTGAAAGTCTAGATACACTACATCCACTGACATCCCTTCATCCATTTTACTTGTCACATCCTCAGAAAATTCCAGAAGATTAGTCAAGCATGATTTCCCTTTCATAAATCCATGTTGACTTGGACTAATCCTTTTACTGCTATCCAAATGCTCCATTATTACCTCTTTAATAATTGACTCCAGCATCTTTCCCACCATCAAAGTCAGGCTAACTGGTCTGTAATTCCCCGTTTTCTCTCTCGCTCCTTTTTTGAAAAGTGGGATAACATTAGCTATCCTCCAATCCACAGGAACTGATCCTGAATCTATTGAACATTGGAAAATTATCACCAATATGTCCACTATTTCTAGAGCCACCTCCCTGAGGATCCTGGGGTGCAGACCATCAGACCCAGGAGATTTATCATCCTTCGGTCTCATTAGCCTACCCAATACTATTTCTCGCCTAATGAAAATTACTTTCAGTTCCCCTACCCCATTAGATCTTCTGTCCTGCAGTACATCTGGGAGATTGTTTGTGTTCTCCTTCGTGAAGACGGATCCGAAGTACCTATTCAACTCTTCTGCCATTTCCTTGCTGCCCATAATTATTTCACCCGTGTCTGCCTTCAAGGGACCCACATTTGACTTTGCTACTCTTTTTCTCTTAACATATCTAAAGAAGCTTTTACTGTCCTTCTTTATATTCCTGGCCAACTTCCCTTCGTACTTCATCTTTACAGCCCGTATTGCCCATTTTGTTTCCTTCTGTTGTCCTATGAAAGTTTCCCAATCCTCCGGCTTCCGGCTACTCTTTGCTGTGTTATACATCTTTTCTTTTAGTTTTATTCTATCACTAACTTCTCTTGTCAGCCACGGTTGCCTCCTACTCCCCTTAGAATCTTTCTTCCTTTTTGGAATGAAATGATCCTGCGTCTTCCGGATTATGCCCTAAAATTCCTGCCATTGCTGTTCCACCATCATTCCTGCCAGGATCCCTTTCCAGTTTACTTTGGCCAGCTCCCCTCTCATGCCTTCATAGTCCCCTTTGTTCAACTGCATCACTACCAATTAGTGTCTTCTTGCCTTTACAATTCAAGTGGTAGGAAACTGCACTTGAATTCGGTGGCCTTGCACCCTGCTTCAAGTGGTAGGAAACTGCACTTGAATTTGGTGGCCTTGCACCCTGCTTGAAATGGTAGGAAAATGGATTTGAATTTGGTGGCCTTGCACCCTGCTTGAAATGGAATTTCAAGGAATAGACACAAGTCAACTGCCAGCCCACCAGCCGTGAGTGAGCTGCCAGCACATCAGGCTTGAGGGACTGAGCTGCCAACCCAAGAACCCATACCAGCACTCCAGAAAGCCCCCCCACTGCCCACCAATATTGGAATTGGTGGAGAGGTGGAATATTGCGTCGTGTGAACACCCTCCCGTGTGAACATGTGACCCAACGGGTCCCACTTAGTCTAGTAATAAATACATTACAGAAAAAAAAATTAATGTGGTAACACGGTGGTGCATCGGTAGCACCACCTGTCCAGATTTGATCCTGACTATGGGTGCTGTCTGTACAGTATTTGTACATTCTCCTTATGACCACATGGTTTTCTGTGGAAATTCCAGTTTCTCCCACATCTGAAAGAAGTGCAGGTTTGTAGGTTAATTGGCTTCTGTAAATTGTCCCTGGCGTGTAGGATACAACTGGTGTATGGTAGATTGAGGTTGGTGTCGACTTGGTGGGCCGAAGGGCCCGTTTCCATATATATGTTTTACATATATATCTTAATTTCATTGAACCATATACGGTTGAATATGTGGCATTATTTTCATCTTGTTTCTATCCTTACCCTTTGACTATAGAAACAAGATGAAAATAATGCCACATATTCAACCGTATATGGTTCAATGAAATTAAGATATATATGTAAAACATATATATGGAAACGATTATATAAATTAAATTAAGATATATATGTAAAACATATATATGGAAACGATTATATAAATTATAATCTGATTTCCATACATGAATATACCAAGGTCATTCATGTGCTGCACCTGTTGATCAGAGCCTGGCTGTACTGTGGAATGTAATTAGGAATGTAATTTAGCCTAACCTTATTCATACCTAATTCAATTTGAAGCATAAATGTTGCATCAATAAGTTAAAAGTATGCACCGGATTCCACAATTTCAAACTGAAAAATGCCAAAGCTTCCTACCCTCCTCCCACACCGTCCCTCCCTCGGTCGCTGCACTCCCTCGCAATTTCTCACCCTCACCTCTCACCCAATGTTGGCAGCCCTGGTAAGGTTGTCCCGTCAACGGAAGGTTAGAGGCCCCCAATCACTGGAGGACAAAGAAGGGAGAGATTGAACTTTTATTCACCTTCCGTCACTGAGGAATGCGGAGGAGTCACTGTGGTGGATGTTCATGTTAAAATGTATTTTGTGTGTTCTGTTGCTTTTTATTGTATGACTGTATAGCAAATCAAATTCCTCGTATGTTGCAAAATATACTTTGCTAATAAAGTATGATTATGATTACTGCCTAACTTTCCAAAACTTTGGTTTCATTTACTCAAGCAAACATCATTTTGATTTACAACTTAATCTAAAATTAATCTTTGCTAAAAATATTGTGGAACTATTTTCCATTTGTACGATCTGAATGATAATCTCAAATGGTGATTGTAGAATCATTGTAGATTGTAAAACCTTGTAGAATCCAGATGATTTTCAGTCTTTTGAAGTAATTACAATGAGTAAAGTGATGCATTATGCCAAGCAATGCAGACAAATATTTTTCCATTGTTTCTCAGATGCCAACATTGAATCGATTTAAATCTTTCAGCACTTAGAATCATACAGCACAAAAAAATGCCCTTCAGATCAACTTGCCCATGACCACCAAGATGGCCAATCTACCCTAGTCCCACTTGCCTGTGTTTTCCAATATCCCTCTTAACCTTTCTTACCCATGAACCCGTCCAGATGTCTTTTAAATGTTGCTATAGTATCTGCCTGAGCTATCTCTTCGGGCCTGTTCCACATACCCACCATCCTATGTGTCCAAAGGCTTTCGCACTGGTTCCTATTAAATCTTTCTCCTCTCACCTTAAGCTATGACCTCTGGTTCCCGATTCCCTACTCTGGGTAACACACTCTGTGCATTAACTTTATCTATTCCTGTTATGATCTTATCCACCTCTAAAAGATCACCACTCATCTTCATACTCCCTAAGGAATATAGTCCTAGCCTGGCCAACCTCATGCTTTAGTTTAGTCACTCATCTCATGACCACATCCTCGTACCTTTATGCACCTCTCAAATAGAGGCACAAAATTTGCCACCTTCCAGTCTTCTGGCACCTCAGCCATGTCTAATGATGATTCATATATCCCAGCCAGAGCACCTGCAATTTCTTCCATAGCATCCTTAGATATATCTGATCAGGCCCAGATGTTTTATCTACCTTTATACACTTTACGATATTCAGCACCTCCTTGACTGTAATCTGGACTGTCCTCAAGACACTTCCATTAACTGACCCACATTCCCCAATCTTCATGCCTTTCTCTATGGTAAATACAGAAGAGAAATATTAATTGAGGACCTTGGTCATCTCCTGCCGCTCTGCAAAGATGAACACTTTATTTTCTGAGGGGCTCTATTCTGAGTGCAGGTAGATGGGACTAGGGGAAAACAAATGGTCGGCACGGACTGGAAGGGCCGAGAGGGCCTGTCTCCGTGTTGTAATTGTTATATATGGTTATATATATTATATATATATATATATATTATATATATATTCTCTCTTCTTACCCAATTTCCAATAATCTTTTAATTTCCTTAATATTATGTCTTAGTTTAGTTTAGAATGGAAACAGACCCTTCGGCCCACCAAGTCCACACTGACCATCGATCACGCATACACAAGTTCTATGTTGTCTGCCAGAATTAGCTCCTGCCCACTTTTTGCCCTCTTTCAGGTATACCATTTCTTTCAGGTATGTTGCTCAGTTCCTGAAACTCCTCCAGGGATATTCTTGATCCTAGCTGCCTATACTTCATGCCTCCCTTTTCCCTGAACAGAACCTCAATTTTACTTTGGAGTCACGTGAGTGACTACGTGAAGAACCCCGTACAGCCGTTCGTGCGTCATTGCGTCAGACGCTTTCGTGCAGTCGACTGTAGAGCAGCGCAGCTCCTCCAACGGTAAGTCTATAACTTCATGTAAGTGCTATTCCTTACCTGTTGTAGGTCTCCTGCAGGAACCTCCGAGGTTTTTGCGGGATGTTAGCAATGGCCGACGAGGGAACCAGCCTAGGGCTTTGGGGGAAAACCCTGGTCCGACCGCGGAAGCGGAGAGCTGGGAATGTCGTGTTTGTAATCGGAGTCACTGATAACGCGGTCAGTGACTCCACACGTTGGGTTACCGGGGAGGGGATACCAAAGAATCGTGCGGTTCCAGACCGCAGTAGTCCCCAGGAGATGGGGCTAAACTGACCTAAACGGTGAGGCTGGGTTCCCGGTGGAGGGGAAACCCAAGTATATGCAGTTCCCAAACCACAGTAATCCCCAGGATATCGGGACAACTGACAAAAAGAGTCAGTACAATTAGGAAAGATGTTGGGAGATTTCCCCTCTGGGAATGAATTTAGAGACACTCCTTCAGCAGGAGTTGGGTTAGCGCGGCTTAATGTGAGAGCCGTGTCAGCAGTAAAGTTTATGGCAATGTCAGCCTATTGGAGAGGCTGTGCTAGCAGCACCTTTGGATAGGCTGCTTCATGGGGATGCCAAGTTATGGCAGTGCCAGCCTATGGGAAAGGTTGTGCCAGCAGTACCTTTGTTCAGGACTGCTAATGGGGATGCCAAACTATGGCAGGCAAGCCTGTTGCAGAGGCGGTGCCAGCAGTACCTTTGCTCAGGACTGCTCCAGGGGAATGCCAAGTTATGGCAGGCTAGTCTATATGAGAGGTTATGCCAGCAGCATCTTTGCACAGGGCTGCTTCATGAGAACGCCAAATCTATGGCAAATACTGGCCTATGGGAAAGGCTGTGCCAGCAGCACCTTTGTTCAGGGCTGCTTCATGGGCGCCAGCGGTACCTTGTTCAGGGCTGCTTTATGGGAATAGCTGTTTAGTAGGGTATTCCCATTTACAGTGATCATGGGGGATGGGGAGGCATTGCTAGGATAAGGCAATATAGCAGAATGATGACAAAAAAGCATTGAAAGAAAACTATTCACAGTTCAAAAACACTGGTTATGTATGTGCTAAAATCCACTGTTAGAGAAATTTTGCTCCTCTATCCAGTTAGATTAAGTTCCTATCAAATAGACTTGTAGGACGTTGGGATTCACTTTTAGGTATTCAATTGGCCGTGACGCCGGCCTGGGCAACAGATTGCAGTCAGTAGACTCTGGTAACAGTTGTTGTTATAAAACAGTTTTTCTAGTCGTTAGACTAATTGTTAATAGTATAGATGTGATTCAGCTGTGTAGTAGGACAACTGTTATCTTGTTAAATGGTTAACTATTAAGTGCCATCTAGGTCATTGTTAACGCACCTTATTATCAACAGCTGAAATTAATAAAGTCACAATGATGGACAAACTGTATTCATCCAGTAGTTGCTAGGTAAATCTTTTATTATATTGCAAATTTGTGCTATGGTCCTAAATGGGAAATTGTGTCAGCAGGGCTTAGTAGCAGGCCTGCTTAATGTCTCCTTCGTGTAGGAGGAGAGCATGCTGCGTCAGTATTAGTCGGACGCTGGGGCCATGGCAAAGTCAGCGTTTTGCTGAAGCTGTAATAGGGCTGCTTAAAGGCTTGCTCATGTAGGAGGAGAGCATGTGGGATCGGTATAGTCTAACGCCAAGTCTGAGGGTATAGCCATAAAGCATGCCCAAGGGATACAGGGCATGTGCCAGAGGTCTATGCCTGGCAGGAAAGTTGCCATTCCAAACACATATGCAGTGAACACCGCTCTCAGGGGGACATTACAGCTGGCTGCCGAATCTTCTATTCAGGTAAGACCTTTCCATAGGCGAAACCTGGAGGGAGAAGCACAAGCTATTGGAACGAGCAAGGTTTCATAGTTTCGGTGACAATGCACCCCACGTCTTCTTTGGCAGTAAGCGATTCACTGAAGTTGGTGGCAGCATGAAAGCTGGCCAGAGGTTCCTCGCGCTGTACCTGTGCTACTCTACAATTAAGGGACCACTTACAGCTTGGTAAGGTGTACACTTAGTTATACATTACAAATGATTGAGACATTATCAGCTACTTTGAGGGGTCCAACCATGTAAAATGGACAATACTAGCTTTTCAAGCAGGTTAGAATTGGGCAGGTTCAGTAGAAGGACCAAGATTGTCTTGCAAGACTGGCTCGGAAATCGGGCCACAGTTGCTGTTTACGGTAGATACCAAGTTGCAAATATCATCTCGAATTTGGAGGTGGAGCAGACTTGCATAATTTTCTGTTATTGGTATCAACTATCTATGGACCCTACGGGCATTGTATGGGTTAAAGAGTGATTGGACAAATATGCGTATTGTCATGCTCAGGTTCAGGTTGATACATTATGATGATGGCATATGTTAGTCACGAGGGTGCAATCAGTTAAAGACCCCCTGGAATGGTTACATAATCTTGTTGCCAAAGGAGAATCATCACGTATAGGTTAATGGCAACACAGAATTGGTGTTGAATATACATATATATATATTGGTTTCATGTTTATTTCACTGGTTGCAAAATATGTGCATAACAGTGGCGAAAGATACATTATCGCTAAAAGGAGAAGGAAGGTCTTTTATGGCTCCCTCCATTTTGTTTCATCAATCAAGGCTTCAAATAAAGTCATTAAGAGGCCGCTTAAGGTTCCTATTGTGTGATTATGCAAATTGATTCCCGATTTGTCAAAAATAAGAATATAACCTTATTTGGTTATTTTAAACGTAATTTGCTGGTTCAGCCTGAGGCTTGGGAAATCAGTTGTTGCATGATAAACTCAAATTATGTTCTGCAGGTTTAATAAACCACCCTAAGGTTTGGGTTGTTACATCTATCCTTCTATGTGTTCAAAGTGCTTGGATAGCACCAAACCGCAGATTTTTTCGTTTCCAGGTGATGAAAGAGTTTGTTTATGGTCATGTTCCATTGAAAATGGTATAAATTGCTAATGTTTGGAGTGCATGTTAAATGATCGTTTGTTAATTATAGAGTTATATGGCCATTAATTGGGTCAATTAATTTTCTCATTGAGTTGGCTGTAGCAAACAAGACTCACTCTGTCGGGTCCACACCGGATATGAAGTGGTAGGATATCTTCAACATGGGTCTCCCAGGACCAGTACAATGCCGTATGCGACGTTGACATTTGTGAACACTATTTCACCAGGAGGCTCCAGCTATATCCTTAAATTTGGCTGGAGTTTATTAGGTAGTTATCCTTCTGGCACTGGTTTAGTGCAGCAGGTTCAGTCGCTACATAATTGTGATGGTACAGGATGATTATGTCTGTAAATTATAATATATAATATTATGTTATATATACTTGAGCAGACCAGAAGGGGGTCAGGTCTCAAAATAGTCACAGGCATGCCAGTGGACTTTTGATAAGGTAAGCACACATATATACAACAATATGTCAAGGCCATCAAGAGCTTTGGAGTTCTGGACTAGCAATGTTGTTAGTCACAAGAAATTTGGGAGAACGTATTTGTTCAGGCCATTCGAGATGATAAAAACGGAGTTGTGTTATGTAGGAATGGATTCTGAGTCCAGATCTCATTCCACCAGGGCTGCTACAACATCAGCAGCAAGGGTATTTATATTCCGCTGGGTCGCATTGTTACGGCTGCAGCATGGTCCAATGAAAGAATCTCCAAACATCTATAATAACCCATTGCTGAACCAGGGGTATTTGTTAACTCTATTTATGTTCTGGTTATATTTTCCATCTGGGTGAGAGATGGAAATATTATTGTTTCATTTAAACAGCATCTACATGTTTTACATCTATGTCATGACTGCATTATGAATGTTTTCCCTTCATTTGTCAATGAAGCAGCTGTGGTTGTGTATACTCGTTTAACACGGCATGAAATCAGAGCTTTGAAATCTTCACGTAGTCACTCACGTGACTCCGGTAAAATAGTAAGATTAAACGAGAACTTACCAGTTTGAAGTTTGATCTTTATTTTATGAGGCGTTAAGATGAGGGACTACATGCCCTCCACTCCCAACCCTCATAAATGTCATCTGGTAGTTCTAGTCTTTTGTTCTTACTATTATACTTCAGTCACTATTACAGGTGATTTCACACCGTTGCTTTGAAGATTGACGCACGAACGGCTGTACGGGGTTCTTCACGCAGTTCCTCATCTTAACTCCTTATAAAATAAAGATCAAACTTCAAACTGGTAAGTTCTCATTTAACCTTACTTTTTTTTCTTGTCATCCTTAATCCCACCTGCCTTGCTTGCCATTCACTTTGACAAGAAAATTCATGCTCTGAACTCCTCATCACACCTTTTAAAAAAAATCCAACTTTTTGGATGTTCCTTTGCCCACTAACAACCTGCTCCAATCAAATTGAGCAAGTTCCTGCCCAGCACCAAAGTTGGCCTTGCTCCAATTCAGAATTGTCACTGTGGGCATACCCTGTCTTTATCCATAGCTAATTTAATCAGATACGTTTACACCATGAGTCTTTTTTTTTGTAAGCCAGCATCCGCATTTCTTTGTTTGCATTGATTTCAATCTGCTATGTTTTTAAAGTGATGCATGTCAATAACTACAACAAAATCCCTTTCTAAATTTAGATTGATTGGTAAAATTTCTACAATGTCCATTTGTATGGGAGATTGACTGGAGTTATAGCAACTTGAGACAATACTCATATGGAGACGTTGCCAAAATACCTGTCAATGTCCCAAACAATATCTATCCAATACAATTCTCAGATATGAAAAAATAAATATTGAGCTTCTGAAGTAAATATTGATAACATTAAAATCCAATTTATTCAGAAATTGCTTTAGCGGAGACTGTAAATCTAAATATCAAAAAAGTAGTGAAAGCAGTTATTAATAGTATTGTTCACGTATACTTTAATTACATTAGTCAGCATTACATTACATCCAGGTGCCTGGTGCTAATTAGCCATTTCTAAGCCTCTGTGCAAGTAAAGTAGAAAATTACAATCATTTTAGGATAAAATATAGCTGAAATTGCCCAACTTTTTGAGAACAGAAGATATTTAGCATGTGCTGAAAATACTTCCAAGATTACAATAATTTTTTCACATTATTTAACATCAGCGATAATGTGCAGAATAATGAAATTAATATTTGTGTTAGAAATAACCATTAGAGCAGCAAGAGATGAACAAGATCCTTAGTGATTACCCTCGCATATATTATTTGCATGTTCTTCCGCTGCATAAGGATCATTAACTATTTGGCTGGCCAGTGTGCTCGTAATAATGTGGTTTAATATGGTCACCTATGCATGGAACAAAAACGTAGACATCATTAATAACTTTAGTTTAGTTTAGAGATACAGTATGTATACAGGCCCTTCATCCCACTGAGTCCGCACCAACCAGCGATCCCCACTCATTAACACATGCCTACACACACTAGGGACAATTTATACCTTTTGAGCCTGCTAATTTAATTCTCCATCCCACCCTGACCTGTCAGTCTGTGGCTTCATGTCTGTATTAATGAATGCTAATTCAAACTGGAGGAACAGCATCTCATCTTCTGTCCAATCACATTACACCCTTCCAGATCAATATTGAATTCTACATCTTCAGATCATTTCATTTCTGTCTGTATCAATTTGGCTCTGCATTTTGCAGCTCTTACATTTTTTGCTATGTTCTCATTCTCTAATTCTCACACACAGTTATAAGTAACATTAGTTCTCTAAGATAAACAGTTATTAATGTTCAAAACAGAATAGTAAAATTACTGAATTCAACAGAGTGAAGAAGAAGAAGTTTTATATTCTACATAAGGTCCAATCCTAAATCGGAACTTACGGTATCTTCGTGTGGAGGCATCTTATCAAGCTGGTATACAGTGACTTGTCCATCGCTGTCCCCGATAAGAATGCAGTCTGTGTTTTTAGCAAAGAGCATTGTGGTCAAACTTAATTCCTCATTGGCTGGGCAGATAATAATAGGATCCAATCTACAAAATAATACAAAATATTTTGAGTATTTACTTTGGTGTGTTGTGCCTTCAGCAAAATATGTCCGAATGAGTACCTCTGGTCTGTATGAATGTAAGAGGGTTCACCCTGACTCCGATTAGTTAGGATTCTTCACCAGTAGCAGCAGTAACACTACCACCTCAAATAAGCTCTGAACTACACAGACTATTATTGTTACTATTGAACAATTATTGTTTGTTACGTGTACGTGTGTGTGTGTGTATAGAAAACACACACTGAACTTTTTTTTCCTCATTTGCTGATTAATGGGCGGCATTGTGGCACAGTGGTAGGGTTGTTGCATTACAGCGGCGGAGACCCGGTTTCGATCCCGGCTACGGATGCAGCCTGTAAGGCATTTGTACGTTCTCCGCGTGACCACGTGGGTTTTCTCCAAGATCTTCAGTTTCCACCCATACTCCCAAGGTGTACAGCTATGTAGGTAAATTGGCTTGGTATAAGTGTAGATAATATTAACGTGCGGGGATTGCTGCAAGGTGGACTGAAGGACCTGTTTCCGTGCAGAATCTCTAAAACCAAGCAACTAAAACTAAATTTATTATATAATTTACAGTATACTATGTTTACATATTCTGTTGTGCTGCTGCAAGTAAGAATTTCATTGCTTTATCTGGGGCATATGACAATAAAACACTCTTAACACTCGACTCTCTTTCTCTAGTTAATGTAGAAATCCTAGAAATCCAAGATTCTTTATCACTATCCACTCATTAGTGGCTCAGATTCCTGCTATGACAATGCCAAATGAGCCTCATGCCAGCGAGAATACATTGGCTGGAGAACATTGTTTAGGTTCAAAAAGCACAAATGCAGAGAGTGCATTGGATGATTACTCTTCTGCACGATAGAGATTTGGCCAGTGGCTGCCACATTTCTAGCTGCTTCTTCTTCTTGCGTATGGCGTGCACAGCCTAAAGTTGTAGGACAACTTGTTCGATTTAATCTTATTTGATTGCGAACACCAGGTTGATTTCATTCATCGAAACACATGGAGGTTGCAATCTCCCATCCCTTCTAGCTTCTTATCTAGCAACAGGCCCATTTAAGTTGCTCAGGTATTAGAATGATGAAGCAAAAACAAATGTCCACAACTAATATAAGCCAACATGCATTTGCTGATTTTTATACACACTGATCTTCTAAAAGTGCTGATTATTTGTGATAATATAGTTTCAGAGTTTCCACTGCTCTACTGTGCAGCCTTCATGTGTGATGTTAGTAAATATTCATAGCATTTCTTATGGTGAGACATCATAGATAATTCATAGAAACATGGAAAAAGAGAAAATAGGTGCAGGAGGAGGCCATTCAGCCCTTCAAGCCAGCACCGCCATTCATTGTGATCATGGCTGATCGTCCCCAATCAATAACCCGTGCCTGCCTTCTCCCCATATCCCTTGATTTCACTAGCCCCTAGAGCTCTGTCTATCTCTCTCTTAAATCCATCCAGTGATTTGGCCTCCACTGTGGCAGGGAATTCCACAAAAAAAACAACTCTCTGGGTGAAAAAGTTTTTTCTCACCTCAGTCTTAAATGGCCTCCCCTTTATTCTAAGTTTTAATCATGTGTCCATGTCGAACACTTTTTAACAAAGTGGAACAGAAATTATATATTGTTCAAATAAAGGCATCTAGGTAATTGCTGGGAAATTTCATCCACATTTGTGCCTTTTCTATTGTCATAGGGAAGCTAAGGATAATTATAGCTAATTCCTACAGTTGCTCTTAGTACAGATCAGATTAAAAAATCAAAAAACAATATCCATCTGGTCTATGGATATTGGTAACAATATCAGGTGTTATGAACTAGGTTATTGGGAGCACTAATACTCTAAGATTAGCAACTTTATATTCTTTAAATATAAAGAAGGAAAATACCCACATGCTGCTGGAGAGGTCCCAGATTTCCATTCTGTCCTCATTCACTGCTCCAAACACAGTAGCTGACTTTGGTGACCACATGATATCGTGCACAGCCTTCGTAATAGTGGAAGAAAAGCGTAGAACTGGATGTACTATATCCTGATTCCATAAATGTATGGACCAATCAGCAGAGCAGCTTAGAAAAGTATCATGAGAAAACGGTGACCATGTTACTTTATACACAGGACCCTGGAAAGAAACATAAAAAGGAAAGGTATTTGCTGCTTATGAAAAATGACTAAGAACTTTAACATAAAGATAACATCGGGGAATCAAGAACCAGGGATAGGTCTATGGTGAGAGGAGAAAGATATAGTAGGAACCTGAGGGGCAACTTTTTAACACAGAGGGTGCTGGGCAAAAAGAACAAGCTGCCAGAGGAGGTAGTTGTGGCAGGTACTATAAAATAACATTTAAAATACACTGGACATGTGCATGGCTAGCAAAGGTTCAAAAAGATATGGGCAAATGGATAATAGTGTTGATGGGGCATCTTGGTCAACATGGACAAGGTGGGCCAAAGGGCATGTTTTTGTGCTGTGTGGCTCGAAAGTAATGATTTGTCTGCACACACTGATCTTTAACCTCCAGTTAATTTATCTATTTTCACTGTGTTGAAAACAAAATCCATAGACTTCAAAAGTGATTTTGTTTTTCAGACTTAAAACTGTGAAGCATTTTACCATCCTTTTCGCCTTCATCAGGAACTATTCTACTGGTCTGCTCATCCATCCCTATCAACCCCTCTTCAACCTCTTGCACTTCTCTACAACTGCAAGAGATGCACCACTTGTTCCTACACCTCCTCCCTCACCACCTTCCACATGAGGCCAAGATTCATGTGCATCTGCTTCAACCTTGTCTCTAACAGTCAATGCTCTCGATGTGGCCTCTGCTGCATCACTGAGACCAAATGCAGACTCAGCGACAAATTTACAAAGCACGTGTGCGCTGGGCCAACCTAGGCTCCCTGCTGCATGCAATTTCAAATGCCTTTCCCATCTCCCCACTTGTCCCTCAGCCATCCCCCCCCCCCCACCATACTCTTTCTGCTCCCTATTACCCATTTTTGTCCCCCTCCCTGTTCCATGTACCTACTTCCCACATATTTCACCCATTGAATCCTGCTCCATTAGGTTTCACCCCTGACACCCATACTCATCAAGAATCTTTAAAATGTCCATTGACCTGGCCTCCACAGCCATTTGTGGCAAGGAATTCCACAGACTCACCGCCCTCAGACTAAATAGGGTGGTTGAGGTCATACAGAGAGATTACAGGGAGTAACTTTTCATAATCAGCTTTGCTATCTATAGTACCACCCACTTTAGTGTTATCTGCAAAATTACGAATAATGCCTTCACTCTCATCCAAATCATTGATATAAACCACAAACAACAATTGTCCCAGCAACAATTGCCCATCATCACAGACCTCCAGCACCAAAAACAACCTTTCACCATCACCCTATAGCTGGTAGTTGGCAAACACAGGAAAGGGTTTTTTTTTGACATGCAGATTGTTGTACAAAGGCCAGAAATGAAAAGACAGGTGTGAGCCCAACCAGTCCGCCAACTCTCCCTGAATCTCATGAGATCCAAATTTTTCCCGAAATGGCACTGATCTGTGGCGACATTTTGCACGCAGCACAACAACAAAGAATTAAAAAAGAAGTTATAAACCTATTTGGATAAAAGAAACAGCACAAATCAGTGCTGGGCCGCACTGTGACCAGGAGTTGAAGCTGGCCCGGAATCTGGGCTTGGGGCTGGGCAAGGGAGGGGGAGGAGATTACTGCTGCCACCAGCACCACCATCACCAACAGCACCAGCAGCTCCAGCGGGCGCCCGGCCTTCCATGGCCGGCAGGAGCCCATCCGCAGACTCTCTCTCCGACCGGGACGACTCCAGCAGCAGCGACTCCGAGTTGCCTGTTTACAAGCAGGGCCGGCGGCTGCCCATCTTCAGCAGGATCTCGGTGTCGGACTGAGGGAAGGGGGGTGGAGGTGGAGGGCTGCCAGCCAACCCGGCAGGACAGGCAGAGCCAAGCTGGAGCCAGTGGCTGCAGGACCGGCTGCAAGCCCAGTGCCGCCCCACCAGCCCAGGGCCACCGCAGACACCTCTGGACAGGGACGGAACACCGGGGAGGAGACGGGGATGGCACAGCAACTCAAGAGCACTTGCAGCGACGGAGAGCTGGACCCGACCCCGAACACGGGCGAAATGCAAGCCTGCACACAATGCAGCAATACCGTTGCCGAGACCGTTTATAGCTAGTGACCCATGACCTGAGCATGCACAGTCGGAATACCGAACTCGCTTATTGGCTGATCTTTGAGGACATCGTCAACCTCTCATCACTGATTCCTTGATACAGTTAATTTTGTATTTTGATTGCCACATACCTTGTGGACTCCATACGTTTCCAAGAACTGCTCATTATAGGAACATGAGCATTTATGAATATAGCCTTCTTCTGTTCCAGCCAAGTAAATATTAGTTTCCTGCCACAAATCAGAGCATCAGTTTCAAAGGCAACATATTGAGGTAGAATATACAATAATTAAGCTAGCAAAATTAGATTAATATTGAGACAGAATGATTTAATTATGATTTTGAAGTGATTTATTCTTAAACGTTTTCCTGAAAGCAATCTTGGCTGATTGTCAGTTTGGTATCAGCAGGCCCCAGAAAGTTGTAAAGGAGCTAACACAGCAATTTTGAAAAAAACACTCTCCTTCCTTGAAAGGCACAACTAAACTTCCGTTTAAGACTTCCCCATCAATGTGATGAGATTATTAATGATATGCAGCATTGTGTTGGCAGATAAAGTTCTGCATATAATGGATTTTGGGGACTGAAACATGATTGTTGGCATAAACTGTAGATTTGGTTGGCTTTAATTTATTACTTATCCTCAATATGACTCCTAAACTAATGGAAATAATTTCCCTTAATCTAACTTATTACTTATGTTCAATAACTTGAACTTTGATGAAAAGCACTTTAAACTTACAAATTTTAGGCTTCAGAATTCTAGTTTATGTCTGTCAATTTCAAACACACTGAATGTTTGGGGGTGAGAACTGGCATCCGATACTCTCATGGGCAATTAGCACGTGAATAAAGACATTCAGTGACATTGCTATCACTGAATCACTTGTCATCAACATGAGGGGCCGGGCCTCGCCATAGACCCGAAACTCAACTGATTCAACCACATAAACACTGAAGCTTTTCACCGTATCTCGGTACATATGACAATAATAATAAACCTAAACCTATCCTTCACAGACAGTGCAGCTCTATCAATGCTCAAGAAGCTTCAAACTACCCAGGACAACATGGCCCGCTTGACTAGCATGCCATCAACCACGCTAAATATTTATTTCTACCTCCATTTTTTACCACCAGTGCATGTTGTAAACCATCTACAAAATATACTGCATTTACTCACCTATTCTGCACAGAGAGCAACTCAAAAATCCACCATCTACCACATAGGAGAAAAGCAGACACAAGGGTAGATCACCGCCCAGCATTCGCCTCAATCCAAACAATGAAGATATAAAATACTCAACCTGTGCAAATGGTAGTCTGCTGCCAAACTGTGCCTGCAGTCCATATTATTATGTGTTATTTTCTTCTAGGAGGGAAGAATGTTATTATTGTTACAACGTGTGAAATGGCTGCTTATGGTCAAGTAGCTGGATGTGTACATAAAGCCTATGATGTGTGTGCCAGAGTAGTTGTAAATCAATACCATGCTGAAGCACTGATTGATACTGATTGTTGTTGGGAGAACGATGGAATCATAGAGCAAGGACCACTATGAGTGTTATGGTGGTTATGATTGGCTGTAAACTTTCAGCAATGGGATCAAAACCTGAAGGTATCTTTAAATGCATTAATCATTCTGACTGCCTCCTACCATCATCTCTATATTTCTGTTCTGGGAGGCTTCCATGATCCTTGATATTGCAAGATTTCTCCACAGTATTCCACTGTGGGCGTCAAGAAATTAGACATCTGCTATGATGCTATTCCTGTTCACGGTTCACCATAAACTGCAAAGTGATATTCCGCAGCAGAGGCATTAATTGGTTATCTTGTCTTTGAGAGATGCAGGTATGATTTAATTAAAATGTTAGTTTCAGTATCAGAGGTTCGGAATTAAATAAACATACAGTTGGGTGGAACGCAAAACACATTCCTGGCGCTTGACGAGATATGGATGCTTCACTCTTCTTCTCTTTATCCATCGCCACTTTTTTAGATGTCTGTACACCTGTTCGTTTTATCCTCATTAAATCTGTAGTGTAAATTATATGTTACATTATTAAAAATCTTGGATTTGCATTCCTGTGAGTTAAGCTAGATGTGGGACAAGCTAGATGCAGGAACATTTTTCCCAATGTTGGGCGAGTCCAGAACCGGGGGCGCAGTCTTAGAATAAAGGGGCGGTCATTTAGGACTGAGGTGAGAGGGAACTTTTTCACCCAGAGAGTTGTGAATTTGTGGAATTCCCTGCCACAGAGGGCAGTGGAGGCCAAATCACTGGATGGATTTAAGAGAGAGTTGGATAGAGCTCTAGGGGCTAGTGGAGTCAAGGGATATGGGGAGAAGGCAGGCACGGATTATTGATAGCGGATGATCAACCATGATCAACGTGAACGGCTGTGCTGGCTCGAAGGGCCGAATGGCCTCCCCCTGCACCTATTTTCTATGTTTCTATTGTATGTGAGAAAAAGGGGTGGCACAGTGGTACTCCACTGCCTCACAGAGATAGAAACATAGGCTTGATCTTGACCATGGCTACTGTCTGTGTGGAGTTTACACATTCTCCATGTGACTGCGTGGGGTTCCTCCGGGTGTTCTGGTTTCCTCCCACATTCAAAAGATGTTCATGTTTGCAGCATAATTGGCCTCTGTAAATTGCCCCTATTGTGTAGGGCGTGGATGTGATAATGGGATAACATAGAACTAGTGGCCGGCGTGGACTCGGTGGGCCAAAGGGCCTGATTCCACACTGTATCTCTAAACTAAATAAACTATTTTATAGCGAAATAACCAAACAAAGAAATAAATAAATAAATAATGAAGTACAATGAATTATACATTGAAGATAGACAAAAAATGCTGGAGAAACTCAGCGGGTGAGGCAGCATCTATGAAAAGGAATAGGCGATGTATCGGGTCGAGACCCTTCTTCAGACTATACATTGAAGATGTTTATTTTAAAGGGAATGTAACTTTTGCATTTGATGTTGCAATACTAAAGCTATTCTAATGTACCTTGTTGATTTCTTAAATGTGGCAAAATAAACAGTAATTAATTGCTTCTTGCTATCTCTATACTATACGATTGGATTCTTGGCTTACCTGAAGATTCCAGTCCTTTTGCGAGTGTCCATTTGGCAATCCTGCCATCAGCAGCAATGGAGATTAATGCCCCTTCTTTTTCATCCCCTTTGGAATTTCTGTCCTGTTCAGTCCACTTCAGTTGCCAGACTGGGCCGATGTGTTTATTCACATCATTACTGCAAATGTAAAAGATAGGCATTTTGTAAAGTCTCCAATTAAAAAATATTTGTTTTATGAGAATGTGCTCATAAAAGCAACAATCAAGATCTTGCTGGCACACATCACCATCCACAATTACATCTTGTGGTCACCCTTTTTCCATACTTCTCAAGTTTACATAAGCAGGGCTGTCAACTCTCACGCATTGAGCATGAGAATCACGCATTTCGCCACACTATCATGCCCTCAAGCTGATCACAAATTTCTCACGCTCTGTCGTGGGAAATTCTGTTAGCAATGAAAAATTAAAAACTCATATTAACCGCATGGGCTGCGGGTGTTGGAGAGCTGTGGCTGAGGGAGGGATGGAAGCAGAATCAGCGGCGGAGGCAGATGCGGATGGGGAGCCAGGTCTGGCAAGTGTTTTCCTGGCTGGCGAGTGTTTGCCGGGCTGGCACCGGCCATGGAGCAGCCTCAGTGCAAGAGTCCCGGTCCGTCGGACGCGTTATGCCGTGGCCGTGAGAGTCTCTGTCGAATTCGCCCAAGTGACCAGTATGGATCAGGCTGCGGCTCGGTGCATCCTGGAGGACAACCAGTGGCTGCTGGAAGTAAGTACCAAGCACTGGGTAGAAACGGTGGAAGATAGTGGCCTTCAAATGGGGGTGGTTGGAGAAAGCATCCTGCTTGCCTGCTAGATTTTCACTTGCTGTAACTGCAGGAAAAATGTTCCCCATATTGGGGGAGTTCAGAACCAGGGGTCACAGTTTAAGAATAAAGGGTAGGCCAGTTAGGACTGAGATGAGGACAAACTTTCTTCACGCAGAGAGTTGTGAATCTGTGGAATTCTCTGCCACAGAAGGCAGTGGAGGCCAATTCACTGAATGTTTTCATGAGAGTTGCATTTAGCACTTGGGGCTAGCGAAATCAAGGGCTATGGGGAAAAACAGGAAATAGGTACTGATTTTAGATGAACAGCCATGATCATATTGAATGGCAGTGCTGACTCGAAGGGCCAAATGGCCTATTCCTGAACCTATTTTCAATGTTTCAATGCTTGAGTATATGGCAATAAAACTCAACCACTTGATTTTGAGGTATAATGTAGTCATAGAGTGATACAGTGTGAAAACAGGCCCTTCGGTGCAACTTGCCCACTCCCACCAACATGTCCCAGGTACACTACCTGCTTTTGGTCCATATCCCTCCAAACCTGTCCTATCCATGTATCAGTCTAACTGTTTCTTAAATGTTGGGATAGTCCCTGCCTCAACTACCTCCTCTGGCAGCTTGTTCCATACACACACCACCCTTTATGTGGAAAATGTTACCCCTTAAAAAGTTACCTCTTAAAAATACTTCAAACAAAAACCATTGATATCATACAATGCCTAAAATGATTTTAATGCAAAAAATTTCAAAAGGTCCCTACCCTCCCTCCACTCGTTTGCTCCACTCCCTCGCCGGGTACCCCCAAGGCCATTGATCGCTCAGCCTTCCCACTTTCAAAAACGCTCCGTGGCCCCTGGTTCAGACAGAGCACTGCCAGATGTGAGCAGGGAACTGAGGCCAGTTGTCCGTGATGTCTGGATCCCAATGCTCAGCGCTTCGTGTTTCGGAGTTGGCTAATGTTATTGATTTGTAATTAGCCTGATTTATAATTAGTTGACAAAACCTTAATTTATTAATCTGGAATATCCAGGGGGATGGGATACGTGTAATATTAAAATGACATGCAAGGTGTCAGGCTATCTGTCACAACATACAGCCCCGATAACCCATATTTCCTTCAGGTAAATATTGGGAAGGTAACACTATTGTCATTTGCCACTCAACTCCACACCCCCCCCCCCCCCAAAATTCCTTTGACAGGTTGAATAGAAATGTCCCCAATTTCATTGTTTTATTAATTGAACACATAGATGAACATCCTCAAGGAGTGTAATCAGATGGAAACTGATGCGATGTTTGAGAGCTTGTTCAAAGAAGGGGCATATTTTAAAGGAGTGACAGAGATACTTGCAGGGGAATGTGTGAGGAGTTTATTATTCATTTTAGCTTGAACCAGGACATCTGAAGATTCAAAGTTTAATATCGTAATTGTGCTGGTACTGACTCCAACCAACCACGTAATGAATAACATCCATTCCGGCGGTTTTATTTTTCTGTTGCCATTTAAACTTCATTTGGATTTCAATCACTTCAATGTAAAAGTAAATGGGAATGGGGAGCATTGGAACAAAAAATTGCCCTTGGTACATATTAACTGTAATATAATAATGTATGCATAGGTGCAATCAAAACAAAGACCTTTTTTTAACATTGTTGTGTTATGAATACCACAGAAAATATTATGTACTCTCAAGATCACATTTAATAGAACAATATTGCTTAAATATATAGTTATTGGAATTTGCATTTCGGAAAAGTCCCAGCTGAGAGGAAGACAGCAAAATACTGAAAATATTGGGGGTGAAAATGACTTCGGGACAGTTTGTTACGAAAATGAAGGAAATGGTAACAGAATACTTACACAGCTGAGTGAGTATAATTTTATGGATGAGAAATTGAGTTCAACCAAATGATGACTTATTTGGCAAATTAGAAACATAGAAACATAGAAACATAGAAATTAGGTGCAGGAGTAGGCCATTCAGCCCTTCGAGCCTGCACCGCCATTCAATATGATCATGGCTGATCATCCAACTCAGTATCCCGTACCTGCCTTCTCTCCATACCCTCTGATCCCCTTAGCCACAAGGGCCACATCCAACTCACTCTTAAATATAGCCAATGAACTGGCCTCAACTACCCTCTGTGGCAGAGAGTTCCAGAGACTCACCACTCTCTGTGTGAAGAAAGTCTTTCTCATCTCGGTCTTAAAGGATTTCCCCCTTATCCTTAAGCTGTGACCCCTTGTCCTGGACTTCCCCAACATCGGGAACAATCTTCCTGCATCTAGCCTGTCCAACCCCTTAAGAATTTTGTAAGTTTCTATAGATCCCCTCTTAATCTCCTAAATTCCAGAGAGTATAAACCGAGTCTATCCAGTCTTTCTTCATAAGACAGTCCTGACATCCCAGGAATCAGTCTGGTCAAATTGACTAGCATGTTAGATAACATGGAAGCCAATGGATGTAGCAAATTTAGTTATACAAAATTTGGTCTATTAAGTGCCCCATAAAAGATTACCGTATTAGATAAGCACCTGTGGTCTTGAACGTAATAGGTTAAGTCCAGGGGGTCAGATATGGGACTTTATGTGTGGGCCAGATATATTGTCAGTGGAGAGGGGGTAGGAGCAAGGCCAAGTGTGCATCCAGAGTCAAGGTCTGGAATAGTACTAGGTGTGCAGTCAAAGCTGGGACAATGGGAGTGTTCAGCACTGGGAACCTAAGCAGGTAAGCAGCTATGATCAGGATAGAATAGGGGGGCAGGTGTAAGGCTGGACTCGGGGTCAGGAATGAGAGAAGGTATACAATTGGAGTCGGGGTCAGGAGTGGTACCAGGTGTGCAATGAGACCCAGGTTGGTCAACATGGGCCAAATGTTTGATTATAATCTGATTTCCATACATGAATACACTAAGATCATTCATGTGCTGCACCTGTTGATCAGTACCTGGTTCTACTGTGGAATGTAATTAGGAATGTAATTTAGCCTAACCTTATTCATAGCTAATCCAATTTAAAACATAAATATTACATTCAAGTGTAAGTTAAAAGACTCGCTACAGTATACAATCAATACAATACAATCAGTTTTATTCGTCACATTGCACATAAAGCGCAAGTGAAATGAATTTGTCAGCAGCGGTACAATGATAAAGAACACAGAAAAACACACTAAAAATTTAACACAAACATCCACCACAGCACTCATCACTGTGGTGGAAGGCACAAAAATTGGCCAGTCCTCCTCCATTTTCCCCCGTGGTCGGGACCTCAACCCTCAGCAGCCATCGCTGCGGGCGTCCAGATGTGCAGACAGGGTAAAAAGTCCAGGTAAGTCCTGAATCGGTGCCTCCCCACCTACAGGTTGGTGTAGGCCGCAGGCCGGCGGTCGACGATTTAAAGTTCGCAGCCAGAAGCACCGCAGACCGCAGGGCCAGCGGTCGAAGCTCCTCTCCAGGGATCCCCGGCAAGGGACCCCGCTCCTGATAGTAAGTAAGTCCCCGCCAAGCCCGAGGTAGAAGTTGGCCGCGGGTCAGCAGTTGGAGCTCTTCTTACCTTGGGTCCCCAACGAGGGATCCCAGGCCCAGGACGCCATGCCAGCTGGAGCTATGCAGACCCCGGCTTCAGGCTGCCGCGGGCCAGCGAATGGAGCGCCCCCCTCCGGCGACCCCCGGCGAGGGCTCGCCCGCTCCACGTCGAGTCGATGTCTCCGGGAAAGGCCACACTGATCCTCGATGTTAGGCCATGGGGGAGGCGACATGGAAAACGTTGCCTCTCCATGGAGGAAGCGACCGAAGCGGTTTCCCCCTTACCCCCCCACACCACCCCCCTCACAAGACACACAGAGAAGCATTAAAAACATATATTAAAACATATTAAAAAAACAAAAAAAGTAGAAAAAAACGGACACGCTGCTGATGGGGCTGCCGGCTTCCAGCGCCCCCACCGACCAGTATACACCAGATTGCACAATTTCAAGCTGAAAAATGCAAAAGCTCCGTACCAATGGGAGAGGGACAGTTCTTTTTTGAAATGTTAACGAATCAGAGTCTCAAATGTTGCAATAATCAAAAACCAAATTAATTTAAAAGAAAGGAACTCAAAGCCCTACTATTCCTTCTGAAATTAATTGGTTTGAGGGACTGATAGTATTGAAACATCCACCACTAATTATGGCAAAATAAATCAGGAATTTCTATGGTTGGAATGCAGTAATCCAAATATGCTGCCAATTGAACTGGTAAATGCTATTGGTTCCATATTATTGTAGATAATCATACAGATTCCAACGTATTATAAGGCTATTTTTTTGCACAAAAAAAGAGCTGAAATGATCATACAAAAGAAATTTAAAAAACATAATTTCAGTGTTGTATAAACAACAGGGCAAATTGTGGCTGTGGCTGAATTGTCAGCATTCATTTAGTCAGAGAGTCCGTCGTACAGTGTAGAAACAGGCCCTTCGGCCCAACTTGCCCATATGCCCCATCCACAAGTCCCACCTGGCTGCTTTTGGACCATATCCCTCTAAACCTATCCCTTCCATGTACCTCCTCAGGCAGCTTGTTCCCCTTACTAGCACGTGACACTGGAAGCAATACAAAGATCGCTTCCCTGGAGGTCCTGCTTTTTACCCTTTTACTTAACTCCCAATGCTCATATGGCAATATCTAATTCCTTTTCCTAGCTGTGTCATTTGTGTCAACATGCATAACGACTTCAGGCTGCTCACCTTCCTTGTTGAGAATGTCAGACTATCCTCCTCATCCTCCTATCCGCCTCAACTAGCCTCCTTGTCTCAGCCTCCGCACCGTAGACTCGAGCCAATGACCATCATTTGACCTCCACACACCACTTAATATTTCTGAGCCAAAGACTCACAATTGACCTAATCACAGAACATGATTCATGCAGCAAAGACTTACACTTGACCCCAACACAGCACTTCACCTCAGCATAGCCTCTCTCCCGACAAGGCCGCTCCCAATAGCTCCGCTACACCTTGCCTTATTTTTATTAGCTGCTCAATAGGCCAATTTTGATGCTCCAACCAATCCACTGGCTACCTTGATATTTCCTGACTCTCAGGTATACTGCCCTCGGATGCCTTCACTACTCGCCTCTAACCTTTTAAATTCTCCTGCACTTTTCCAAGATTGAGAGGGAAAAATCAGCACCACTTACCTTTTAAACTCTCCAGCTCTTGTCCCGCCTCTCAGTTTAACTGCCTTCTGATGCCTTTACTAATCACTGCTCACCTTTTAAATTCTCCCGTACTTTTCCAGGACTCTCTCCCGTACTTTTCCGAGATAATCCAGCCATCAAGCAGAAGTACTAGGTTTAGGTGGACACACTGTAGTTCAAAAATTCACTGAGTGGCATTTAGCAACTCATCTCTACACTCTGTTGCTGGAGCCCATAAATCCCAGGATCATGTCTCTGATTCCAAAGTAAGTCAGAACTGCATAGGATCAGGAGCCAGATCAAATCAATCAGTAAAATGGGAAATTTGATGCCTGGCATCACATTGGCATTGTAGATATCAGAAATGTGGGTGCTTTCGGACGGAACCATTGTCTGTGAAAAAGAGCTGCTGATGAGCTCATTTTGCAAGTTGCTGGACCAGGCCTCCGTGGGTACCTGTGATTTACCCAGATAGTGGCCTGCACCGGGCATGTTTCGCTATGCCCTCGGAGTGTAACTACTTTGTTTCTGTGTGTTAGGAATGAGATGTATATTGATGTATGATTGGGCAAAGTAGTTGCCTCCCAATGTAATTTTGCAGCGGTATTGATTATTGGCTTGTAGCGGTTGCCTCCCCCAGTAATTTCGCGCCCTTAGTTTAATGGGTATAAAAGGGTGAGCTTTCAGTTGGGGCATGCGGTTGGCCCTTTCTTCTGTAATTTAGAACGGAGACGAGGAAACACTTTTTATCACAGAGAGTGGTGAGTCTGTGGAATTCTCTGCCTCGGAGGGCAGTGGAGGCAGGTTCTCTGGATGCTTCCAAGAGAGCTAGGTATTGTGAGGGATAAAGTGATTAAACCCCA
Source organism: Okamejei kenojei (assembly GCA_035221665.1). Classification (NCBI taxonomy): domain Eukaryota; kingdom Metazoa; phylum Chordata; class Chondrichthyes; order Rajiformes; family Rajidae; genus Okamejei; species Okamejei kenojei. The sequence goes on from CM069140.1 coordinate 35,358,461, forward strand.
CTATTGTAAGGGGCTTTAAAGAGGATTCAAACCGATAGGGGCCAGGGAGAGGGTTCTGACACAGCTGTGTATCAAAAGTTACCAGACCCATCCTTGAGTAAGAAGTGATAGCATTGTATAGCGGTAAAAGGGAGTGATGTAGATAGATCCCTATCAGTAGAAGGGAGTGATAGATGGGACCCTTGTCACTATAGCTTAGCTTTAGTGCTGATATAGGAGAACTGAGAGAGTTCACTTGGAGGTGAGTAAAACTAGGGTAGGTCATGAACAACTGAGCATGCTTAATAAAATAAATGAATATTACAACACACCCCTGGTCAAGAAACTGCTCATTACCATGCACATGTCTGGACATGCGATCTATGATGTGGGAGGTACTGGGGGGACGTACCTACAGATTGTGCACCTCAGTGTCTGATTGGAGGGGGTCAAAGGAGAGGAGGTTGGATGTAGAATTGTGTGTATAATGGGGGTTTACCCTTCTGACTTCGGTGTGTCTCAACTTGGAGAGGCACCCGACTCTGCAGACTCAAAAATAAAGAATCTCTTGCTTCCACGATTTAGTCTTTGAGTAGTGATTGTGAGCACATCGCATATCTCACAAACTGGGGGCTCGTCCGGGATCGCCACTCTGGCCGCTCAGTGGAAGCATAGAAGGAAGGGAAGGTGCACCCTGCTGATTTCAGCAGTCTCTGATCTCCTTGCTTGCCATCAGCGGTTTGAGCGAGTGATATTCGGACAAAAGATTCAGGAAGCAAGAGGGAGTGTCAGATAAATAAACAAGGGACGGTCGAGCGATTCTTGTGCACAAGACCCAGGTAAGAAAACTGACTATTAAGTATTGCCTGGGCGACCGGGGGTCTGTCGGACGGGAATAGTCCGATAAGATAAAGATAACCGGAACGGGAAAAGTAAGAATCCAGGGGGAAACGGGACAAGGCTCACACTGGTGAAGAGCCGCACATTCCGCCTGATAGTCCATTGGGGCGAATGTGGCAATCTTGGGGAGAAGGAAGCCCCGGGGGTAAAAGATAAGGAGACTACGATTAAGTTATGTTATTTTGATTAACCAAAGGAACCAATAAGGGGGGAGTTCAGTCTGGTCGCACTGGACTGTACAGAATATTCAGAGTATCACTCAGACATTGTAAAAATCTAAGGAAAATCAAAGTGCCAAATGTTTTGAGTACGAAAAGTTAAAAAGGAAGGAGCAGCATGAAAGAAATATTGAGTTGTTTCACACAATCTATAGAAGAAACTCATATACAGATTGGTCAGCTACATGAGGAGTTAGTGCAAAATATGTTAATTTTGAAACTTTAATCTGTGTAGGAAATTGCATAATTTCATTGAAGTAAGAATGGAACTAATGTGATTTGTGTGTAAAAACCGGTTTTGTATGAATGAGGAAGTTTATATATGTGATAAGTTTATTTGTTGTAGGCCAGATGCTGTAGGGGTAGGTGGGTTTCCTTTAAGAAATTGTAAGCAATGGGGAGGTTACAAACAGCTGTAAGGTAACGGACAATGCTTTGTATCATCGCAACTTAAAAGGGGAAAGTTGGAAAATGTAGGTTGCTTGGCTTCTATAGATTTCTTTTCAGTAAAGTTAATTTGGAAAATTGTTAGTCGTATGTAGTTAAACTAGGAATTGGAATTTGGGAATTGTAGGGAGAATGGTTTGAACAAAATTAGAAATAAGTTAATTGCTGAACAACAAGCAGCTTTTATGGTTTGTTTAGATAAACATTCTGGTTGGAGAAGGGTAATAAATTAATGGGGCCCACTGGAGAAAAAAAAAAGTTGGCAGACAATGAGTTAAACATGAGTTAAAGAGGTATTCACCTTTGATTGCCCCTGTTCGACAGAAAAAGTGAAGGTTGTATGGTTTGCAAAATATGTTGTATTTTACCAGTTTTTAAGATGCAAACAATTGATATAGTGCACAAAGAAAGATAATACAACAAGTAAGATAACTGCAGTTGAATTGCTAAGTAAAAAGTTCCCTGTATCTAAAGAAAGCACTCTGAGAAATGAGGAGAAAGAAAGGAAATTGGTGAGGAAGTGGCCCAAGGAAGATACTGTCAAGATAAATGTGTGATAAGATGGAAGTGTTAATTATGAATTATATGCCACAGATAAGTTGGAAAGGTGGGAAAACAGAAGGGAAAGGCAAAAATGATGTTGCAGGCAGTACAGCAAGGGGTAAAGAAGAAGGGAGATGAAGGTGATAGAAGGCCGGGTGCTCATGGAGACCGGGGAAGGGGAAGAGGCAGAGACAGAGGACGAGGAAGAGGTGAATGGAGGGACCGAAGTTGGGGTCCCCGGGAAAAAACCAGGAACAAGGATCAGGAGGGTGGTACACGGGGCCATCCCGGTGTTACTATTGTAACGAGGACGGTCATTTCAAGAGGGAATGTCCCAGGCTACGACGGGAGGTACAGTCGTACACACTCATGGAGGAAGAATAGGGAAGTCGGCGGTCCTGCTCCCTGGGGTGTATGGGATACACACAGGAACCTCTGGTAAACTTGAAATTAGGACCCCAGGGAGAGGATATGGTATTTATGGTAATTCGGGAGCGGAGAGATCAAGTGGAACTAAGGTACCAGAAGAAATTGGATTGGGTGAAAAACGAGTCAGAATCTCGGGGGTAGGGGGGGAAGTGATGACTGCCCCTGAGGTAGAAGGGGTGGTGGTAAAATATGAGAATCGAGAAGTCAGTGGAAGATTTTAAAAGGAAGGAAAATAAATTTGCAAAGGAGGATAAACTATCTAAGAAGTAAGACATTGAGTTTAGAATGAGAAAGAAGGCAGATCAAAAAGGATTAAAGTGGGAAGCAGAGGGATAAATTGATGAGTGCTTTAAAAAGATAAGAGCAGGCCAGACACAGATTATTTTTTGGGGCACCCATAAACTGAGAGGGCTAAGAAATACCTTACCCAATATTCCTGATGGGGCAGGAAATGGATTATGGCTTTGGAGGACGATTATTGGCTATGGGAGATTTGAAGGCACTGTTGGTGAAAGTGATAGGAACCACTAAACTGACAGAACTCCTGAAGATGGCTGGTATCAGAATGCTGTGAAGAATGCAATAAACAATGGCATGCTGTTTGACAGTCAGGCAGGGGGTATGGCAGGCCCTCAGACAAAAATCCAGCAGCCTATCTGGAGAACAAGCTGAAAAGGTGGAGACTAGAAACTGAACAAAAATAGAAGGCAACCAGTTAATGAACACTATATTTTGAACCACTGTGGTGGATGTCATTCCTCCTAAAGTCAAGTCTAGATTGGAGGAGGTGGTGGGATTGTAATCTATTTCCCACCCCTGATTCAGTGATCATTTGGTCAATGAGGTTGAGAAATATCGCAAAGATAGGAAAAAGACGCAGACCAGCAGGAAGAGGTGCAGAGAAAAATTATGCAAATGTAACTTGAGCTCAAAAAGAGTGTGAAAAAGGAAAGTCAATGTTGTCAGTAACAACAGACCTGGTTGAAAAGTCTGAAATAAGTGATGCACCGACACACAGTGAGTCCTATGACAGAGCCAAACAGGGGCCAGAGATTCCATGCCAATAATAAATGTATTTGGGAGAGTGTTTCCTCAAATGCCCTATCAGGAGTGAAATAAATCTGGATATGAGCCCAGACAGGACTGGGGTCCCCAAGGGAGGGAGGGATCTCAAGGAAGAGGTCAAGGAAGGCTAGTAAGGAGATAGGTAATGGATAAGTTGTGTTGGGGATGTGAACAGGTATGGTAATCAGGAAATAATAATAATAATAATAATAATAATAATAATATTAAGATAATGGTGAACATAGCTTTGGTAAGAACATTAAGAAGAGGTATTAAATACACCTAGGCTAGGCTGCGGCAGGGTTTTAAATACTAGCCCCATGATTTTAATCAGATGTTGTAGGCAGATTTGGAAGGTGTTGATATAGTATGTGGATGATTTGTTGGTTTGTTCCACAAGTGAGAAGCAATGTGAGAGAGACATTGTAATTATCTTGGAAAAGATGGCATAGGAGGTCATAAAGTATCAAGGAAGAAGTTGTTGTTTTGTCAGCAGCAGGTAGAATATTTTGGACGAGTAATATCTAAAGAAGTAAAAGCTATAGCGCAGGATCAAATTGAAGTGATAATTGAAGTTCCCAAACCTCAGACAGTAGAACAGATGATGATGATATTGGGAATGGCAGGATATAGTTCAGACAAGATTGGGAAGTATGTTGAAATTGTGATGCCATTAAGGAAATTAATGAAGGAAGAAGGACACACAAGTCTGAGAAATGTTTTACAGTCGGAGCCTTTGAATGAAGGGGACAAAAAGGTTTTGCTTGTGGATGTTTCTTGTTAAAGGGGTCATGATAGCAAGTATGCAGGGTTTGAAGTGATGCATCAGGATGAATTAGACTTTAAGGTAATCAAATTGGAAGCTTGCCTGCAATCTTGCTTAGCTCAATTGGCAGAAATTAAGGCTTTAAGAGCAGTATATGTACATGGAGTCTGGCACATGTTTGGAGCAGTAGGGAAACAGAAAGGCTTTGAGAAAAGCAACGGAGACCCCATGCAAAGTTAGCAGTGTCCCCCTATGAAATGTTGTTTGGGTTACCTTATTTGGGAAAGATAGAAGGAATACCCACCATGGAGGGCAGTGATGTATCCTTAAGTAACTATTTACTGGCAGTATCTCATTCCTTACAGAATTAAAAGCTAAAGGACTATTGGCTCAAAGCCCACCACTTGACTTTCCAATACATGCTGTAAAGGCCGGCGACTGGGTACTGGTCAAGAATTGGAAGGAGGAGAAACTCCAGCCCAGGTGGACCGGCCCATACCTAGTATTACTGACAACCGAGACAGCAGTACGAACAAAAGAAAAAGGGTGGATACACGCAATCCGGGTTAAAGGACTCGTTGATCCACCCGCTCCTGATAAAGAGGAACAGTGGATGGTGAAGCCAGGAAATAAGCCCCTAACATTAACTTTTAGGAAAAAAAAAATTAAATATATAACTAGCAGTATGTAAGGAGCATTTGTGGTATTGTTTGCTCTGCATGTAATTATGGTAAAAAGTATTAATAACTGTGATAAATGTTATCATCCTATCAGATACGGAGGGCGGACAACCAGATCATTTACTTATTATTCCCATGTGAACGATGCTTGCTATAACCTGAGGACTAGAACTATTTGTGAGGACGGGGGAAAGAAGTATTATAGGGTAGAGAATAGAGGATATGTAGGGAGGTTTGGGTACGTTACCTGCCCAAAGGGGGAGAGATGGGTTTGTATGACTAGGACAGGGCAGTTAGGTCTCCCTTTCCATGCCTTAAGATGGACATTAGACAAAATGAAGGAGGAAGTAATAACAAGGTTAACGAAAGTAGGGTCACCAAGCCTTCCCCTCCCCCACCTACTCTGCCTCAATTGCACCAGACACTGTACGAAGAAATAAAGAAGCAGATTGAGATCCCTGAAGGAGGAAAACAACCTGTTTGTGGACTTGGCCCTCCGGATAGCTGGAATCCTGAATGTGACTAACTGGTGGGTCTGTGGCGGACCACTGATGAGCTCACGTTGGCCGTGGAGAGGATCCATTGTTGAAGTATGGGACCTGATGGAGTGGAACCTGACAGTTGGACAAGACCGAGATCCCCAGGCATGGGTCCTGACAGACGCTCCGGTTGGGACTGAGTGCATCGCTAGGCCCTGGGCAAAGGATGCCGTCCTAGTAGGCAGCAGCCCCTGCCAGCGCATCGTCACCCAGTGGCCAAATCAGTCCCGAGTGTGGTGGCCAGAGGAGCCTAAATGGTATCCAACTAAGAAAGACGGGAGAAACTGCACTATCTGGATGAAGACCGATGGAATGGAATCGACTGGACTATGGAACTGCACCGGGAACAACCCTTATCAAGGAATCCTGCTGTTGCGAGACATATGGAACAAGGTTACCTCTAGTGGACCGGCCCCTGAAGGACTGTTATGGTTATGCGGACACAAGGCATACTTGGTGTTACCGACAAATTGGAGCGGGACTTGCTTTATTGGACTGGTACAACCGGGATTTTTCCTGTTAAACACCGAAGTAGGGCGGTCGCTAGGAACACCTGTATTTGACGACCTATATCGGAAGAAGAGGAAAATAGACATTGGAAAATGGGAAGATGATGAATGGCCACCCGCAAGAATCATCTCATACTATGGACCAGCCACTTGGGCACAGGATGGATCCTGGGGCTACCGAACCCCGGTATACATGTTAAACCGGATCATAAGATTACAGGCAGTACTGGAGGTAATTACCAACCAAACTGCGGTGGCACTGGAGATGCTGGCAAAGCAGCAGACACAGATGAGAGCAGCAATATACCAGAACCGGTTGGCCCTAGATTACCTCCTGGCAGAAGAAGGAGGGGTATGCGGGAAATTCAACCTCTCTAATTGCTGTTTAAACATCGATGACAATGGACAGGCAGTGATGGACATATCAGAAGGAATCCGTAAGTTGGCACATGTTCCAATACAAAAGTGGAATTCGATTATGGGAACCCGATGGTGGGATTCCATCCTTGGAGGAACATGGTGGAGAACGGTGGGACTCGTGTTTCTATGTGCAGTGGCTGGACTGATGTCTCCCCTGTTGCATCCCTTGTTTTAGGGGACTTATTACAAGGAGTATGTCAAATGCAGGCTGTAGTCGTGCCTATGGGAGAGAAAGGGGAAATACAGAAAATAATGATAATGCGGCCAGGGAAGGTCCATGATCTACAGGAAAAGGAGATTAGGACAATGTTACGTCAATTCGAATTGAAGGAACTTGAAATTGAGGTTTAATCAACAAATGCGTAGCAAAAGAAAAAGGGAGGATTGTGAGGGATAAAGTGATTAAACCCCACTATTGTAAGGGGCTTTAAAGAGGATTCAAACCAATAGGGGCCAGGGAGAGGGTTCTGACACAGCTGTGTATCAAAAGTTACCAGACCCATCCTTCAGTAAGAAGTGATAGCATTGTATAGCGGTAAAAGGGAGTGATGTAGATAGATCCCTATCAGTAGAAGGGAGTGATAGATGGGACCCTTGTCACTATAGCTTAGCTTTATGCTGATATAGGAGAACTGAGAGAGTTCACTTGGAGGTGAGTAAAACTAGGGTAGGTCATGAACAACTGAGCATGCTTAATAAAATAAATGAATATTACAACACACCCCTGGTCAAGAAACTGCTCATTACCATGCACATGTCTGGACATGCAATCTATGATGTGGGAGGTACTGGGGGGACATACCTACAGATTGTGCACCTCAGTGTCTGATTGGAGGGGGTCAAAGGAGAGGAGGTTGGATGTAGAATTGTGTGTATAAAGGGGGTTTACCCTTCTGACTTCGCTGTGTCTCAACTTGGAGAGGCACCCGACTCTGCAGACTCGAAAATAAAGAATCTCTTGCTTCCACGATTTAGTTTTTGAGTAGTGATTGTGAGCACATCGCATATCTCACAGTAGGGCTCTTAAAAATAGTGGAGTCAGGGAATATGGGGAGTAGGCAGGAACGGGGTACTGATTAGGGATGATCAGCCATGATCACATTAAATGGTGGTGCTGGCTCAAAGGGCCAAATGGCGTACTCCTGCACCTATTGTCTATTGTACTATTTGTACGAGGCTGGTGTGGGCTTGAGTGAAGATTTCTGAGTCTGGCCCCGCAGTACAATTTACAAATAAAGTGTTTGGATCACAGTGTTTGAATCAGTGCTTGATTGAACCAGACTAGGGAAGAAGTTTTTAAACCGGAATCTACACCATGATAACCAGAATAAGTTAGTGATCTGACCTGCTATCCAGAACCAATCCATTTTCTGTGTTGCGTACGTTATAGATTGCCACAAGTCCATTATAATGGCCGACTGCCAGCCGATTGGGGCTGTCCGGAGAGAAATCCAGTGCTGTAACACCACTTTCACAATGGTATATGCGTTCGGGCCACTAATATAAATTAAAATGTACATTTCTTAGGGTCCAAATGGTATTACAGGTGCTCCCCGATTTACGATGCTTCAACTTGCAATATTTTGACTTTACGATCGGCAAACGCTCAGCAACGGCAGCGAGTCGCAGATCACTTCCAGTCACATGATCGCAATATCGCAATGCGTTTTCGACTTGCGATATTTTCAGTTTACGATGGCTTTACGTTCCAATAAACCCATCGTAGCTTGAGGAGCACTTATCACAATCGGAAAAAGATCATTGTTGTACAAGATGTGAAAGTCATCAGGAATAACAATCAAAAGAGATGTAATATAGGCAGCAGGCTTGCTCTCAACTTAATGCTGTCATGCAAGGCCAAAACAGTATGAGAGTTCAACAAAGGAAAATGTGAGTTGGATTTGTGTGCTCTTATAATGGCAGGGACTGTGCTACAGGTAAATACTTTGTGATGAATAGTTGGAGATGTTTTCAGGTTGACAATGATATAAACAAATACATTCCTGCCCCATACTAAACTAATACGAAAATACATTATCCATGCTAAATACAATTTGAGAAGAAAACTGGAGGACATTGCTAATCCTACTTTTTGAAGTTGAGGCCATGATCAGAATAGTTATTATATCATTGCTGGGCCATGTGGGGATGTGGCCTCTCTTTCTAACACTTCCCTATTATATTTCAAATATTATTAAGGTTTGCAATAGCAGGACTTTGCTTTTAAACCATTTAAAAGTAAATTATCGGCAGATGTAAATGGTATCAAGCTGCAACTCTGCTGCAAATCATGTTGAAACATATGTAGGCCCAACTAAAATGTTGCATTCCGTGGAGTTTAATTTGTCTTCAACAACATGCTGCAACTTATTCAACTTACCATGGGATTTTTCAGTGACCAGCAACAAATCAGTCCTCCTCTCTGTTCCTTATATCCAAATGATCCATAGCCGACTGCTAGTAAGTCCTGTATGCCAACAAAACACAATTATCATAAGAATATATACATAAAGTTATAATCCTAAACTTTTACATTACATATAGCTATAGATAAGGACAACACTGGTCCGCAAGTTAAGTTCTAAATGGGACAAGGCCAACTTTGTTGGTAAAATGGGACATGAGATAGCTCTGGAAAATAAGATTAAGGAGAATCCAAAGAGATTTTATAAGTGTACTAGACCAAGTGGGACCCATTGGGTCCCATCCACTCAACGCCCGGTTGCCGGGGGGGGGGGGGGGGGGGGGGGGGGTGTGTGGCCTGTGGCATCTCACACACTCACTAAGCACCCCACACACACACACTAATCTCCCCCCCCTTGATATTATATTAGTATTATTCATTCGCTCCTTTTCCCCCATCCCCCGCCCTATCCACACGCATAGCCCCCAACTGCGCAGTCGTGGTGAGGGGGTAGAGAGGGAGGAGGGGAGGTGTAGAGAGGGAGGGGCAGGGGTGTAGAGAGGGAGGGGTAGGGGGTGCACGGGGGGTCACAGGGGAGGGATTGTCCCCGAATGCAATACTCCACCACTCAATCATAGGTCCCAATCCTAGAGAGGGAGGGGGGGTAGTGAGTGAATGGTGGTGGAGGAGTGGTAGTAAAGGGGGAGGGGGGTGGTAAAGGGGGAGGGGGGTGGTAGAGAGGGAGGGGGGCAGAGAGGGCAGAGAGGGCAGAGAAGGAGAGAGGGCAGGGAGGAGGATGGCAGGCAGAGAGAGGAGAGGGGAGAGAGGGCAGAGATGGGAAATAGGCAGAGAGAGAGGGCAGAGAGAGAGGGGCACGGAGAGGGAGAGGCAGATAGAGCAGTGCCAGGACCTGGAATTCGCCTGGTTCTTGTACTCAGCACAGCCCTGGCTGTAGACTGCAGCCGTCAGCTCGGCCGCTGCATGGTCTCCAGTTCAGGCCCCGACTTCATTACCAGCGGCTTATTTTTCAGCGCTGGTCACGGCCGCATCCCAAGCCCTGGTCACGGCCCCATCCCAAGCCCTGGGCTCCTTTTTTGGCGCCAGTCAATGCCCCATCCCAAGCTCCGAGCTTGAAAATGTTGTTGGAGAGCTTGAGTGCCCCTCCCACGCGGAGTGTCCTGTCGTACCTTGCGATTGTGATGTCAGTCGGATTTTTTTTCTTCGAAATTAGAACTTTGGAAACTTTAATATTTTGAAACTGTTTTTAAAAGGTTAATAACTTGAGAAATATAGGTTGAAATGCGACGGGAAGATATTCAGGCATGATATTCACCTCCAATAAAGAAAAGTAGGCAGTATTGGCCGGAGGTCCAGGATGCCGGTTAGGCCCCCCCCAGTGGGGGTTCAGGGGGGCACCTGGGGAGCGAAGGAAATAGGCAGAATTTCAGGCTGAAACCCTTCCTCAGACTGATGTAGGGTGGGGTGGGGGGCGATGGGCGGCAATGTGCACACAAAATTGAAAAATAGGAAAACAAAAAAATCGGAATTCCGATTTAAATCGGAAGAATATCATGCCAGGATATTTATCCCGTCTGTGGAAAAAATGTGAGTAGCATGTGTGAAAATGGGAAGGCTGTGCCCAAGCATTTTGGAAGAGGAGACAAATTAAGGAGATTAAAAGAAAGCCAACACAACCCTGCATACACACGTTCATTTAGAATGTTGAGAACAAAGGGAAGAGTTTTAGAATAATAGATTAATGGAATAAGGGTAACTAGAGAGAGAATAAACCTATAAACCTCTAACCAAAAGCCCTACTAGGGACAAGTGTTGCGAATTAGCTTTGGCTAAAAACACTATGATGCATACATCAGATGACTGTTTCAAGTGTATCTAGGTTTTTGTATCTGTCCCTATTTAAATAAACCTTAAATAAATAAATAAATAATAAAGTTGTTATCTATAGTACATGTGGAGGTGGAGGAGATGGACAAAGTTCTTCATGAATATTTTTCCTCTGTTTTTACCATGTACTGTAGAAATACATGAGGACACTTGAAACAGTTAATGGAGATGTCTTGAGGATAAACTGTATTACAGTCAAGGAGGTGCTGAACATCCAAAGACGTATAAAGGTAGATAAATCTCCCAGGTCTGATCAGATATAAGCTGAGAACACTGTTGGAAGATACAGATGAAATTGCAGGGTTCCTGGCTGAGATATATGAATCATTGTTAGACACAGGTGAGGTTCAAGAAGACAGGAGGGTGACTAACACTGTGCTTCTATTTAAGATAGTGGTACAAAGAACAACCTGGCAACTAGTAAGATGTATATATACTGTACCTATATCTGAGAGATAAGTTATACATGCATTTGGATAGGCAGCTTAACAAATAAACTAGAAAAGTACAGCACAGGAACAGGCCCTTCTGTTGATATGGGTCATTCAACTGGATTTTCAATGGCTCCCAAATGTCAGATGCCTACTTACTTTAAAAAAATACTGCTCCAAATTTACTCTCCCTAGCTGCTTCCTATCAACTTAAACCTATGTCTTCTGGTTCTTGATTCTCCTAGTCTGTGTAAAAGATTCTGTGCACCTGCCCTATTTATTCCGCTCATGATCTTAGACACCTCCATAAACCTCTATCAAAAAACAAATGTTAGTTGGAGGTCTTTTATGTGGTGGGAGGGGAAGGGGGAAACTTTATTTCCTAGTCCCTAACTGGTCGGAAAGGCGGCTTCCCTCCGAGCTGCTTCTTCGCCCCTTCCTCGCGGCATACCATCGAAACTGGAGCGGCGTTTCCTTCGGAACCGGCCGGGACAACAGCTTCGGCGCTGGGATACCAACACGGAGCAGGCAATGCCTTACCGGGTCGCTGTGCGGTAAGCTCCGGAGTGCAGTGACCGCCGACTCCAACATCCGAGGAGCTGTGGCTGCGGGGCATCCAGCCGCGGGCGCCGCTGGATTTAAAACACCGCGGAGCCTGGGATTCGAGATCGCCAGAGTTGGAGCTCCAACCAGCGTGGCCTGAGGACTTTGTGTGCCGCGGTCTCCGGGGAGGAAGCGGCCGCTCCAGAGGAGTGTTCACCCGATGCGGGAGTTCCAGCTTTCCGGCAAAGAGGGCCTGAAGCATTGGACTGGCTGCGGAGGCCACAAATAGGCCCTGACCTTGGGTGTTTCACAGAAGAAGAGGACTTAACTTTTTGTTGCCCTTCCCCACATTGGAAAATTTTGATTCTGTTGTGGGGGGACGTTCATGTTGAATTCTATAATATGTTATGTCATTTTTCTTATTTTTAATTTTTCTATGGATGTACGGAAACTTTATTATTAATTTTATTATTTATTTTATCTAAAGCACTTTGGTTTCAACGCGAGTTGATTTAAACATGCTATATAAATAAAATGTACTTACTTGCTATAAGATCACCTCTAATCCTGCTACGCTCCACAGAATGCAGTCCTAGCCTGCCCAACCTCTTGCAATAACTCAAGCCCTCAGGTCCTGGCAACATTCTTGTAAAACTTCTCTGCACACTTTCCAGCTTAACAACATATTTCCTATAACAGGTTGCCCAAAATTGAACACAATACTCCAACTGTAGTCGCATCAGCGCCTTGTAGCAGTGTTGGCAAATGATAAGTTTAGAAGTCGGGATGTTATGTTACAGTTATACAAAATATTGATGAGGTATTGTGTTCAGCTTTGGTCACCCTGCTATAGGAAGGATGTTGTTAATGTGGAAAGAGTGGCAAGAAAATTTACGAAGATGTTACCAAGACTTGAGGACCTGATCTATAGGGAAAGTATTAGAACAACATTTAAAAGATATTTCAACAGGTACATGGATAGGAAAGGTTCAGAGGGATATGAGCTAAACGGGGACCAGTGGGACTAGTGTAGATGGGGCTTCTTGGTCGGCATGAATAGGTTGGGCCCAGAGCCCATTTCTGTGCTGTATGATCCTATGACTCTATGAGAGATTGGAATGTAGGAGGATGAGGGATGATCTTATAGAGGTATATAAGATCATGAGGGGAATAGATAGGGTAATTGCACGATCTTTTGCCCAGAGTGGGGGAATCAGGAACCAGAGGAAATAGGTTTACTGTGAGAGGGGAAAGATTTATTAGGAACCTCAGGAGCAACCTTTTCACATAGAGGGTGGCAGAATGAGCTGCCAGAGGAGACAAGTTATATAACAACATTTAAAAGACATTGGACAGGTACATGGATAGGAAAGGTTTAGAGGGAGAGGGAAAAATGGGACATCTTGGACAAGGTCGGCATGGGCAAGTTGGGCTTATGGGCATGTTACCATGCTGTATGATTCTATGACATTAAGCTGTTATGTTTTTACATAACATGTGCAGTTTCCTGCCTTCTGCCTCTGTCTTTTCCTGACTAGAGCTTATGTTTAATATCCCATGATGTAGGGCATTTTGTTCAGGGGACTTGTCTGTTAATTATCTATGCTTGCCTTGTGTGAAACCTCTACCATGCTTAATTAAGCAGTTTTGTGGATGTCTAGACACACACTGGAATGATTGAAGTAACAATTTTAATAGGGAACATGGTCTTTCTTCTCCACTGTTTGATTGGGGCTTCCCAGCTAACAAGGAATGTGGAAGTCCTTCCCAAAATTCGATTGGAGATGTTTCTATCCAAGCAATCATTCTCATTTCCAACTTTATAAGGTGCAAATTTATTTTAAGCAATGCGTTGTCATTGAGCAGTGTGAGTGGTATTAGCTGCATGAATTAAACATTATATTCAGCTGCTGGCTCTAGCCCATGGTCTCATTTAATTTATAGACAATAGACAATAGGTGCAGGAGTAGGCCATTTAGCCCTTCGAGCCAGAACCGCCATTAAATGTGATCATGGCTGATCATCCCCAATCAGTACCCCGTTCCTGCCTTCTCCCCATATCCCGACTCCGTTATTTTTAAGAGCCCTATCTAGCTCTCTCTTGAAAGCATCCAGAGAACCTGCCTCCACCGCCCTCTGAGGCAGAGAATTCCACAGACTCACCACTCTCTGTGAGAAAAAGTGTTTCCTCATCTCCATTCTAAATGGCTTACTCCTTATTCTTAAACTGTGGCCCCTGGTTCTGGATTCCCCCAACATCGGGAACATGTTTCCTGCCTCTAGTGTGTCCAAGCCCTTAACAATCTTATATGTTACAGAGTGTACAAGCCCAGCTTCTACATTCTCTCAGCATATGACAGTCCCACCATCCCGGGGAATTAACCTTGTTAACCTACGCTGCACTCCCTCAATAGCAAGAGTGTCCTTACTCAAATTAGGGGACCAAAACTACACACAATACTCCAGGTGTGGTCTCACTAGGGCTCTGTACAACTACAGAAGGACCTCTTTGCTCCTTTATTCGATTCCTCTTGTTATAAAGGCCAACATGCCATTCGCTTTCTTCACTGATTGTTGTACCTGCATGCTTACTTTCATAGACTGATGTACAAGGACCCCCAGATCCCGTTGTACTTCCCCTTTTCCCAACTTGACGCCTTCCTGTTTTTGCTACCAAAGTGGATAACCTCACATTTATCCGCATTAAACATCATCTCCCATGCATCTGCCCACTCCCCCAACCTGTCCAAGTCACCCGGCATTCTCATAGCATCCTCCATTAATCCCTACTCTTTGTTTCATGTCTGCCAACCACTTCTCTATCCATGTCAGCACTCTACCCCCAATACCATGTGCCCTAATTTTGCCTACTAATCTGCTATGTGGGACCTTATCAAATGCTTTCTGAAAGTCCAGGTGCACTACATCCACTGGCTCTCCCATGTCCATTATCCTAGTTACATCTTCAAAAAATTCCAGAAGATTTTCAAGCATGATTTCCCCTTTGTTAATCCATGCTGACTCGGACCGATCCTGTTACAGCTATCCAAATGTTCGGCTATCTCATTTTTTATAATTGACTCCAGCATCTTCCCCACCACCGATGTCAGGCTAACTGGTCTATAATTCCATGTTTTCTCTCTCCCGCCTTCCTTAAAAAGTGGGATAACATTAGCTACCCTCCAATCCACAGGAACTGATCCTGAATCTATAGAACATTGGAAAATTATCACCAATGCATCCACGATTTCTAGAGCCACTTCCTTAAGTACCCTGGGATGCAGACCATCAGGCACCTGGGAATTTATCAGCCTTCAGTCCTATCAGTCTATCAAACACCATTTCCTGCCTAATGTGGATTTCCTTCAGTGCCTCTGTCACCCCAGATCCTCTGCCCACTACTATATCAGGAAGATTGTTTGTGTCCTCCTTAGTGAAGACAGATTCAAAGTACCTGTTCAACTCATCTGCCAATTCCTTGTTCCCCATAATAAATTCACCTTTTTCGGTCTTCAAGGTCCAACTTTGGTCTTAACTAATTTTTTCCTCTTCACATACCTAAAGAAGCTTTTGCTTTCCTGCTTTATATTCTTGGCTAGCTTACCTTTGTACTTATCTTTTCTCCCCGTATTGTCTTTTTGGTTATCTTCTGTTGTTCTTTAAACATTACACAATCCTCTTGCTTCCCGCTCATCTTTACTACACTGTACTAAATTACGTTAAAATTTAGTTTTGAGGTACAGCATGGAAGCAGGCCCTTCAGCCCACAAGTTTACACCGGCCAGCGATCACCCCAATATGTTCTATCCTACACACTGGGACAATTTACAGAAGCCAATTAACCTACAAACTTGCATATCTTTGGAATGTGAGATGAAACCTGAGTAGCCAGTGAAAACTCACGCAGTCACAGGGATGATTCCATATGAGTTGCACAGGTAGCCAGGATAAAACCCGGATCCCTGGCGCTCTAGGACAGCAACTCTACTGCTGCGCCACTGTGCCGCCCGAAAGCAGAATGTCCGTTAGAAGTACAATCACATTTCTACGTCATGCATTAACAAAAATATGCATTTTCCTTAATCTGTTACCCCAATAATTAATTATTTTATTGTCCCCTTAAGTTTCCTCACCAAATTGTGTTTGTTCCAGACCATGCAGCTCACATTGCGTCCCTTGGTTAGACTACAGGTAAAGGTCCAGAGTGGTAGCAGTCTTGGACCCATGACTTCCAAAATCAGTATGCTTTCTACCATCTCTTCTTCAGCATTCAAACCTCCATCTGGATCTAGGTAATATCAAGGATTAAATATTAAAATATTTTAGACCTCACATAATGAGGAAATAAAAAGAAACAAAATATAAATATCAATCATAGACACAAAATGCTGGCATTGTTTATTGTTGGTATACCAGCATCATCAGTTCCTTTTCATTACATTATGAATATCAGACAACTGACCATTAAAAAGTTTTGCAAATCTCTATAATACTAAAACTGTGTGTGTGTGTGTGTGTGTGTGGTTAATTCCTATTTTCTTCCAAATGCTTGGCCACAGCCTTCTCTTTTTCACACATTCTACTCACAATTTCCCCGTCGAGGTGATAAACATCATCCCATCGCATTCCCACCTATATTTCCGGTTGTTAATCGTTGAAATTTTTAAAAACAGCCCCAAAACGCACCCATTTCAGAAAAAAAAGAGTGACGTCCCAATGCACTCGCAAGGCAGGAAGGACACTCGGGAGTGAGGGGCACTCCAGCACTCCTGCTGCCCAACGCCCGATGCCTGGTTGGGAAGGTGGTGCTGAAGCTGCAGTGAGGGCCGTTCGCGGGGCTTGCGATGGATCCGTGACCAAGGCTGAGAAAGAAGCTGCCGCGCTAACTAAGGTTTAAAAAGGGTTCAAAGAATAAACCTAGCAATTATAGACCTATTAGTTTGACGTCAGTGGTGGGCAAATTAATGGAAAGGATACTTAGAGATAATATATATAAGCATCTGGATAAACAGGGTCTGATCAGGAACAGTCAACATGGATTTGTGCCTGGAAGGTCATGTTTGACAAACCTCCTTGAATTTTTTGAAGCGGTAACTAGGGAAATTGATGAGGGTAAAGCAGTGGATGTTGTCTATATGGATTTCAGTAAGGCCTTTGACAAGGTTCCCCATGGAAGGTTGGTTAAGAAGGTTCAATCTTTGGGTGTTAATGGCGGAGTAGCAAGATGGATTCAACAGTGGCTGAATGGGAGATGTCAGAGAGTAATGGTGGATGGCTGTTTGTCAGGTTGGAAGCCGGTGACCAGTGGGGTGCCTCAGGGATCTGTGTTGGGTCCACTGTTGTTTGTCATGTACATCAATGATCTGGATGATGGGGTGGAAAATTGGATGCAGATGATACTAAGATAGGTGGTGTTGTGGATAATGAAGTAGATTTTCAAAGTCTACAGAGAGATTTGGGCCATTTGGAAAAGTGGGCTGAAAGATGGCAGATGGAGTTTAATGCTGATAAGTGTGAAGTGCTACATCTTGGCAGGACAAATCAAAATAGGACGTACATGGTAAATGGTAGGGAATTGAGGAATGCTGTGGAACAGAGGGATCTAGGAATAACTGTGCATAGTTCCCTGAAGGTGGAATCGCATGTAGATAGGGTGGTAAAGAAAGAAAGCCTTTGGTGTGCTGGCCTTTATAAATCAGAGCATTGAATATAGGAGTAGGGAAGTAATGTTAAAATTGTACAAGGCATTGGTAAGACCAATTCTGGAGTATGGTGTACAATTTTGGTCGCCTAGTTATAGGAAGGATGTCAACAAAATAGAGAGAGTACAGAGGAGATTTACTAGAATGTTGCCAGGGTTCCAGCAACTATGTTACAGAGAAAGGTTGAACAAGTTAGGTCTTTATTCTTTGGAGCGCAGAAGGTTAAGGGGGGACTTGATTGAGGTCTTTAAAATGATGAAAGGGATAGACAGAGTTGACGTGGATACGTTTTTCCCCATTGAGGGTAGGGAAGATTCAAACAAGAGGGCATGACATGAGAATTAAGGGACAGAGGTTTCGGGGTAACGTGAGGGGGAACTTCTTTACTCAGAGGGTGGTGGCTGTGTGGAATGAGCTTCCAGCAGAAGTGGTGGAGGCAGGATCGATTTTAACATTTAAGAGTAAAGTGGATAGGTATATGGACGTGAAGGGAATGGAGGGGTATGGTCTGAGTGCAGGTAGATGGGACTAGGGGAAACAAATGGTCGGCACGGACTGGAAGGGCCGAGAGGGCCTGTTTCCGTGCTGTAATTGTTATATGGTTATATGGTTATAGGATGAGACTAGGTCCGGGGTCAGGAACGAACCCAGAGATTAAGTCGGGGCCTGGCTGGAGCCCAGGCGGCGGCCGAACTGATGGCTGGAGTCTACATCCAGGGTCGGGCCGAGTACGAGAATCAGGCCAAGTTCCAGGCCCTGGCACTGCTCTACGACCTGGGTAGGTCCTGGGGCAGGGAATGCGAGTGAGGAGGGAGATGGGAGTGGGGTGGTGGAGGGAGATGGGGGGGTGTGGAGGAGGAAGATGGGGGGGGGGGGGGTGGAGGAGGGAGATGCCCCTTCTCTATCTACCCTCACTCCCACCCTCTCTAGCCCCCTCCCTCTTTATCCCTCTCCCTCGCTACCTACCCTCTCCCTCCCTCGCCCTCTCCCTCTCTACCCTCCCTCCCCCCACTCTACCTCCCTTCCTCTCCCCCCTCCCTCTCTTTCTCTACCCCCCTCTCGCTCCCTCTCTACCCCTCTCCGCCCCCCACTCCCTCTCTACCCACCCCCCTCTATCGCCCTCCCTCGCTACCTATCCTCTCCCTACCTCGCCCTCTCTTCCCCTCCCTCCCCCACTCTACCCCCTCCATCTCTACCCTCCTCCCTCTCTGCCCACACTCCCTCTCTACCCCCTCCTCCCTCTCTACCCACCCCCCTGTCTACCACTCCTCCCTCTCTAGGGATTGAAAAGGGAGGGTGAAGAGGAGGAAGAGGTAGTGCTGGGGGATGAGGAGAAATGAGCCGCGTCTGCCAATTGGGGACTATGCTTGAGTGGTACAATATTGCGTTGGGGGAACGGGTGAGTGGTGGAATCTTGCGTTGGGAGAGTCTGCACTTGGTCTAGTAAGTAATATAGATCACTTGCCATGTCAGATCAAAACCATTATCAGAGAAGTTCTGACAGATCACACCTAAAACATGAATCCAGTTTAAGATGCTTCATTGAGATGATTCCCAGTACATACTAGATTAGATTTGACTGATGATTAGCTGTAGTCCTGCAGACATGGATATAATTTCTCTGCCCACATATATTATTCAGTTTGTACGCATTTTGTAATCTCCTGAGCCAAGCAGCCATAGACGGAGTCATAGAACAATATGGAAACCGGCCCGACTTGTCCATGTCAACCAAGTTGCCTAACCAAGCTAGTCCCAGTTGTCTGTGCATGGCCCATAATCTACCAAACCTTTCCTACCTATGTACCTGGCCAAATGTCTTTTAAATGTCATAATTGAACCCATACAGATATCTCTATCAGCCCATTCCATATATGCAACACCCTTTGTGTGTAATAGTTGCCCGTCAGGACACCCCGCTCACTTTAAAACCATGCCCTCGAGTGTTAGGTACTCCTTTTCTGGGGTAAAGACTGTGGGCATCTATTCTTCTCATGAATTTATACACTAGAATAAAGTCATCTCTGCGACCCTGATGCTCTAGAGGAAACGGTCCAAGTCTATCCATTCTCTCCTTATAAGCCAAACCTTCTAGATCCGGTTTCATTCTCATAAATCTGTTTCGAATTCTTTCCAGTTTAACAACATCGTTTTTGTAGCATTTGTTCTTATTGCATATGTCCTATGGATATCTTAAAGAATCAGAGACATGTAGCCCGGAAACAGATCCTTTTATCTAACTGGTTCCGGCAGACCAAGATGCACCATTTAGGCTATTGATATTTGCCCACTTTTGGCTCATATCCCTCTAAACATTTCCTATCCATGCTCCTGTCCAAATGTTTCTTAAATATTATTATTTTACCTGACTCAACTAATTCCTCTGGCAGCTTGTTCCATACACCCACACCCTCAGGTTCCTATTAAATCTTTCCCCTCTCATCCTAAGCCTATGCCTTCTAGTTCCTGATTCCCTTATCCTGGATAAAACAATCTGTGTGCATTCACCCCACATTGAATATAAGAAGGAAGTCATGATGCAGCTTTATAGACGTTTGCATGTACTCCCTCTGACCATGTGGGTTTTGCACTGGGTGCTCCGGTTTCCTCCCACATCCTAACATGTATGGGTTAGTAGGATAATTGGCCACTCTAAACTGTCCCCAGTGTGTAGGGAGTGGATGGGGAAGTGGGATAACATGGAGCCGGTGAGAATAGTGGTCGATGGTCCGTATGAACTTGATGAGCCAAAGCACCTGTTTCCATGCAGTGTCTCTAAAAGCATAACATTCCCCCTCCTCTTTTCCACTCCCTCTATCGTGCTTGTGCTCCCACACCTCGGAACAGTAACCTGCTAGTCCTATCCCTCCATTTGGCAAAACACAAAGTCCTGGAGGAATTCAACAAGTCGGGAAGATTTGTGCAGAGAATGGGCAGACGATATTTTGGGTTGGGACCCTTCCTCAGACGAAATGGAGCATGGGGATGAATGCAAAAAAAGGCCCTTTGATCCAACTCATCCATGCCAACCAAGATTGCCCATCTGAGCTAGGCCCATTTGCCAGCATTTGGCTCATATCCCTCTGAATCTTGCATCTGTCCAAGTGTCTTTCAAACGCAGTTACATTGGCCTCAACTGCTTCCCATGGTAGTTCATACCATATACCAACCTTCCTCTGAGAGGAAAAAAATGCCTCTCAGGTTCCTAGGTCTTATACAACTGCAACATTATAGTTCCAATGTATATACAATATCCTGACTGATGAAGGCCAATGTAGAGTTCTTTACTACCCTATATACCTGTGACACCACTTTCAGGGAATTGTACACCTATACTGCTGGATCCCTCTGCTCTACAATGATCCTGAAGGCCACTGTGAAAGTCTTGCCATGTTTTGACTTCCCAAACTGCAACACCTTGCAGTTATCCGCATTGCATTCCATTTGCCATTCCTCAGCCCACTTGCCCAACTGATCAAGATCCTGTTGTAACTTTTGATAACTTTATTCATTGTCTACGATACCACGTACTTTAGTGTCATCTGCAAACTTCGTAATCTTGCTCTTAATAATCATACATTTTCATCCAAGTCTTTGTTATAAACCACATATAGCAATGCACCATATCCTGAGGTACAACACTAGTCACAGACATCCAGTCCAAAAAACAACAATCCACCACCATCTGCTTCCTTTCATGTGTATGAAGGTAGATAAATCTCCCAGGCCTGATCAGATATATCTGAGGACACTTGGGTAGCTGTAGAAATTGCAGGAGCCCTGAAAGAGATACAAATATAGTCACAGTGTGGAAACAGGCCCTTCGGCACAACCTGTCCACACCGACCAACATGTTCTATCGACACTGGTCCCACCTGCCTGCATTGGGCCCATACTCTCTAAACCTGTCCTATCCATAATATACCTGCTTGTTAAATGTTGCAATAGTCCCTGCCTCAACTAACTCCTCTGGCAGCTTATTCCATACACCCATACTCACACCACACCACTCAGATTCCTATAAATCTTTCCCTCTTCATCTTAAACCTATGCCCTCTGGTTCTCGATTCCCCTACTCTTGGCAAGAGACTCCTGATCTATTATCCATATCTATAAGATCAACCCTCATCCTTCTGTGCTCCAGGGAATGGAGTCCCAGCCTGCTAAAGCTCTCTATATACCTCAGCCCTCAAGTCTTGGCAACATTATTGTAAATTTTCTCTGAACCCTTTCCAACATAACAACATATTTCCCATAACATGGTGCCTAGAACTGAACATAATGTTCTAAATGCAGCCTCACCAACGTCTTATATTTATAACTGCAACATGACCTCCCAACTTATATACTTAATACTCTGACTGATGAAGGCCAATTTGCCAAAAGCCTTTTTGACCATCCCATCTACCTGTGACGCCACCTTCAAGGAACTACATATCTGCACTCCTAGATCCATAATAATATAAATCATCGTTAGACATGGCTGAGGCACCGGATGACTGGGCTAATGTTGAGCCTCTATTTAAGAAGGTCTGCAAGGAAAACCTTGGCAACTATACATCGGGAACATGTTTCCTGCCTCTAGCGTCTCCAATCCCTTAATAATTTTATATGTTTCAATAAGAACCTCTCTCATCCTTCTAAATTCCAGTATACAAGCCCAGCCGCTCCATTCTATCAACATATGACAGTCCTGCCGGCTCGGGAATTAACCTTGTGAATCTACGTTGCACTTCCTCAATAGCAAGAATGTCATTCCTCATATTTGGAGACCAAAACTGCACACAATAATCAAGGTGTAGTCTCACTAGGGCCCTGTACAACTGCAGAAGGACTTCTTTGCTCCTATACTCAACTCCTCTTGTTGTGAAGGCCAACATGCCATTAGCTTTCTTCACTGCCTGCTGTACCTGCATGCTTACTTTCAGTGAGTGATGAACAAGGACCCCCAGATCTCTTTGTACTTCCCCTTTTCCCATCTTGACACCATTCAGATAATAATCTGTCTTCTTTTTGCCACCAAAGTGGATAACCTCACATTTATCCACATTAAATTGCATCTGCCATGCATCCGCCCACTCACCCAACGTCCAAGTCACCCTGCATCCTCATACTATCCTCCTCACAGTTCACACTGTCTCCCAGCTTTGTGTTATCTGCAAATTTGCTGATGTTACTTTAAATCCCTTCATCTAAATCATTGATGTATATTGTAAATAGCTGTGGTCCCAGCACCGAGCCTTGTGGTATACCACTAGCTACTGCCTGCCATTCTGAAAGGGACCCTTTAATCCCTACTCTTTGTTTCCTGTCTGCCAACCAATTTTGACCAACTGGGCTTGTATTCACTGGAATTTAGAAGGATGAGAGGGGATCTTATAGAAACATATAATAATCTTAAAGGATTGGACAGGCTAGATGCAGGAAAAATGTTCCCAGTTTTGGGGGAGTCCAGAACCAGGGGTCACAGTTTAAGAATAAGGAGTAGGCCATTAGGACTGAGATGAGGAAAAATGTTTCACCCAGAGAGTTGTGAAACTGTAGAATCCTCTGCCATAGAAAGCAATGGAGGCCAATTCACTGGATGTTTTCAAGAGAAAGTTAAATTTAACTCT
Source organism: Okamejei kenojei (assembly GCA_035221665.1). Classification (NCBI taxonomy): domain Eukaryota; kingdom Metazoa; phylum Chordata; class Chondrichthyes; order Rajiformes; family Rajidae; genus Okamejei; species Okamejei kenojei. Next base: position 35,381,556 of record CM069140.1, read on the forward strand.
CAGGGCTAAAGGAATCAAGGGATATGGGGAACAAGCAGGAGCAGGGAACTGATTTTAGATGATCAGCCATGACCATATTGAATGGTGATGCTGGTTCGAAGGGCCGAATGGCCTATTCCTGCACCTATTTTTCTATGTTTCTATGATCTACGTTCTATGATGGTTAACACGGATTTGTATGTGGAAGATCGCGTCTCACAAATTTGATTACGCTTTTTTTAAGAAATAACCATAAATTTTGACAAGGGCAAGGCCATAGACTTTGCCTATATGGATTTCAATAAGACCTTTGATAAGGTTTCACGTGGTAGGCCACTCTGTAAAGTTAGTTTGCATGGCATACAGGGCGAGCTAGCTTCATGGATTCAGAATTGGTTTCATGGAAGAAATCAGAGGGTAGGAGTGTTAATGTGCGGGGAACGCAGGTCGGTGCAGAATCGATGGGCCAAAGGGCCTATTTTCTCTAAATTGAACGGTTATAAAATGTTATAATTTACCAGCTAGTATAGGTAGCTGCCGATAAGCAGCAAGTTTAGGCTGGAAAATATTCTCCATAATAACACGCTCCATAATAAATAAATCTTGCTTCAGTTTCTCATTCTTTAAGATTTCGTCCAGCTCATGGTCTACCAATTCTAAGCCTTGGATTGTGGTAACGCTTTCCGACTCTCCTGATGAGGTGGATCGGCTGTCTGTAATCAAAGCAAATATTTTACATGTAAAAATATAATTTTCCAATTTGTTTTACAAAGCCTCAAGCATTGCACCTGCTCCCTCAGATTTTCCACCAGGTTGGCTATTGTCAAAAGATGCCATTGTCAAATGGACAAACCATTCTATTACTTTGACCAGTTCATAATACAGGGAATTCTGAGAGTGATTGTCACCAGACACCATCGTGTCTCTGATTGTAAGACTGGCAAAGACCATAAAATAAGAAATAAGGCTCGTAAGAATATTTTGTAGATTATTGGGATGGTGCTTCTTGATCTTATTCTCAGCACCAGGCTAAGATTCATAAAAGAAGTCAATATTGAATCATCCGTAATTATTATCAGGTGGAAACAATGACATACATACGACAGCTATGTAATGCCCTTTAACTGCAATAGTGGCTGAGCAATTATTTATATATTTTTATTAGAAGCATGTATACAAATAATAGTAAATGACAATTTAATTACAGATTTCTTACCTAACTTCAGTTATTTCAAAGATTTTTTTGTAAGAATAAAGATAAAGAGAGAAAAAGATGAGAGAAACTAATAGAGAAATAAAAAGTAGACGCAAAAGGAAACTACCAATAACAAGATTGTGGAAATAGATCCAGGAAATGTTGAGTCTTACTATTCATCCAATCCCAAACTCAGGTTTTAACGCTGATTCTGTGCTAAACCAATTCACTTTTTCAAAAATTCAATAACCATATAATAACCATATAACCATATAACAATTACAGCACGGAGACAGGCCCTCTCGGCCCTTCCAGTCCGTGCCGACCATTTGTTTTCCCCTAGTCCCATCTACCTGCACTCAGACCATACCCCTCCATTCCCTTCACGTCCATATACCTATCCACTTTACTTTTAAATGTTAAAATCGATCCTGCCTCCACCACCTCTGCTGGAAGCTCATTCCACACAGCCACCACCCTCTGAGTAAAGAAGTTCCCCCTCACGTTACCCCTAAACATCTGTCCCTTAATTCTCATGTCATGCCCTCTTGTTTGAATCTTCCCTACCCTCAATGGGAAAAGCTTATCCACGTCAACTCTGTCTATCCCTTTCATCATTTTAAAGACCTCAATCAAGTCCCCCCTTAACCTTCTGCGCTCCAAAGAATAAAGACCTAACTTGTTCAACCTTTCTCTGTAACATAGTTGCTGGAACCCTGGCAGCATTCTAGTAAATCTGAGAAATAAATAAATGGAGACCATATTCTAACAAATAATTCTGGTTTGTCAAATAAGACAAATCTTATTTTTTCCAAATGCAAGGTCTCAGTCATTTCCGTAATCCACATTTAATTGTGGGGGCTGCTGGTTTTTTCCAAAATTTTTGTATTAATTTTTTCGCAGTTATTAGACTGTAGTCAAGAAATTGTCTCTGACATCGTAAAGTGTGTGCTATGTTCTGATAATCCTAATATTATTAATTTTGGCTCTGGGTCTAGTTGGATATTGATAACTTCAGAAATAATTTTTTAAATGTCCACACAGAAATGTTGAATTTTTATATATTACAAAGGTATGCATTAGGTTGGCTTCTTGAAATTGACATCTATCACAGAGAGGGGAAATATTTGGAAAAATCCTATTTAATTTTGCCTTTGAATAATGTAGTCTATAAAGTATTTTGAATTGTATCAAGGAGTGTCTAGCATTTAACGAACAGTGATTTATATATTGTAAGCTTTCATCCCATGTGTCTTTTATTATGGGTTGAGCCAACCCATCTTCCCATGCTCGTCTGTATGATTCTGAAGACGGAACCTCAGTATCTAAGAGGATATTATAAATATAAGATATTCATTTATTTGCATTGGGATGTCTATTCAAACATTCATCAAGGGTTTCTGGACCCCTAAATCTATAATCTTGCATGTGTAGTTTTACATAATCTCTGAGTTGTAAATATCTAAAAAAACTATTAGCGTGTAACTCATATTTCTGCTGTAGTTCCTGAAATGAAAGAAAATTGCCTTTTTGATAAAGTTCTCCCACCGTTTTAATTCCATGGGTTTTCCATTGGATAAATCCTCTATCTAAAACAGACGGTTTAAAAGGGTTATTTGCAATCAGGAGAAAACGCAATAAATTACCCAATTTTAGAGTGTGTTTTAATTGTTTCCACATATGTATAGCACTATGTATAATCTGATTTCCTCCGTATGTTTTTTTATTCAAATTAATCGGAGTTAAAAGAGCCTATTTCAATCAGAAGGTAAGCAGTCATCCTTTTCCATCTTTAGCCAGTCTGGCTGTTGATCAAAGTCATCCAGCCAGAAGGTTATATTTTTAATATTAACTGCCCAATTATATAATAGAAAGTTTGGTAAAGCTAATCCTCCATTAACTTTGGACTTGCATAAATGTTTTTTTTATTTATTCTGTGATTCTTATAGTCCCAGATAAAATTTGTAACAATTGAATCCATTTTTTTGAAGAATTTTTTTGGGAGATATATCGGAATTGATTGGAATAAGTATAATAATTGTGGGAGAAAAGTCATCTTTATAGCTTTAATTCTACCAACTAAAGAGATGGGAAATGTTTTCCAATATTGGATATTTCTGTGTAATTTAGTAAGTAAAGGAGGAAAATTTGATTTGAATAAAGAAGTATATTTCTTGGTCACATATATTCCAAGGTATTTAAACTTTTCATAGGCAATTTTAAAAGGATACTGTTGAAGTATAAGCGGGTTTTGTTCCCTTTTTGGCATAATTTCACTTTTATTCCAATTAATTCTATATCCCGAGAATGAACCAAATTAAGTTATGAGATTTAATAAAGTCGGAATGCTAATTTCTGGGTTTGTGATGTATAATAATACATCGTCTGCATATAAAGACATTTTATTAACTGCATGTTTAGTATTTTACCCATGTATTTCTGAGTGGGATCTAATACTCTCTGCGAGTGGTTCTATAGCCAGGGCGTGGCTGAGCAATTATGACAAACTTTATCACATCATATAAACTATCAAGGGAGAGGAAGAGGTGCCCAGCATCAACACATGAATTTACTGTGTATTGCTCCGCTCTAATTTCCAGTAGAATCAGGATCAATTTCCCATCTCTATAACTTTAATCCTCTCATCTTGTGTGTGTGTGTATATGTGCGTGTCTTTATATTTTCACAAAAACAGGACGCGGTAACAGTAAGATTTTTACATATTCTGACTCACATTTTTCCCCTCTAAGCAGTGATCAGCTTCACTTAAGATATTATGCATTATTTCACGACATTTCTGATTAAATTTTTAATTTAAAAAAAACTCCCTTTTACAATAACCAACTACCACTGATGACGTCACAATGAGGTGCGCAGGCACGATGGCTCGGCTCGGAACCCGTTTCACACACAGTATATTCCACGAGCTTCGAGTGACGTCAGGGGGAGAGCTGCATTTCCAGAACATTCCTCAAACACTTCACCACCTCCCCAACGGTTGACCTGCTTCATTCTCACTGCTTGATGCACTCCTTGATGCTTCATTCCGACTTTGCCATCTTTAAAGATATGACGTCATACTGAGGTGGGCGGGCACCATGGCTCAGGTCGGCGTCCGTTTCACCCACGTCTGCCCACATCCACGCTCGGGGTCCTCGGGTCCATGTCTGCCCGTGGCCTCGTTCGGGGTCCTCGCCCGCCCGCGGCCTCGCTTGGGGTCCTCCGGTCCATGTCCGTCTGTGGCCTCGCTCGGATCCTTGAGTCCTTGGGTCCATGCCCGCACACGGCCTCGCTCAGGGTTCTCGGGTCCACGCCCGCCCGCGGCCTCGCTCGGGGTTCTTGGGTCCACGCCCGCCCGCGGCCTTGCTCGGGGTCCTCAGGTCCACGTCTGTCTGCGGCCTCGCTCGGGTCCTCGAATCCTTGGGTCCATGCCCGCACGCGGCCTCGCTCGGGGTTCTCGGGACCACGCCCGCCCGCGGCCTCGCTCGGGGTTCTCAGGTCCACGCCCGACCGCGGCCTCGCTCGGGTCCGGGGGTCCACGCCCACCCGCGGCCCGGTGCCTGGCGGGGAGGCGGCTGCCGCAGGCTGAGCCCAGCAACTGGGCCTGGGCTGTAGCTTGAGCAAGGGCTGAGCCCGGAGCTTGGGATGGGGCCGTGACGGGGGCCGTGAAAGAAGCTGCCGGTGGAAACAAGGACGAGCTGGGGTCAGGAACAAGCCCGGAGATGAAGTCTGGGCCTGGACTGGAGCCCATGCGGCGCACGAGCTGACGGCTGCAGTCTACAGCCAGGGCTTCGCTGAGTACGAGAACCTGGCCGAGTTCCACTCCCTGGCTCTGCTCTATGACCCGGGTATGTGCTGCGCCAGGGAATGGGAGTGAGGGGAGCAGGATGGGGGAAATGAGGAGGGAGATAGGGTGGAGTCTTTACCCCCCCCCTCTCTACCCCCTCCCCCTCTACCACCATCCCCTTCTCTACCCACTCCCTCTCTACCCCCTCCCCCTCCCTCTACCCTCCCTCTTTACTCCCCTCCCTCCCTCTCTTCCCCCTCCACCTCCACCACCCTCCCCTTCTCTAACCCGTCCGTCTATATTCCCTCCCCCTATCTCTACCTCTCCTTCTACCTCTCTATCCTCCCTCCCTCTCTCTACCCCCCTCCCTTTCTACACATCCTCCTCCCTCTCTGCACCCCCCCCCTCCCTCTCTGCCCCCCCCTCCCTCCCTACTCCCCTCCCCCTCCCTCTCGACCCCCTCGCTATCTACCAAACCTCCCTCTCTAACCCCCCCCCCCCCCCATCCCTTTCTAGGGAGTGGTTTGTATTCGGACCTATAGGGTGTGGGGAAGTATTGTCTTTGGGGATCAGTCCTCCCCTGTGACGCCGTGATGGTCCCAGTTGGTCTAGTTAATTTATAAAAAGAATGAGCTATAAAACCATGTTCATATACCTTCTGAATGTCACAGGACTAGATATCAGATTTATTTTATTGTGAACTAACCATGAGATCTGCCTTGGATAAAATGAAAGTCGCTTTCTTCTTCTATTCTGTACATGCTAGAACATCAACAGACAATGCTCCTGGTGGGAATGGATTTAACAAGAAGTGCATGGAGCTCCAGTTACTTGCTCCCAAAGGTAGGGTGAATATTAACATTGAAGAAAGCCAATGCAATATTAATGTTCTGCTATTGTTACAAATGTAATACTTCAATTTGAGAAGTAGATTTTCTGTAGGATCTTGCATTCTTTTTATGGACAACATTCTTCTAATTTGAGAGTATTAGAATAACATGGAGCACTTTAGCACAATGATGCATTTTTCCAAAATGCCATTATAGTCACGTCCTTCCAGTGTGAACGTATTATAAAGTATTATCAGATGTGGTCTTCCAATGTTGCAATTTACAACCTGAAACATTTGCAATTGAAATCATCCACAGCAATGTTGGGCAGCAGCTAGCTCTTAGATATGCTCTTGTGATCTCAGGAACTGACAAAGGATGGATGCGGAGGGATGGACAAACCAGTAGCAAAATTGTAGTAACATGGAAAAGGTGGTGATATGTGAAGGACGGCAATTGCAAGGGCAGTGGATCAGTGGGAATGTATTCCACAGTTCACTGATGCAGAGCATTTACATGTCCATAAGTCATTGGAACAAATATACCTAACGAAATGGCCTCCACAGCCACCTGTGGCAATGAATTACACAGATTCACCACCCTCTGACGAAAGAAATTCCTCCTCATCACCTCTCTAAACGGACGTTCTATTTTACTAAGGCTGTGCCCTCTGGTGCCTAGATTCTCCCACTAGTTATAGAGAGTCATGTTCATAGGTTCAGAATCATACAACGTGGAAACATTTGGCCCAACTTGCACACACTGATGAACATGCCCTATCCAACTAGTCCCACCAGCCTGCATGTGACCCATATCCATCCAAACCTGTCCTACCATATATCTGTCTCGTGATTCTTAAACATTGTGATAGTACCTAGTGGAAACATCCACTCCACAATCACTCTATCAAAGACATTCACTATTCAGTAAGTTTCAATGAGGTCCCCCCCTCATCCTTATAAACTTCAGTGAGTATAGGCCCAGAGCCATTAATTCCTGATCATACATTAACTCCTCAGGATCATTCTCTTAAACTTCGTCTGGACCCTCTCTATTGCCCGCACATCCCGTCTCAGATATGGGGCCAAATGCAGCCTGACCGGAGCCTTATAAAGCCTCAGTATTACTTTCCTGCTTTAATATTCCAGTCTTCTCGAAATAAATGCTAACATTGCATTTGTCTTCCTTACTCCCGATACAACTTGCAAATGAACCTTTTGAGGATAAATCACACTTCTCTCTGGGTATGGAGGAAGTACAAGACAGCAGCTAGGCACTCTTGGCAGGAGATTGCTTGAGAAAACCTCAATTTGGAGAGGATTTTCAATGTCTGCACCAGCTATCAGTGTCTGTATTTTGGGGAAATGCTCACAAATACTCATGCCTGCAAATTAACCTTTTGGGAATCTAGCACCATCACTCCCATGTCCCTTTGCATCGCAGATTTCCGAATCCTCTCCCCATTTATAAAATATCTACACCACATTCCTACTACCAAAAAGAGTGACCGCACTTTGCTACGCTATATTGCACCTGTCACTTCTTTGTCCACTCTCCAGACCTGTCCAGGTCTTTCTGCAGCTTCCTCTACACCACCTGTCCCTTCACCTATCTTTGTATCATCCCCATCATTAATATATAAGGTGAAAAATAGCGGTCCCAATACTGACCACTCTGGAACACCTCTAGTCACCTGAAGCTAACCAGAAAATGTCCCCTTTATTCCCAGTCTTTGCCATCTGCCAGTCAGCCAATCTTCTGTCCATGCTTGTATCTTCCCTCTAATACATTTAGCTCATGGTGGATAAACCCTGCAATGTTTCCTTCTATGTGGCCACCTCAACTGTCTCCAAACCCTGCGCCATGCCAACCAGCAAGTTAGGTGGAGACAAATACCCATTGGAAGTAGGTTTTGATTGTAAGAAAGCAGTTAACATCCAATCGTAAATGTGATCAATGTTTTGACTAGGCATTGATTCCACAGTGTGCCATGCAACTGTCTGACAAGAAAGTTTTTAGTGTGATTGGCCAATCAAATAGTGTGGTTTTAGGCAAAGCAGTTGGTTATCCAGTGCAGTGGGTAAACAAAGACACTCGGGTGCAGATGAGTGAGGTTAAAAATCATGCCAGAAGGCAAAAAGCAGGTATTGCACCATTGCTAACACAATTGGAACACATTTAAATATTTCCAGAGGAGTGTATGTATCAAATATACACAGCTTATCAGTTTGAAACCAAATCTTTTTTAAAAGTCCAGAACTGTATTCAAAATTTCCAAAAGGCAATCAAATTGCAGTGCATTTCTCCATTCAGCAGAGTTACATACCCCCAGTGGAAAATCAAACAGTACCCAAAGTCAACATCAACTAATTCTAACTAGTATAATTTAGTTCATTTTCTAAACAATTCATGAGCAATTTTCAGTATAACATGAATAGCTCATTTACACAGCAGATGACACTGCTACCTCAGTGGTCCAGGTTCACTCATGGACATGTCTTATCTCAGAGAAGTTCACACATTCTCTCTGATTGCTAAAGACTTTAACTCCCCCTCCCATTCCATACTGACCTTTCTGTCCTGGGCCTTCTCCACTGTCATAGTGAGACGAAATGCAAATTGGAGGAACAACACCTCATATTTAACTTGAACAGCTTACAATCCAATGGTATTAATAGTAATTCCTCTAACTTCAAGTAAACCTTGCTTTCCTTCTCTCTCCGTCCCTCCCCCATCCTAGTTCTCCTACTAGTTTCACTGTCCTGATTAATTTTACTGTTTGTATGTTTCATTGTCACCTTCCCCTCATCCAACAATGAACCATTGTATATTTCCTTGATCATCGTCTGCTTTCACACCTTACATGTTCTTTATACCCTTCCATATCTCGTTTCCGTCTCCCTGACTCTCAGTCTGAAGAAGAAGGAAGGGTCTCATTCCTTCTCTCCAGAGATGCTGCCTGTTCTGCTGATTATAGACAATTGACAATAGACAATATGTGCAGTAGGCCCTTCGGCCCCTCGAGCCAGCACTGCCATTCAATGTGATCATGGCTGATCACCCACAATCAGTACCCCATTCCTGCCTTCTCCCCATATCCCTTGACTCCGCTATCTTTAAGAACTCTGTCTAGCTCCCGCTTGAAAGCATCCAGACAGCCCGCCTCCACCGCCCTCTGAGGCAGCAAATTCCACAGACTCACAACTCTGCATGTAAAAGTTTTTCCTCATCTCCGTTCTAAATTGCTTACCCCTTATTCTTAAGCTCTGGCCCCTGGTTCTGGACTACCCCAACATCGGGTACATGTTTCCTGCCTCTAGCGTGTCCAAGCCCTTAATAATCTAATATGTTTCAATAAGATCCCCTCTCATCCTAAATTTCAGAGCATACAAGCCCAGCCGCTCCATTCTATCAACATGTGAGTCCCGCCATCCCGGGAATTAATTTGGTGAACCTACGCTGCACTCTCTTAATAGCAACAACGTCCTTTCTCAAATTGGGAGACCAAAACTGCACACAATACTCCAGGTGTGGTCTCACTACGGCCCTGTACAACTGCAGAAGGACCTCTTTGCTCCTATACTCAACTCATCTTGTTATGAAGGCCAACATACCATTTGCTTTCTTCACTGCCTGCTGTACTTACATGCTTACTTTCATTGACTGATGAACAAGGAACCCCAGATCCCGTTGTACTTCCCCCTTTTCCAACACCTCCATTTAGAAAATAATCTGCATTCCTGTTTTTGCCACCAAAGTGGATAACCTCACATTTAACCACATTAAACTGCATCTGCCATCCATCTGCCCACTCACCCAACCTGTCCAAGTCACTCTGCATCCTCATAGCATCCTCTTCACAGTTCACACTGCCACCCAGCTTTGTGTCATCTGCAAATTTGCTAATGTTACTTTTAATCCCTTCATCTAAATCATTAATGAATATTGTAAATAGCTGCGGTCCCAGCACCGAACCTTGCGGTACCGCAGTATTCACTGCCTGCCATTCTGAAGGGGGACTCTTGGTTTTCTGTCTGCCAACCAATTTTATATCCATGTCAGCACCCTATCCCCAATACCATGTACTCTAATTTTGCCCACTAATCTCCTATGTGGGACCTTATCAAATGCTTTCTGAAAGTCCAGGTACACTACATCTACTGGCTCTCCCTTGTCCAATTTCCTAGTTACATCCTCAAAAAAAGTTACGCCATCATTTTGTATCCATCTTCAGTGTAAACCAGCACCTGCAGTTCCTGCCTACACACTCCAATGATCATGTGGGCTTCCGCTGCACGCCCCGCTTTCCTCCCGCAATGACATTTGGCTATTGTAAATTATTCCTTTATGGAAATAAATGGCAAAAGATTAATTGGATGTAATACTGGCCATAGTGACGGGAAATAAAATAGCAGGGCCACATTAAAATAAGTAGGGGGAACGAGACTGATGGAATTGTACTGCAAGAAGCTAACATGGTCCCTATGGGTCAAAAAGCTTCTTTCTGTGTGGTATTAATAAGTAAACAAACAGGAAGTTATAATGACGGATTGTAAATCTACAACATTTTATGGAGAAATATCAGTTGAAATCATCTCTATTTTTCATTATTCCATACTTACCTAACCCTAAAGAACTTAGAGCTGATAACGTTTGAATTATAGTTCTGTCTAAATTAACTTGTGCTGGTAACGAATCCTTTTTCTGTTTTAATGGATCCGAGGCAGCGTCTTCATATAGTTCTCTTTCCTTAAAGCTATCATACAGGTCCCATGTTGTTGCCATGACAGCTGGAAAGTAAAACATTGCAATTTGTCAATGTGTCATTTGGATACTTCAGCTAGATTTCCAAACATGGAAATAATTTTTTACCACAAGCAAAAATAATACTGGTGTTACCAACTGAGAGCAAATTTTGACACAAATGCAAGAGTATGGGGTGATATCAAATATATGTAGTTATTTTGAAGCTCAGCCTATTTCATCCCCCTCCCCCCAGTCTCATCTCCATCTGATTGGTTATTTTGCATCTTAGCACATTAAGATCATGCAAATTTTCTGGCTGTTTCAAACAAAATGTCAGAAACCTATATTAAGCATGACACTACCTCTTCAAGATTACACTAATTTCCAGGAGTTTTGTTTTGTGAACAAGGAAAAGCCACATCCTATGAATTCTAAGTAGCAAGTATGGCTGGTAGACTATTTAAACTATCTAATTATTGCCTGTACCATTTCATGTACCTTAAAAAACACATATTGAACCAATTGCAACACCTTCATAAACTACCATTATGAAAGCTCAAACTTTACACTTTGGCCTCTAATTCTCATTACCTCATTCAATGTTTTCTCATTCCCCTGCAAACTTATAGCACTAAAATAATAAGATTAAATGAGAACTTACCAGTTTCAAGTTTGATCTTTATTTTATGAGGAGTTATGATGAGGGATTACGTGAAGAACCCCGACTGCCCGCAGAGCGCGTCAATCTTTTTTTTTTTTGTTTATTTTTGTTAGAAGTAAGTACAGTAGTCTGGTACTTAAGTACCTAACACATAAATACATATTCTCATTCTTGTACAACGTCATACTTTTAGTTCAATAATAAAAGAACAGTGAGAGAAAACAGAAATAAAGAGTGTCGGAATAGATAGACAAGCGAGTAGAAACAGAAAACAAAAAAAATAAAATAAAGGACAGAGGTGAGAAGTTAAAAGATTGAAAGAGAAGGAAAAAGTAAAAATAAAAGAGAGATTAGGAGAGATCTACCTATCTCATATTTTTGCCCATCCGTCACCCAGTTCTAAACATTTAATTTCTAAGGTTATGTTATGTTGCACCATTTGCTTGTATAAAGTTGATAAACGGAGACCAAATCTTTAAGAATTGGTCTACTTTGCCTAGTAAGAGGAATCTCATTTCTTCACATGTAGCGTTTCAGACATGTTTGAGATCCACATTTTGAATGTTGGCGTAGGTGCATTTTTCCAAAATTTAAGTATAAGTTTTTTCGCTGCTATTAGACCATAATTAAGAAAAGCTTCTTGGAATATAGTTAGTTTACTTCCCTCTTCCATTGATCCAAAGATAATCAATTCAGTATTGGGGTTCAATTTTGTGTTAAATAGTTTTGTAAAAATTCCAAAAAATTCATTCCAAAATGTATACAGTTTTGTACAAGAGACAAAGGAATGTGCTATAGTGGCATTTTGAGTTTGACATTTGTCGCAGATGGGGGGAAACATTTGAAAATATTTTATTCAGTCTTGTTTTCGAATAATATAATCTATGTAAAAATTTAAATTGAATTAGGTTATGTCTTACATTCATTGAACATTTTTTTACATATAATAAATTTTTATCCCATCTATCGTTCGGAATTTTTATCAATAACTCTTGTTCCCAGTCGCTTCTAATTGCTTCTGTCGTTGGTGTTTCTATATTTAGAATTATATTACATAAGTAAGATATTAAATTGCTTGATTCTGCCTTTCTATTCATTCCTTCCTCCAGTAGATCTGGGGTTAAAGTTTGATATCCTTGTATATACTTTTTCAAATAATCTTGAATTTGAAGGTATTTGAAATATTGATTACTTTTCAAATTATATTTTAGTTGTAATTAGAGCGCGTCAATCTTCAAAGCACCGGTGTGAAATCACAGGTAATAGTGACTGAAGTATAATAGTAAGAAAACAGAAGACTAGAACTACCACATGATATTTATGAGGGTTGGGAGCGGAGGGAGCGGAGGAGTCCCTCATCGTAACTCCTCATAAAATAAAGATCAAACTTCAAACTGGTAAGTTCTCATTTAATCTTACTATTTTACTTCTGAGTCACGCGAGTGATTCCGTGAAGATTTCAAAGCTCTGTGATTACACGCCATGAGAAACGAGTCTACACAGCCACAACTGCTTCATCGACATATGAAGGAAAATATATTAATAATACATACAGTCATGACATAGATTTAAATATGCTGATGTTATTAATGAAGTAATAATAAGTCCCACCTTTCACTCGGATGGAATCTATAATCAATGAAAATAGAGTTGACAAATACCCTTGGTCTACTAATGGGTTATTATAAACGTTTGAAATACGTTCGCGTAACCATGCTGCAAGCGTTAGGACGTGGTCCAATAGCACGTAAGAACCTTGCTGCTGATGTTATAGCAGCCCTGATGGAGTGATAACTAGACTCAGTATCTACTCCTCCATAATCAAAGTGCATTTTATCCTCTGGAAGTGACCTGAACAGATATGTTCTTATAAGTTTTTGTGACTAACAACATAGCTAGTTCAGAGCCTCGAAGACTCTCAGTGACCTTAACGTATGGTTATATATGTGTCCTCACTTTACCAAAGGTACCAGGGTATGCCTTGAACTATTTTGAGATCTGACACCCCTTCTGCTCTGCTTAAGTGAATTATAAGCATAAATATTACATATTATTGTTTACAGACGTAACCATCTTGTTCCTTCGCAACTATGTAGCGACTAAACCTGTTGCGCTAACCAACGCTAGGCGGATAACCACCTATGAGTTCCGGCGAAACTAAGGATGTAGCTGGACCACCCTGGTGAAATAGTGTTCACACAATGTTGATATCCCATACTGCATTGTACTTGTCCTAGGAAACATTGTGTTAAAGATATGCTTACCAACTTGATATCCAGGGTGAACCCGACAGAGCGGGTCTTGTTTGCTGCAGCCAATACAATGAGAAGGCACGTTGGCACAGTTAATGGCTGTACAACTTAATTATTGACAAAGATCATTTCAAATGAACTCCAAACATCAGTAATTTGTACCATCTTCAATGCAACATGAACATTCAACAAACACTTTCCATCTCCTGGAAAAGAAAGAACTGCTTTTTTGGTGCTATCGCAGCACACTGAACATATACAAGGACTGATGTAACAATCCAAGCCGTAGAGCAGTCTATTGAATCTGCAGAACATAATTTGATTTTAGCATGCAACGGCTGATTTCTCAAGCCACAGACTGTTCCAGCAAGTTACGTTCAAAATAACCATAAGGTTATATTATTATTCCCGACAACCGGAATCAAAGTTGCATAGGCCAATCACACAATAGGAACCTAAACGGCTCTTAATGACTTCATTTGAAGCCCCGATTAATGAAGCAAATGGAGGAAGACACAAAAGACCTTCCTTCTCCTTGTAGCGAGAATGTATCTTTCGCCACTGTTATGCCACATATTTTGCAACCTGTGAATAAGCATGAAACAAACATATGTACATTTGGTGTGATTCAACACCCACTCTGTGTTGTCATTGACCTACACCTGATGTTACTCCAGTGGCCAACGAGATGATGTAACCACTTTACTTGATTGCACCCACATGTACTAACATATGCCACCATCATAACGTGTCAACATGAAGTTGAGCATGCAGGTATGCATATCCGCTCAATTAGTCTTAACCCACAAATGAGTAGGGTCTATAGATATTTAACACCAATAAATGAAGAATTGGCAACTCATGCACATCTCCGCCAGCTCCAAACCAGAGATGATATTCACAATTTCCCATTCTTTGATTTGATTTTATTGCTTGTCATTCGAACCTCAGAGAGGCTCGAACGAAACTCCGTTTCTACAAGCCATACAAACAAACAAACAGAACAATTCATAGAAAAACATGCAAACAATTAAATTCACACAAACATCCATCACAGTGGATCTCCTCCTCACTGTGATGGAAGGCAAAGTTCTTCTCTCTCCCCCGCACCATCTCTCTCCCGATGCCGAAGCCCCAGGCGGGCGGTGTTAAGTCCCATGTCCATTGAGGCCGCGCCGGGTGATGTACGGCCCCGCTCCAGGCCCAAAGTCACAACGTTGGAGCCCCCCGCGGGCGCTGGAATGTCCCGCAGCCATTAAAGCCGCGCCGGGCGATGCTCGGCCCCACTCCGGGTCGTTCCAACCCCGCGACACGGGCTGGAGAAGTTGTGTTGCGGAGCTCCGGAGAGCGGTCTCCCACCCGGACCCGCGAGCTCCCGACACCCCAACAGTCCACCGTCAGCAATCTGCAGCTGGAGCCGGAGCCGGAGCCCCGGAGTCAGGCCGGAGCTGGAGCTGGAGCCCCGGAGTCTGGCCGGAGCCGGAGCTGGAGCCCCGGAGTCGGGCTGGAGCCCCGGAGTCGGGCCGGAGCCGGAGCTGGAGCCCCGGAGTCGGGCCGGAGCTGGAGCCGGAGCTGGAGGCCCGGAGTCGGGCAGCAGCCGGAACTGGAGCCCGGAGTCAGGCCGCAGCGGCCACCCACCACCGCTCCCCACGCTCCGAGGCCGGCCAGCCCCATGACGGTAAGCTCTCAGCTCCGCGACTGGAGCCCCCAGGTCATCCCGGTCGGAGGCCGCTCCACGGCACCAGGCCCCAACGACAACGGAGACCTGACAGGGAAAAAGTCAGGTCTCCCGTGCAGGGAAGAGATTAAAAATGTTTTAGAGTTCTCAATTTAGGATGATTTCAATTCTCCCACTTGCACAGCTGAACCAGATCCATTATATTGCCAATTAGTCTTAATGACTAGACTGCTGCTTTATAACAACAAAGCTGTAACAGGCTTCTATTGACTTGAATCTGTTGCCTAGGACGGTGTCATAAGCCAATTGATAACTCAATGTAAATCGTAATAACCTGATAGAATGCATGGAACCTCTGGCCAGCTTTCATGCTGCTTCCATTTTCAGTGAACCGCTTACCTTCATCCTGCAGGATTTGCCTGTTCAATAGGTCTTACCTGACGAACTGATTCGGCGGCTGGGTCTAATGTCCCCCTGACAGCGGTGTTCACTGTGTTGTGATGGCAAATCTTGCTGTCAGTAATGATCTCTGACACGTGACCGTCATCCCTTTGTGTATGTTCACGGCTCTACCATCAGACTCGGTATGCTCTCCTCCTTCATGAAGAAGCCATTAAACAGCCCTACTAGAAGGCGCTGCTGGCGCAGCCCTTCAAATTGGCCGACACTGCCATGGACCCGGTGTCAGACTAATACTGACCCGTTGGCTTTTATATGTTGGGTCACTGCGCTGCTGACCTGGAATACCTGATGATAAAGTGCAGGCCCTTCTATCTGCCCAGGGAATTTACATCGATTGTTATCACTGCAGTATATGTACCCCCAGACGCTAATGCCAAGCTAGCAATGGAGGAGCTGCAAGATGCTGTAAGCAAACAACTAGCTGCACACCCAGAGGGGGCTTTTATTGTTGCAGGTGATTTTAACCACTCCAACCTCAAAACTGTACTCCCCAGATTCCACCAACATGTCTCCTGCCCAACCAGAGGAAACAAGACTCTGGACCTAGTTTACACAAACATTACTGAAGCATACAAAGCCCTCCCCCTCCCCCACCTGGGACAGTCTGACCACCTCTCTCTGTTCCTGCTCCCCAAATACACACCTCTGATCAGACGTGTGAAACCTGCCGTGAAGGTTTGGCCTAAGGGGGCTGTCTCTGTTTTACAGGAACAGTTTCAGCAAACAGACTGGAGTCTGTTTGCCACTCAGGCCACCTTCAACTCCCAAGTGGACATCAACTCATATACCTCAACCGTTCTGGACTATATAAAATTCTGTACGGACAACGTCACTACCCACAAAGAGATAAAGACCTACCCTAACCAGAAACCGTGGATGAGCAGGGAGGTCAGACTCCTGCTGAAGGCTCGGGACGCCGCTTTTAAATCTGGCGACGCTGAGGGATACAGCTCATCCAGGGCCAATCTGAAAAAGGGAATCAGGAATGCTAAACTCAATCACAAACGGCGGATCGAGGAGCATTTCCGAAACAACTCTGACCCCAGGCGCATGTGGCAAGGAATAAAATCCATTGCCGATTACCATAAAGTCAACACCCCACCCCCAGGCAATGCCTCCCTTCCTGACGAGCTAAACCATTTCTACGCCCGCTTTGATCGGGACAACAAAACTCCAGCCATCAAAGTTGCTCCACCCCCGCGTGAACAACCCCTCAGTCTCTCCACCTCTGCTGTACAAGATGCACTGAGCAAGGTGAATGAGCACAAAGCTGCCGGCCCTGATGGCATCCCCGGGCGGGTGCTCAGGGCATGTGCTGAACAACTATCCCCGGTCCTCACTGACATTTTCAATCTGTCACTGGCCCAGGGTGTCGTCCCCACCTGCCTCAAGACATCTACCATTGTGCCAGTTCCCAAACAATCAGCGATAGGGAGTCTCAACGATTTCCGGCCAGTGGCACTCACCCCTGTCATAGCCAAGTGCTTCGAGCGGTTGATCTTGGTTCACCTCAAAGCCAGCCTTCCCCCCACACTGGATCCCCATCAGTTTGCCTACCGGTCCAACAGGTCAACAGAGGACGCCATATCGGCGGCCCTTCACTCTGCCCTGACCCACCTGGACAGCAATAACACCTACATCAGGTTGCTGTTCATTGACTTCAGCTCCGCCTTTAACACTATCATACCCGCTAGCTTGATCACCAAACTCAGCGGTCTTGGCATCTCAACTTCCCTCTGCAACTGGATAATGGACTTCCTCACTAACAGACCACAGTCTGTTAGGATCAACAACCTCACCTCCTCCACTATAACACTGAACACTGGCGTGCCACAGGGCTGTGTGCTCAGCCCTCTCCTCTACTCCCTCTTCACCCATGACTGCATCCCTAAGTATGGCTCCAACGCCATCATAAAATTTGCCGACGACACCACGGTGGTAGGTCTGATCAGCGATAACGATGAGTCAGCCTACAGGGAGGAGGTCCAGCACCTGACAACCTGGTGTGCCGATAATAACCTCGTCCTCAACTCCCAGAAGACGAAGGAAATCATTGTCGACTTCAGGAAGATCAGAGGGGGCAGGCACACCCCCATCCATTTAAACGGGACTGAGGTGGAGAGGGTCTCCAACTACAAATTCCTCGGGGTACACATCTCGGAGGATCTGTCCTGGTCCCTCAACACCTCCAAGCTGATCAAAAAGGCGCAGCAGCGCCTTTACTTCCTGAGGAGGCTCAAAAAGGCCCACTTGTCCCCCCCGATCCTGACCAACATCTACCGATGCACCATTGAAAGCATCCTGACCACCTGCTTTACGGTATGGTACAGCAGTTGCACCGTAGCTGACAGGAAGGCACTACAACGGGTGGTGAAAACCGCCCAGCACATCATCTGTGCCCCACTCCCTACCATGGATGCCCTCCACCGAAAACGGTGCCTGAGTCGGGCTGGGAAGATCATCAAGGACCCCTCCCACCCTAACCATGGACTGTTTGCCCTCCTACCATCGGGGAGGCGGTACAGGAGCCTCAGGTCCCGCACCAGCAGGATGAGGCGTAGCTTCTACAATAACACCATCGCTCTGCTGAACTCAGAGTCCCGCCGATAGATTTCCACATCTGTATTTATTTATCTGTACTTATCTGTATATTGCTATCACTTCGTGCTGTCACAAAACTGCATTTCGTTGTACCAATACTTGTATATGTACAATGACATTAAAGTTGAATTGAATTGAATTGAATGCTCTCTGTAACATCTCTAACAAGTCTATTTGATAACAACTTAAATTGAATAGAGGAACCCAATTTCTCAAACATGGTTTGAGACTGAGACAATGGATTATACTATTATAGTGTCTCATCACAGCAATGTCTCCACCAAATATGTCCAATGATACTGTAAATGGGCACCAATATGACTCCAGTTGTTAATCAGCCATCTTTCATAATTAACAGGCATGGCGGTCATCCTTCATTTGAACCTATCTTGAAGGCAACCCTGGTCAAAGTACTGCGCTTACCTAAACACAATTCTGGCCCAATTTCAGCCTGCTTAGAATGCTAGTATTGTCCAATTTTACATGGTTAGATGCCTCTAAATTGATGAAGAATGTCTTGATCATTTGTATTGTTCAATCAAGTGTAAATCTTATCCACTTTAAATAGTCCATTGCTGTAGAACTTCAGTGTAAGAACAAACTGCCCTGGGAAGCTCACCTCTCCCATGAGGGAAACATTATGCAGCCCTTCTACAGATGTTGCTACCTACCTTAAGCAGCCCTGCTACAAGATGCTGCTAGCGTGGCTTTCCCATATGCCGGTGCTGCCATAGCCTCGGACTCAATATAAAGCAGCCCTGGTACATGGTGCTGCTGATGTGACCTCTCCCATAGGCAGGCACTGTCATCACTCGGTATCTCATAAAGCAGCCCTGTGGAATAGGTGCTGCTGGCTCGGGCTCACCCATATGCCCGGCATTGCCATAGACTCGGCATCCCATAAAGCAGCCCTGTACAATAGGTGCTGCTGGCTCGGGCTCATCCTTATGCCCGGCTTCCCGTCAAGCAGCCTTGTGCAATAGGTGCTGCTGACATATGCCCGGTATTACCTTGAATTTGGCATCCCTTCAAGTAGCCCTGTGCAATAGGTGCAGCTGACTCTGGCTTATCCGTATACCTGGCATTGCCATAAATTTGGCATCCCACAAAGCAGCCCTGTGGAATAGGTGCTGCTGGCTCAGGCTTACCTATATGCTCATCATTACCTAGAATCAACATCCCCTAAAGCAGCCCTGTGCAAAAAAGATGCTGCTGGCTCAGGCTCACCCATATGCCCGACACTGTCACAACTCATGTAGTTGGGGTGTATCTAGATGGAGCCTCCTTTCCACAAGGGCTCCATCCTGGTCAACCTAAAATGTTTTTCATACCCGGAGGGGAACCCTCCCGGCATCAGGGCTGACCATATTGGTCGGTTCCCCCCCCCCCATCCTATAACTACTGCGGTCTGGATACCGCATTGCTGCTAAGTTTCCCCTCCCTGGGGAAACCTAGCGTCTGTGTGCCTCACCAAGGGGAACCCCCCCACGGCACCCAGGCTGACCGTTCTGGTCAGCTTCATATCGTGGGCCACTGCGGTCTAAAACCGCACTTCTGCTGGAGTTCCCCATCCCGGGAACCCAGCCTTGAAAAGTCACTGACCATTCTGGTCAGTTTCTGCCCACATTGTGAGCCACTGCAGTCTAAAACCGCACTGCTGCTGCAGTTCCTCTCCCCGGGAACCCAGCTTTCCAAAGTCACTGACCGTTTTGTCAGTGACTGAACTCCGCGAGCCCGACATTTCTGCAGCTGCCCGCTTCTGCGGTAGGACCGGAGTCTCCCCACAGCCTGCAGCTGGTTCCCTCGTCGGCACCCGCGAAGCACCCGGCAGTAAACTCTGTGGAAGAAAAGGTTCCTGCAGAACATCAAAAAACAGGTAAGAAATAACTTACCTGGAGTTTAAACTTACCTCTGGCAGGAGCGACGTGCCTGCCAGTCCGGTGCTTCGCAAATGCATGCGTCGTAATGACGCGCTCTGCGGGCAGTCGGGGTTCTTCACGGAATCACTCACATGACTCCGAAGTAAAATTAAGTACATACAAAACACTCCAGACCCTACAGTGCTTACAAGTAAACTAGCTAAGAATACACAATTAAATTATAACATCCAAATTGTTATTGCATTGACAATTTTCCCCTTCCCCCCATGAGGTTGGGAATATAATCTCAATAGTGTAAAAATAGGCAATGTGTAGATCCCCTCCACCTGGACGGAACAAGAATAGAATTCCCTTGGTCGTCAACTTTCACCCATCAGTATCTACATCCCATACATCATCCTCCAACATTTGCGTCACCTGCAACGTGATCCCACCACCAGTCAAATCGTCCCATCTCTACACCTTTCTGCCTTCCGCAACTCCTTGGTTCACTCATCCCTTCTCACCCAAATGACCACACCTATCCTCCCCCTCCCCCTACAATGTCTGAAATATCATACCCAAAATGTCACCTATCCACATTCTCCAGCTGTTACTCCAGAATGTTGTGTTTTTTTGTAAACAAGCATCTACTGTTCTTTGTTTATATACTAGTACAGGTACAGGTAATTCTCTGAAAATGTGATCTCGGGCAGATAGAGTATAAAGAAGCCCTACATTGGCCTTCATCAGTCAGGGTATTGAGTATAGAATTGGAGACGTTATGTTACAGTTGTATAAAACATTGGTGTGGCCATGTTTGGAGTACTATATTCAGTTTTAGTTACTCTGCCATAGGAAGGATGTCATTAATGTCGTAGGTTAAAGGTGAGAGGGGCAAGATTTGAAAGGAACCTGAGGGGCAACCTTTTCACTCAGTTGGTGGTGAATATATAGAACGAGCTGCCAGAAGTAGTATTTGAGGCAGGTACTATACCAGCATTTAAAAGACAGATACTTGGACAGGAAAGGTTTAGAGGAATGTGGACCAAATGCAGGTAAATGGAGCATCTTGGTTTTCATGGATGAGTTGGGCTGAAGGGCCTGTTTCCATCCTGAGCTAAAGGGCCTGAATTTGACTCCCCTACAATTTGGAAAAAGAAGATTGTGACCGTTCACCTTATCTATGCCCTTCGGGTTTTAATACCTCTATTAGGTCCACACTCAACTACTTAGTCCAGGGAAGAAAAGGCACAGCCTATCCAATCTCTCATTATAGCTCCGTGCCAGTAAACCTTGTAAATCTTTTCTGCACCCGTTGCAGCTTAATGACATCTTTCCTCCAGGTAACCACAACAGCACACAATAATCCAGGTATGGTCTAACCAACATCTTGTACAGTTCCAATATGATGTCCCAACTATTGTACTCATGTGATAGGAAGGAACTGTAGATGCTGCTTTATACCAAAGATAGACACAAAGCACTGGAGTAACTGAGCAGGTTGCCTGACGCGCTGAGTTACTCTAGCATTTTGTGTCTCTCTTGTATGCAATGCCCTGACTGATGAAGGTAAATATGTCAAATGCCTTCTACACCATCTTGTCTACCTAAACATACCTGTAAAAACCTTCAATGAAGTACAGACTCGTATCACTAGGTCTCTCTGTCCTGCCACACGCTTCAGGGTTCTACCATTTGCTGTGCAAGTCTTGCGCTGGTTTGAGTTATGAATCAGGAGTTAAAATTGGCATGTGGTAAAGGTAATGCTATGGTTGTTATGGGAGATTTCAACATGCAGGTAGACTGGGAAAATCAGGTTGGTACTGGACCCCAAGATAGGGAGTTTGTGGAGTGTCTCTGTGATGGATTCTTAGAGCAGCTTGTATTGGAGCCTACCAGGGAGAAGGCAATTCTGGATTTAGTGTTGTGTAATGAACCGGAATTTATAAAGGAACTTGAAGTTAAGGAGCCATTAGGAGGTAGTGACCATAATATGTTCAAGTTTCATGTCAGGAAAGGTACTTTCATCCCTTTGGGTATGCCCCACGGCCATACCCTGAGACTCAGTGTCAGCAGGATACTGACCCATCTTGGTCTCTGCCTCCAAGAGGGAGTCCTTTGCAGCACTGTATACAACAGTTGCTGTATTTAAGATAGTCGTTTCAACGCACTATCCAGCCCCGGTGAGGAATTCATCCCCCGACTCCGTGGGCCTTGCTCTCTAGCCCCGGTGGAGAATCATCTCCGGACTCCATGGGCGAGCAGATATGTGTGAATTTGAGCAACCCTGTCCCAGGCGTTGCTGGGGCCGCCTTTCATAAAGGCCGGCGCTTTGACATGGACAGCCCTGCATCAGGCGCTGTTGGCACGGCTCCTCAGTAGGCCGGCACTTCACACATGAAGCAGCCCTGTCAGGTGCTGCTGACATGGCTCTCTCATAGGCCGGTAATGTCACAAATGAAACAGCCCTGTATCAGGTGCTGCTGGCATAGCTCTCCCATAGACCCCCCTGTCAGCGACTCTGCTTAAATTTTTTGCCGTTTTTGCGGCATCCCTGCAGGCTGGGGAGCCGCTAACTGCACTGTTAGCAGCTCCTTATCTCGCAACCAGATCACTTTTGCCGGTTTCTCCGCATTTGCGGTGGGACTGGAATTTCCTCACAGACCATAACCGGCAACTTGTCGGGCTGCGAAACTGGCAGGAAAAACCTCTGTAAAAAGAGGCTCCTGCCTAAAAACCCCTGGTAAGTAAAAAACCAAACTTATCTTTTAAGTTTAACTTACCACCGGCAGGAGCTCAGTCCTGCCAGACTGGTGCTTGCGCCAATGCGGCTGACGTAATTGCCATATTTACGGGAATGTTCAGGATCAGTTCATTCCAAAGAGGAAAAAAGATTCCAAGGGAAGTAGGGGCGACCGTGGCTGACAAGGGACGTCAGGGACAGTATAAAAATAAAAGAGAAGAAGTACAACGAAGGAGGGATGAGCAGGAAGCAAGAGGATTGGGTAATGTTTAAAGAGCAATAGGTATGTGAAGCAGAAAAAATTAGTTAAGACCTAAGTTGGACCCTTGAAGACTGTAAAAGGTGAATTTATTATGGGGAACAAGGAAATGGCAGATGAGTTGAACAGGTACTTTGTGATCCATCTTCATTGAGGAGGACACAAACAATCTTTCTGATGTACTAGTAGCCAGAGGATCTGGGGTGACGGAGGAACTGAAGGAAATCCACATCCAGGAAATGGTGTTGGGTAGACTGATGGGACTGAAGGCTGATTATAGGCTGAAGAAATTATAGACCAGTTAGCCTGACATCAGTGGTGGGGAAGATGCTGGAGTCAATCATAAAAGATGAAATAGCGGCACATTTGGATAGTAGTAATAGGATTGGTCCGAGTCAGCATGGATTTACGATGGGGAAATCATGCTTGACTAATCTTCTGGAATTTTTTGAGGATGTAACTAGGAAAATGGACAAGGGGGAGCCAGTGGATGTAATGTACCTGGACTTTCAGAAAGCATTTGATAAGGTCCCACATAGGAGATTAGTGGACAAAATGAAGGCACATGGTAATGGGGGTAGAATGCTGCCAAGGATAGAAATTTGTTTGGCAGACAGGAAACAAAGAGTAGGGATAAACGGGTCCCTTTCAGAAAGGCAGGCAGTGACTAGTGGGGTACCGCAAGGATCGGTGCTGGGATAGCAGCTATTTACAATATACATCAATGATATAGATGAAGGGATTCAAAGTAACATTAGCAAATTTGCAGATGATACAAAGCTGGGTGGCAGTGTCAACTATGAGGAGGATGCTATGAGAATACACGGTGACTTGGACAGGTTGGGTGAGTGGCAGATGCAGTTTAATGTGAATAAATGTGAGGTTATCCACTTTGGTAGCAAAAAAAGGAAGACAGATTATTATCTAAATGGTGTCAAGTTGGGAAAAGGGAAAGTACAACAGGATCTGGGGGTCCTTGTTCATCAGTCAATTGTCTTGCTAGGTTTGCAGTTGTGCCATACTCTTTCCATCAGGCATGCAGGTACAGCAGGCAGTGAAGGAAGCGAATGGCATGTTGGCCTTCATAACAAGAGGAGTTGAGTACAGGAGCAAACTGCAGGTCCTTCTGCAGTTGTACAGGGCCTTAGTGAAACCACACATGGAGTATAGTGTGCAGTTTTGGTCCCCTAATTTGAGGAAGGACATTCTTGCTATTGAGGGAGTGCAGCGTAGGTTTACAAGGTTACAGTGGCTTGCAAAAGTATTCATACCCCTTGAACTTTTCCACATATTGTCACGTTACAACCACAAACGTAAATGTATTTTATTGGGATTGTATGTGATAGACCAACACAAAGTGGTGCATAATTGTGAAGTGGAAGGAAAATGATACATGGTTTCCAAATTTTATTACAAATAAAAAACTGAAAAGTGTGGCGTGCAAGAATATTCAGCCCCCCTGAGTCAATACTTTGTAGAACCACCTTTTGCTGCAATTACAGCTGCAAGTCTTTTGGGGTATGTCTCTACCAGCTTTGCACATCTAGAGACTGAGATTTTTGCCCATTCTTCTTTGCAAAATAGCTCAAGCTCAGTCAGATTGGATGGAGAGCGTCTGTGAACAGCAATTTTCAAGTCTTGCCAGAGATTCTCAATTGGATTTAGGTCTGGACTTTGACTGGGCCATTCATGTGTTAATGAATATGCTTTGATCTAAACCATTCCATTGTAGCTCTGACTGTATTAGGGTCGTTGTCCTGCTGGAAGGTGAACCTCCGCCCCAGTCTCAAGTCTTTTGCAGACTCTAACAGGTTTTCTTCTAAGATTGCCCTGTATTTGGCTCCATCCATCTTCCCATCAACTCTGACCAGCTTCCCTGTCCCTGCTGAAGAAAAGCATCCCCACAGCATGATGTTGCCACCCCATGTTTCACAGTGGGGATGGTGTGTTCAGGGTGATATGCAGTGTTAGTTTTCCGCCACACATAGCGTTTTGCATTCAGGCCAAAAACTTCCATTTTGGTCTCATCAGACCAGAGCACCTTCCTCCACATGTTTGCTGTGTTCCCCCACATGGCTTGTGGCAAACTGCAAATGGGACTTCTTATGGCTTTGTTTCAACAATGGTTTTCTTCTTGCCACTCTTCCATAAAGGCTCGAGTTGTGGAGTGCACGACTAATAGTTGTCCTGTGGACAGATTCTCCCACCTGAGCTGTGGATCTCTGCAGCTCCTCCAGAGTGACCATGCTTGGCTGCTTCTCTGATCAATGCTCTCCTTGCCTGGCCTGTTAGTTTAGGTGGACGGCCATGTCTTGGTAGGTTTGCAGTTGTGCCATACTCTTTCCATTTTCGGATGATGGATTGAACAGTGCTCTGTGAGATGTTCAAAGCTTGGGATATTTTTTTATAATCTAACCCTGCTATAAACTTCTCCACAACTTTATCCCTGACCTGTCTGATGTGTTCCTTGGGCTTCATGATGCCCAAGGAACATTGTTTGTTCACTAATGTTCTCTAACAAACCTCTGAGGCCTTCACAGAACAGCTGTATTTATACTGAGATTAGATTACACACACGTGGACTCTATTTATTAATTAGGTGACTTCTAAAGGCTATTGGTTGCACTGGATTTTATTTAGGGGTATCAGAGTAAAGGGGGCTGAATACTTTTGCACGCCACACTTTTCAGTTTTTTATTTGTAAAAAAATCTGAAAACCATGTATCATTTTCCTTCCACTTCACAATTATGTGCCACTTTGTGTTGGTCTATCACATAAAATCCCAATAAAATACATTTACGTTTGTGGTTGTAACGTGACAAAATGTGGAAAAGTTCAAGGGGTATGAATAATTTTGCAAGCCACTTTAATTCCCAGGAAGGCGGGACTGTCATATGCTGAGAGAATGGAACGGCTAGGCTTGTATAATCTGGATTTTGAAGGATGAGAGGACACCTAATTGAAACATATAAGAATATAAAGGGTTTGGACACGCAATAGGCAGGAAATATGTTCCCGATGTTGGGGGAGTCCAGAACCGGGGGCCACAGTTTAAGAATAAGGGATAAGCCATTTAGAATGGAGATGAGGAAACACTTTTTCCACACAGAGAGTTGTTGGTCTGTGGAATTCTCAGCCTCAGAGGATGGTGGAGGCAGGTTCTCTGGATACTTTCAAGAGAGAGGTAGATAGGGCTCTTAAAGAGAGCAGAGTCAGGGAATATGGGGAGAAGGCAGGAACGGGGTACTGATTGGGGATGATCAGCCATGATCACATTGAATGGCGGTGCTGGCTCGAAGGGTCGAATGGCCTACTCCTGGGGCTCACGTTGTCGACCTCCCCGTGGTGAGCCCTGTCAACTGACTTCAGTCAGGCGAACGACAACAAACGGAGGCAGCAGCAGCGCCGTAGCTTGGCGCCAACCCGAAGCATGCGCCCTTTTTAGGGCGGGCACCTACGGATGTCGAACCGGATGGCATCACCCTGCTGCGGACTTCTGTTGCCTCAAACGCAAGAAGAAGAAGAAGCCTACTCCTGCACCTATTGTCCATTGTCTATTGTCTATCCCATCCCAATGCTAGAATAGATGTTTGAGAGTCCAGCTAACATTAATACCTTTGTAGGTGTGCAGCTGAATTCCATTGCTCTCAGTTTTTAATATATTGTCTAATAAACTCCTCCTCCTTACTGCTTTCCCGCATTGTACATGGTCTCACGTGCACAGGCAACCCAGTTGGGGACTATTTTGATTTTGTGAGTGTATAAAATTGGTGAAATTAAATAGGGAATTTAGTCCCTCCTAATTTTTGATTGGACCAGGGGCCATAGCCTCGGAATAAAAAGATGTACCCTTTGAGAGGAGATGAGGAGGAATTTCTTCAGAGGGCGATGAATCTGTGGAATTCATTACCACAGAAGGCTGTGGAGTCCAAGTCAATGGATATTTTTAAGGCAGAGATTGACAGATTCTTGATTAGTACGGGTGTCAGGGTGTTATGGGAGAAGGCAGGAGTATGGGGTTGATCAGCTATGATTGAATGGCCTAATTCTGTTCCTATAACATATTACACCAGTGGGCCGCAGCTGTCGTCTTACCCAAGTCCCAGGCTCAGCACCAGGCCCACCACGATGCAGACTCCAACACCACTGACTGCTGGGTCCTACTGCTCCCCCTCCTCCTCTAGGAGACATCAGTGGGGGTTTCACTAGTTCTTCCCCTTCCCCTAGGTGGCCCTAGCTACTCCCCACCCATATAGTAGTCCTCATTCCCCCTTCCTCTCTGAACATCCACCATCCCCCCCCCCCCCCCCCCCACCAGGCATTGCCTCGGCCTTCATCTACTCACCCCTGCCTTGCTCCAACCCCAACCCTCACCCTTGCCATGCATTCACCATCCCCTCTGATCTCCCCCTTTCTGATATGGAACAGTCTGTCCTCAGCAGATCCCTCACCTTTGTTCCCTTCCGCTCCCACCTCAACGAGTTCAGGGTCCACCACGATGTGGAGCTCATCTTCCACAACCTCCGCCTCCATGCCTTTTTTCTATGGGAAGGATTCCTCGCCACCCAGTAAAGACCCCTTCTCCTGTCTCCACTGGACCCCCTCCTCTTGAACTCCCCCAGATGGCCCTCTACCTTCTTTCAACCTTTTCATTTCCAACTGCTGGCGGCACATCAACCCTACCGCCTTATCTTTTCAACTCTCCTTACTTACTCTAACCTCTCCGCCCCGAAGGTATAGCCCTCCGCTCACTCTACAGCAACCCCGACTTGATAATCAAACCCATTGACATGGGAGCCGCCGTGGTAGTCTGGTGCACTGACCTCTACCGGACTTAGGCCAGGCGACAACTCTCAGACACCTCCTCCTACTTATCCTAGGACCATGACCCCCACAGACAAGCACCAGACCTTAATATCACACACCATTTCTGATTTGATTACTTCCGGCTCTCTGCCCTCTAAAGCCTCCAACCTTATCGCAGTGATTCCAACTCTCCCACTTTCGGCGGGAGATCGCCCGCTGAAACGGCATTTTCGCAAAATCTCCCGCTCTCCCGCTTGAGATATAATTTCTCCCGCCCGGACGGGAGAAATTATATCTCAAGCGGGAGAGTGGGAGATTTTGCGAAAATGCCCTTTCAGCGGGCGATCTCCCGCCGAAAGCGGGAGAGTTGGAGTCACTGTTATCGTTCCCCAGCTCCGCACGGCCCAATTTTATCTTCTCATCGAAATCCACAAACAGAACTGTCCTGGCAGATACCTCACACGCTCTTCGTCTCTTCAACAACCCGTTTTCCAGGCCCCCACTCCCTCATCTTTACCATGGATGTCCAGTCACGCTGCACCTCCATCCCCCACCAGGAAGGTCTTAAAGCCCTTAGTTTCTTCCTCGACCACAGAACCAACCAATTTCCGTCTACTAATACTCTCCTCCGCCTAGCAGAGCTGGTCCTTACCCTCAACAACTGCTCCATCGACTCCTCCCACTTCCTCTAAATCCAAGGAGTAACTATGGGCACTCGCATGGGCCCCAGCTATGCCTGCCTCTTTGTCAGGTACGTTGAACAATCCCTGTTCCAGGCAATACACAGGCCCTATCCCCGAACTCTACTTCCGCTACATTGATGATTGCATCAGTGTTGTCTCCTGCACCCATGCAGAACCTACTGACATCATCCACTTCACCACTAATTTCCATCCTGCACTCAAATTCACTTGGACCATCTCCGACATCTTCCGACCGTTTCTGGATCTCACCGTCTCCATCACAGGAGACAGATTATTGACTAACATCTACAACAAACCTA
The DNA here is from genome assembly GCA_035221665.1 of Okamejei kenojei. Classification (NCBI taxonomy): domain Eukaryota; kingdom Metazoa; phylum Chordata; class Chondrichthyes; order Rajiformes; family Rajidae; genus Okamejei; species Okamejei kenojei. The sequence continues at coordinate 35,410,421 of CM069140.1, forward strand.
CTGACTCCCACAGCTATCTAGACTACACTTATTCCCACCCTACTTCCTGTAAAGACTATCCCCTACTCCCAATTCCTCCGTCTACGCCGCATCTGTGTCCATGATGAAGTTTTCCATATTAGATCATCTGAGATGTCCTCATATATTAGGAAACGGGGGTTATCCTCTTCATTCATTGATGAGGCTCTCACTAGGTCTCCTCAATATCCCGCACTTCCGCTCTTGCTCCCACTCCCCCCATTCGTAACAAGGACAGAGTCCTCCTTGTCCTCACCTTCCACCCCATCAGCCGTCGCATACAGCATATAATCGATCCTCCAACACTTTTGCCACCTCAAACGGGGTCCCACTACTGGCCACATCTTCCTATCTCCACCCACTGCTTTCCACAGAGACTGTTCCTTCCACAACTCCCTGTTCAACTCGTCCCTTCCCACTCAAACCTCCACCTCCCCAGGTACTCTCCCTGCAACCGCAGGAGATGCAACACCTGCCCCTTTACCTCCCCCCTCGACTCCATCCAAGGACCCCAACAGTCTTTTCAGGTGAGGCAGAGGTTCACTTGCACCTCCTCCAATCTCATCTACTATATCCACTGTTCCAGGTGTCAACTTCTGTACATCGGCTAGACCAAGCGCAGGCTCAGCGATCGTTTTGCTGAACACCTCCGCTCAGTCCACCTTAACCTACCTGATCTCCCAGTTGCTCAGCACTTTAACTCTCGCTCCCATTCCCAATCTGGCCTTTCTGTCCTAGGCCTCCTCCATTGTCAGAGTGAGGCCCAGCGCAAATTGGAGGAACAAGCACCTCATATTTCACTGAGGTAGCTTACACCCCAGCGGTATGAACATTAACTTCTCTTATGTCAAATAGCCTTTGCGTTCCCTCTCACTCCATCCTCTTCCCTGTTCTCCCACCAGTCTTACTGTCTCCAATTACATTCTATCTCTGTCCCACCCACTCCCCTGACATCAGTCTGAAGAAGGGTCTCGACCCAAAACGTCACCCATTCCTTCTCTCCAGAGATGCTGCCTGTCCCGCTGAGTTACTTCAGTATTTTATGTCTACCTATAACAATTTGAATTGTACTTATATCAAGAGAGTTGTAAACTACGCTGGAGCTTCAGTATCATCTATATTGCACTTCCGCACAATATAAAAATTACTACAAACCTTCTGTTTTTTTCCTTGTTTAGTGCTGAATTTCAAAGTAAACTTTTGCCTCAATTTATCTAACTTTTTCACCATCCTCAAATTTGCTGGTGCTCTGCATTATGTGCCAAAAACAAATAAACTAGATGTTTGAATAATTTTTTGTTTTTTTGATAATTTACCTTGTTCTTTTGTGTTAATTTTGTCACACTGAATATCCTTGGATTTTTGTGCTCCAGTGAATGTCTGTGCCATCCTTTCAATGTAGCGATCATTGCCAACTCGGTCCCGGCAGAGTTCAATATATTGTGCATTCCTTGTCCTTAAAATTAAAAAAATGCCAAAGTTTGCATTCACTTTTGCTACAATCATTGTGAGGTGGGGAACAAGAGCAAAGACTGGGATCAGCTGCAATATTTGGTCCATTTTCTCCAGGTAATACTGAGGTCCAATTTCATGATGTGCCACAGACAGCATCTGTGGTGCACATGGAGAGACTCTGAATGCAGTCAAATAAGTTAGAGGAACATGATCTAGAGTTTGTGTGTAGGAAACAACTGCAGATGCTGGTTTAAATCGAAGATAGACACAAAATGGTGGAGTAACTCAGCCGGACAGGCAGCATCTCTGGAGAGAAGGAATGGGTCACGACCCGAAACGTCGCCAATTCCTTCTCTCCAGAGATGCTGCCTGTGCTGCTGAGTTACTCCAGCATTTTATGTCTGTCTATGAGTTAGACCTCCTCTAACCTCATCAACTGCATTCACTGCTCCTGATGTGGCCTCATTTACATCGGCAAAACCAAGTATAGACTAGGTCACTGTTGCACCGAACATTTTCACTCGGTCCACCAAGGCCTGCTAGATCTCCTGGCTGATAACCATTTTAACTTCCCTTTCCTTTTCACTATATTTTATATTCCACTATATTTTCCGTCCTGGGCCTCCTTCATCGTCAGAGTGAGGCCACTCACAAATTGGAGTACAGCACATCATATTCCACTTGGATAGCTTACAACACATTGAATACTCCAATTTTAGGTAACATCACCCCTCCCCCTCAGCCCCCTTTCTTGAGCATCGCCTCCCACTCTAGTGTGCACTCATTCCCCCCCCCCCCCCCCACCTCCCTAATCCTGCCCGCTTCCCCCACTCCCATTCCCTTCCACAAACTGCAAGGGTAAAAAGACCCTGATAGGAGAAATGGCAAGGGTAAAAAGACCCTGATGGAAGTTATTTACATGCCCCCAAACAGTAGCCAGGAAGCAGGCTCAGGAGATACAAACAGCACGTAAGGAAGGCAATATTATGGTGTTCATGGGGGATTTCAATATGCAGGTGCACTGGGAAAATCAGATTGGTACTGGATGCAAGAGAGGGAAATGTAGAGTGCCTACAAGATAGTTTAGAGCAGCTTGTAGTTGAGCCGACCAGGGAAAAGGCAATTGTGGATTTGGTATTGTGTAATGAACTGGATTTGATTAAGGAGCTTGGGGTAAAGGAACCACTGGGAGATAGTGACCATCTATATAACTAAAAGTCTCAAAGTGACCAATTCCTGTCTGCGCTGCATATTGATTTTTAGAAAAAATGCTACCATATATTGCTGTGATCTTTGGCAATCTTACTCACAGTCCTCCTCCGCTGAGGCAGCCTCGAGGATTTATCTGATCAATGCAAAATAAATAAGTTATGATTGTTTAAAAAAAATTGAGATCAGCTGATTGGTCCTCTTGCCTGTCAATCACCATGATGAAGGTAACTCCCCTTCCGGGGGGGGGGGGGTCAGGAGTATAAAGCCCAAATAATATGAAATTGCATTGAATTTGGTGGCCTGCACTCTGCTTGAAATGGTATGAAATTGCATTTAAATTTGATGGTCTGCACTCTGCTTGAAATTAGTATGAAATTGCATTTGAATTTGCTGACCCGCACTCTGCTTGATATGGTATGAAATTGCATTTGAATTTGGTGGCCTGCACTCTGCTTGAGATGGTATGAAATTGCATTTGAATTTGGTGGCCTGCACTCGGCTTGAAATGGTATGAAATTACATTTGAATTTGGTGGCCTGCACTCTGTTTGAAATGGTATGAAATTGCATTTGAATTTGGTGGCCTGAACTCTGCTTAAAATGGTATGAAATTGCATTTGAATTTGGTGGCCTGCGCTCTGCTTAAAATGGTATATCAAGGAATAGCCGTGAGTGAATTGCCAGCCCACCAGCCGTGAGTCAATCAACTGCCAGCCCGCCAGCCGTGAGTCAACTGCCAACCCAACAGCCGTGAGTCGGTCAACTGTCAGCCCGCCAGCTGTGAGTGAATGAACTGCCAGCCCACAGGCCGTGAATGAGTGAGTGAACTGCCAGCCCACCAGCTGTGAGTGAGTGAGTGAGTGAACTGCCAGCCCACCAGGCCTGAGTGACTGAGCTGCCAGCCCAAGAATCCATTCGGCCCACAATGTCCATTGTGGCCCTCTGGAAACCAGTCCCTTTGGCACACAACACCCATACTAGCACTCCAGAAAGACCCCCCCCCCCCCCTCGCTGGCCACCAATATTGGCATTGTTGGAGAGGTGGAATATTGGGTTGGGGGACCAGCCCTCCCGTGTGTCCCACTTAGTCTAGTAATATGATAAAATTCGAAAGGGAGAAGATGGAATTGAATATGTCCATATTTCTGTTGAGCAAAGGTGAATACAATGGCAGGAGGGAGGAGCTGGCTAAAGTTGATTGGAAAGAAACCCTAGCAGGAGTGACGGTGGAACAGCAATGGCAAGAATTTCTGGGAACAATTCGGAAGAGGCAGGATCTGTAGTACACTATAAACTATATATTAAACGAGTGTGTGTGTGTATATACACTGATTGAATGACGGAGTAGATTCGATGGGCTGAATGGCCTAATATTGCTCCTTTGACATGAACTTTGAAGTTTGCCCCTCTTACCTTAAAGATATGCACTCAGTTTCTGACATATTTACCCGAGGAAGATGATTCTGACTGTCTATGCCATCTATGCCTCCCATAATTGAATTAGAGAATAGGTATCCTCTTAATTAGCCATTCTAGAGAAAATAATCAAAGTTTGTCCAACTGAATTTACCCAGGTTTGCTCTCTGAGAAAGACATTCATCCTTGGACTTAGGAGGCCCATCAGCTCATTGAAACTCTGCCAGCTCTTTAAAAAATCCCATCAACTCTTTTCCCCCATTTATTTCCCTATAACCTATCCATTCTCACCTGCCCATCAACTCCATGTTGATTTGTTGTGCTATGAACAATGTATAGCAGCCAATTACAACAAGTGCATCTTTGGAAGTGCAAAGAAATTGGAGCACGTGGGAGAAACTTACTGTGAGAAGGTCAGAATCAAAACTGTGTTGCTGGAGCTGCAAGGTAGCATTAGCTGTTGCACCATGATGCTGCCCAGTGCAAAGTATGATTGGATAGCTTTTTGAAAAAAACACTTTGCTATGATGCAGTTTTCCTGGATGGTTAGGAGTATTGCCTTTGGTCAAATTTTGGATCCTGCGTTATATTTTCTTTTGCCTCTTATTTATCAAACATCACATCATAGTCAGTCCATCACTATGTTGTTGGCCCTGTGCTGATCAAGGATTTTCTGTTATACACTGGGACATGTTGTGACCGGTCTAGCCACGAACCGCCCAAGTCGATCTTGTCATTAACATTAACATTAATTAATGCTAATTGTCATTAACATCTTGTCATTGACAGTTAATGGCAAGACCCTTAACAGCATTGATGGGCAGAGGGATCTTGGAGTCCCAGTTCATGTTTCACTGAAGGTGGCAGCACAAGTGGAAAGGATGGTAAAGACAGCATATGATATGCATGCCTTCATTACTAGTGGCATGAGTATAAGAGTCTTGATGTCATGATGCAGCTCTGTAAGACTTTGGTTAAGTCACATCTGGAGTATTGCATGCAGTTCTGGTGGTCCCATCATAGGAAGGTGTAGGCTTTGAAGAGGGTGCAGGGGAGGTTTACCAGAATGCTGCCAGGATTAGAAGGTTTCAACTACAAGGAAAGGGTTGGATACATTTATATTGTTTTCCCTGGATCGTCAGAGGTTGGGAGACTTGATATAAGTATATAAAATTATGGGAGGCATAGATGAGGTAGACAGAGGGAATATTTTTCCAAGGGTAGAATTATCCTACGCAAGAGGGCATAGCTGATGGTGAGAGGGCGAATGTTCAATGAAGATTTGCGGGGGCAAGTTTTTTTTTAAAACGGAGAGTGCCGGGGGCTGGAACGCATTCCAGGGATGGTGATGGAGGCAGATATGATGGTGGCATTTAAGAGGTTTTTAGATAAGCACATGAAAGTTCAGGGAATAGAGGGATATGAATCATGTACAGGCAAAAGAGATAGATTTAACTTGGCATCAAGTTCGCTGCAGACATTGCGGGCCGCAGGCCCCATTCCTGTGCAACTGTTCTATGTTCCTAACATCTTGCTTTCTCAGCAAACTTTGTAGACTTAGCAAACTTGGCTACAATATTCTCTGGTCTTCATCTCAGTTATTAACACAAGTTAATAGTTGAGATACCAACAATGACCCTTGTGGAAACCCACTGTTTACAGTTTGTCAATCTGAAAAATAACTTGCTAGCTCAGTGCTGGAGGGGAGAGTGGACTCTGGGATGGATGTGTTTGAGAGGCGTATGAGGCGCAAGGTGCAGGTCATCCTGAAAAACCCTGGGCATCCCCTCCATGTAATTCTGGAGAGTCAAAAGAGCACTCGGAACAACTGGCTCCTCTCCCTGCCCTGTAGAACAGAGCGGTTCAGGAGATCCTTCACCCCTGCAGCTATTAGATTTTATAATTCGCAGAACCAAGGATAACCGACCGGTAATGTTAAATGTCCGCCGAGCTTCACAGCCGTGTATCTCTGGCTTATTAAAAGTTGTCTCCACTCCTTCCCCCCCCAACCCCCCCTTCCCCCTCTTTTAAAGGACTTGCGTACACTGTGCTTTAGCCGTCTTTTTACAGCGCCAACCTTCCTGTTCATCGCGGTGTGTGTCTGTTTCACCTTGGCTTTGCACCGTGGGAATTTTTTAGACAGCGCTCCCCCGCTTGCCCTGTTCCCCGCCTGCATAGCGGGCTGGTGAAGGAAGCAATGTGAGTGTGTGTGTGTGTGTGTGTGTGTGTGTGTGTGTGTGTGTTCCACTCTGACAGTGGCCGTTCCAGTTGCCGGTTTTTCAGGCGACTGTCGGCAACTTGACAGTCGCCGGCAGTCCGCTGAAAAATCGCCTAATTAGGACTGGCCCATAAAGCTACAAGTTCAGTATTTCACAAACTCTGGTTTGCTCTGCAGAATAAACAGCACCCAGCTTACTTCAAGAAACTGCTTCCATTCAGTAATATAAATAGTAGATTAATCAAATAATATTGTAGGATATTTACGATGAAAACACTTACTTTACAGCATCTGCTTCTCCTGAATCCACTGAAATTATTTCAACTGGAAGATCCAGAAAAGTATATGTTTCAGTCTCTGTCAGGTACACATCAACAATGTTATTTAGTTCATCATCTGTCAGTTGTTCTCGTACATCCTCTCCTCGCATTTGTTCATCTAAATTTGTGACTGTTTATGAAAGGCACAAATAATAATCCAAATTATCATCTAAAATTAATAGATTTGTTTAAAATGTTGAAATAGTTTAATCAAATGGGAGAAAGTGGTTTCCACAGATTGATAATTAAAGAGCATCACTTTAATTAACAAAGAACCATCAACTAAGGAACAAAGGGAATATCTGCCTGCACATAATTATCTGCGATACATTTTCTGTGGCAGATAACTGTTAGGGTAATAAATTACCATAATTGCCTCAAAAAGAAAAATGGCAATAGAATGCCTCGGGATGATGGGGACACCGCAATAAAGTACATGCTTTTTCAGAATACTTAGTTTGGGTCAAAACAGTACTGGTTTAAATGGCATCTTTCCCTGCCTTAACATTTTATCCTTCTATAATTTTCCCACTCTCTAGAACAGGGTGCACACCTGTCAAACAAATCCTGACCACGCTTTAGCTGCAATTCAGATTAGATACTAATCCACAAGTGACAAATTAAAACCTGACATGATTACCCGTGACAGATTGGAATCCAAGTCCATAGCTCCCTGAAAGTGGCAATGTAAGTAGATAATGGTAAAGAAGCCGTAAGGTATGCTTGCCTTCATTGGTCAGGGCAATGAGTACAAGACTCAGAAAGTCGTATTGCCGTTTCATAGGACTTTGGTTAAACCGCATGTGGAATATTGTGTGCAACTCTGGTGGCCCCTGTATATAAAGGTTGTGGAGATTTAGGAGATGGTGCAGACCAAGTTTATGAGAATGCTGCCTGGATTAGAGGGTATTAGCTTGGAGTACATTGTTTTCTCAAAGAGTGGTCGGTGCCTTGAACACACTGCCAGTTGTGGAGGCAGATACAATAGAGGCATTTGAGAGGATTTTAGATAGGGAATGGATATGCAGAGAATGGAGGGATATGGATAACGTGCAGGCAGAGGAGATCATGTTCGGCATGGACATTATGTGCCAAAGGGCTGTTCGATGTTCCATAGTTAAAATAATAGCAAAGCTTATAATTCTCTCAAATTCCCTTCCAATACCAATATTAAAAAAGTTTAAGAAAGTATCATTAGGTACTGTAAAAATGCTTCCAATTTATATCAATACCACATTATAGTAGCTGAAATAGCAATATATGAGCAATTATAATTTATCAAGACATTAAATGTAGTTACAGTATTTTTCATGAAATTTCTATCTCAATAAAATAACAAAATAAGTAACCAAAATAATAAACTTTTTGAATTAGTAACTTGGGAGTTAATGACAATATACTCATAAATATGTACGGTGTTAAGCTACAAAATATGGTGACAAATCTTACAATGTATACTTGTAGACTCATGATGCACACTAGACTCTCCAATGTCATCCATTGAATCTGAAAAAGTACGACTTGTTTTGGAGAAGCTACCGCTGTCAAAGGTGGATCTGTGGATAATAGAGAAAAGAACATTGACAGGAAATGCTGGTAAGTACACCAGCACATTTTATTATGATCCGTAATTTGTCTGCTTTGTTTAGTTTAGTTGAGAAATAGGCCCTTCAGCCCAGGAAGACCACCCTGATCAACGATTACCCGCACACTAGATCTATCCGACACACTATGGACAATTTACAGAGGCCAATTAACCTACAAACCTGCCCGTCTTTCCAATGTGGAAGGAAACTGGAACACCCGAAGAAAACCCACGCGGTCACAGGGAAAAAGTAAAAACTCCACACAGACAGCACCCGTAGTCAGGATTAATTTGATTTGATTTGATTTTATTGCTTGTCATTCGAACCTCAGAGAGGCTCGAACGAAACTCCGTTTCTACAAGCCATACAAACAAACAAACAGAACAATTCATAGAAAAACATGCAAACAATTAAATTCACACAAACATCCATCACAGTGGATCTCCTCCTCACTGTGATGGAAGGCAAAGTTCTTCTCTCTCCCCCGCACCATCTCTCTCCCGATATTGATATAATAGATGCCAAATTTTGTGAGTTTCATACCAATTTTGTAACAAAGTGGCTTGAAAAGCTCTAAAATCCAAAAGCTTATTTTATGTTAAGCACCACAATGGAATCCATTCACAGAGATGTACAAATAGGGTGTTATCCCTTTCCAGAACAATGTTCAAAATTTAAACTGAACGAGATTTAAGACAAAATGAAAGTTACCTGGTAAAGGGTCCACCATAACTGACATTTGCTCCAGTCTGGTAAATTGTGAAGGTATAGTCAGAAGACGTTAACTCTTGTGAGGAGAAAATTTTACTTTGCCTGGCTTGTGGAATATTAGGATCCAATAGTGGATGGGGAGTGACATCTTTTCCATTTTCATCAAATACCTAGAAATTGATACAAACAGCAATATCAGTTGAGCATGAACAATATTCATTTAGTAAGAAGATACCGAGCTCAATAACATGGTATGAAGAAAACAAGTTCTCCCTCAATGTTGGCAAGGTGAATGAGCACATAATTGGCTTTAGGAATCGAAATGATGTACACATCCCAGACTACATCAATGGTGCCGAAGTGCAGATGAATGAGAGCTATGAGGCTTAAATATCACCATTATTCAATGTTCATGAACTTGGCAACAAACCGGAATGAATACACTGCAGTTGTTAATGACCATATGAAAATATGTGGAGTGTGTTCTCACAAAAACAATTAAAATGTTCCCCAAACATAACCTTTGGATAAACCAGGTGGTCTGCATTCTTCAGTGGACCAGACCTCCAGCATTCGAGTTATACAAGCCCAGATAAGATCTCTAAGTAATGGCTAAACGGGACATTCGCTTAAACCTGGAGGATATGGCAGAAGTTCGGCAGCTGTGGGAGATACATTTATTTGTCACATGCGCCAGTTGGCACAGTGAAATGTGATCACCATACAGCCATACAATAAAATAAAGAACACAACACACGATAGAGTTCAACATAAAACATCACCACACAGCAAAATCAAAAGTTTCCCACTGTGAGGGAAGGCACCAAAGTCAGTCATCGTCCTCTGATGTTCACCCATGGTCGGGGCCTCCGGAATCCTCCGCAATCGCCGCTAAGGGCAGCTGCCGCTCAGGCCCGCTCGCCAGGATGTTGGCACTCCGATGTCGGAACGGAAGGCCAGCCTCAGCGGCTTGGACCTCCAAAACATCCGCTGCTTCCCACCGGATTCCGCAGCTCCCGACGTCCCCGGGCCGTGCTGGGCGGAGATTCAAGGCTGGCGGCCCTCGGCAAAGGGCCCCAGGGACTCTGCGATGTCGGTCAGCGCCGCCCGCGTTGGGATGAACCAGGTGGTCTACATTCTTCAGAGGACCAGACCTCAAGCATTCGAGTTATACAAGAAGTCCAAGAGGGCTTGCACACCATCACTTCCTACAAGGGGAAATCAGGGGGCAGCTCAAGTGACAACAAAGCATCACTCCCAGATGAGCTCAATATTTTCTAAGCACACTTTGACAAGGAGAACATTGATGTGTGTTCCTGGGCCCCCATAGCCTCTGATGGTATTACAATCTCAGTCACAGAGGCCATCAGAAGATCCTTCAGGAGAGTGAACCCTCAGAAAGCATCTGGACCCAACAGTGTTCTTAAAATCTGTGCAGACCAACTGGCTGGAGTTTTTGCAGACATCTTCAACCTCTCATTACTGAGGTCTGAGGTTACCACCTGCTTTAAAAAGGCATCAATAATACCAGTACCCAAGAAGAGTAAAGCAATGTGCCTTAATGACTACTGACCGGTGGCACTAAAGTGCGTGGTGATAAAATACTTTGAGAGATTGGTTATGCGTTTTTGTGCAACTTTGCAACTGGATCCTCAACTTACTCATCAACAGACCTCAATCTGTATGAATTGACAGCAACACATCCTCCATGGTCACCATCAGCATGGGAGCATCTCAAGGATGTATGCTCAGCCCCCTGCTCTACTCATTTTATACTCACAACCATGTGTCCAGAAACAGTTTGAATTCCATCTTCAGGTTTGCTGACGACACTACCATTGTTAGACAAATTACAGAAGACAATGAGTCAGAATATAGGAAGGATATCAATTGACTGACCAAATGGTGCCAGAAGAACAACCATGCTCTTAACGTCAGACTAAGGAACTGATTGTAGAATTTGGAAGAGAAAGAATAGCAAAGCTATCTTCATCGATTGGACATTGAAGGGTCAAAACCTTCAAATTCCTGGGTGTGCATAGCTCTGAAGACCTATTCTGGACCCAGTACATTGATGCAATCATAAAGAAAGCCCTTTATTGCCTTTACTTCCTGAGAAGATTGAGAAGATTCGGTAGGTGAACGAATATTCTCGTGAACCTCTTCTACAGGTGTACAGTAGAGAGCATATTGACTGATTGCATCATGGCCTGGTTTGACAACTTGAACACCCAAGAACGAAGAAGATTGCAAAAATTGTTGTACAGCGCACTCCATCATTAGTGTACTGCCCTCCACACCACCATCAAAGTGATCTACAAGAGTTGCTGCCTCAAAGGCAGCCAGCATCAACAGCGATCCACACTACCCTGGCCTTGCTCTCATTTCACTCTTGTCATCGGGAAGAAGGTATAGTAGCCTGAAAACGGTAACATCCAGGCTCAGATACAGTTTCTTCCCTACAACCATCACGCTATTAAACCTCCAAATAGGTTTGGATCCAGTCCCTCTCAACCAGATCCCACAAAATACAACACTTATAACCATATAACCATATAACAATTACAGCACGGAAACAGGCCCTCTCGGCCCTTCCAGTCCGTGCCGACCATTTGTTTTCCCCTAGTCCCATCTACCTGCACTCAGACCATACCCCTCCATTCCCTTCACGTCCATATACCTATCCACTTTACTCTTAAATATTAAAATCGATCCTGCCTCCACCACTTCTGCTGGAAGCTCATTCCACACAGCCACCACCCTCTGAGTAAAGAAGTTCCCCCTCACTTGACGAGCTTGAAGGTCTCGACCGAAAATGTTACCTTTTCCTTCTCTCCATAGATGCTGCCTCACCCTGCTGAGTTTCTCCAGCATTTTTGTCTACCTTCAATTTTTTCCAGCATCTGCAGTTCTTTCTTAAACACTTGATGACCTTGACCTTCACCCATCTTTGGAAGAGATCAAGAAGGCCATCAGTCACACCAGCACAGGCAAGGCATCAGGCAGGACGGAATCCCTATTGAACTCTACAAGGCAGCAGGTCCTGAGATACTAGACGCCTTCCACAACATCATTTCCAGCGTCTGGGAGACAGAGAGTATGCCTGATGAATTCAGGGACACCACTGTTATCTCCTTGTTCTAAAACAAAGGTAGCAAAGCTGACTGTGGAAACTACTGAGGCAGATACTGACGAGTGTCACCCTTAACTGACTAATCGATAAGGTCGCGGAAGCAAGCTTGCCGGAGTTTCAGTGTGGTTTCAGACCTGGTCGCAGCACTTCTGATATGATCTTCACGGTGAGACAGATACAGGAAAAGTGCATAGAGCAGAAGATGGACCTCTACAGTCATCATCGACTTGACGAAGGCCTTTGACACGGTCAACCGGGAGGCTATGTGGTTGATACTTCACAAGATCGGCTGCCCAAGATAGTTCATCCAGATCATCCGCCTCTTCCATGATGGTGTGACAGTAACAGATCTGGTCAACGGCGAAACTTCTGCACCTTTTGACATCTCCAGTGGACTGAAGCAAGGTTGCGTTCTGGCCCCTGTACTCTTCAACCTCTTCTTCGGCTGCATCCTGAGTCACGCACTCCAGGACCTCGACCATGGCGTGCACCTGAAATACCATCTGGACGAACCTCTCTGACCTTCGACGACTGAACGCCAAAACCAAGACACACGAACGGCTTATTCTCGAAGCCCTTTTTGCGAATGACTGCGCCTTCATGGTTCACAAGGAGTCTGACCTCTGGATCACTGTGACCAAATTTGCAGAAGCAGCACAGGCTTTTGGTGCAGTGGTGCGCCATTCGATCCTTCGAGCCAGCACCGCCATTCAATGTAATCATGGCTGATCATCCCTGACTACGCTATCTTTAAGAGCGCTATCTAGCTCTCTCTTGAAATTATCCAGAGAACCAGCCTCCACCACCCTCTGCGGCAAAAAATTCCACAGACTCACAACTCTCTGTGTGATAATGTGTTTCCTCATCTCCGTTCTAAATAGCTTACCCCTTATTCTTAAACTGTGGCCCCTGGTTCTGGACTCCCCCAACATCGGGAACACGTTTCCTGCCTCTAGCATGTCCAAACCCTTAATAATCTTACAGGTTTCAATAAAATCCCCTTTCATCCTTCTAAATTCCAGAGTATACAAGCCCAACCGCTCCATTCTCTCAGCATATGACAGTCCCGCCATCCCGGGAATTAACCTTGTAAACCTACGCTGCACTCCCTCAATAGCAAGAATGTCCTTCCTCAAATTAGGGGACCAAAACTGCACACAATACTCCAGGTATGGTCTCACTAGGGCCCCGTGCAACTACAGAATTACCTCTTTGCTCCTATATTCAACTCCTCTTGTTATGAAGGCCAACATGCCATTCACTTTATTCACTGCCTGCTGTACCTGCATACTTACTTTCATTGACTGATGAACAAGGACCCCCAGAACCCGTTGTACTTCCCCTTTTCCCAACTTGACACCATTTAGATAATAATCTGCCTTCCTGTTTTTGCTACCAAAGTGGATAACCTCACATTTATCCACATTAAACTACATCTGCCATGCATCTGCCCATCACCCAACCTGTCCAAGTCACCCTGCATTCTCATAGCATCCTCCTCACAGTTGACACTGCCACCCAGCTTTATGTCAATTGCAAATTTGCTAATGTTACTTTGAATCCCCTCATCTAAATCATTGATGTATATTGTAAATAGCTGCGGTTCCAGCACCGAGCCTTGCGGTACCCCACTAGTCACTGCCTGTCATTCTGAAAGGGACCCGTTAATCCCTACTCTTTGTTTCCTGTCTGCCAACCAATTTTCTATCCATGACAGCACTCTACCCCCAATACCATGTGCCCTAATTTTGCCCAGTAATCTCCTATGTGGGACCTTATCAAATGCTTTCTGAAAGTCCAGATACATTACATCCACTGGCTCTCCCTTGTCCATTTTCCTAGTTACATCCTCAAATAATTTCATAAGATTAGTCAAGCATGAATTTAGTAAATCCATGCTGACTTGGACCGAGCTTCAGCAAAATGGAAGTCATCCACAAGCCGGCTCCAGACTCTGCAGCACCGCTCCAAGTGTGCACATTGACAGCACACAGCTGAAAGCCGTTGACTCCTTCAAATACTTGCAAAGTGTATTATCATCTGATGGCTCCCTGGACAAGGAAATCTCAACAAGAATCAGCAAAGCCAGCTAAGCACCTGGACGACTGCGTACACGAGTGTTGAACCACCACAACATCAAGCTATCAACTAAACTCAAAGTCTACAAAGCAGTCATGTTTCCAGCCTGGTCTATGGCTGTGAAACGCGGACCTTGTATAGGAATCACATCCGTCAACTTGAGAAATTCCGGATGTGCTTGTTAAGGTGCATCATGGGCATTCGCTAGCAGGACAAAGTGACCAACCTAGAAGTATTGGACTGATCCATCAAGGTAATGAACATCAAAGCACAGCTCCGATGGACTGGGCACGTCATCATGATGAATGAAACCCGCATGCCTCGATAGGTCTTCTACGGCGTGCTCTCCCAGGGTCAAAGGAACCGTGGGTGGCCCAGGATGCGGTACAAAGATTGCGTCAAGGACCATCTCTACTATTGTGGTCTTGTGCCCAAACATCTGGAAGCCTGCGCCAGCGACAGAACATGTTGGTGCATAGCAGTGCATAGCAGTGCGAACAGCAGCCAGCATCTTTGAGAAGCGCCGCCTAGAGCAACTTACCAAAGCCAAGGAGAGGAGGAAGGCTGCCGCCCAGAACCCTCCAGCGATGACCTTCATCTGCCCTCGAGTGTGCGGTTCACGAATTGGACTCGTGAGCCATGTCAGAACTCACCAGAATTGAGACTGCACAATCCGCCATCTTCGGTACCGACGAGCCACCACCACAGATTCCAAACTACTTAGAATTGGGGACGTTATTTTTAACTTGTCACTATTATTGTTTGTTTATTTGTCTTTTACAGAGTGCTGTGTTTACTGAAAGTAAGAATTTCAATGTTCCATTTTAGGGCATATGACAATAAAACACTCTTGACTCAATTTGACCAGGACCAAGCAAGTCAAGTCAAGTCAACTTTATTTGTCACATAAACATACAAGATGTGCAGTGAAATAAAAGTGGCAAAGCCTGCGGATTGTGCAAAACAACAGAACAGAATAGAACAGAATCAGTATTTACATGTTAGAAAATATATATTTTTTAAAAGACACATAACAGTAAATTAGTACAGTAAATTGGTGAGATAAAACTTTACAGCCCTGACGGCCTGTGGGAAGAAACTCCGTCTCATCCTCTCTGTTTTCACAGCATGACAGCGGCGGTGTTAGCCTGAACATAGCAGCTGGAACATTCGTTGCTCGGGTGGCAGGGGTCCTCCATAATGTTGCTGGCTCTGGATCTGCACCTCCTGGTGTATAGGTCTTGCAGGGGGGGCGAGTGTAGTTCCCATAGTGCGTTCGGCTGAACACACTACTCTCTGCTGAGCCTTCCTGTCCTGGGCAGAGTTGTTCCCAAACCAGATTGTGATGTTGCCGGACAAGATGCTTTCTACAAGCCCCAGATTAGAAGCACTGAAGGATCCTCAGAGTGACTCTGAATTTCCTGAGGAGGTAAAGGCGCTGCCTTGCCTTACTCACCAGTGCAGCAGTGTGTGTAGTCCATGTCAGATCCTCTGTGATGTGGACTCCCAGGTATTTAAAGCAGCTCACCCTATCCACAGTAGTCCCATTTATCTCCAGTGGCGTGTAACATCCTCGGATGTTGTGCCCTTCTAAAGTCCACAATTACCTCCCTAGTTTTAGTGACAATCAAGAGGAGGCTGTTGTTCTGATGGACACATTGAAGTTACGTCTAAGAAGACACACCAAAGCCTATACTTCATTAGAAGACGAAGAAAGTTTAGTGTATCTCCACAACTCTTATCAACTTCTACAGATGTACGAGGAAGCATCCTAAAGGGATCATCACGGCTTGGTTTGGCAATGGGTCTTCACAAGGCCACAGGAAATTGCAGAGTGTTATGGATGCAGCCCAGTCCATCACACAAACCAGCCACCCTCCTCCCACCATTGAAGGAATCTATAAGTAATAGTGCCTTAAAAAGGCAGTCAATAACATATCACTCTGGGCATGTTCCAGTTTTGCTGCTATCATCAAGAAAAATGTATTGAAGCCTGAAAAGAGTGACCACCAGGTTCAAGAACACTTTCGTCCCTGCAATCACCTGGCACCTGAGCACTATACAACACTAATCATAGCTACTATGATCTCCAATGGACTTTCTTTGATTGCACTTCAATTTTCTTTTTTTTATTTGCACTATTATGGTTATCTAGGATTGTTGTCCGGGCACCATTCAAACAGATTTCCAATCTCCCTCCTGCACTTTAATTCATCGTTACCCATTATTTGTCCAACAACAGTGGTATCCTTGATAAATTTAAAGGTGATGTTTGAGCTTTGTCTGGCTGCACAGTCTTAGGTATAGAAAGAGTAGAGTAAGGCAATTGGGTTAACAGCCCTGAGGTGCTCCCATGTTGATAGTTATCATAGAGGAAGTGTTGTTGCCAATTGTACTGATTGTGGTCTGCCAATGAGGATCCATTTACGGAGAAGACGTAGAGAACCTAGTTCTCTAATTTAATGACAGGTGTGGAGGGGATGATGGTGTTGAACTATAGTGAACAACAGCCTGACACACATGTTCTTATTGTCAAAGTGGTCCAGTGCAAAGTGGAGAGTGAGCAAGATTACATCCCCCGTTTCTTTATTGTGGCAGTCTTTGATTTTGACTAGCATGGGTGAAAATAGCTCTTTTAGCTTTCTTGTAAAACTACTCATTAAATTATTCCTCATTGGATAAGCCTGAGAAGGATAGAAATAACATTTAGTTTATTACTATTATTGTCACATGTACCTAGGTACAGCAACAAGTTTTATTTGTTGCGTGCTATCCAATCAGCCGAAAGACTGTACATGATTACAATCGTGCCATCCATAGTATACTGATGCAGGATAAAGGGATAATGTTTAGTGCAATATAAAGTTCAGTAAAGTCCTGACAAAAGACAGGCCAAGGGCCTCCAATGTGGTAGGTGGTAGGTCAGGACTGCTTTCTAGTTGGTGAAAGGATGTTTCAGTTGCCTGATAACAGCTGGAAGGAAACTGTCCCCAAATCTGGAGCTATGCGTTTTCACACTTCTGTGCATTATGGGAGAGGGGAGGAGTGAAATTCATCCTTGATTATGCTGGTGGCCTTGCCGTGGCAGGGTAAAGTGTAGATGGAGTCCATGGAAGGGACATCGGTTTGCGTGATGGTCTGAGCTACGTTCATAACTCTGTCATTTTTTGCAGTCTTGGATGGAGCTGTTCCCAAACCATGCTGTGATGCTTCCTGATAAAATACTTTCTATGGCGCATCCGTAAAAGTTGGTGGGAGTCGCTGAGGACCTGATTAATTTTCTAAGCCTTCAAAGGAAATGGAGGTGTTGGTGTGCTTTTGCAGCCATTACTTCAGGACAGGTTGCTGATGATATTTACTCCTAAGAATTTGAAGCAGATTTGAGGTAAAGGTTGTAGTCTTGGCACCAGGTGACAAGGTTCTCAATCTCCTTCCTGTATTCTGTCTCGTCATTATTTGACATCTGGCCCACTAATGGTATCATCTGCAAATTTGTTAATTGAGTTGGAATTGAGTTGATTATGTTCCGAATTGATGTCAGCCCACAGATAATTTGCATCTGTCCAGTTAGATGGATATGGAATGGCATATGTTACATAGAATTATCTTACCTAAGAAAAGGACCTAGCTGATCAGGACTGAACAAGAGGCAAATGTACTGATAAGTGGTTTCAATTCACCATTTTGTTACATTATAGAATTGTACAGCATGGAAACAGACAATTTGGCTCAACTTGTCCACACCGAACAGTGGGCACCCTTCCATATTAATCCCATTGCCTGGCAATTGGTCTAAATCCCTCTATCCCTCAACCATTCAAGTATTCATCTAGACACATCTTAAATGATGTAAGCTGATCCAGCTCCCACCACTTTCTCTGGCAGAGAAGTGCTAATACTCACCATTCTCTGGGTGAAAATGACAACAAAAAACTCTAGAATTCATTGAGGAAGACTCGATGTTATAATTCGAGAAAGTGAGCTTCTTCTTCTTGCGTTTGAGACAACAGAAGTCTGCAGCAGGGTGATGCCTCCCGGTTCGACATCCGTTGGTGCCCGCCCTAAAAAGGGTGCATGCTCCGGATTGGCAGCAAGCTGCGGCGCTGCTGCTGTGAAGCACCAACTATTCCTTTCATATCATATGTTTTATATTCAAAATAAGTAATTGAAGCAAAACAAGACAAGTCATAGAAGAAGAAACTAAAGCAAAACTTTTCTTATCATTAACATTAGACTTTATCTTTGGAGATATTGGATTTTGTTTGCAGTCCTCCAAGCTCCTAGCATGATTTACAATTTTGGATGGGTCAGATCAAGAGGATGAAGCATAAAAATACTGAGACAAACACAGAATGATCTGGTCAAAGAGCACTTTATGTGTAACTTCATCAATTTACAAAGTGGATCATGTGATTAAACACAATTCATTTAAGAACCCAATTATTATACATCACCAGACTTCAGACCTCAATTGCTACAATTCAAGCAGATAACATAACTCCTAAGTAGACATTTCGAGTTGAGACCGTTCATCAGGTGATGTTTCACTCTAATGAAGGGTTCGACCCAAATTATCATCTATTTCTTTTCTCCAGAGATGCTGCCTAACCCGCTGAGTTACTCCAGCATTATGTCTAACTTTGGTGTAAATCAGCATTTGCAGTTGCTACTTACCACAACTCCTATGCAACCATATACATATCTGATCCAAATAACTATAATTTCTCTGTTACATGCACAGTTTACCATCTTCATTTTGTCTAAACTAGATAGTTGGATATAGCCAGAAAAGTCTGTTGGAGAATTTATCTTATTTTATCATGTAAATGTGGCTTCACTTACAACCCAATGCTATGAACATTGAATTCTCCAATTGTCAGTAACCTTTAAGGGCCTGTCCCAGCAGCATGCAACTCCATGCGATGAGCGCGACCTAACGTGGTCACGTGAGCCGTCCGGCGTCACGGCAACGGCTTGTCGGCTCGCTTGTCGGCTCGCAGACCCTCTCTGTAGGTGCCTCCGAGACCCTCTCTGTGTGTGCCTCTGTGCCCCTCTCTGTGTGTGCCTCTGTGCCCCTCTCTGCGTGTCCCTCTCTGTCCTGGCGAACTTACCTTTAAGACTTCGCTCAAGTTCACCTCACTTTGCGCCGCGTTGCGCCACTCACCCCACCTCCGCGCGGCCCCCGCTGCTGGTTTGGTCGCGCTCTTCGCATGCAGGCGCATGCTGTTGGGAACGGCTATGTACAGGGATCACCCGACCTCCGCGCGGCCTCCGCTGCCGGTTTGATTGCATTCACCGCATGGAGTCGGATGCTGGTAGGACAGGCCCTTTAACGACTGCCACCTTTCTCCCCCATATCCTGCCACCCTCCCCTCCCTTGTGCCACACCTGAACTCATACCCATTTCTCCCATCCCCCTCCTCCTAAATTCCTGTCGCTGGCTTCACAATAAGCGATTTCCGTATTCCAACTGCGCATGCCCTGGTCAAAGGTCACTCTGCAGTAACATTGCTGTAAGCAGTGGAGATGTGTACATATAGACATTCATTTCATCTGTTTTTTTCCAGCTTTGATTCTTCTAGGTAATAAAATACTGCTTTCAAACTATGAATTAGTTGTATTTATTGTTCCTTTGTTAAAAACTATGATGATATTGTCGTTTATATTGCTTTATGCTTTGGTGAGTGAGCGAGACCGTGCTGCTGCGTGGGGTCGGGCCCGGGTCTCCGGCGCCGCGGGCACTGTTGAGTTGTTGCTGGGCCGTCCCTGTCTCTGTCCAGGGGCGGCCGGAGGTGTCCGGCGTGGCCCTGGGCTGGCGGGGCACTGGCCCGGACTTGCAGCCGGATTGGGGTAGAGGCGCTGGCTCTGGCTCGGCTCTGCTCTGGCTCCCAGGGGGACGTTTCCCGGCGGGCCGGGGACCATTGGCTGCACCTCTCTCCTTGTCCAGTGGCTGTCGGATAGACCCCTCGGTGCCAGTGGGGGCCAAGCGCCGGTCATCAGCAGGGGTACTGCGGTGACTCAGCGGTTCAGGCAACATCTCTGGAGAAGGGTCTCAACCTGAAACATCACCCATTCCTTTTCTCCGGGGATGCTGCCTGTCCAGCTGCAGAGCTTTGTGTGTATCCCCGTTGATGGCTAGTGATCGGCTTTCGCCGGCGCCGGGGTGGGTGGCCGGCGGCCGCTGGGTCTGGTGGGGGGTGCGGCTGGCAGTCTCTGGCCCGTCGGGGAGCGGGTTCCTCGGGAGTTGGAGTGGGGTTGGGCTGGAGTTGGCGCTTCTCCTCCACGCTGGGTCTGGGCCTGTGACCGTCGGTGTCCCGTCGGTCCGGGTATCTCCAGAAGTCTCCGGCAACCCTCGGGCGGGGATGGGACACTCGGGGGGGAGAGAGAGAAGGGGCGGTCCAGAGGCGGTACGGCAATGCTTGCGGCGCTGGGGACCCGGGTTTGATCCTGCCTGCGGATGAGGCATGCGTATGTGTGCGCACTCTCCCGTTTCCCACTCACATCTGCCCGCGCTCTCTCTCGCTGTTACTCTCCGCTTTCCCGCTACCTGTTTCTTTGGGGGCGATGAGGAGTTGACCATTTCTGGGAGTCCCTCTGGAATCAAAAATGTCATTGCTTATTTGTATTCATAGATGAGGCTGAAGAATTCCATTGCCTTGAAATAAGCAGAATAGTGAAATTCGACTCAGAAACTATCATTGTTGTGTTCCTGTCTGGAATACATTGATTTTCCTATAATGTGACCACATGGCACCTCCATTCCTCAGATTATATATTTACTGTTACACGTAAATTATGAATAAAGATAAGAATTTATACACACTTTCTTCAGCCAGCGTTTCATTCACTTTTTCTTTATGGTGAATGACCTTTGACAAATCTTATGATTCCTTACGTTTTTTGGAATACCGAACTCGCTTCAACCATTCTATCAGTCTCACATCTGCTTTAATCTCTACCCTTTGTTCCAAAGATCTGCCTATCAACTTCCTACCCCACATGTATTCACCTATTACCTGGCATGCTTTGTCTTGCCTCTGCTCTCCAAGCTTTTATCTCCCTCTCCCCTATAATCAGTGTAAAGAAGTGTCCCTGCACAAAACATCATCTATCCACCTCCAGAGATGCTGCCTAACCCGATGAGTTACTCCAACACTTTGTCCTTTAGTGCCTCAAATCTATTTTTTTCACCTGCTTCAGGGAAAATGCTTAGCATTAATTTAAAGCAAGTATGGCAAGTCTAAGTGATAAACTTATATGGACAAATTCTGTCACAAATCCCAAGTGTTCACATCTAAACATGAAGCTGAACACATAAAACTGTACCTGTGTGGCATATCGTCCTCCTGCACTATAGCCTTTATCCAATAATTTATCTGCTTGTATACTTATCCTTGGGCGACCACTTGATCCAAAAATACTGAATAAGCTTTTTTGGCTTTTACTGCCTATGTTACTGACACTGCCGTGAGTAGAATGTTTCTTCAAGCTTCCTCCAAGTTTGGATTGCCTACAATGTCAAATCAAAAGAAGCCATTAAAGATTCGAAATACTGCAGTGTTTTGGTAGCAAAATGTGCAATATAAAAAAAGACGCTAGAGCCAAATTACTTAAACGTACAGCATATTTCTTGATCAAAATGATTGATTTGTCATCAGTATTATTTTCTCGGAACAAGAGAGCTCTAAAAACAGGCACTGTATTCTACTATGATGTACTTTAAAATGCTTTCCCTAAAAATATCTCAAGATTTCAGGGAAAAACTAGTTCACATTCCACTTGCTATTTCACATTGTCCAAAAACTGGCAATGGTACCTGTTATCCTTCAGATGAACTCTTCACAAAGTACAACAGCAAAATATAGTAAATGCTGAAAACTTGAAATAAAAAAAGAATAGGCTGGAAAGACTCAGCAGATCAGGCAGCATCGGTGAAGATAGGAATAAAGTTAACATTTTAGGTCAATAACCTTGCATTTTTATTCTCCACCGAAAGTGCAGGAGTTTCATATATTACAGGGTATGAATTGGCTGAATATGAAGATTCAAATCAAAATGAATCTGGTATCCGATCTGTTCATATATTTGGAAAGGCTGCCTGGCATGAACAAGGGAACCAGCCCTCCGCTGTGACGTCGCGTACCCCACAATCTCTACCCCCTCCCTCTACGTCTCTACCCTTCTCCCCCTGGCTCTACCCTCCCTCTCTCCCTCTCTACTCCCACCTCCCTCTCTACCCCCCTTCCTCTCCCTCTCTAGCCATGGTTGTGCTGTTGGGGGCAATGCATGAGTGGATAGGGTGGGGGATAGGGGAAAAGGAGCGAATTAATAATATTAATATAATATCAAGGGTTGGGTTAGTGTGTGTGTGGAGGATGGTTATTGTGTTTGTGTGATGCCGCAGGCCGCCCCCCTTCAACTGCACGTGAGGGGATAGGACCCAACTTGGTCTTGTATAACGTTAAAACTCTCATCTTGCAAATGTGTGCGTCTTTATATTTTCGCAAATTTTTACATATTCCGATTCACATTTTTACCCCAAAGCAGTGATCAGCTTCACTTAAGATTTTACGCTTTATTTCACCACTTATTGCTGATTAAAGTTTTTTTTTTTAACTCCCTTTTAAAACGACCAGCTTTCACTGATGACGTCAAAATGAGGTGGGCATCTCAACCCCCCCTCCCTCTCTAGGGAGTGGTAAGTATTGGGATCTATGGGTGAGTGGTGCAGTATTGTGTTCGGGAACTAGCCCTCCCCTGTGCTCCGCATGCCCCCTCTACCCCCCCTCCCTCTCCCTCTCTACCCCTCTCCCCCTCCCTCTCTATCCCCCTCCCCTTCCCCCTCTCTGCCCCATCCATTTCTGCCCCCCCTCTCTCTGTCCCCCCTCTCACTGCACCCCCCTCTCTCTGCCCCCTCTCTGCCCCCAGCCCACACACCCCTCCCCCCCCCCCAACGACTTTGACTTTGACCTGTGCAGTTAAGGTGAGTGGTGGAATATTGCATTGGGGGAACGGGTTGCGTTGTGGGAACGGGTGAGTGGTGGAAAATTGCGTTGGGGAACCAGGCCTCCCGTGTGACTGGGATCCACTGGGTCCCACTTAGTCTAGTTGTTAATATAGATGACTTTTGTCTAAGTAGATCCAGCACCAATCTATGTAGGACCTCACTGGTCACAAGCTTCCAATTTGAAAAATATCCCTTCATTACCACCCTCTGATTCATGCTGCATACTCCCGGCAAACATCCAACCTGGTGAAAACAAGCTGGATGAACTTAAAACTAGACTCACCTACCTTAATGAACTGAGATACTAAAGTGTGCATTGTTTTACAGAGACAAGGCTCACACCTGCTCACCTGACTGTGCCATTCAAAATAAAGGCCTCTCAATTCACTGGATGGACCATAGGGCATCCTCGAACATGATAAGATGAGGATGCGTCTGCTTCCTAATCAACATTTCATGTTGCTTGGACCTGGCTGTTCTGGTGAGATCCTGTCCTGCACCGTGAATATCTGAAAGTAAAGTGCCATTCCCTACTACCTGCCACAGGAAATTGCAGTTTCCACCCCACCCTTTATGGGTGTGAAACCTATACTGGATGTACTGTGCACCGCTACCAATAGCCTAGAAACAAAGTACTGCCAAGCTTTAGATAGACACAAAAAGCTGGAGTAACTCAGTGGGACAGGCAACATCTCTGGAGAGAAATGGGTGAGTTTTAGGTCGCGACCCATCTTCAGACTGGTAAGGGATAAGAGAAAGCCTTGTTCATCATAACCCGGGGCTTCAACCAAGCCAACCTCGAGAGTGTTCTACAGAAATACGTGTCCTCTGTCCGACAAGAGGCCCAAACACCCTCGATCACCGCCAAACAACACCTGACTGAATTTTGGAAATCTTACCATCAGGCTGGAAAAATCTGATTTGTAAAATTTAACCAGCTCCTATTCCCTCCTCACACGCAGAAACTGAACTCAGATAAACATAGAAAAATAAATGATGCATAAATTATACATAAGCTACACGTAGAATTTCAAAAAGAAAAACTGTGCCAAAGATAAGATAAGATGCAAAAACATAATTTGAAAAAAAGCATGTCCACAGTAGTGCTGGTGATAGTCTGTAGTGTTCTGTTATTGAAGTAGAATTAGGGTTGTGTGGGTTGATTCAAGAAGACAAAACTTGTGCGAAAGTGATGTTCCTGAAACTGGTGGTGTGGGGACTTTAGGCTTTTTTATTTTGCCTGATGGTACCAGTGGAAAGAGAGCAAGGCCTGAATGGTTAGGATGCCTGGAGAGATTCCACCTTCTTCAGGCAGGTCCTCATGTAGGTGCTTTTGATGGACATGTTAACATTGAGTGAGAGGGTGTTTTTGCAGCACCACTCAACCAGGTGTCCTATTAGGTTTTCAAAACCATCTGTGATACCAGGAGACAATTCCAGATCAAGTTCATTACCGAGACTAACCACGCAGATACCCATTGATCGTATCAAGGCCTGCATACTATAACTGGCTACAAAATGAAGTTGGGCAGAGTTGCTGGCAACAATGCATTCCTCCTTGAGTCAATGCATTCTAAGCTTGTTTTAAACCAAAGATCAGAGGAATGCAGCCTCGGGTGCACATGTGGTCATGAATACAGACATCAAATTGGATTTCCAGAAACTGCGGCAGATTAAAGTGGCTGGCCCAGACCGTGAATGGGCCAGCCAGCCAAACATAGCACAATACAGCACCATAACAGGATTTTCAGCCCAAAATATCCATGCTGAACATGATGCCAAGTTAAACTAATCTCTATTGCCTGCAGTTGATCCATATCCCTTCATTCTCTGCATATCCATGTGTCTATCTAAAAGCATCCTAAATGCCAATATCATATCTGCCTCCACCACCAATACTAGCAGTGTCTCCCTGGTGGAGATATATGAGTAGTAATTAAATACAGGTGAAGTGCCAGATGACTGGAGGGTGGCAAATGTTGTGCCTCTATTTAAGATGGGAAAAGCCTGGGAACAATAGATCAGTGACTCTAACATCTGTGGTCATAAAGACAGTAGAGAGTATTCTGAGGGATAAGATATGCAAGACTTTGGATAAACAAGGGCTGATTCAGGATAGTTACCACGGTTTTGTTTGCACGGTATCTGGTCACACAAATCTGATTATTTTTTGAAAATGTAACCAATAAGGTTGACGAGGGCAGAGCTATAGACTGTCTATACGGATTTCAGCAAGCCATTTGACAAAGTTCCACATGGTAGGCTGCTCTGGAACGCTAAATCGCATTGGATCCAAGAAAAACACCTTTGAATAGAAAATTAGCTTCATGGAAGGAAGCAGAGGTGATGGTGGAAGGTTGCTTTTAGGGCCGGAGGCCTGTGTCCAGTGGTGTGCCTCGGGGATTGGTGCTGGATCCTTTGGTGTTTATGGTTTATATCAATGATTTAGGTGAGAAGGTACGAGGCAGGATTAGTTCGTTTGCACACTAAAATGGGTCATATTGGAGATAACGAAGGTGGTTATCAAAGTTTACAACAGGACCTGGATCAGTTGGGTAAGTGGGCAACATGACCATCTACACAAGTTCCACCCATTTGCATTCGGCCCATATCCCTCTAAAATTATCCTATTCGTGTACCTGTCTAAATGCTGCTTTAATGTTGCGATAGTTGTCCCAACTACCTCTAGGGGTGCAGGTTAGATAGTTCATTGCAAGTGGCATCTCAGGTAGATAAGGAGGTCAAGAAGGTTTATGGCACATTGGTCTTCATCAGTCAGGGTTTTGAGAATAGAAGTTGGAATATTATGTTACAGATGTACAAGGCGCTGGTGTGGCCACGGTATACCACCAGTATTGTGTCCAGTGTTGGTCATCCTGCTATAGGAAAGATGTTAAACTGGAAAGAGTGCGGAGAAGATAGGGAGAGGTCAGGCAGAGCAGGACCTTGTACCTTATACCTTCCACCTTCCGAAGAGTCCACCAGGGACTATACTGGAAGTTGGACAATTTTATACTGGACAATTGTTTTTACATTTATCAAACCAATTAACCTACAAACCTGCATGTCTTTGGAGTGTGGGAGGAAAACCAAAGACCTGGGAGAAAACCCATGCAGATCACAGGGAGAACGTACAAACTCCATACAGACAGCATCCGTAGTCGGGATCGAACCTGGGTCTCCATTTTGCTGTAAGGCAGCCACCGTGACCGCCCTCCTGCATCCCTTAGGAGAATGAGGCGATCTTATAGAGGTATATAAGTTCATGAAGGGAACAGCAGATGCACAGAGTCTTTAACCCACAGTAAGGGAATCAAGGACCAGAGGACATAGGTTTAAGGGAGATATTTAATCGGAATCTGAGGGGCAGCTGGTTACACAGAAGGTGGTGCGCAGTTGGAATGAGCTGGCAGATGAGATAGTTGAGGTCAACACTATCACATTTAAAAGACATTTGGACAGGCACATGGATAGGATAGGTTTAGAGGGATGTGGGACAAACACGAGCATGGGGGACTAGTATAGATGGAGTATTTTGGTCGACATGGGCAGGCTGGAACGAAGGGCTTGTCTCCTCTGTGCTGTACGACCTTATCCTGAATCTTTCTTTCCGGTTCATACTCACGGGCTGTGACAGTGGATAGCAGAAAATGAAAAGCCGATTATCCGTCAGTCTTGCTGCTCTGCTTCCATAGCTGCTAGCTACTTGCTGCTATGGAAATCATATGAGTGTTCTAGCGGTAATATTCACAAGACAGTTCAGAAGATAGTCTGCAGAAGGGTCTCGACCCGAATCATCATCGATTCTCTCCAGAGATGCTGCCTGTCACGCTGAGTTACTCCAGCATTTTATGTCTATCTTCGGTTTAAACCAGCATCCGCAGTTCCTTCTTACACACTCAGAAATAACATGTCGTTTCGGTCTCTATCCCAATCTCCGAGATATCTTTGGACAGCATTCCTCAGTGATAGACACAAAATGTTGGAGTAACAACGGGACAGGCAGCATCTCTGGAGAGCAGAAACGGGTGACGTTTCGGGTCGAGACCCTTCTTCAGTCTGAGAGTCAGGTGAGAGGGGAGACACAGAGAGATGAAAGGGTACAGAACAGATCACAGCTATGATCTGACCCGAAATTCCACCTATTCCTTTTCTCCAGAGATGCAGCCTTACCCGCCGAGTTACTCCAGCATTGAATGTCGGCGTAAACCAGCAACCGCGGTACCTTCCCACACATTCATTCCTCTGTGAATTGAAATAACGGTCTTGGACCACTGAATTACACACGAACCTTTAATTATCAGTTATATAAAAAGTATCACAAAACCTAGAAGAACTCACGACACGGAGGTGCTGCCTTTCTTCATTGCTGCAGAGTTTTGGACGAAGTGGATGCACCGACTCCCTCGCCGCGCTCCGACCGGCTTCACCAGTTTCCAAGCGACGGGGCCGTTGTCAGGGAGCGGGCGGTGCAGTCACCATGGTGACTCCGGCCCGCCCACAGCCGCAAGAAAACCCAACCCGATTGGTCAAGATTGAAGCAGAACCAGTTAATTCCAAGCAAAACTACGCCGCTATTTCAAAAACAGTTTTAACCAACCGACGGAAAAAGGCGCCACACAACAGCCGGGAAGTGTGAAGCGGGCGAGAGGACATGCATTTGCACTGATGGGCCAAGTTACTTGCGCGTCCAATCAGCGAGATGGTTGCGGCCCGCTGGGGGGGGGATGGGCAGCACATCCGGGTCAGCAGTCGCTCTCACTCTCCGGCCCGAAGTTAGAAAATGGCGGAGGTAAGGCAGAGCCGTCAACACTTGGCTGAGCAGGAAGAAATAAAAGTTAATTTAAACATCTATTCTTTAATACTTATTCCCAAATTTGACCATCATCCGAGTCTGACTAGGTTATATTTTTAAAAAGCAATATGCAATTTTAAAGAGCAGTCGTTCAGCTGCTGAACTTTTCGTTTTTCTTGGGGTTAAATATTGCAAAATTGTGGAATTATTACTGAGCTGAGCCTGCCTTCGCGGCGCGCTTTCCCCAACCCCCACCCTCCGATGTTGAAGTTCTGTCCGTATCCGCTAGGCCTTGATAAGGGTTATTCCTCTCCTGGAATTCGTCACTTTAAAAAAAAACCCACAAAAAACTGCGTTTCTCCTGAAATATTTTTGAATAAAGTTCTTGAGTTGCGGGATTTACTATGATGTTTTTTTTAATTTTACTTCGTTCGTTCCAGGCTCCGTGCAAAAGTCCGCCAACAGCGCCTTGCCATTATACAAACTTTCCTCTCAACCCACCCAGTCAACCAGCCAACATTTCCCAATTTGTATTTTATTATTAATTTTAAGAGCAGTGGTAGTTTGTGAATATATATTTAAATAATATTCGTAATAATTTGTAACGCTTTATAACGCCATTTAAGACTAGATCTAGACATGTTTTTTAAATGACTGCCAGTGAATTTATTTTGAACCTTTTCAATTTTATTTTAATTCACAGCCTTCCATTGGAAGCTCAAGCCCAGGTAGAGTAAATGTAAACATTCCTTAAGGTCTGTATTTATGATAAAGCTTGCTGTTACATCATGATATTTTGTGGAAATGGCTAATTTATAAATTGCAATTTTTTATAGTCATGGGATGCTGGGCAGCTACAAAACTCGAGAATTTCAAAAACGATTTTAACATGTAATCCAATAGATTCCTCACGGATAATGTGGTCTCATTTGGACTAGAGTCGTATCAATGTTGGAATACAAAGTACTTGCTGCTTTCTATCAAATATTGTGTAAGCAAAATCTAGTGCTGAAGGTCATCTTAAAATATGTTGAAAAGTATAAGGCATTGCATTGCTTTCCACTCAACATTCTCCTAAAAATGCCTTGTACAGGGGGTGCAGCATGCTCAGAGGACCACGATTTTGATCCATCTACTGATATGTTGGTGCATGATTTTGATGATGAGAGAACACTCGAGGAGGAGGAAATGATGGAAGGTGACAACAATTTCAGCTCAGAAATTAAAGATCTTGAAAGAGTAAGTAATATGGTTATGGTTTACGCTTGTGAATGCAGCAGCTTTGTTGCGGAATGATTTCCCCATCTGGATTGTTTATTTATGAAAAATAATGAGTGTTTAAATTTGTGAAGTTCTCATAATCAGCTTTGTGGTGTTAGATTGTGTTTCCTAATACAGGTTGCTAGATAAACATATTTTTGAAATGAAAAACCATTCATATTGTCCACTTTTTATTCCTTTACTTTATTTGTTACATTGAACAGTTTAGTTTAACGATACAGCGTGGAAAAGGGTCTTTTGGCCCACCAAGTCCATGCCGGCCTTCAATAACCCATTAATACTGGTTCTCATCCACTCCCTACCCACTAAGGACAATTTACAGAGACTAATTATCCTGTATACCAGCATGCCCTTGGGATGTGGGAGGAAACCAGAGCACCCAGAGGAAGCCCAAGCGGTTATGGGGAGAGTGTGCAAGCTCCACAAAGAGAGCACTTGGGGTCAGGATTTAACTCTGGTCTCTGGCGCCATGAGTCAGTAGCTGTATCACTGTGCTGCCCCAGCTTCGCCGTTGGTCAGATTTCAGGTCAAAATCAGCTGTTATTTAAATTTTTGCTGCAGATTTATTTTTCCTTTGATCATTTCATGTGCATTGTTAATAAAAACAGAAAATGTTGGAAATGGTATTAGTTTATTAATGTCATGTGTACTGAGATTCAGTGAAAAACATTGAGATGCATGCGATCCAGGGAAAGCATATCGTACATGAGTACATCAGATAGTGCAAAAGAAAAACAAAACAGTACAGAGTATATCTTTACAGCTACAGAGAAAATGAAGATAAAGTGCAAGGGTCGAAACAAGATAGCTTTAAAGATTGAGAATTCATTCATGGCCTTAAGGTCCATCCAGGAGTTTGAGAACAGTGGAAGAAGCTTGCAGTAGGCGGTAGCTGCTTTCAAGTTTTCTATTTTCTCCCTGACAGGAAAGGGGAGAAGCGAGAATGGCTGACATGTGAATGGTCATTGATGGTCCTAAGACAATGTAATTTGTGGAGGGGGGGAGAGTTGGGTTTGCATGATGGAATGGGCTTTGTGTTTACAACTCTCTCATGTCTCGTAGTCTTGGGCAAGCTGTGATGTATCCGGGTTGAATACTTTCTAACTAGAAATTGGTACGAATCATTTGAAACGTGCTCAATTTCCTTAGCCTTCAGAGGAAGTAGTGGTGCTGCTGTGCTTTCTTGTCCGTAGCGCCAGTGTTTTGTCCATGACAAATTATTGGTGATATTTTCAGCTAATGATCAGGAGAAAGGAAGTTAATATTTCAGATCTACAACTATACAATTGAACTAATGATTGAATGATCATTCACCTGAAACAACGATTTATAATTTGTATTATTTTTTTGTGCAGGTCCAAATCATTTATTTTATTTCAGAAATTCTTTTTTGTTATGTATATTCATAGCTGAAGAGGTTAATTTACAGTTTTGCAAATTGCTGTTTACTGCTGTTATTTTGTATGCATCAGTAAACCTTTTACCGATTTTAAGTAAAATAGATTTTTCTAAGAGAAAATTATAGATTGTTCTCTATAATAAGGGTAATTATAAATCTGCAATGTAGTTTCCTGTTAATTGTATAGCATACATGTTTTTTTTAAAGTGTTTTCTTTAATAGCAATACTGTAAACCTTTGTTATTGCAGACATCTTTACAATTGATTTGGGTTATAGTGGATTGTCTCTTTAAGAAAGGTAGACACAAAGTGTCATAACTCAGTGGGACAGGCAGCATCTCTGGAGAGAAGGAATAGGTGCCATTTCGGGTCGAGACCCGACTTCAGACTGATGTCAGGGGGGTGGGTGGGACAGAGATAGAATGGAGTCAGTAAGACTAGTGGGAGAACTTGTAAGGGGGAGGGGATGGAAAGAGGGAAAGCAAAGGCTATTTGAAGTTAGAGAAGTTAATGTTCATACAGCTGGGAGTGTAAGCTACCCAAACGAAATACAGTGCCCTCCATAATGTTTGGGACAAAGACCCATCATTGATTTATTTGGCTCAGTACTCCACAATTGAGATTTGTAATAGAAAAAATCACATGTGGTTAAAGTGCACATTGTCAGATTTTAATAAAGGCCATTTTGTATGCATTCTGGTTTCATGTAGAAATTACAGCAGTGTTTGTACATAGCAAGGCTGTCAAGTCTGAGTCGGAGCAATTTTGGTGCTGCTGGAGTTGGAGTCGGTAAACAAAAGTCCTGACTCCGACCTCAACATAACTTTCAGAGAATTACAATTTGTAATCATGTATTGTCATTCTGCTAACTGGTTAGCACGCAACAAAAGCAATCCACTGCGCCTTGGTACACATGACACTAAACTAAGTGATGAAGTTGATCAATGCGAGTACGGTAGTGGATGTTGTCTACATGGATTTTATTAAGGCATTTGTTAAGGTTTCCCATGGTAGACTGGTCCAGAAGATTAAGATGCATAAAATTCACACTGACATGGTTGTAAGGAATCATAACTGACTTATTGATAGAAGATAAAAGGTTGTGGTTGAAGAACAATGTTCAGGCAGGAGTTCTGAGACCAGTGGAGTTCCACAGGGGTCTGCGCTGAGACCTCTGTAATATACAAAGGACTTGGGCATTAATGTGGATACTTAATTAGTAACTTTGCAGATGGCACCAAAATTGATGAATTGGTCAAGTGGGGAAGGCCATCAAAGTGTATAGTGGGACATGGATCAGCTATAGAAATTGTGGAGAAATGGCAGTGTATAATCTGAGCAAGTGTGAGGTGTTGAATGTAGGGAGATGGAATGTAAGGGGAATGACAGTTAATGACAAGATCCTTAACAGCACTGATGTGTGGCGGGATCTTGTGGTCCAAGTCCTTTGGTTCTTGAAAGTGGCAATGCAGGTAGATTAGTATAGAAGGCATATGCCATAATTGCTTTCATTGGTCAGGGCATTGAGTTTGAGTGAGGAAATCATGCTGCAAATCTATAGGACTTCAATTACTCCACATTTGAAGTATTGTCTGCAGTTCTGATCACCCATTACAGTGCGGGTGTGAGGCTTTGGAGAGGGTGTAGAAGAGGTTTACCAGATTGTTAACTGGAACATAAGGTAATAGGTATCGGGAGAGGTTGGGCGAACTTGGATTGTTTTCTCTGGAGCGTCGGAGGTTGAAGGGAGATCTCAAAGTATATAACATTGAGAGGTGTAGATAGGGTAGGCATGCACTAGAGTACGTGTCAAATACGTGAGCGTAAGATGAAATCAGAAAAGTTTGAAGGAGCCAAGTGGGGCAATTAATTTTTAGGGAGTGCTAGTTTGCACTGCCAGTGGTGGCTGGCATTTGGTCGTATTTGAGACTTACAGATACACACATCGATAGACAGGGGATGGAGGGATATGGCAGGCGGAAATTTGTTTAACTTAACATCATGTTTGACATAGACATTGTGGGCAGAAGAGCTATTTCCTTTGCTGTACTATTTTATGTTCTGTGAAAGGAGGTCTCTGTCTAAGCTTTGCTGAGCACTATGCAGCCTCTGGGGCAGCTCCAGTTTCTTCACTTTTATTCTGGACCTCTATTCTGTTTGCCTGCTTTTGTTCCATCTTGAGGAGTGGAGTAATTGCTACCGTGCTTGACCTCTGTGGTGATAGTTGTTTCTAAGAACTCTGTACAGAATTTTGTACAGTGCACCAAACCACAACAGGACAGTAATTTTAAACTTTTTTGTGGAAGCTATTAGTAATCATCCAAATTACTGCTCATTTCATCTGAGATAAATTTGGATTCATTTAGAGATACAACATGAAAATCGGCTCATCGTGCCACTGAGTCCATGCCAATCATTGATTACTCAATCACACTATTCTGTTATCCCATGTGTCCATTCTACATGCTAGAGGCAATTTAGAAGCCAATTATCCTATAAACCCACACATCTTTTGGATGAGAGAGAAAACGCGTGCAGCCAGAGAATACCCACACATTCACGTACAACGTGCAAACTCCACACCACATTTGACGTTAGAATTGAACCTGTGTCTCTGGTGCTGCAACACTTTAAAGTAGAGTCAAAGTCATGGATGATTAAAGAGCGCACTTGACGTGGCGTGTTGATGTTTAAGGTGCCAAATAAGAGCATTGTAAGCAAGCTTTAAACATACCAAATGAAATACAGAGTGGCAGTATAAATAAATAATTGGTTTAAACAGAAAAGAATCATGCTGAACATTTGTGGTTTGGTCTGAAGGAAGGTGGCTTGGCAGAACATAATTTAGAATTAACATGATGACAGAAAGGACAAACCCCAGGAATAAAAATGGAGATAAGACTTGTTTAGGCTGGTCCAGAAGATTAATTCAAATGGGATCCATAGTGACTTGGTGAATTGGATCCAATACTGACTTAATCATGGAGAGGATGCAATTATTACAGTAGGTTTGTGACTTGTGTTTGCAAGTGTATGATTTGCATGAAAATGTTCATTAGTTCATAACATCATGTGATAGGAGCAGTATTAGGCCATTCGGCCCGTCAAGTCTACTCCACCATTCAATCATGACAGATCTATCTCTCCCTCCAAACCCTATTCTCCTGCCTTCTCCCCATAACCTCTGACACCCACTACTCATTCCTGGGATCATTCTTGTAAACTTCCTCTGGACCCTCTAGAGCTAGCACATCCTTCCTCGGATATGGTGCCCAAAACTGCTCACAATATTCCAAATGTGTCCTGACAAGCGCCTTATGGAGCCTCAGCATTACATCCCTGTTTTGATACAAGCCCTTTCAAAATAAATGCCAGTATTGTGTTTGCTTTCTTTATTATCAATTGGAATTGCAGATTAACTTTTTGAGAATCCTGCACCAGCACTTCCAAGGCCCTTTGCACCTCTGAAGCTTCCCACTCATTTGGCTTCCCACTAATATTTGCAATGTTATATGCCTTCTCTTTTAGTTTTGTACTGTGGCATTTCTTGTCCGCCACGGTCGCCTCTTTCTTCCCCTAGAATCTTTCTTTTTGTTTGGAATGAAATTCCCAGAAATTCCTGCCATTGCTGTTTCTCTGCCATCACTCCTAGTGTCCTTTTCCAGTCAACTTTGGCCAGCTCCTCTCGCATGTAGTCCCCTTTGTTCAGCTGCAATACTGACATGAAATGAAATTTTTGAATTTTGAATTGACGGGCAGTCAAAGAACAAAGCAGAATATAGATCAGTACAGATATGTTGGAGAAATAGCAGAGGTGCTTAATCAGAGTGTGGGATATTGTATTTTGGGAGATCAAATACAAGGAATATACTAAATGGCTGGGCTCTTGGGACGGTGATGTACAAAGGGATCATTGGGTGTTTGCCCATAGCTCACTGATAATAGCAAAGTAAGCAGATAATGAGGTAAAGGAATATGGCATGTTTGCCTTCATCGGTCAGGGCATGGAGTATAAAAGTTGCAGCTGTGCAAAACGTTTTGCTTCTGTTAAATTTGGTGTATTCTGTCCAATTGTCCAATATGGGCAAGATGTAGAGATTTCGGAGAAGGGATTTACTAGAATGTTTTTGAAAAAAAAAACGCATGCAGTGCTAGAATAACGAGGCAGTTCAGACAGCATCCTCCCCCATCCATGTTTTCTACTGCTCATTGACCACTTTCTTTCTTAGACTCACTGCAATGGCCACGTGTCCTTTGTAAAAAATATAATCATAGTTTCCCTAGTCCTTGCCTTTCACCCCACTATCTTACACATTCAGCATATCCTTTATCTCTTCTGCCAATTATAACACAATCCCACAACCAGCCTCATCTTGATCTCAAGTTCAAGTGAGTTTATTGTCATGTGTCCCTGATAGGACAATGAAATTCTTGCTTTGCTTCAGCACAACAGAACATAGTAGGCATTGACTACAAAACAGATCTGTGTGTCCATATATCATTATATAAATATACACACATGAATAAATAAACTGATAAAGTGCAAATAACAGATAATGGGCTATTAATGCCAAGTTTAATAGCCTGATGGCTGTGGGGGAAGTAGCTATTCCTGAGCCTGGTTGTTGCAGTCTTCAGGCTCCTGTACCTTCTACCTGAAGGTAGCAGGGAGATGAGTGTGTGGCCAGGATGGTGAGAGTCCTCGATGATGCTGCCAGCCTTTTTGAGGCAGCGACTGCGATAGATCTCCTCGATGGAAGGGAGGTCAGAGCCGATGATGGACTGGGCAGTGTTTACTACTCTTTGTAGTCTTTTCCTCACCAGGGCGCTCAAGTTGCCGAACCAAGTAACGATGCAACCGGTCAGCAAGCTCTCTACTGTGCACCTGTAGAAGTTAGAGAGAGTCCTCCTTGACAAACCGACTCTCCGTAACCTTCTCCGGAAGTAGAGGCACTCATGTGCTTTCTTAATAGTAGCATCAGTGTTCTCGGACCAGGAAAGATCTTCAGCAAAGTGCGCTCCCAGGAATTTAAAGCTCTTGACCCTTTCAACCATCGACCCATTGATATAAACGGGTCTGTGGGTCCCCATCCCACTCCTTCCAAAGTCCACAATCAGTTCTTTGGTTTTGCTGGTGTTGAGGGCCAGGTTATTGTGCTGGCACCATATGGACAGTTGCTCGATCTCTCCTCTATCCTCTGACTCATCCCCATCAGTGATACGTCCCACAATAGTGGTGTTGTCAGCGAACTTGATAATGGAGTTCGCACTATGACCGGCCATGCAGTCATGAGTATAGAGTGAGCACAGCAGGGGGCTGAGCACGCAGCCCTGAAGTGCTCCGGTGCTGATTTTTATCGAGGCTGACACATTTCCACCAATACGAACAGACTGTGGTCTGAGGATGAGGAAGTCAAGGATCCAATTGCAGAGGGATGCGCAGATACCCAGTTCTGCGAGTTTGGTAACCAGCTTGGAGGGGATGATTGTATTAAATGCCGAGCTGTAATCGATGAATAACAGCCTGACATATGAGTTTTTGTTGTCCAGAGCGGATTGGAGTGCTAGCGAGTTCGCATCCACCGTTGATCTGTTGTGGCATTAGGCGAACTGCAGTGGGTCCAGGTTTTTGTTGAGGTAGGAGTTGATTTGCGCCGTGATCAACTTCTCAAAGCACTTCATCACCACAGGCGTTAGTGCCACAGGTCGATAGTCATTGAGGCACATCACCTTGCTCTTCTTAGGCATTGGTATGATTTATGCCCTTTTGAAGCAGGTGGGAACCTCGGACCTCAGAAGTGAGAGGTTATAAATGTCCGTAAAACCTCCAGCCAGTTGGTTCGCACAGGTTTTTAGAACACAACCAGGTATACCATCAGATCCAGGCGCTTTTTGAGGGTTCACCCCTCTGAAGGATTTCCTGACGTCGGGCCTCTGTGACTGAGACTGAAATGCCATCACAGCGAATGGGGGCTCGGGAAGGCACATCGGTGTTCTCCCTATCAAAGCGTGCGTAAAACGCATTGAGCTCATCAGGGAGTGATGTTTCGCCGACATTCGATCTGCCTCCTGATTTCGCCTTGTAGGAGGTGATTGCATTCGGGCCCCGCCACAGCTGCCGAACATCTGTCTCATCCTCCAGTTTGGAGCAGAAGTCCCTTTTGGCCTTTTTGATGGCCTTACCAAGGTCGTATCTGGACTTCTTGTCCCCACCCTTCTGCAGTGACTACTCTCTCCATAACTGCTTGAACTGTTCATCATTCTGTTGGCTCTTTCTCTGCTGGAGAGCACTTTTTCCTAAACATCTTCCCTCATCACCTTTCAGGGGTCTAAGCTGTTCTTCCAGGTTAGGTGACGATCCACATGCAACTCCTTCACCCTTGAGTACTGCATCCAGTGCTGTTGATGTGGCCTCCTCAACTATTCCAAATGCAGAAGAGGCGACTAGCTTGCAGAACATCTGAGCTCTGTCCACAATAGCAATCTTGGGATCCTGGCCACATGCTATTTCAACTTCCCTTCTCATTTCCACACTGACTTGTCCGTCTTAATCCTTTTTCAATACCAGAGTAAAGCCCAACACAAACTGAAAGAACAATACCTGATGGACGGAATTGAGATGGAGAGGGCATAGGTTTAAGGTGAGAGGACAACGTTTTAGCCTGTTGAGGTTAATGAGGCAAGCCCAATAGCAATATTTAAGGGACATTTCAAAAGGTACATGGATAGAAAAGGTTTGGGGGTGGGGATATGGAACATCTTGGTCAGTGTGGATGAGTTGGACAGAAGGGCCTGTTCCTGTGCTGCATGGCTCAACTAACATTGTAGATCAGGTCGTCTACAACCTAATAGTACAAATATTGTCTGAAATTTCAGGTAAACATCACCACTTGTTCTCCTCTTGATCCTCTCATTTTTGTTCCCTTTCCCATTAAACTCCCCCTCACCCGCATGACTAAGTTTCTTATCTCTCCAACTGTAGTTTTAATCCATCATCTACCGATAATTTCCACTCATAGAAACGTAGAAAATATGTGCAGGAGTAGGTATTCGGCACCTCGAGCCAGCACTGCCATTCAATATGATCATAGCTGATCATCCAAAATCAGAACCCTATTCCTGCTTTCTCCCCATATCCCTTCATTCCATTAGCCCTAAGAGCTATATCTAACTCTCTACATCCAGCGAATTGGCCTGCAATGCCTTCTGT
Organism: Okamejei kenojei; assembly: GCA_035221665.1. Taxonomy (NCBI): domain Eukaryota; kingdom Metazoa; phylum Chordata; class Chondrichthyes; order Rajiformes; family Rajidae; genus Okamejei; species Okamejei kenojei. Next base: position 35,448,260 of record CM069140.1, read on the forward strand.
AGCAGAGAATTCCACAGATTCACAACTCTCTGGATGAAAAATGTTTTCCTCATCTGTCCTAAATGGCTATCCCTCATTCTTACTCACTGTGTCCCCTCCCTCGTACGGCACCATGTACCCTTCATCTCTCCCTCAATAGTTCCCATTTATTACCATCTTTATCAGATTCTCAGATTTTGGCTTTTGCGTCCCCACTCATTGCCCTCCAGTCATTGTCTCCAACTTTACCCTCCCCTTCCCCCACTTGGCTCCATCTATCTTCTTCCTTCTCTCCAGAGATGCTGCCTGTTACTAACGGGTCAGAGTCGGATACACAAGCAATCAAGGAGTCGAGTTGCGTGTTTTGGGTATCGACTCCACAGCCCTGATATATAGTCCCCCCATTTCAGGGGACCATAATATTTGGGACAGAGCAATGTCATGTAAATGAAAGTTGTCATGTTTAGCCGATGTGTTTTGAGGCATTTTTTTGAACTTGAGCAGATAGGATGTGTCTAGCAGTCTATACACTTCAGAATTCATTATGCTACTACCATCAGCAGTTGTATCATCAATGAAGATAAGTGAGCCAGTACCTTCAGCAGCCATACATGCACAGGCCATAACACCATGTTTCACAGATTAAGTAGTATGCTTTGGATCTTGGGCAGTTCCTTTTCTCCTCTATACTTTGCTCTTGCCATCGCTCGAATATAAGTTAATCTTCATCTCATCTGTCCACCAGACCTTTTTCCAGAACTGTGGTTGCTCTTTTAAGTACTTCTTGGCAAATTGTAACCTGGCCATCCTATTTTTGCAGCTAACCAGTGGTTTGCATCTTGCAGTGTAGCCTCTATTTCTGTTCATGAAGTCTTCTGCGGACAGTGGTCATTGACAAAATCTCACCTGACTCTGAAGAGTGTTTCTGATCTGTCAGACGGGTGTTTGGGGATTTTTCTTTATTATAGAGAGAATTCTTCTGTCATCAGCTGTGGAGGTCTTCCTTGGCCTGCCAGTCCCTTTGCGATTAGTAAGCTCACCAGTTCCTTCTTTCTTCTTAATGATGTTCCAAACAGTTGATTTTGGTAAGCCTTAGGTTTGGCTAACAGTTTTATTCTTGGTTCTCAGTCTTTGACTATCATTGGCAGAACTTTGATTCTCGATTTGATAAACAGCAATAAAAGTTTCCAATGGTTATGGAAAGACTGGAGGAAAGACGAGGTGCTGAGAGCTCTCTTATACTTGCATTAAGGAGGCAATTAAACACACCGGAGCAATTACAAACGCCTGTGAAGCCATGTGTCCCAAACATTGTGGTGCCCTGAAATGGGGGGGGGGGACTCTGCATAAACACAGCTGTAATTTCTACCTGATGAAACCAAAATGTATAAAAATGGCCTTTATTAAAATCTGACAATGTGCACTTCAACTGCAACTGTTTTTTTTCTATTGCAAATCTCAATTTGTGGAGTACAGAAGCAAATAAATCAATGATGGGTCTCTGTCCCAAACATTATGGAGGGCACTGTATGAGTTGCTGGACCTCACTTTGACAATAGAGGAGGCCCTGGGCAAAGAGGTCAGATTGGGACTGGGAGGGGTAGTTAAAATGCTGCTGCTGCGCAACTGGCTGAGTGCTGGGCTGTCTCTTTAAGAACACAGACTGCTAGTTACACTGCTGAGACTATGGAAATTAACGTGACATTGAAATTGACTGACTACCGATTGCTTCCATCCACACTTAACTCTATTAATGTAACAAACTGCCTTTAGTATTTTAGCTTGCAGTAACAAAATTACATGTAGCTACTAAAAAGAACTTTGCATTTGAAGGCAATTCATTGTTTCACAGAGTGGCCGCTAGGTGGTTGGAGTAAATCCCTTACTTGCTTATAGCAGACAATCTACAATAATGGATACTGTTTTCTCCCTATGGTATGTTATTATTAGGGTTTACAGTTGATTGCAGAATTGGTACGTTAATAGATTGATACAGATGGGGAGGGTATTTGATAAAGTCCCGCATGGTGAGCGACAAGGTACGACTGTTCAAGGATTAAGGAGGAAATTCGTGCTTGGTCAGACGATGTGTGCAAGGTACTAAATGAATGTTTTGCATCTGCATTCACCAAGGAGAAGAACATGAAGGACAGTGAGATCAGTATGGAGAGTACTAGCATGCAAGGGAAGTTTCAAATTAAGGAGGAAGTTGTGTTAGGGCTTAAAGAGCATTATGGTGAATAAATTCCCTGGGCCTGATGCGATCTATCCCAAGTTATTAAGAGGAGATTTGCGAAAATCTATCTTCTCTAGCTACAGGCCAAGGTCCTGGAGGACTGGAGTCGATGGTGTTTCTTTGTTTACGAAGGGAAGTGGAGAGAATCCAGGAAGTTATAGGCCAGTGAGCCTCATGTCAGTGGTAGGGAAGCTATTGGAGAGGATTCTGTGGGATAGGATTTCTTCCCATTTGGAAGAAAGTGGGCTAATGAGGGACCAACCTCATGGCTTTGTACCTGGTAGGTCATGTTTTCCAAACTTGATTTAGTTTTATGAGGTGACGATGAAAATGATTGAAGGGGGTGCGGCGATAGATGTTTTTTACATGGTGTTTACTAAGGCGGGGAGTTGAGTAAAGGGCCTGTCCCACTCGCACGTCCTTGGCTCGCAAATTACGCGACCTCGTGGTCGTTTGAGGCGTACGGGCACCGTATGGCCGCGCAGGGTCGGTCCCACTTAGAAGTGCGGAGGGGTATAGAGTTGTGCGGGGCCGGTCCCGACATAGCGCGGGACTCCGAAATTCTTGCAGAGAACGAAATCTTCGCGCGCTAATGGCCTGTCACGGAACTGACGGCCAAAGTGGGACAGGCCCAAGACCCTGGCACGACGCAACGTCTTGCCTTCAACAGCAGCAGAAGCAGGCAAACGATCGCTGAACTCGGCCTGGGGCTCACAGCCGTTGCGGTCCGGATCCGCCCCCACTTCTACTCCCAGAGCGGGGCCAAGAATATTGAAGATGGACACAAAATGCAGGAGTAACTCAGCGGGACCGGCAGCATCTCTGGAGAGAAGCAATGGGTGACGTTTCGGGTCAAGACCCTTCTTTTCAGACTGAAGCAAAGTCTCGACACGAAACGGCATCCATTCCTTCTCTCCAGAGATGCTGCCGGTCCCGCTGAGTTACTCCAGCTTTGTGTTCATCTTCAAATGACGTCACGTGCTCCAGACGGCTGTGCGTATGCATGTAATCGCACCCGACCTTCGCTCGGCTCAACACGACCGTGAGGTCGTGTCATTTGCGTGCCAAGGACACGTAAGTGGGACAGGCCCTTAAGTCTCCCACGGCAGGCTGATCCAGAAGATGAGGGATATCGTGGGCTGAAACGCCTGTTCCTGTGCTGCGCTTTTCTGTTGTATAAATGTTGAGTGAACCTTTGAAATCCATTAATATTACACTTGCCTCCTATACTAGATGGCAATACTGAATTTTTTTAGTGCTATAGTTATGGATGATCATTTGCGATTGAGAATTGTCCAGAGTAGTTAGTTAAAAATGCAAGGTTACTTTCACTTTTGCCATATGGAATGATGACTAGGTAGCAATAGATTATCAGTGGAAAATCTGCAATTGGATTATTCTACTATGTTATATTGAGGATTCATAACAGGCAAAATAATGGTGATGATTAGTTTGTACCAATGTTTAGTACTGAACTTAATTGAGGACTTAAATGATCAACACTGAATATCCTTATGGGATTTGACCAGAAGCAAAGCCAATGTTGAATATAGCGGTAAAAATTTTAGTTCTGACATATGATCCTTGTTTCTCTGCACTGTTTATTGCATATTCCTTTGCCTTGTTTCTTCTATACAAAGATGGCACATCGTACTTCTGTAGATGGAATTCCATTTTATATTTTTGGCCTAGTTAATTATTCTACTGATACATTTCACTGCCATAGTAATTTTTCACTATCAACCAAAAAATACTTTTCCTCGTCCAGCAGTACTTAGATTTATTGTAATACCCTGTATAACCTCCATGGTGTCTGGTTGGTTATCTTGATATTAACTGTACAGTTTAAGTCATTTTGTGCTTTAATTTCTCAAAGTAATAGTGTATGTCATTAAAAATTCAGCTTTAGATAATGCTGATTTTCTTAGAAAATAATGTAGTTGAAAGTCACAGGTTGCTTTTTTTGTGTTGAAATCTTAAATAAAGTCACTTCCTTTAGTTGGATCATTGACTCAAGACGTGTGTTTTGCTTTCCACAGAGACTGGCCTGCTAAATATTTCCAGAACATTTAAATTGTTTTTTTTCGGAACATTTTTATTTCAGACTTTCATTTTCATTGCCAGTTTTTTGATTTTCATTTAATTAATTTTTTTAATCTCTTCATTTTCTTTTATTTTCAGGAAGGTGAAATGCCAATCCAAGATTTATTAAATTTGTATGGTTATGGAAAGACTGTACCATTTCCTGGTGATGATGATGAGGAGGATGATGATGATGAAGCGGAGGAAGATGATGATGGAGATGAAGGAGATAATGAAGAAAATAGTGGAAGTAGTGAGGTTCCAGAGACAGAGGATCTACCTGAGATAAATATAAACCAGGTTAGTTAAAATGTTGGTGGTATGACAGTTGGTGGAGAAGAGCTTCATCTGAGCAAACTATACATAGGGTTTTGTTTTAAAGAACTGATGGTTTGATGGAGTGGGATTTTAGTCATGTGTAATGTGACGGATTTTTTTGTACTATGTTCAACTAAACTGTGAACAACACAATTATTTTTTTTTCCTAGATTTTGCTTGTCCTTTGATTCAACATTTTATTTTCTGATGTATTTGTTTTTTTTACAGTCATTGCAATACCCCTTGTTCAGTCAAACTGTCCATTCATTTCCTGGCTTTCATGTATTTTTGCTGCTCCGGAAGTTGTGATCATTATATAGTGATTTTTGTTCACCAATTATTGTTAACCAGCTGCTTCCATTCATAGGAGCATAAGCAGTCCCTTGGCATCCGAATTAAATTAAGTTTGAATCCATTACGTATAAATCCAACCATTGCTTTTTAATGCCAGTTTAAAGTCTTGGATTTGGGTCTTTCAGGAGGGTCTTGAACCTGAAACCTTTTTATTTGGATCACAATGAGCATTTGTCTGGGGTCAGAGCCCCTAACCCAGATGTAATCATTATACATCTAGGTTCAGTTTCCATGAAATTGACAACTGATATTTGAAATTAAATATTTTTAATATTCCAGCTCATCCCAGAGAGTGAGAACAACCAACATTTTGTGCCTCTACTTGTCTTCTCAAAGTGTGTTATCTCATCTGATCTGTTATTTAAAAAAAAAAAATCTATTTCTCTATATAACAATGAACATTTCACATAAGAACAGGCTCTTCGGCCCATAATGTCTGTGCCGAACATGATACCAAGACTGGTATACGAGTGGTATGTTGGCATTCATAGCAAAAGGATTTGTGTACAAGAGCAGGGAGGTTCTACTGCGGTTGTACAGGGTCTTGGTGAGGCCACACCTGGAGTGTTGAGTACAGTTTTGGTCTCCTATGACATTCTTGCCATAGAGGGAGTACAGAGAAGGTTCACCAGACTGATTCCTGGGATGGCAGGACTTCCATATGAAGAAAGACTAGATAGACTCGGCTTGTACTCGCTGGAATTTAGGAGATTGAGGGGGGATCTTATAGAGGCTTACACAATTCTTAAGGGGCTGGACAGGCTAGATGCAGGAAGATTGTTCCTGATGTTGGAGAACTCCAGAGCAAGGGGTCACAGTTTAAGGATAAGGGGGAAGTCTTTTAGGATCAAGATGAGAAAATCATTTTTCACACAGAGAGTGGTAAATCTGTGGAATTCTCTGCCACAGAAGGTAGTTGAGGCCAGTTCATTGGCTATATTTAAGAGGGAGTTAGATGTGGCCCTTGTGGCTAAAGGGATCAGGGGGTATGGAAAGAAGGCTGGTACAGGATACTGAGCTGGATGATCAGCCATGATCATATTGAATGGCAGTGCAGGCTCGAAGGGCTGAATGGCCTACTCCTGCACCTATTTTCTATGATTCTATAAGACTAACCCTTATCTGCTTGCATATAATCCATATATCACTTCCATCGAGTCTCCCCACAAACCCTTGCTTTCCAGAGAAAACAATCCAAGTGTGTCTAACCGCTCCCTGTAGCTAATACCCTCTAATCGAGGCATCATTCTGATGTCTCCTCTGCACCCTTTCCATATCCTCGCCATCCTTCCTGTAATGGAACAACCGGAATCGCACGTAAAAGCCCAAATGTGGCCTAAACAGTCCTATTTAACTGCATTATGACGTTCTAACTCATATACTCAATGCCCTGACCTATGACAGCAAGCATACCATATGCCTTTATCCTCTATCTACTTGTGTTCACACTTTCAGGGAGTTATGGACCTCAAAATTACCCAATACTGTTAATGGTTGTGCCATTAATTTGTGAATATTCCCTTTGCATTCAATCTCCCAAAGTGCACCACCTCACATTTGCTTGGATTAAACTCCATCTGGCATTTCTCCACATTTCTGTAGCTGATCTATATTCCACTTCATACTTTGACCCCCTTCCTCACAGTCTGCGACACCAGCAATCATGGTGTCATCTGTAAGCATATTAATCAACCAGTCTACATTAAGTCCAAGTCATTTATGTATATTACACACCGCAGAGATCCCAACACATTTCTCTGTGGAGCTCCACTGGTCACAGACTCCCAGCCTGAATATTGTCTTCTCTGTCTTCTATCAGTGAGCCAGTTAAGAATCCACTATCATAACTATCTCACCTTGTTCTGTTATTGTTTTGCTTTGTCTCTTCCAATTCTCGTCCACTCTACTCCCACAAGTTTGTCTTTACTTTGGCAATGTCTGACTTTTAAAATATTAGTAATTCCCAACTTTTTATTTGTCTGTCCTTTGTAACATTTCAATCATATGCTCTTTAATCTGTTTCAACTTCCCATCTATGGCCACACCTTTTGACAATGTTGTTCAAATTAGTATTCACATGAATTAGTTAAGAGCCATATCCTTTTTCATTCCATGCTATCGTTTCTTGATTCTCTCATCTTTTTTCTGGCTGGAAACGTGAGAGCTTGGAGCAAGCATTAGAAAATAGTAGAGGGACAGTAAAGAAACTCTAATGCCTCGGCCACTTTATGGCTCCATCATTCATCCTATGTCTTTTTCTGTGATACTGCTCTCGTGTGAGTCTGTTTCCATATCTCCTCCAACACATGCCACTAAGTAATCCTCTTTTGAACCCTTAGTTTCTGTGAATGCCTCTGAAAATACATGCCAGGGAGTAAATGTTCTGAAACGAAACAAAACCTATTATGCCCCCTACCTGCTGGCATCATAAGCAGTGGCTTATCGCTGGCATCATAAGCAGTGGTTTTGATATTTTCGACAAATGTTTTACTCCTTTGCCACAACTCTTTTCTCTCTTGGTGCGAACTTGTCTATCAGTTCATTCCAGATCCAAACCATTGAGCACTTTGCTAATAGTGCAGATCTCTGGAAAAGCTGATTTCATTCCTACAAATTATAATTGTTTATCTATATTACTAAAAGTCTGATCTTGACCATTTCCTCTGTATATTGATTTGAGAAAAAATGCTGCCACTTACGGCTGTGATTTTTGGCCATCTTACTCAGTCCCCCTCTGCTGCGCAGGACAAGAGGATTGTTTCCATCGATGAAAAATAAGAGTTATTAGTGTTTAAAAAATGTTGAGATTCTCCTGAAGGCCACGCCCCTTCCGGAGAGACTATAAAACCCAGAAGTGTTGAGTGTCTCAGTCAGTCTCTGCAAGATGGGGGAGCGAGAGGGTCACGGCTCTCAGTCTGAGCTGTGAATAACACTGAACACATGTCTACTAAACTGAGTGGTTTTACTGACCTGTCACTGTCCTTAATGTGGTTTGAAAATATAGTTTGGAAATGCTAAAGCTGTGTTGCCTTTGGTTTGGAAATGCTAAAGTTGTGTTGCCTTTGGTTTGGAAATGCAAAATCTGTGTTGCCTAATTAAAGTTGCCTTGCCTAATTAAAGTTGCCTTGCCTAATTAAAGTTGCCTTGCCTAATTAAAGTTGCCTTGCCTAATTAAAGTTGCCTTGCCTACTATATAATTAAAAGTATAATCTTGACCTCTTCCTGTTTGCGCTTTATATTGATTAGAAAAACGCTACCACGTACGGCTGTGATTTTTGGCCATCTCACTCGGTCCCCCTCCGTTCATCAGGTGGCGAGGATTTTTCCCATCGATGAAAAATAAAAGAGTTATTAGTGTTTAAAAAATGTTGAGATTCTCTCTCCTGTCAATTGCACCATGAAGGCCACGCCCCTTCTGGTGGGAGGGGGAGTGACTAGAAAATACAGGTGTGTGGGCGTGGCTCAGTCTCTGCAAGATGGAGGGGGGGGATAGGTCACGACTCGCTGTCTTTAGTGGCCCTGCACCCTGCTTGAAATGGTATGAAACTGCACTTGAATTTAGTGGCCTTGCACCCTGCTTGAATTGGTAAGAAACTGCACTTGAATTTGGTGGCCTTGCACCCTGTTTGAAATGGAATTTCAAGGAATAGCCGTGAGTCAACTGCCAACCCACCAGCCGTGAATGAGCTGCCAGCACAACAGGCTTGAGAGACTGAGTCACCAGCCCAATAATCCATTTGGCCCTCAATGTCCATACTAGCCCTCTGGAAACCAGTCCCTTCAGCCCACAACATCCATACTAGTGCTCCAGAACCCCCCCCCACTGGCCACCAATATTGGAATTGGTGGAGAGGTGGAATATTGCATTGGGGGACCAGCCCTCCCGTGTGATGCTGGGACCCAATGGGTCTGAACACTGTTTCCACCATTCCCACTTCAGAATTAACATTAAAATTTCAACTGAAATATCTCCTGACCAAATTTGTAATGTATATGACTGACTAGAAGTAAAACCTGGATAAATCCAACGTATAGTTGTGAATGTTGCTCATTAAATAACTACAGTAATGATACTCCATATTAAGAGCATTGATTTGCCGTCAAAATTAATTCTGTAATAACGTGTCAACGGTAGCAGTGACAATCGAATACTGCGGTTTTAATGTTTCACGTGTTCACAGTTTAATGAATCCATCTTTATGGATTAAAACAAATAATAACATTGGGAATTAAAACACTTTTGATTGCATTCCGTTATCAAACATAGTCAATGTTCGATCTGAAGACATTTCCAGCACAATAGGGTCGGGGGGGGGGGGGGGGGGGGATCAGTACGGGATAGATAGACGGCGGGGGGTGGGGGTGGTTGAGAAGGCAATCGGTGCAGAATGGATGGATTGAGGCAGGGGAATTAGTGCGTGTTGGTTGGAGTAGGTAAAATGTGAGGGGAGAGCGCGGGGGATGTTAGTGGGGTTGAATGGGGGGGGATCAGTATGGGATGGACGGGGGGGGATCTGTGCAGGTTAGATGGGAGATCAGTTCAGGATGGATGGGGGTATCAGGACAGGATGATAGGGAAGATCGGTATGGGATGAACGGGGGGGGGGGGGGGGGGGATCTGTGCAGGTTAGATGGGAGATCAGTTCAGGATGGGTGAGGGTATCAGGACAGGATGATAGGGAAGATCGGTATGGGGGGGGGGGGGTCTGTGCAGGATGGATGGGGGGGATCAGTACAGGATGATTGGGGATAGACAAAAACACTGGATAAACTCAGTGGGTGAGGCGGCATCTGTGGAGCGAAGGAAATAGGCAAAGATTCGGGTCGAGACCCTTCTTCAGACTGATCCCCCCCCCCATTCGTCATGAATGGGGGGGGGGGTTCAGTACATAATGGATGGGGGGGATCAATGCAGGATGAATGGGGGAAAAAGTACAGGATGAATGAAGGGCTCAGTATAGGATGGATGGAGGGGAGCCGTGCAGGATGAATGGGAGTGCTCAGTACAGGATGAATGAGGGGATCAGTGCAGCATGAATGGGGGGGGGGTTAGTACAGTGTGGATTGGAGGGTCTGTGCAGGATGAATGGGGGGGGATCACTACAATATGACTGGGGGGGGTCAGCAAAAGATGAATGGAGAGTTCAATACAATATGGATGGGGAGATCACTAAAGGATGAATGGGAAGATCGCTACAGGATGAATGGGGGGTGCAGTACAGGATGGATGGGAAGGGGTGTCAGTACAGGATGAATTGGGGGACCAATGTAGGATGGGTGGGGGGTGGCAGGAGAATCAATGCGAGGTGGATAGGGAGATCAGTGCAGGATGAATAGATGGGAGGAGGGGAGTAGAGGGGGAGGGGAACACAGGGGATGTCAGTGAGGACTGAATAGAGATGGGAATGGGAATCAGTGCGGGATGGAGAGCAGCATTTATCGCTGTTGGCGGAGTGGCACGCAGCGGCCAACATCAGAGGGGGAGGTGGAGCTGCTGCTGCTGTGCGGGGCCCGTCTTTCTCTCCGACCCTCCGTCACCCTACACCTAGTATCTTTGCCCCGCACTACGGTCGCCGCCGACACGAAATGTCACGTTCTTTTTCTCCAGAGATGCTGCCTGACCCGCTGAGTTACTCCAGCTTTTTGGATCTATCTTTGGTATAAACCAGTATCTGCAGTGCCAAGCCGGGCAAAATGACTCAGCATTTAGGTTGCCCAGTGGCATTTTAGGTGGCCGTTGGCACCCAGGCAACCGCTAATTTCGAGCCCTGGAGAATGAGGTGACCGTGGCTGACAATGGAAGTAAAAGACAGCATAGAACTAAAAGAGAAGGCATATAATATATACAACAATTAGTAGAGCTAGAGGATTGGGGAAACGTTTAAAAACCAACCGAAGATAACTAAAAAGGCAATATTGGAAGAAAGGCTGGCCAATAGTTAGTCTAACATCGGTAGTGGGGAAACTGCTAGAGTCAGTTATTAAAGATGGGATAGCAGCACATTTGGAAAGTGGTGAAATCATTGGACAAAGTCAGCATGGATTTACAAAAGGTAAATCATGTCTGACGAATCTTGTGGAATTTTTCGAGGATGTAACTAGTAGCGTGGATAAGGGAGAACCAGTGGATGTGGTATATCTGGACTTCCAGAAGGCTTTCGACAAGGTCCCACATAAGAGATTAGTATACAAACTTAAAGCATACGGTATTAGGGGTTCAGTATTGACGTGGATAGAGAACTGGCTGGCAAACAGGAAGCAAAGAGTAGGAGTAAACGGGTCCTTTTCACAATGGCAGGCAGTAACTAGTGGGGTACCGCAGGGCTCAGTGCTGGGACCCCAGCTGTTTACAATATATATATTAATGATCTGGATGAGGGAATTGAAGGCAATATCTCCAAGTTTGCGGATGACACTAAGCTGGGGGGCAGTGTTCGCTGTGAGGAGGATGCTAGGAGACTGCAAGGTGACTTGGATAGGCTGGGTGAGTGGGCAAATGTTTGGCAGATGCAGTATAATGTGGATAAATGTGAGGTTATCCACTTTGGTGGCAAAAACAGGAAAGCAGACTATTATTTAAATGGTGGCCGATTAGGAAAAGGGGAGATGCAGCGAGACCTGGGTGTCATGGTACACCAGTCATTGAAAGTAGGCATGCAGGTGCAGCAGGCAGTGAAAAAAGCGAATGGTATGTTAGCTTTCATAGCAAAAGGATTTGAGTACAGGAGCAGGGAGGTTCTACTTCAGTTGTACAGGGTCTTGGTGAGACCACACCTGGAGTATTGCGTACAGTTTTGGTCTCCAAATCTGAGGAAGGACATTATTGCCATAGAGGGAGTGCAGAGAAGGTTCGCCAGACTGATTCCTGGGATGTCAGGACTGTCTTATGAAGAAAGACTGGATAGACTCGGTTTATACTCTCTGGAATTTAGGAGATTGAGAGGGGATCTTATAGAAACTTACAAAATTCTTAAGGGGTTGGACAGGCTAGATGCAGGAAGATTGTTCCCGATGTTGGGGAAGTCCAGGACAAGGGGTCACAGCTTAAGGATAAGGGGGAAATCCTTTAAGACCGAGATGAGAAAGACTTTTTTCACACAGAGAGTGGTGAGTCTCTGGAACTCTCTGCCACAGAGGGTAGTTGAGGCCAGTTCATTGGCTATATTTAAGAGTGAGTTGGATGTGGCCCTTGTGGCTAAGGGGATCAGAGGGTATGGAGAGAAGGCAGGTACGGGATACTGAGTTGGATGATCAGCCATGATCATATTGAATGGCGGTGCAGGCTCGAAGGGCTGAATGGCCTACTCCTGCACCTAATTTCTATGTTTCTATGTTTCTATAATATAAAAGAGGGTAGTAATAAATCTTCTTCAGATATATAAAGAGTTAGAAAATCGCAAAAGTGGGCATTCGACCACTAGAAAATAATGCTGGAGAAGTGATAATGGGAAATTTAAAAATGGCAGATGAATTAATACGTTTTTTGTGTTAGTCTTCACAGCGGAAGATACCAGCAACATACCTGAAATACAAGACATTCGGGACAGAAGTTAGTGGAGTTGCTATTTCTAAGGAGAAGATGCTTGGGAAACGGAAAGATCTGAGGGTGGATAGGTCACCTCAAACCAGATGGACTACAGTGCACCCTAGGAGTCTGAAACGGGTAGCTTTAGAGATTCCCAGAGGACTGGGAAATTACAAATGTCACTGCTGTTTAAGAGAGCAGGGCAAAATTACGCAGAGCAAAATTTTCCGGTAACTGGCGCCACCTTTAATCCAGATAAAATTACAAAAGTACGCGTAAAATTTTCCTCTGAAGTCCACCAGAAAATGTGCCTTGCATGAGGTGGCCGATCTTGACCTCCGGAGTTTCTCTGCCGATCATTGGGTTGAATTTGCCCCCTGCAACTGGGGCTCAAGAACTTTTGCCCGTCTGGTGTCGTCATATCCGATCCCATAGCTGACTTCTGAGGCAGACTTTGCGGGCCGGTATTTCGGCTCCTCGGAGGCCTTGCCCTCTTTTGGTCCAGCTAAATGAATAATCCAGTAAGACTCTGGAACCGAGTACGCCAGGAAAACAGTAGTGTACCTGGACTTTGAAGCACATGGTAAAATAGACCAAAGTCAGCATGGTTATTGTGAAGGGGAGATCTTGCCTGACAAATCTTTTGGAATTCTTTGAGGAAGTAAATAGTAAGATAGACAAAAGTGAGTTAGTGGATGTTGTTGGATTTTCAAAAGGTCGTTGATAAGGTGCTGAGCATGAGGCTGCTACAGAAGATGAGAGTCCATTGTATTAGAGGGAAGATACTAGCATGGATAGAAGTAGAAACAAAGAACTACAGATGTTGGTTGATACCAAAGATAGAAACAAAGTGCTGGAGTAACTCAGGTGGGTCAGGCAGGATCTCTGGAGAAGATGGATGGGTGATGTTTCAGGTTGGGATGAAATATCGTTGATCCTTTTCTGCCAAACATGCTGCTTGACCTGCTGAATTACTCCAGCACTTAGTGTCTATCTTTAGCATGTATAGAAGGTTTGCTGAATGACAGTAGGCAAAGGGCTGGTTGGCTGCAAGTGACTGGTGGTGCTAAGGGATCGTTGCTGGAACCGCTACTTTTCATGTTGTATATCAATGAATTGGATGAGGGAACTGAAGGCTTTGTGGTCAGGTTTGCGGATTATATGAAGATGGGTGTAGGGGCAGATTGTACTATGTTCTGCAGTTCCTTGAGGCGTTTTCATTTGTATGCTGCATAAGTAATCTTTCCCCATTAACATTTGCATATACTTATGCAGTCCTTTAGAGTAGCCTTCATATTGTGACTCAAAAAATCATACTTTTGTTCTTTATCTTTTTCTACTAAATGTTTTTGAATTCATTGAGCTTTGTTTTACATATTTTTTAATGAATTTCATAGCAAGAAGTACCAAAGAATTCATGTGGACACGAAGATGAAACTCAGTCTTCAAATGATGACCTTGTACCATTGATAACCTCACACGATGTGCAGGAGATGATCCGCCCACGCAGATGTAAATACTTAGACATAGGTATAATTTATTTTGTGCATGTAAATAATGAAGCTATGGTTACCATTCATCTCCATTATTATAGATCTCAATGGCCTCAATCTCTGTTATTGTCTGAAAAAGAGAGCTGTTGCAACTGAGGAGCGTAAAGGTCTCAATGCAAATAATCAAGGATGCGACGCAAAGGCAGCTTCATGAAGTTAGGTTCTAAATCAGATGGACACAATGCTGGAGTAACTCAGTAGGACTGGAAGCATTTCTGGAGAGAAGGAATGGGCGGTGTTTCGGGTCAAGACCCTTCTTCAAACTGAATCTACCATTACTAGGTTGTTTAAATTTAGAAAATGTGTATAAAATATAAGACCAAAATAACACTAACTAATTTTCTCTTGCTCCATTAATTTTCAGTCTAACCTCATAAGCAGTAAAAATAAATTGAAATTCCATTTCAACACTTTAGAATATTTTAAACCAGTTTAAATTAAAATGATGATTGTTACACAGTTAGAGCTGTACTGCATGTACCAGGCCCTTTGGCCCATTTCGTCCATGTCAACCAAGTTGCCGGCAATTGCCCCATATCCCTCTAAGCCGTTTCTATATATCTGTCCAAATGTTTCTTGAAAGTCGTAAATTTTTCCACCGCTTTTTCTTCCTTTGGCATTTCATTCCCTGAAATTCCATGAAGTCTGAAAAAGTTGCCCCTGAAATTGCTTCCTTTTGGTGTCATCTGCAAATTTACTAACAATGCTAGCTACATTGTCATCCAAATCATTAATGTAGATAATAATAATGTAGATAATAAACAACTTGTGGACCCAGCACCAACCCCTAAGGCACACCACTGGTTACCGGCCTCCAATCAGAAAAACAACCCTCCGCAGCTACTCCTTACTGCAATACAATTTTGAATCCAATTAGTTTGTTCATCTGGGATTCCATGTGATCTAACTTCCAAAACTAGCTTACCACGCTGTACCTTGATAAAGATTTTGCTAAAGTCTACATAAGTCAAGGGCCATTCCTCTGATCTTCACGATGACTATCAAAAAGAAAATCAGATTCATGAGACCCACTTTCCCACGCACAAAGCCATGCTGACCATCCCAAATCATATATGCCATTCCGTATGCTGTTGGATCTTGTCCATCAGAAACACCATCAGTAATTACCTCCATTAATTTCAGACTAGGTCTGTAGTTCCCTGGGTTGTCGTTGCAGCTTTTTAAAAATAAAGGTACAATAATAACCACCTTCCAGTCTTCAGGACATCACCTGTGACTAATGATGCAAATTGCACAGTGGCGCAGCGGTAGAGTTGCTGCCTTACAGCTCCAGGGACCCGGGTTCAATCCTGACTAAGGGTGCTTCCTATATGGAGTTTGCACATTCTCCCTGTTACCATGTGGGTTTCCACTGGGTGATCCGGTTTCCTCCCACATCCCAAAGGCATGCAGGTTTGTAGATTAATTGGCTTCTGTAAATTGTCCCTAGTGTGTAGGATAGAACAAGTGCTGTGTGTACTCAGTGCACTGAAGGACCTTTTTTCATGCTGAATATCTAAAATCTAAATACCTCTGCAAGGGCCTCTGCAATTTATTTTCTCTAGTTTCCCACAAGTTCTGATGGTCACGTCCTGGGGATTTATCCACTTGAATGTGCTCTAAAATTATCAATACCTCCTCTTTAGAGAAAAGACACAAAGTGCAGGAGTAACTCAGCAGTTCAGGCAGTATCTAGTTCAAACCTGGATAGGTTGGAACCCTTTTCAGACTGATTGTAGTTCACATCCCTTCCCAGCCAAACCGCCCTCACCCCAGGTACTTTGCCCAGCAACCATAGGGGGTGTAACACCTTTCTTATACCTCATCTCTCACATCCATCCAGGGACCCCAGCAGTCTTTCCAGGTGAGACAGATTTTTATGTGCACCTCCTCTAACTTAATCTACTCCATTTGCTCTTCCCTATATGCCCTCCTTTACATTGGCGAGACCAAGCATAAACTAGCTGATTATTTGATCAAACACTTGCTCTCTCGGTCCACCAAAGCCTGGCTGATTTCCTGTTTGATAACCATTTTAAATCTTCCCATCACCATACTAACCTTTCTGTCCTGATATGAACAGTGAATTCTACAGTTTTAGGTAACTAACCACAAACACCCTCCTCCACATTTTCCCCTCGCTCTTCCCTGTGCCCCATGGATTCTATTTCTCCCCTTCCGCCTGGATTCCTTCCTCTGGCTGCACTAGTCGCAACTCTTCTATCCTTGTATCCTGGTCTCGCACCTTTTGTCTTTTCATCTCCGGCCTTTGTCTTGGCTTTGTCCTGCCCCCTACTGTTTCTAGATCTCTCCTCCACCCCACAATCAGTGTGAAGAAGCGTCCTGACCCAAAGCATTCTCCAGCGAAGTTGCTGACTTGTTATTCCAGCATTTTGTGTCCTTTTTTGTAAATTAGCATCTGCAGTTCCTTGTGCCTTGTCTTTGGAGGTTTGATGAACTAATTGGAACTGTTATAATATGTATGGAATGGGGTGCATCAATGAAAGCACTGTCTTTTACCCAGAGGAGGGGAGGCAAGAATCAGAGGGCATCGATTTAAGATGAAAGGGGAAAGATTAGGAACCTGGGGGGGGGGCACCATTTTTGCACTGTTATGGATATATGGAATGAGCTGCGAAAGGAGATAGTTGAGGCAGGTATTATAACAACATTTAAAAGCTATTTGGATAGGTACATGGATATGAGCTAAATGTGGGCAAGTGGGACTAGTATGGGTGGCATCTTGGTTGGTATGGGCAAGTTCGGCAGCAAAGCCTGTTTCTATACTCTGTGCATTGCTGATCTACAAGAATTCAAAATTGCAAAATCATGAATGTATATTTTCAGATTTTATGACCAAGAGACCTACAAAAGAGCAAAAGGGTAATTTTTATTTATAATAACATTGATATTTTGAAAAAATCTTATGTACAAATTGTTTGAATTAATTTCAAAGTTCTTATTTTAAACAAGCAAAGCTCTTTCCATAATATTATGAAGAATAATACTGGCGTCTCAATATCCTTAGGCAATGAAGAAGAGGAATCTGAAGAAGATGAAGACTATGTGCCCTCAGAAGATTGGAAAAAGGTAATATTATCCATAAAAACAATGATTTACAAATGTTGTTAACTGAAGCCTCATTTCATAAGTCACAGATTAAAGTTTGGGGGGGAGCCGGAAATGGGAGATGGAGGTGGGATAAATGAGCTGGCAAGGAATATGTGCTTAGATTAGAGATACAGCGTAGAAACAGGCTCTTCTGCCCACCTGATCTATGCTGCGATTCATACTACTATGCCATTGCAACCTCATCCACACCAGGGGCTATTTATAGGCCAATTAAACCTACAAACCCACATGTTTTTGGGATGTGTGAAACCAGAGCACCCGGAGGAAACCCATGTGGTCATGGGGAAAATGTATAAACCACACAAATAGCTCCCGAGGTCAGGATCAAACCAGAGTCTCTGGTGCTATGGGACAACATCTCTACTAGCTGCACCATAATGCTGCCATACAAATGACGGAAGTGGTTTTGATTAGCAGATGGGTAGGGTAAGTGACAAAGGCTAAAGGTGGAAAGGAAACAAAAGTCACTTCAAACTTTTGTCTCTTACTCCACCTATCTGCTAATTGCTCTCCGTCCCCTGTATCCTATCACTTGCCAGGCTTTCTGCCCCAACCTTTTTTTCATCTTTCTCTCCCCCCCAGCCCCACTCCAATCACTCTGAAAAAGGGTCTCTGACCCGAAACGGCATCTGTTCATTCCCTCCACAGATGCTGCCTGACCCGCTGAACTTCTCCATTCCAAATGAACAGTTTGGTTTTGGAGAGGGAAGGCGGTGCTCTCATTGACAGTTTATGCTTATTACAAAGTTGAGGCGGGGTTTCAGAAGCAGATTAAAACTGGAGCTACCACCATGAATTTATCATCAGTATTGATGCTATCTGGCATGAAAGCCACCCACCGAATGATTTGGTATGCCAAGACTCTCAGGGCATGCAGCACCAAATAGATTTAACTTGATCATCTACTCAACAACTATCTGTCATGTGAGCCAAGTGTATGCATCCGGACTTTTCAGCCTCCCACTGATTCCCAGAAGTCTTATTTATGTTGCCATTGCTAGAGGAAGCAAGTTAGAAAATATTTGAGCAACCGGCATCCATAAGTGTCCTGCAGTCAAAAGGAACCGTGGATTTAATCAACATCCAATTCACTATAACTTAGCAAAGCCCCCTCATAAATAAAGCCCTCTCAGAAAACATGCTTTTATTTACTGATGTACAGAAAATGATATACAGTGCTGGAATAACTCAATGGGTCAAGCAGCATGCCTGAGCTGCTTAGTAACTCCAGCAGTTTGTCTTTGTTCCCCATCGGTACACTGTTCTGGACCTGGCATCCCATCTGAAGAAAATGATGCTGGGGGGAAAAAAATGAAGTTTTCCAAAAACATTTTGCCCATGAGCATCATCCTGCTATCTCACGGTATGCCTCATCTAATTAAAACAAAATTGGGAACCTTCAAGGCCTCTCAAACTGTGACTATTATAACTAGGCTACATTATCCTGCCTGCAATTCACTGTAACTCTGATGACTTCTCAGTTAAAATATGTGCCATGGATTTAATCAACATCCAATTCACTATAACTTAGCAAAGCCACCTCACAAATAAAGCCCTCTTAGAAAACATGCTCTTATCTGCTAAACAGCAGTCAGTATCGTGCAGGTGGCGCCCCCTATCCTGATGAAAGAAAAAGCAGCATGCATCCAGTGCAGGAAACAAGTATTTCATCACAGAACTTACAGATACATTTAGCTTTGACTTCATTCACGGGCCAAGGTCAAACAGAATAGAATCTGTACTGGCCAGGTATATTGAGACCACTTGGTTTACAAATGGAAGAGTTAAATAACCTGAAGTGAGGTCATAGATTATGTCCAAAATATGGAACACGTCACCTCAGTCTGACTTAGAATTCTGTTGCTGTGTGGCACCTCATTTCTCCACCTGGCTGTTGCCTGCATTGACATACTAGACATTCAACTGTCAGACATTTCAGATTGTTTGAAATAAATAAAATACCTTAAAGTTTACCTTGTTAATGTGTCCAACTGGGAACTAGAAAACGAACTACTGTTCATTTTTACCTTTAGTCAGGAATTTTTATTGGTTGGAATGATATTCTCCCTGTTCCCAAATATATATTGGGCTAGGTTATGTTCATTATAACTACTGGCTACATCCTATTTGAGTCAGCTTATTTACTATTTAAATACCCTGAGCATTGCAGTGCAGGTCAGAGATAAATTTGCAAAACAGAGCGGTCATTTGCTAGGCCGTATGATCTACACCATTTCAGGTCCCTTAACTTTACACAAGGAATGTCTAGTATCAGTAGCAAGCCCATATTAATTTGAAGGTGCTTGTAATTTTTCTTTAATAAGGTGATAAGTTTATTTTTTTGTATTCTATGTTTTAATTTTTTAGATTTTTTTTCGCAATTTCAATCAGATCTGTGTTTAAATGTTTTTCGACCTTTCGAGACAGTTAAAAATAGTTCTGACGTTTTTGGGAACAGTGACTAGTCGAGAGGCAATCAGTGTGCTTTGAGTGCAAGGCCTCAGGATCCATTGCCTGAAGTCACCACTCAAAGCCCACTCTGCTTTCTGGGATGCCTGCTGCATCAAAACATGAATGCTGTTTGTCACAACAGAGCTGCAAAAGGTAAGTGATGCTGCAGACACAGCATAGGAGTTGGGGAGGTAAGCCTGGGTTATGAAGTGGTTCAAGCATTACCTGTCTCAATATTTTCAGTAGTGGGAGAACAAAATTGTGTGTTATCACTCTCTTTAAATAATATATAAAACCTATAATGCTTTTTATAAGTTTATATAAACTTTCTATGAAAAAACAATTCACAGCAGGTGCTTTTATATTCTGGTGTAGTGCTTGTGCCACTAGTTTCTGATACACGTGTCCTCGGCAATAAAATCGAAGTAAAGTTGCCAGATTTCGCCAGCAGCAGAAAAATATGTTTTTCCAATTACCAGCTGTATGAGGAACTTATAAAATGAACAGGCTATTGAGTGTAGCCCTACAGTCATTAAATATGGGTAATAAATATGATTTATGTTTCTTTATAGGAAATTATGGTGGGCTCCCAATATCAGGCTGAAGTTCCCATTGGCTTTTACAAGTATAAAGAGAATGAAAAGGGTAAGCTTTTCTTCAGAATGTGCTTCTTGAAATATGCCATAATTGTGTGTGAAACAGCGAGTATTGTGAACTGTGATACTGTGAAGTTTTATGTTGCACCTTTCCAACTTTAGATTCGTTATTTTGTATCTGCAACATTCCTCTTGTTTGAAGCGCTCTGTCATTTGAATTTTCAACTGATGTACAGATTTATAATCTATGCAGCCAGCTTTTAAATTTACCAATTACATTGAATTAAAAAAAAATAGAGGAGTCTTGTGCCTCCTCAAACCTGCTCCAGTTGTCAATAAGATTCTCTCTACATGCCAAGTCAACTTTTCTATCAGATTTCCTTTCTTGCTTGATCCTCTTATTATTTTTCTTATTTCTTAATGGTCAGCTTTAATGCGGAAGTTATGTCTCCCTCTTGACACTCCACTCAGAGGAAGCAGTCTCTCTGTATCTACCCAAACAAGCACTTTCAGAATCTTGTATTTAAATTGGATCATCTATCAATTTTCCAAACTACCATAAATTTCAAGTCTAACAAGGACAGGACATACATAACGAATGGTAGGACTCTGGGAGTGTTGTAGAGCAGAGAGCTATAAGAGTGCAAGTACATAGTTCCTTGAAAGTGTCATCACATGTAAAAAGGGTGGTCAAGGCTTTCATTGGACTTCATCAATTAGAGTATTGGGTATACAAATTGGGAGGTTGTATTATAGTTGCATAAGGCATTGGTAAGGCCACATTTAGAGTATTGTGTTCAGTTCTTGGCACCATGTTATAGGGAAGATGTCAAGCTGGTAAGGGTGCAGAGAAGATTTACAAGGATGTTGCCAGGACTCAAGGGGCTGGCTTATAGGGAGTGGTTGAGCAGACTAGGATTTTATTCCTTGGAGCACAGGAGGCTGAGGCGTGATCTTATAGAGGTGTACAAAATAATGAAAGGAATACTCGTATCATTACTCATCTGCCTGTTCATATGCACTTGATATATCCTTGCGGACACCATGTGTCATTCTCACAGGCCTCAATACAGATTTTAAATGGCCAAAGGTATCTGGGCATATCGTGACTCCAAGACTAAATTCTCCCGACAGAGGAAATGTCTCCTTCATATCTACTCTGTTAAGACTCTTCAGAATTGTAGTTTACGCGTCCATCTTCGTGCTTTAAAATCCAGCTGATACAAGCCTAGCCTGTCCAGTCTTCCCTCATAAGAATAATTTTCCATTCCAGTTATTATACTAGTAAACCTCTAAACTGTTTCTAACACATTAACATTCGTTTTTAAAATAAACAGGTGTGTTAACATGCTCTTCTTGGCACATGACTTCTCTACTTTAGAATTTGGTTCCCCTCACAAACTACTGTTTTACTTATTTACGACTAATTCTGCTGGCACGATAGCCATTCACAAATCATACACTACGATGCTCACGCCATTTGCTGCTCTTTCATCATTTTGGTAATAAGTTTTTCTTTTCCTTTTCCTGCCTCTTAATCTCTACCAACCCTATACCAGCAGCAGTGTGATAAATTCTAATGTTGATTTCTAATATTTTGAGCATGGATTATAAAAGATAGCATGCTCTGTATGTGTTGTGATGTGTATACGTATGTGTTGTGCTTTGTGTTTTATAACCAATTTTAAACCATCTGAAATTTAGTACTACTGTAGGTTTAATTTTATCAAAGTTCAAGAATTAGGGGCAACATTTTTTTTATCCTAATCAGATTAAGTAACAGAAACATGCTGTTTTATGTTAGTTATTTAGCACTCCCTCCAACTTTATTAAGTTAATTCCAACCTGTCAGAAAAATTAGCTTTCTCCAGAAAAAAAAACTACCATAGGCACGCAAATTGTTCTGAGAATTGGTCTGAATTGTTTTGGAGAAAAGACCTATATTTTTCCAGAAACGTCCTGCTTTTGCCAGGATGTATGCAGGGTAACATGTGAAAGACACAACAGCATAATTTTGAATGGATAATGGGTTCTAGGTGGTAACCCAAAGGGAGATTCTCCAAGTCAATGCTATGGAATGTTTTGCATTCCTTTTTTTTAAATCATTGACTGCTGAGAAGATAGGACTCTTGGCTGTAACCCTCCTTCAAGAGAGAAAACAAATGTGTTCAGCCATCTTCACAACTGTCTACATAGAAATATCCAATGCCTAGGTGTCTATCTTTGAAAATGTGGTTTAACAGTATGAACAAATGTTTACTTTTTCTGAGTGGTGATCCATTGCTATTACTGAAGAATACTGCTATTCCATTTAGATCACTCCCCACAATAGGCCAAGGTAATTGATAGTTGGAGCTAAGTTTATGGTGCATGTTTAAAAGCAACGTGTTCCGTGGTTTGAATATTCCACCAATAGTGGGATTGGGTAATCCACTGACATAACTATGAAAGAGCCTGACATCCTTTGTCAGGACTTGTAAGTAATGAGTGGTTGATTAAATTAGTTGTCAAAGTTCTTACATCACCTGAATATGTCTATGCTAGCAATAGATGTCACTGAGGAAAATTTATTTGTTATTTTACTTTTAATTTGTTAATGGTTTCTTTGGATAATCTTAAAGATTGAGCCATAATGGTTATTTATGAGTCAACTATAGAATCGAGAACCACAGAGATGCATAGTGATCGCAAGTGTATGGCATGGGTAAAACTGTGCACTAATGGATCTTATAAAAATCTATGTCTAGTATATGAGAATGAAGACCAGTTGTTGTGGAATCCTGATTTTCTGCCTGAGAATAAAGTGGTGGAATTTCTTTGTGATGCTAGTAAGCGTACGGGTGAGGAGAAAGGATTGGATGCAATACCAGAAGGCTCACACATAAAAGACAATGAACAGGTTGGTCGTATATTTGAATTTTACATATAAAATCATTATCTCAAATTAGTATCAGTTTAACATCATTATACATTTTTACTAATTATTGTAATTTGAATTCTTAATTGCAGGCAACGGTTTTTTGTATTGTCCTCTCTGTCAAACATACATTCTATAAGATATATGATAGTAAGAAAATTCAGTTAACAAAAGATTGAAGCAGCTCATTCAGATTAGCCATTTCATTTACAACTTAAATCTCTGGATGAGTCACAGCATTCCATTTCAACATGCTCTGCAAACTTCCATGATAGATGAATGTGTGGTTGAGGAATTGGTGCAGGGAACAGGAATTCAGATTTTTGGACCTCTTCTGGGGCAGAGGTGACCTGTGCAAGAGGGATGGGTTGCACTTGAACAGGAGGGGCACTGACATCCGAGCAGGAAGGTTTGCTAGTACTACTCAGGAGGGTTTAAAGTAGAGTGCAGAGGGGCAGGAACCAGTGCATCAGATCAGCAAATGGAAGGGCTGCTGAGAAAGTGGAGGTCTCAATTATATCTTAAATAAGCAAGTCTCAAACCAAGGACAGGCAGGGGGAGGTTCATGAATACTGGGATAATAAAGGGCTGAAGTATGTTTGCTTCAATGAATATTGTGACGAAAGCTGATGGAGCCTGGTTCAATGCTTAGAATTATGATGTTGTGGCCATTACAGAAATTTAGTTGCGCGAGGGACACTATTTGGGCTGAGGAAGGATGTGCTGGCCCTGGAGAAGGTCCAGAGGAGGTTTACAAGAATCATCCCAGGAATGAGTGGGTTATATTCTGATAAGCGTTTGACGGCACTGGGCCTGTACGCGCTGGAGTTTAGAAGAATGAGGGGGGACTTCATTGAAACGTACCGAATAGTGAAAGGCTTGGATAGAGTGAATGTGGAGAGAATGTTTTCACTAGTGGGAGAGTCTAAGACTAGAGATCATAGCCTCAGAATCAAAGGACGTTCCTTTAGGAAGAAGGAATTTCTTTAGTCCGTGGGTGGTGAATTCTTTGCCACAGAAGGCTCTGGAGGCCAAGTCAATGGATATTTTTAAAGCAGAAATAGATTCTTGATTAGTATGGGTGGCAGGGATTATGGGGAAGAAGGCAGGAGAATGGGGTTAGGAGAAAGTGATAGATTAGCCTTAATTGAATGGCGGAGCAGACTTGATGGGCCGAATGGCCTAATTCTGCTCTTATCAGGATGTCAAGGTGGTACTCGGAGGGTGCGGAAGGTGTGTCTACTGAAGCATTATGGGTTGAGCTCAAATAATCTATTCTAATGGGATTATATAGGCCTGCCAAAAGCCAGTTGGGAAATGGAGGATCATTTACATAGACAAATTACAGAAGTATGTAAGCACTGCAGGGTTGTTGTGGATGACTTTAACTTCACCAATATTGACTGGGACTTACTTGGGGCAAGAGGGTTAGGTGGAGCAGAATTTGGTAGGTGCATCCAAGAAGGTTTCCTTAAGCAGTATGTGGATAGTCTGACTAGAGGATGGGCTATACTTAACCATGTATTGGGAAATGAACCTGTTTATTGTGACTGGTGGTGCAGTGGAAGAGGAATTTGGAGATAGTGATCACAACCCCACAGGTTTTAACCAAAGATAGAAAATGCTGGAGTAACTCAGCGGGACAGGCAACATCTCTGGAGAGAAAGAATGGGTGACGTTTTGGGTTGAAATTTCTGCAGATTGATAGTTGGGAGAGGGATAACGAGAGATAGGGAAGGGTACAAAGAGCATGTAAGGCACAAAAATGACAGATTAAATCAGACAATGATCAAGGAAATGTACAATGGTTCATTGTTGGCTCTGGGGAAGGTGACAACGAGGCAGACAAACAGTAAAATTAATCGGGGGATAGTGAGAATAGTAGGACGACTCTGGTGTCGGAGGGAAAGGGGGTAAGCCAGGGTTACATGAAGTTTGAGAAATCAACATTCATACTACTGGGTTGTAAACTGCAAGCAAAATGAGGTGCTATTCCTCCAATTTGCATTTGACCTCACTCTGACAGTGACGAGGCCCAGTACAGAAAGGTCAATATGGGAGGGGGGTTGGTGTTTAGCAACCGGGAAATTGCGTAGGACCACGCAGACTGAGATAAGGTGTTCATTGAAATGATAGCCCAGTCTGGTTTTAATATTATTTTGAATAGTGATAGGTCTGGATGTTGAGCGAAGGCAGATTACAATGTCATACGGTAGTAACTAAGGAGAGTAAATTGGGAGCGGTTGTCATTGGGTACGTCCACAGATATCACGTGGGACTCATTTAAAAGCCATCTGATCAAAGTGCAGGATCCGCATATTCCGATAACAAGGACTGAAGGGGATAGCAAGGAGCTGTGCGTGACCAAGGAGATTGTAAACTTGTTCAGGAAAGAAAAGCAGCTCCTTAGATGCTGCTGCACCCGCTGAGTTTCTCCAGCTTTTTGTGTACCCTCGATTCTCCAGCATCTGCAGTTTCTTCTTTAAAAAAAAGAAAAGTATGTGTATGTCCGGTTTCAGAAGGTAGGCTCAGATGCCTCAGAGCAATATTAAGCAAGAAGGAAATAACTCAAGCGGGCAATCGGAAGGGGCCCTGAAATGCCATTGACGAGTCAGATTTAAGTAAAGTCACAAGACTTTTTATGCATATGTTCATAACTAAAGGGTGACCAGAGAGAAGGTAGGACTGTTCACTAAAATGAGGAATCTATGCTTAGTTGGAGGATGTAGGTGAGGTACTAAACATGTACTGTGCATCTGTGTTGAAAGAGAAGGACTTTGGCAGCGAGATCAGTGTAGAGAATACAAATATGTTAAAGCAGCTTGAGATCGAGAAGGAGGTGGTGCTGAGGCTCTTGAAGACATTAAGGTGGATGTTCTCTGACATCTCTTAATGTGATTTATCTGGTTATTGAGGAAGGCAAGAGAGCAGATTGGGGGTAGACACAAAAAGCTGGAGTAACTCAGTGGGACAGGCAGCATCTCTGGAGAGAAGGAATGGGTGACGTGGCCTTGACCAGGATCTTTGTTGCTTCTCTAGCCACAGGTGAGGTCCCGGAGGACTGGAGAGTGGCAAATGTTGTTCCTTTGTTTAAGAAAGGAAGTAGAGAGAATCTAGGAAACTATAAGCCGTAGAGCCTCACATCAGTGGTAGGGGAACTATTAGAGATAATTATTTGCAACAGATTTTACTCCCATTTGGAAGAGATTGGGCTAATTACGGAGAGTCAGCACGTCTTTTTCCGTTCTCACGAACTTTATTGAGCTTTTTTGAGGAGGTGACAAAGGAGATTGATTAAGGTAGGGGGTGGATGTTGTGTATATTTTAGTAAGGATTTTGGTAAGGTAGGTCATGGTAGGCTGGTCCAGAAGATTAATATGTATAGGGGATCACGATAACTTGGTAGTATGGATTCTGAGGTGACTTATTCGTAAAAGACTGGGTCATTGTGGAAAGTAGATATTCTGGCTGGAGGTCTAAATGTATTCTAACTGTAGATGAGTTGGTGAGTAACTTTGCTGATGACACTAAAGAGGAATTGGAGACTGTCAGAAGATACAACGGGATATAGATCAGCTGCAGAAATGGCAAATGGAGTTTAGGCCTGAGCAAGTATGAGGTGTTACACTTTGGGAGGTTGAATGTAAGGAGAGAATATATAAATAGTGGCAAGACCTTTAACAGCTTTGATGTACAGAGGGATCTTATAGACCAAGTTCATAGCTCACTGAAGGTGGCAACAGAATTCAATAGAGTGGTTCAGATTGCAGATGAAACGTTTGCCTTCATTGCTAGAGGCATTGAATATAAGAGTCAGGAGGTCATGATGCAGCTCTATAGGAATTTGGTTAGACTGCATTTGGAATATTGGGTGCAGTTCTGGTTGCCCTATTACAGGAAAGATGTGGAAGCTTTGCAAAGGACGCAGAGGAGGTTTACAAAAATGTTGCATGGATTAGAGAGTTTAGACTACCGAGAGAGGTTGGACAGACGTGGGTTCTTTTTTCTGGAACATCGGAGGTTGAGGGGTGACTTGCTAGAAGAATATAAATTTGAGACGCATAGAAAGGTGTAGGCGGTCAGAACCTTTTTTCAAGGGTGGAAATGTTCTACAGTTAAGGGCATAACTGTAAGATGAGAGGGGGAAAGTTTAATAGAGCTGTGTGGTGTGAGTATTTTGCACTGTAGTGGGGGGGGGGGGGGGGGGAAACACATTGCCTGGGGTGGAGGTGAAGGGTGATGCAGTAGTGGATTTTAAGAGTCTTTTAGATAGGCACATGGAAGTGCAGGGAACAGAGAGATATGGATCATGTGCAGGCAGATGAAATCAGTTCAGCTATGAATCACGTTCGGCACAGTCATTGTGGGCTGAAGGGCCCAAAGGCCCTAAGGGTTGCTATGCTTTGTATGTTCTGTAAGGCAATCTCTGAAGAGTTATTTTCAGTTCACCTATTCCTGCAGTAGCAGTTTCTGTATAGACAATATTTTCTGGCCTTTGTCTAATTATTATGGCTTCAATGTTAGTCTTTACACTCTGGCCTTTTCCACATGAAGCTGTGTAGGTATCCCTTGTATGAATTAAGTTCCAGTCTGTGCCAACCAGCATGAATAAAGCATAATACAAATTATTGCCCTAGTTTATGTTGCCCTGTTTTTATTGCCCTAGCTTTTTATTGTTCTGTGTGTCACTTTTCAGGGTTAAATTGTGAAATAAACACTAAATGAGATGTAGACACAAGGAAGATGCTGGCATAACACTAATGAAAAGAAAAAGTGTGAGATAAGGATAGAAGAAGCGTGAAACGTGAAGCCAGAGGAAGAAATATAGGTGTAATAGAATATGGGGAATGGAAGAAATGGTTGCACATCCAGGTGGGGCACAAGGAAAATAGGGGAAAACGGGAAGGGGGGGGGTGTGTAGTTTCCCAAAAATTGGAGAATTCAGTTTTCATTCCATTGGGTTGTAAGCTATGCAAGCTGAATATGAGATGCTGTTCCCACAATTTGCATGTGGCCTCACTCGGGCAATGAAGGAGGCATGGTTTGCAACTAGGGGAGTTGCATGGTTAGCAACTGGGGGATCCAACAGGTCTTGGCGGACCAAGCAAAAGCGTTTAGTAAATCTAGTGAGTAAATGATCCTGTCACAATGACGCTTAAGTGAATGTGTGAAAGATTTGGTAGCTTGAGGCAGATAGAATTGTGCACAAGTTCATGCTGAAGGAGTAGCAAATGGCCTGATGAACCTGTTCTATATTTTAATGAAACTATCGAAATCCATGATTTAATTCAATGAATCTGCCTACCCACTGTCATACTTTGGTTAAATTAAAATCTAATACTCAAAAATAATGTTAACAATTGTTCAGGTATCCATTGTAGATAAGGGAGGGTTGGTCCACACCTGACATTTCTTGCATATGAAAAGCATTTAATCATTAGTCTCAAATTTAGTGTTTGTATCACTTGATTAGATTTGCTGAAAGTTTCCTATAAAATGATGGTACCTATGTTCAAAACTAGTTAAGAATATATAGTGATGATATTACATAAATAATAAATTATTAGAAGTGCCATTGCGTGTAGGTACCTATAATAATAAACATTAACCATGGGTGGTTAATTTTAATGTCATATACATGCATCACATTTTGTAGGCCAGGCATAGTTTTAGATGAAAAAGCTTCTATAAACAACATAACTGTTAACTAATCTGGAAAAGTCTACAGATATTTAAATTATTTGTATCTTTCTCAGGCATTGTATGAATTGGTTAAGTGCAATTTTGATACAGAGGAGGCACTGCGCAGATTGAGATTTAATGTGAAAGCAGCCAGAGGTAAGAGCATTTTAATTTTCCAATAAATGGTGGTTTATATTGCAAATGGTGATAGGTGCACAACTATTTCCACAGCTTTGAAATAATGGGCCCAATGTTGCATGCAATTATTGCTGCTCAACATGGTGCATATGGACATGCCTTTCTTGGATTCTTCAGTGTTTTCTTGCTTTACAGAATTATCCGTCCAAAATAGCACTGGCAGCTGGACCTGACAAGTGTTAATTTTGTTAGGTGGGCAAACCAGCGTAAGCGTCACCTCTGGTATAGCAGCTAGATAGATACTCTGCCAGCCATCCAAGCTGTGGTATTAGCTTAGTGAAATATAAAACAAACATTCAAAAGCTATAACATTTTTTTTAAAGTGTGGCCTGCTGGGGCAGCGTTGACCATCAACCCACATTTACACTGTTCCTATATTAATCTATTATTTTCCTCCACATTCTCATCAACGCACCTCAGATTCTACTACTCCTTACAAGCTAGGGCAATTTACAGTGATCATTTGACTTACTAATCTATATGCCTTTTAGGATGTGGGAGGAAACACAAGCAGCAACAAAAAACCCACTCGATCATAGGGAGCACATGCAAACTCCATATAGACAGCACCCAAAGTCAGGTGCTGGATCACTGTTGACCAATATTTAAGCAGATTTCTTTTAATTTATATTCCCTTGTGCTCTCATGAGTATCTCAAAGCAATTCCTCTTCATTCAAAGATTGAACCTGGAATTCCTCCTTTGTTTAATCTATCATAGATTTGGCTGTCAGGTTCTTTCATTTTGTATTTCAGACTATTTGGTAATCACATTTCCTGTCAGTTCAATGACAACTTCAAACCTAATGCTTTTCTGAGCACCCATAATCGTTTTCACACCTGCTTCAGAAAACAGAGATTAATTTATCTAGTTCTTTACCACAAAGACTAATATCAGCAATGCTTTCAGATACATTAGGTACATTTTGTCTGAAAGGATCATAAAAAACGTTTTCTTCCTGTCGTATTGCTGTATTTCTAATGGTAATCTGTTTTTCTCAATATACACATCCCTTTTAGTTGAATACACTTTTTCTAATTAAGGAATGCCTTCACTTGCTACCTTTAGCAGCTTGGAGCTAACATCTGTTTTTGAATATACATGTTATATACTTTAGTTGCTTTTTCTTTAAAATATTCTGGATTATGTACAGTTCAAACTGACCATGCTTATAGTGATCTCTAATTGTTAATAGATCTAAGATTCTAAATGTATATGGAGAAATAGGAGTGGGGGGCCTTATTATGTAGTTGTAACAATAGAATGAAATCTTGTAATTATTACATAATTTCATTATTATATTACTAGTTATTGGGAATTTTTTTTAAACATAGCTTGAGATAATTAACCAGGCATTAACTTTAAAAATAAAAGTTAAAAATTCCATAAGAGAAGGGCCATTGGAGCAACAAAGTTTGCTATCAACGAAATCAAGATTGTTTTCATTTCCTCTACTATTCCCATAAATTATCATTACCCATTTCCCAATATTGAGTGCTATTATTTAGAACGAATAAGCTTTACCCAGTGGCAAGAAAAAAAAATCAAATGGGGAAATTGAATGCTTGTCATGTGAATGCTCATCACCGGTCCAACCGATGCTATAACATAAGGACTTATTCTCACTCCTCAGCACTTAAACAAAAACTTGGATGGAATGACTTTCAATAGAAATTAGACACTTGCCTGAAAGTTGTATTTACTTCTATTCAGCCAACTGTGCTCCAGCATATAATACGCAATGCAATTTGTTCTTCGGATTAAAGAAGAAATATACTCAATACTTGTGAATTGTGTTGTAATTTGCACCTTTTTGCTTACAAGTTTTTCATTTAATGTAGAAGAACTCTCTATTTGGAGTGAAGAAGAATGTAGGAATTTTGAACAGGGACTCAAGGCATATGGGAAAGATTTCCATCTGATCCAGGCCAACAAGGTAGAATCTCTCATATCTATGCTTGTTAGCTTGAACTCTTAAGAATGAATGTTGATAATTGGACAATAATAATTCTGAGAATGGAATCTAAAAAATATTTAAATTTCAACCAGAAAAATCACAAACATTTTCATACCTCACCTGCAATCCACATATTGGCCTGCCTGCATTATGATTCTTGACACACCAGTGCAGTTAACTTTTAATTGCCTCCCAGAATTCAGGGACATTTAGAGATAGATAATAAATCCTGACATTAGCCGTGTCATCCCTGTGTGAATAAATTAATTTCAAATAATTATAATCCAGATTTTAAAAGATCAATTTGAAGGATAATCCTGAGAGGAATAGATTTTGGATAGACGCACAGAGACTCTTGCCTACAGTAGGGGAATCAAGAACCACAGGACATAGGTTTAGGTTTAAGGTGAGGAGGGAAAGATTTAATAGGAATCTGAGGGGTAACTTTTTCACGCAAAGGATGGTAGGTGTATGAAACGAGCTGCCAGACGAGGTAGCTGAGGCAGGTGCTAACGCAACATTTCAGAATCATTTAGACCAGAACATGGATCGGACATGTTTAGAGGGATATGGGCTTGGTGTAGATGACACATGTTGGCTGGTGTGGGCAAGTTGGGCCGATGTGCCTGTTCCCATGCTGTAAGTGTCTGACTCTATGATAGCTTTATGCTTTCCTTCAATACAGAATTATGGAATAACTAAACTTAAGAAAGCAATAAATGCATGTATTATGTTAGAGCGGTAGGGAAGCTATTACAGAGGATTCTACGGGTTCATATTTACTCATTTGGACTGGCTAATTTGCGATAGTCTGCATGGCTTTATCATGCAGACTATCGCAAATCATATTTATGAACGATTGAGTTTTTTGAGGAGTTGTCGAAGGTGATTGATGAGGTAGACCAGTGGATTTGTCAACTTGGAGACATTTGTAAGGCATTTGATAATGTCTCCGCGAGATAGCCGCTCCATAAGATTAAGAAATATGGAATCTATAGTGAGTTGTTTAGATTCCGGACTGGCTTACTCATGGGAGACAGGTTGTGATGAAGGTGTGTTATTCTGGCTGGAGGTCTGTGACTAGTGGAGTTCGGGGACCTCTGCTGGGATCTTTGTTACATGTGCTATATATATAAATAACTTGGACGTAAATGTGAATGGGTGGGTTAGTTGATTTGCAGATGACACCAAATTTAAGGACAGTGGGGAAGGCTGTCAAAGTATACATGTGCAAATAACTCACTTGGTTAGGCTGCATTTCAAGTGTGTGTTGTTCTAGTCGCCCCATTACAGGAAGGATGTGGATGTTTTGAGAGGGTGCAGAAGAGTGTACTAGAATGCAGCTTGGATTAGAGCTTTTTTCCTCTCTGGAATGTCAGAGGTTAAGGGGAGAGCTAATGAAAATATGTAAAATTGAGAGGTATAGATAGGTTGGAACCTTTTTTTCCTCTGGTGAATATGTCAAAAACTAGAGGGCATAGTTTTAAGGTGAAAGGGCAAATGTTTAAATGAGATGTGCATGGCAACTTTTTTTACACAATGGTGAGTTTCCGGAACGTGTTGCAGGAGCGTTGGGGGAGAGATAAGAGTGGTATTTAAGAGGTTTTTAGATAGACATGTGGTTTGAACAGTTATGTATCGTGCATTCACCGGTGTCAAAATAAAATTTGCCTCCTATATTTTTACCTAGTCGTAAACTAATGCTCTCTATTACTTAACATTTCCAAACTGGGGGTAAACGACTGTCACTATCTAACCATTCTGCACCCCTCATGATTTTATAAACTTTATCGGATTCACTCTTACTCTCTGAAGCTTCAGCAGGAATAATGGTTTGCCGAACCTCTCCATTTAACTAACATGCTGTAATCCAAGCAATGTCCTGCACAGTTTACAAAGCCTCTACATCCCATCCTTAATGTGGTGACCTGAACTGCTTGCAATACTCCAAATGTGGCCTAGCTGAAATTTTATACAGTTGTGACATGAATTCCCAACTTTGGGACTAAATGTCCTAACCAATCAAGGCAGGTATGCCACACACCCCTTTACCAACCTACCCACGTGTTGACACTTTCAGGGAAATATGGAGTTGCATCCCAAGATCTCTCTGTACTTCAATGCTTCTAAAGGACTGGCAATTTACTGTATACTTGCATCTTGCATATGGTCTTCCAAAATGCTTCATCTTGTATTTGTCTGCTATAAACTCTCTCTGCTAGTTCTTCACCCAAGTTTCCAACTGATCTTTATCTTGCTGTATCCTTTGACAGCCTTCCTCACTATTCAAGAGTCCACCATTTTTGTGTCATTAGTATAAGAATGAATAATAATTTTTGACTCAAAATTAATGTCTAATGCCATCTGTGGCTGAAATAATTTCAGTTTCCAGGCTTTTTAAAAATGCATATTCTTGTGAATTATCGAATTATCTGCGATAAAGGATTATGATGCTGACTCAAATCAGAGGCTCAGTACATTTTCACAATATGTAAATGTGTTGAAAATTTATATTTGCATTTTAAGCATTAGCTTTTGCAGCAAGTTAAGAACTTCAACCATTTTTTAAGAAATACTATAAAGACATAGATAGAATTCATTGAATATTTTAATTGCATTCAGTTAATTGTGAAATTATTTCCTATGAACTTTAATTTGTTTAAAACCTAATCTTGAACATAAGGTTTTAAGAAAAATAATTCAGGTAAAAGTATTTTGAAAATGAATTTTGAGATTAAATGTTTATCAGCAAACTTACCAAAAACCATCTGTTTAACTGAGAATATTGACTCTAAACATTGGCAACTGGTGGTAACACTTATGGATGAGATGGTTAATAAAATAATAGATGTAATATTCCTGGAATAGTCCAACACCAAATTATGAGATGGAAATGGATGGCATGGCAAGATAACATTTAGCTTTCACTAAAGGAAGTAAATATGATTTTGGTTTTCTGTGCACTTAACTTTGACACAGTTTAAAGTATATTGTTACTGATTTGATTCTGTTAATATGCACAGGTGAGAACACGGTCAGTAGGGGATTGTGTAGCATTTTATTACATGTGGAAGAAGTCTGAGCGTTATGATTTTTTTGCACAGCAGACTAGATTTGGAAAGAAGAAATATAATCTTCATCCAGGTGTTACGTGAGTATCTGGAATCATTGTACAATCTATAGGGCCAATTCATTTTTTAATATTGTAATATCATAATGTTCTGTTGCACAATTTAAAAAACCCATATGATGAGGCTTTAGAAAGGCTGTAAAAGAGACTAACTGCTATCTGGATTAAGGAGTATTAGCTACAAGGAGAGGTTGGTCAAACTTGGATTGTTTTAGAATACTGGAGGATGAGGGAGGACCTGATAGAAGTGTATAAAATAATATGAGGCATAGAGAGGGTAGACGGTCAGAACCTTTTGCCCAGGGAGGGAATATCAAATAATAGAGAGCATACCTTTAAAGTGAGAGGGGCAAAGTTTAAAGGAGATGTGTGGAGCATGCTTTCTACACAGATGGTGTGGGGTTCCTGGAATGTGCAGCCGCGTCAGTGGTTGAGGCAGATGCCATAGTGGTGTTTAAGAGACCTTTAGGTAGGCACATGGATATGGAGGGGAATGGATCATGTGAGGGCAGATTAAGTTAGTTTATCTTGGAATTATGTTCGGCTCAGACATTGTCGGCTGAAGGGCCTGTGCCTGTGCAGTACTTTTCCGTGTTCTACCTTTTTTCCCCATTCATGACCCAAAGCCTATTGCATAAATGCTTTTTACCCCAATATTAATGAAACATGTTTTTAGATTAGGTATACTATGGATGCTACTTGTAGCAAATTTAAATTTAATGTATCTTGATTGGGTGCTGGCTTTGGTACATCGACTTCTGGTAATACTAAAATCAATATTTTGATTCTGATTCCTCCATAAAATAATTGAATTTTACATTGTTGTATCCAATGTTGTGGATTTTGAGTATTGTCCCTCTGGTTCTGTCCATTAACACCCAATTCCCTTCGCCAAATTCAAAGATGTATGTGTATTATTTTTAAAACGGGCATTATTTTCCTCGGGTGGCAGCCTCTTGTCTAACAAGCCTACTGTGGTTTTGCTTTGTCTCTGGGAGTCACTCCAATTAGCACTGTGTTTGAATCAGCTGCCTGTACCTCCTTTGATGATACTTTATTGTCACGTACCTAGCTATGTGCAGTGAAATTCTTTCTTTGGCAAATGGGTGGATAAAAGTTAGAGACAAAAAGGAGGCAAAAGAATGCAAATTAAGCAGAGGTTTGCAGGTTAGTTGGCATCTAAATTGTTCCTCGTGTGCAGGACAACTGGTGTACGGGCGATCGTTAATCAGCGTGGAATTGGTGACCAAAGGGCATTTTGCTTCCACGTTGTATTTCTAAAGTAAACTAAATGGTTAGCAACTTGGAGATCCAAGGCAGACCTGGTGCAAGTGCTCAACAAAACAGTCGCCTAGTCTATGTAAGCTCTACAGATGTAAAGAAGGCCACATCAGGAGCAGTGAATGGAATAGATGGAGGTTAGGGAACGTTCATGTGAACCGTCTCATCTGGAAGGGCTGATGGAGTCCCTGGATGGATGTACCGTATGAGGTGTTGCATTTTAGAAAGTTAAACCAGGGCAGGACCTTTACAGTGAATGGTAGGCCTTAGGGAAAGTATAGAGCAAAGGGATCTAGGAGTATAGGTACATAGTTACCTAAAAGAGGCATCACAGGTAGAAAGGGTGCTAAGAAAATATTTTGGTACATTGGCCTTCAACAAAACAACTTAACATGGAATAATTTTTATGATTAAATGCCTTATCAAATGCCGTGTTGAAGCCCATATAGACAACATCTACGGCTTTGTCCTCAATCTTTTTAGTTACTTCATAAAAAGCTGTCAGATTTTGAGACACAAACAAAACCATGCTGACTATTCCTAATTGGCCTTTGTCTATCTAAATGCATGTGTATATTATCCCACAAAATACTCTCCAGTTATGTGCCTTGTGCAAATGTTAGGCTCTCTGGTCTATCTATATTCGCAGGCTTTTCCTTGCAGCCTTTTTTAAATAGAGGCACAACATTCGCCACCCTCCAGTCTACCGGCACTTCACCTGTATTTAATGATGATTCGTATGTCTTAGCCAGGGTGCCTGCAGTTTCTTCCGTAGCTTCCCCATGTCCTCTGATATATCCGAGAGATTTATCCACCTTCATACGACTGAAGCCATTCAGCACCTTCTCAACTGTAATACTAACTATCCCCAAGACATTGGCGCAGTGGTAGAGCGCCAGAGATCTGGGTTTGATCCTGTCTACGGGTACTGTCTGTATGGCATCTATGTTCTCCCTGTGATCGTAGAAAGTTTCTCCGGGTACTCCAGTTTCCTCCCACATTCCAAACAGATGCAAGTTTGCTGGTTACTTGGCTTCTGTAAATCATCCCCAGCATATAGAATGGAACTAGTGTGAATTGGTCATCACGGACCTGGTGGGCTGAAGGGCCTGTTTTTACGCCATATCACTAAACTTCAGACACATTAACTGTCCCAAAAGTTATCACATTCTTCCTATAGGGTGTCAAATGCCACCTTCATGATACTGTCCACCTGACTTGCCACTTTCTGGGAACCATGCACTTGTACTCCCTGATCACTCTATTCTGCAACACTCTCCAAGCTCAAGCATTTACTGTGCAAGTCTTGACTTAGTTTAACATACCAAAGTGCAATACCTCTCACTTGTCAGAATTAAATTCCATTGGCCCACCATCCCAACTGACCACTACTACTTGTAAACTTAGATATAGAAGCAGAGTCATACAGCATGGAAACTTATCTATGTTGACCAAGATGTCCCCATCTAAGCTAGTCCCATTTGCCTGCATTTGACCCATATTGCTCTAAACCTTTCCTATCCATGAACCTGTATTAATGTATTTTAAATGTTGTTGTACCTGGTTCAACTACCACCCTCTGGTAGCTCATTCCATATACCCTCCATCCACTCGATGCAAAAGTTGTGTCCCCCCCCCCCCCCCCCCCCCCCCCCCCCCCCCCCCCCCCCCCCCCGGTTCCTATTAAATTCCTATTTAGGTGTGGCACAGTGATGCAGCTGGCAGAGCTGCTGCCTCAATGCCAATGACCCAGGTTTGATCCCGACCTAGGGTGTTGTCTGTGCAGAGTATGCACGTTCTCCTTGACTGCATGGGTTTCCTCCGGGTGTTTCAGTTTCCTCTCCCAACTCGAAGACATATGGGTTTGTAAGGTAATTGGTCTCTGTAAGTTGCCTCTAGTGTGTAGGAAGGGACAGGTGGGATGACATGGAACTGGTGTGGTTGTGTGATCGATGGTCAGGCTGATGGACACGTTTCTGTGCCGTATCAATAAACTCAACTAAATTAAATCATTCCTCTCTCACCTTAAACCAATGTCCTCTGCTTCCCCTACTCAAAAGGCTCTGTGCATTTACCCTATCTACTTCCCTCATTATCTTGTATACCTGTAAATTATCCCTCATCCTTCGGTTCTGCATGGAATAAAGTACTAGCCTGCTCAACCTCTCCTTATAGTTCAAGCCTTCAAGTCCTGACAACATCCTCCTAATTCTTCCTCATAACACTTTCCAGCTTCCCTAACAGGTGGACCAAAACTGAATAGGAACCTAAAGGTCGACTTTTTCACACAAAGGGTGGTGGGTATATGGAACGAGCTGCCAGAGGATGCAGTTGAGGCTGAATCTATCCCAACATTTAACAGACATTTGGACAGGTACATGAATAGGAAAGGTTTAGAGGCTAATGGGCCAAACACAGGCAGATGGAGCATCTTGGTCGATGTGGGCAGGTTGGACCAAATTGCTTGTTTCAATGCTGGAAGACTCTGACTCTAAAATTGGAAATCGTGCAGAAGAGATTTAAGGCTCGAGCTACAGTGCCCTCCATAATATTTGGGACAAAGACCCAGCATTTATTTATTTGCCTCTGTAAGAGAACTCTCAGCACCTAGTCTTTTCTCCAGTCTTTCCATCACATTTGGAAACTTTTATTGCTCTTGATCAACATGAGGACCAAAGTAGTGCCAAGGAAAGTCAAAGAAGCCAGTATGAGACTGAGAAACAAGAATAAAACTGTTAGACATCAGCCAAACCTCAGGCTTACCAAAATCAACTGTTTGGAACATCATTAAGAAGAAAGAGAGTACTGGTAAGCTTACTAATCGCAAAGGGACTGGCAGGCCAAGGAAGACCTCCACAGCTGATGACAGAAGAATTCTCTCTATAATAAAGAAAAATCCCCAAATACCTGTCTGACAGATCAGAAACGCTCTTCAGGAGTCATGTGTGGATTTGTCAATGACCACTGTCCGCAGAAGACTTCATGTACAGAAATACAGAGGCTACATTGCAAGATGCAAACCACTGGTTAGCTGCAAAAATAGGATGGCCAGGTTACAATTTGCCCAGAGGTACTTAAAAGAGCAACCACAGTTCTGAAAAAAAGGTCTAGTGGACAGATGAGACGAAGATTAACTAATATCAGAGTGATGGCAAGAGCAAAGTATGGAGGAAAGAAGGAACTGCCCAAGATCCAAAGCATACCACCTCATCTGTGAAAGTGGTGGGGGTGTTATGCCTGGGCATGTATGGCTGCTGAAGGTACTGGCTCACTTATCTTAATTGATGATACAACTGCTGATGGTAGTAGCACAATGAATTCTGAAGTGTATAGACACATGCTATCTGCTCGTTCAAACAAATACCTCAAAACTCATTGGCCGGCGGTTCATTCTACAGCAAGAAAATGGTCAATTCTTGTGTGGCCAAGTCGATCACCCGATCTGAACCCACTTGAGCATGCCTTTTATATGCTGAAGGGAAAACTGAAGGGGACAAGCTAAGCTAAAGATGGCTACAATACAGGCCTGGCAGAGCATCACCGGAGAAGACATCCAGCAACTGGTGATGTCCATGAATCGCAGACTTCAAGCAGTCATTGCATGCAAAGGATATGCAACAAAATTCTAAACATGACTACTTTCCTTTGCATGATATTGCTGTGTTCCAAACATTATTGTGCCCTAAAATGGGGGGGACTATGTATAAACACTGCTGTAATTTCTACATGGTGAAACCAAAATATATTAAAATGGTCTTTATTAAAATCTGACAATGTGCACTTTAACCACATGTGATCTTTTTTCTATTACAAATCTAAAATGGGAAGTACAGAGGCAAATAAATAAATGATGGGTCTTTGTCCCAAACATTATGAAAGGCACTGTGGACAGGTTCCTCTTTTCTTTGGAGTGTTGGCAGCTGAGGGATGACGTTATTGAGGTGTACAGAATTATGAGATGCATGGATGCAATGAATTCTCAGTCTTTTCCTCGAAGGAGAGGATTCCAAAACTAGAAGGTAAGATTATGGTAAGAGGATAGAGATTTAAGAGGGATCAAAGCAGCACCATGAGAGTTCATATCTGGAATGACCTGCCAGATTAAGTTGTATTTACAGAAGCCAGTTAACCTACCAACCTGCACATCTTTGGAATGTGGTAGGAAACCGGAGCACCCGGAGACCCTGTGCGGCCACAGTGGGGATGTACAAAATCTGTAAAGACAGCACGTAGTTAGGATCGAACTTGGGTCTTTGACACTAAAGTAGCAGCTCTACCGCTACACCTCTGTGCCCTGCAAGGTGGACCACAGGGCTGGTTGCTGTGCTCTACAACTCAATGTGATGTGTTCTGCTCATTTGAGGAAGGAAATTGTAGTCCAAAAAATGTTTGACTTTTATATGAAATGTAATTAGTGTGAAACTGGTGACGGGTTTTTGTATAACATCCATCTGAAATTGTTTTTAGGGATTATATGGACCGACTGCTGGATGAAACTGAGAGTACAGCTTCTAGTTGTGCACCTTCCCCTCCTCCAACCACCTCGACCAGCAGCAGTAGTCAGACAGAAAGGGAGGATAATGCTACAATAGGAAGTAATACAAATGGTGAGTTCTGCATTAGGTTTTTGTTTCTCAGGCTGAAAACGTTCCCCTGTGAATCATGAAGTTACCATGCATCTGATAAACTGCTAATTTTATCATCTTAATACATATTATGACCCAAAACAATCATTGTACAGATTTCCTATACCATTTTAAATTGATTGCCCTTTTGAAAATATCAATATTTTGATCGGCGTGGTTTATTTTAATTTAGTTTATCGCAAGCTACATTGATAATATCAGGTCTCCTATTTATTGACGTTCAATTGTTCTCTTAACTAATTTGTATCAGTTGCCAATAACTTTGTTTTGTTTTGTGTCTTTTTTTTTAATCAGAAGTTATATTACGTCCTATGATCCAAGATGCAATCTCGACAAGATATTTTGATTTGGCAGGATGGACACAAAGTGCTGGATTAACTCAGTGGGTCAGGCAGCATCTCTGGAGAAAAAGGACGGGTGACATTTCGGGTCGGAGCCCTTCAGTCTGAAGAAGGGTCCAGCTGAAACGTCACCCATCTGTTTTCTCCAGAGGTGTGCCTGATCTGCTGAGTTACTCCAGCATTTTATCTATCTTTGGTATCAAGCAGCATCTGCATTTCTTTGTTTCTACATTTCTTGATTTGACAGGATTCATACTTCCTTACTGAGACTTCAAACTAGGTATAGGTCCCACCTACTAAAAGTACAGAAAAATTGGTCTAACCATAGGTTTACCACATTATATACGAAAAAGCTTGCCAGTCAGCATAATATGAATGAATAAGTTTATTGGCCAAGTATTCACATACAAGGAATTTGCCTTAGTGCTCCGCGCGCAATTGACAACATGACATAGTGACAGGAATGATACATAAAACATTATTGATTAAACATGTGAATTAAATAAAATACCAGAGCAAAAGGAGGCAACAGATTTTTAGCTATTGAGTAGAGCTACCACTCGTGGATAAAAGCTTTTTTTTATGTCTGGCTGCGGCAGCTTTGACAGTCCGTAGTTGCCTTCCAAAGGGGAGTGATTCAAAGAGTTTGTGGCCAGGGTGAGAGGGTCAGAGATAATCTTACCCAGTCACTTCCTGGCCCTTGCAGTGTACAGTTCGTTAATGGAGGGAAGGTTGCAGCCAATAACCTTCTCAGCTGATCGGATGATTCGCTGCAGCCTCTGGATGTCGTGCTTGGTGGCAAATATTTGCCTAAAACATTGTTTCCGTCATTTGGTGTCATAATGTGAAATTTTGAATTTGTGCTGTCCATTTTTATACAGTCTGCTTTGCAGTGAATAAATTCTGTGCAAATGGTATCTTTGGATTTTAAATTTTAACTGAGATGTTGCTTTTAATGTCATGGTAGCTAAGTTTATATATTTAATTATCAAAGACAATTTTCTCACATTTCTCTATTTATACTGTAATGCAGTAAAATGTAGCACCAACATTTTTGCTCAGATTTTTTTCTTTGCGCAACCTGATCAATTTCATTCTCTTGCATGCTCCCTGCAGTCTTCCAAACAACGATTAATTATATATTTAATTATCTTTGTATTTACCTTTAATTTATGGTCTCGTATTACTATCATGCTGACAGATAACAAACAATTCATCAATATTAATCCGGAGTGCATCTATCAAACTGTACTTGGTATCTTTTTGTAGAAACCTGCAACATCACAATGGATTAGGGATGCTGAAGCTACTTCGATTACATTCTAGGCTCCTTTTGTGTCAGCTTTCACCCAAAGTTAATAAATATTTTTGATTTTTAGTTAATCACCTAACCATTTCAGTCCAAGATGAACTTCACTCTGTTCCTGAGGGCCGAGTGTGGTGGATGATGGTGTC
The DNA here is from genome assembly GCA_035221665.1 of Okamejei kenojei. Taxonomy (NCBI): domain Eukaryota; kingdom Metazoa; phylum Chordata; class Chondrichthyes; order Rajiformes; family Rajidae; genus Okamejei; species Okamejei kenojei. The sequence goes on from CM069140.1 coordinate 35,490,092, forward strand.
TACATGGATTTTAGTAAAGCTAAAACTCCCCCATGGCAAGCTGATCCAAAAAATAACGATGCACATGATTCACAGTGGCTTGGTCATTTGGAGTCAGAAATTTGCTTTCTCATAGAAAGGTTTGGTTGGAAGCCAGTGACCCATGGAGTACCACAGGGACCTGTACTGTTTCTAATGCAGATAAAGAACAGGGAAGAAATAAGACTTTTGCCTTCCATCACAGTGAGGAGATGTTGGAGATTCACTGTGATGGATGTTTGTGTGAAACTGTGTTGTGTGTGTTGTTTTTTTTTTTGCTGTTATGACTGCAGGGAACAAAATTTTGTTCAAACCTTTTGAATGACAATAAAAAGGCATTCTATTCTAAATTACTTGGGTATAAATGCAGATAATTGATGGAGTTGCGGACAGTGAGCAAGGCTGTCAAAGTATGCAGCGGGACATAGATCAGATACTAAAATGAAATGGGATTAGTTTAATCCAAATAAGTATGAAGTGTTGCACCATGGGAGTTGGATATAAGTGGAAAATATACAGTTAATGGTAAAATCCTGAATTGCACATATATAAAGAGAGATTGGGAGGTCCAAGGCCATAGCTTCATGATAGTGGCAACACAAAGTAGTGTACTAAAAAGGTGCATGGTATACTTGCTTTTATTAGTTGCGTGATTTAGTATAAACCGGTGGCACTGCTGTCTAACAGTGTCAAAGACCTGGGTTCAATCCTGACCTCCGATACTGTCTGTGGAGTTGATGCGTTCTCCCTGTGACTACATGGGTTTACTCTGTGTGCTATGATTTCATCCCACATCCTGAACATGTGCAAGTTTGTGGGTTAATTGGCTGCTGTAAATGGGTGACCCATGGTTGGCTTGGACTCGATGGGACAAAGAGCCTGTTTCCATGCTATATATTTCAATCAATAAATCGAGAAGTCGTGATGCCGCTCTATAAGACTTTGTAGGCCACATTTGCAGAATGTGTGTAGTTCTGGTCATCCCATTACAGAATGGAATGTGGAGACTCTGGATAGAGGGTGTAGAAGAGGTTTACCAGGCTTGAGTTAGAGAATATTAGCTATAAAGAGAAGTTGGGCAGACTTGGATTGTTTTATCTGGAACACTAGAGGTTAAGGAGAAACATGATAGAAGTATATAAAGTTATTTCAAAGACTAGAGGGCATAGCTTTATGGCAAGAGGGGCAAAGTTGAAAGATGTGCAGGACAAAGCTTGTACATAGAGTGATGGGTGCATGAAATCTGCTGCCAAGGGTTGTGGTCAAAGCAGATATGATAGTGGTGTTTAAAGGGCCTGTGTTCTCGATCTCTCTCCGTCCAATCCACTTTAGTTGCCTTCTACCTCGCTTCTCTACCCACTCCCCTGCACCTCAGCTTTCCCTGGAAGTCTGTCGGGCATGGCTCAGCTAAGGTGCGATTGGATTTTTACAGGTCCCATCTGCATCAGATGTTGTTTAAGAAATCTAAAGACTGCTCTTCTGCACCATCTCTAGTTTCATATATCTGCTTTACCTTCTTACTCCTATACTAATCAGTAGAGACAGGATTTTACCATAAAAGCCATGTGCTTTTTCGTGCTTTTTTTGATGATTTCACCAGGATAACGTCTTTTTCACGATCGAGTGCCTAAATCAGCCTTTTTTTGCCTTTTACTAAAAGGTGGAGCTATTTTCTCTTGTTGTACCGTGATAATGTTTTCTATGTTAACGTTATTATTATTTGCACCGGTGCAAAACCAGGGCGCCACCGCGGTCGTTCATTTGTTCGTGCCGCTGCCTGACTTTTCTCCAAGATCTATTTAAGAAAGAACTGCAGATGCTGGAAAAATCAAAGGTACACAAACAATGCTGGAGAAACTCACCGGGTGAGACAGTATATATGGAGAGAAGGAATAGGTGACATTTCGGGTTGTGACCCTTCTTCTCAAAAATGTAAGAAGCAGAGACAGTAGGACGAGAAGGAGAAGAGGGAGAAGACCTAATATGTAAAATTAGAGAAGTCAATGTTGATACCGCTGGGATGTAGACTACCCAAGCGAAATACCTAAGCTTGTCTCCTCACTACATTTACTGCTGGCTCCAGTTGCAAATCTGAGTTTTCGAGTGATCTGTGCAAGGCATTCATTAATGCTGGAATTCCACTGTGGGAATTCAAAAACAAATCTCTCAGGGGTTTTTTAGAGAAATAGACAAAGGAACATATACCAAGCGAGTCATAATTACGGAAAAAATTATGTTGACAGCAACTTCAACATTGTTGTGCAGAAAAGTATAGATGAAGTTGCATGCAACAAAATATGGATCTCAATAGGCGAGACAACCGATGCTGTGGGGAGATATGTTGCCAATGTGGTCATCAGTACACTGGAGGCAGGTCAACCATCAAAAGAGTATTTGTTGACATCGGAATTATTGGATAAGTCAAGCAGCTCAACTATTGCTCAGTTGTTTACATCTTCACTTGCTGTACTTTGGCCAGAAGGTATAAAACACGAGAATATTCTTCTGTTGGTGACTTAAAGTTTTATTCCCCAAAATGTTGCATTAGCTGAGCTCCAGGACTTCATAGAATTGCCAAGCACATTCGTAGCTTGTTTCTAAATGTTACTCGCCTAGTTTCCGATGTCAAAAAAATCCTCAGAGTACCATCATGTATGCAGTTGTACAAGGAAATGGCACCCGTGATTCCGCTAACTCCTCACCCCGTTTTGACTAGGTGGGGTACATGGCTCTCTGCTGTACTCTACTATGCTACTATTTTGAAAAGATAAAAGAAATCGTCAACTGTTTTGAAGAAGAATCTGCTGCAGTCAGGATCGTCGGTGAAATCATGCAGAAAAAGTCCCTCCACCGCGATCTTGTGTTTATTGCTTCCAATTTTGCAAACTTCCCACAAGCTATCACTTCCCTTGAGAAACGTGGCGAAATATTAATGAATAACTTGCTAGTTTTCAACAAAGTAAATGACAATATTCGTAAAGTTCTTGTTGCTGTAGGTAAAGACATACACAGAAAATGTTGTGAGAGTGATTTTAGCTAACAAAGATCTTGAAGAAAAAAAACATAGCTAAAGTTCTCAAAGGTAGTTGTAATATATAAGATAGCAACATGAATATAGAGTCGGTAGCTTGTTTTGAGTATGCACCAGTGACCTCAGCTGGGTGAGAAAGAAGTTTTTCACAACTGAAGCATACTCTCTCTGACAGACGGCATAGCTTAACACCCGAGTATTTGAAAAAAATATGGTAGTAATTATGTGCAATCAGGCTACTTTGGTCATATCATCAAATATACCTTTATAATTATTATTTTTAACCATATTTTGGTGGTGGAAATAAATGCCTTTTGCCTGCCTATTTCAGGGTTTTTTTAGTGCCTAAACATCCTGGCTCTACTAATCAGCATGTGGCACTGAGTAGTCCTAAGAGTACTACCTCTAGCGTCCTGTTCTTTTAACTTTCACAGCTCTGTGAACTCCACCCCTGCTACCTATATCAATGTGAATCACAACCTCTGAATGTTCATCCTTCTCTTTCAGGATCCTCTGTGCTGGTTCAGTAACATACTTGACGCTTGCACCAGGAGGCAAAATCCTGCAAGTGACAAAATAGTTCTCAATGCATGAAAGTTAGAAGATATTTTACTATTGAAGATTAGAATATTCAAGTTAAGAGGTTTGGATGAAAATTGCAGGTTGATTCTTTTTGTAGGGAATAAAGGGTCTAGTTCAGTCTCATGCTACTGATCACTTTCATCTAACCATCCAGAATATTCAACCTCGGCATCACAATTTTGTCCTGTCAAATCTTTCATGTTTATTCTGGGTTTTTTTAATACCGCTTAATGGAAGTTTGAAGTAAAATTTTCTGTATTCTCTCTGTAAAAATATTTGCAAATAATAAAATAAAGAGCCATCTGAAATCTTTGTTTTGTATCCGATGCAGGAATGAATGCTAATGGTTCAACTGAGACATCAGATCAGTGGCATGATTATGGTGAAATCAAGGAATTAAACTACAATGGGCCCATCATTAATTCCACAATTTCTGGACCTGAAAAAATGAGCACAAATGGCTGTGAGAAAGATGATGGTTTCTGTGACCACAATCTGGTAAATACACAGAATAGAAATGACGAGTCCGAATCAAATTGTGAAAGACCAGCTAAGATTTTGAAAACAGAAGGTGATCTTGGAATTGAAAGGAACAGTGTAGGTATTTCAGAAGCAGGTTTGCATGTGAAGTCTGATATTTCTGAGAGTCTAACCCTGACTGACTCACGACACCAAATGTCTGTTGAATTGGATGCTCAACAAATCTAAATATATATTAACCAGTTTTTATTTACTTTTTGAAAAACACCTGATTAATAATTGGGTTGGTTTGTATAAATACAGTAATTGACATCAGTGATGTCCTTTATACATCTGTATATGTTAGTATATATATGTAAAAATTCTTATTATGTGGGCTCAAATACATCCTGTATTTTTGCCATATTTCTACGTAAAATTTGGAAGGATTTTTTAAAGATAAATACTCATTTCTAGTCAGTTATGTAAAATTTGTACAGTTGCTATGCTTTATCATGGAAGGGGGAAATTAATAAATATACCGAGAATCTAATTATGTTTGATTCATTCCATTTGGGTACAATTTTAAATTATTAAAATGATGGCCTGTTTAAAATATTTAAGAGGTAGTGGTTTTACACTGTCTTCAGCTGTTGCCAGGGTCATAGTTTTTACAAGACAAATTAATTCAAGCTTTTTGTATGCTAGTGTATCACTGCAGCAAACATTTTAGCTTAAAATATAACATTTTGTTCCTCGGTATTGCTGAGTCAAAGTTGATTTATATGCTGCATTTTCTTGATATTTTTGATAAGACAATTACAACATGTTGAGATGCATGTTACAAAATTAAATTGTGTAAAGACCAATTGTAATATTTTTCAATAAAAAAGTTTCAGTTAACCTCCCAAGATTCTGTTTCTTTCCATGATATTCTGTGCTCATGATTTTAATAAAACTAAGACATGTTAAAGTCTAAACTCATGAGTGGTAATAAAACTAAGACATGTTAAAGATAAGCAGTGAGTGCAAGATCCATCATGATAGAAGTAGCATGTGTGCTGTTTTAGACTACTGAAGCATACAGTACAGCTGCTTCTGGCAATGATTCAAACATCAGTGGTACAATTTTAAAATTTACATGAGAAACTTTAGTCATTTTGTGTATATGTATAAAATTAATGCTTTGCCTTCCAGAGGGTGGGCTGATGTTACAGGATACACAGAAAACTAACATTAGTACGATTTTAAAGGATGTGCCAGAAAGAACAATGGATTTTTGCATGTAAATTTTAAATGACAAAAGGACACAAAAAATAACTCAATCGGTCATGTATCATCTCTGGAAAACATGGATAGGTGAGGTTTCGGGTTGGGACCCATCTTTCAGACTGATTGTAGGGTGGGAGGGAGGAGATTCAGGACAAACTGTGGCAGGTAATAGATGGACACAGGTGGGGAATAGGCAGATGGTTGGAACAAATGCCAGAGGTAAAAGACGTGAGATAGAATAATTGAAGCATGAGGAGGTAATGTAGGAGGGGAGAAATAAGGTTCAGGTCAGTTTATTGCCACACGTACCAATTATGGTACAGTGAAATTCAAATTACCATACAGCCATACTAAAAAAAGCAGCAAGACAAGTTAACAAACATCCACCACAGCAGATTCCCCACTGTGATGGAAGGGAATACAATCTAAACTTCCTCCTTTATTCTCCTGCGATCGGAGGTCTTGGAGTTCCCGAAGCCGGTCTCTGACCAGGGACCGCGAGCTCCACAGGCACCTGCGGTGAAGCTCAGAGGTCGATCCTTGGCAAAGTGATTGCTGGCTCCGGTCTGCAACAAGGCCCCCAACGCCTCAATGCGGACAGAGAAACGATACAGAAAATATTTCATCCCCGTGGAAGTAAGAGATAAGAAAATCTCACCCCCCCCCCCCACAAAACATACATTTAATACATACAATCAAACAACAAAAGAAGGAAGGGACAGAGACTATGGTGTGAGTCCAGGTGGGGCAGTTGAAATTAACTAAAATTAGAGAATTCTATGTCGAGATTGTTAAATTGGTAAGACTAATTAAAAGGGCAGTTTATTATGTAAAAGTCAGGAAGTTGCATTGAGCTGCATGGAACAACATTGGATCATTGTACCATGTTGGTACAATGACCAGATTTGACTCTTCAATTTAGGAAAGCAGTAAAAGAAATCTAGTGAAGATTTACTGGAATGGTTTGAAAGATGAGGGATTACAATTATAGGGAAAGATGGGAAAAGCTGGTATCGCTCTTTGCAAAAAAGCCAAACGACTGAAATTAAAGTATTAAAAATCACGAAGGGGTATACATGTAAACAAAGTAATTGGAGTTGAACAGTTAAAGTAGATTTAAGGTACTAGAGGCAGTGGAGATTAATATTAAGAAACAGGATGTTATAGATTCAATTGTCATGTTCCAAAACCGATTGGATAGATACGTAATTAAATTACATGAATATGGCAAAGGAACTGGAGATTGCGCTTTGAAAGAATGGGTTATTAAGTAATCAGGCATACAGTACAGAAAGCGGCTCATCGGCCCAGCTTGCCCATGCAACCCAGGTGTGCCTCCACTAATTCCCCTGCGTTTGGCCCATATCCAACTAAACCTTTCTAGCCATGTACCTCTTCAAATGTACTATTAAATCATTCCCCTCTCACCTTAAACCCATGTCCTCTGGTTCTTGATTTCCCCCACTGTGGGTAAAAGACTCTTGTGTATCTACCCATTCCATTCATTTTGTTTTAGACCTCTATATAATCATCTCTAATCCTCCTACACTTCCAAGGAATCGTCCTAGTAGGCCCAACCTCTGCTCAGACCCTCAAATCCTCGTAAAACTCCTCTGCATTTTCCAGCTTATCAACATCGTTCTTATGGCAGGGTGGCCAAAACTGAACTATGCTACGGTCACACCTTACACAGCTGTAATGGAACATCCCAACTTCTATACTCATTACCCCGACTAATGAAGGGTAATTAAAGCTTTCTTTTAACCACCATATTTACCTGTGACACTGCTTTAAAGGAACTATGTACCTGCATTACTAGATCCCTCTGCTCCACAACACTCTCCAGAGTCCTGCCATTCACTGCAAATTCTCTGTCCTTGTTAGACTTCCCAGAATGCAACACCACATTTATCTGCATTAAACTCTACTAACCATTTGAAGGTAGATACAATGCTGGTCCAATTCAGCAGGATAGGCAACATCTCTAAATAGAATAAATGGGCGACATTTTGGGTCGAGACTTCTTCAGAGTGAGAATCAGGGGAGGGGGAGACAGATATAAAGAAGGGTAAGATGTGAAAACGAGACAAAGGGGACGAAGCTCAAGGAAAATGTAGAATAGATTGTTAGCAAGGGGAAGATGACAATAAAACATACAAAGATAAGATTTAATCAAGGGCTAGCATTTTGTGTCTATCTTCAGTGTAAACCAGCATCTGTAGTTCCTTACTCTCCATTAACCATTTCTGCCCAACTGATCAAGATCCTGCTGTAACCTTCGATAACCATCTCTGCAATCTACAACACCACACTCTCGTGTCATCTGCAAATTTACTAATCACGCCTTTGTGCTTAATATCGATTTGGATGAGAACCTCAAAGAGCAAATGCCCTTGCACTGATCCTTGAGGTACACCACAGGCCTCCAATCTGTAAAACAACCTATCACCCTCTGCTTCCTTCAATGAAGCCGATTTTCTATCCATTCAGCTAGTTCTCATTGGATTCCATGTGATCGAACCTTCCAGAACATTGTCCATATGAATTTCAGCACAGCACTTGGTAATGTCAACATCTGCCCTTTTTGGTTACATCTTCAAAAAATATCAGATTAGACACGATCTCCAATATATAAAACTATGCTGACTGTCCATAATCAATCCATGTCGATCTAAATGCACGTATATCTTATCCCTCAGAATATACTCGGGTAACTTTCCAACCACAGATGTTAGGCTCGCAGCCCTATCGTTCCCATGCAGCCCTTAAATAGAGGCCACCCTCAAGTCGTCGACACCTCTCTCATATTTAATGGCAATTTGTATCTCAGCCAGGACACCTGCCGTTTCTTCTCTAAGTGCCCAGTGTCCTCGGATGTATTTGATCAGGCCCGTGAGATTTGTCTACTTTCATACAGCTTAGGACACTCGGAACCTCCTTGACTATAATACTGACTGCTTTCAAGGTACTTCCATTGACTGCTCCAGGTTCCCGGGTCTTCATGTCTTTCTCCACAGTAAAAACAAGAGAAGTACTCAGATGACCTTACCATCTCCTATGGCTCCACACAGTGATGACAGCTTTGATTCCTGAGAAGCCCTATTCTCTCCCTGGTTACCCTATTTCCATGAATGTGCATAAGATTTTTCTCAATGTTAACTTGCAGAGCTATCTCCTGCCTCCTTTTTGCCATCCTAATTTCCAATTTTTAGCATGCTCTTCAGTTCCTGAAATTACTTCAGGGATACACTTGATCTCAGCTGCCTATACCCGTCCCTTGCCTCCTTTTCCTTGACCAGAGCCTCAATTTCTCTCGTCATCCAACCTTCCTTTACGCCCACCTACCTTGCCCTTCCCTCTAAAAGGAGCACGCATACACAGAACTCAAATCACCACTTTCAAAAGCATTCCACTTTCTGGGTATTCCTTTTCCTGCAAACAACATGCTCCAATAAACTTGAACGAGTTTCTGTCTAATACCAATGTTGGTCATGCCCTATTTTAGAATTTTAAACCATAACAATTGTAAACCAAACAGAAAAGTGGCCGCTGGTTCCAAAAGGGTCATCCACGAACTCTTCAGCAACTTGCTACTCCCAATTTCTTGAGGCTAGTTCAAACATTGCCCTCTCCCATGGAGGGTCCTCTACATATTGCCTGAGGAAACTTTCCTGAACATAGTCATGGAGCTCTTCAGGTTCCATAAGTCCTCCACCCTGTGTCTGAAAAAGTTACCCCTCAGATTCCTGTAAAATCTTTCCTCCTTCACCTTAAACCTATGCCCTCTGGTTCTTGATTCTACTACTCTGGGCAAGAGATTCTGTGCTGATCTATTCCTCTCATGGAATTTATACATGATATAAGATCACCCCTCATCCTCCTGCACGCCAGCCTGCTCAACCTCTCCAGAAAGCTCAGTCCCTCATGTCCTGCAACATCCTTTCTCTGCAACTTGTCAACGTATTTCCAACAACATAGTGCCCAGAACACAATACTCTAAGTGCAGCCTCACCAATTTCTTATATAATTGCAGCAGGACATGTCAGCTTTTCTCAATACTCTTGACTGCTGAAGGCCAATGTGCCAAAAGCCATTTTGATCACCACGTCTACCTGTGATGCCACCTTCAAGGAACTACGTATATGCACTCCTACACTTCCCGGAGCCCTACCATTCATGATAGACTTTCCAAAATGCAACATTTCACATTTCTCTGTATTAAATCCCATCAACCATTCCTGGTCAACCGAACAAGATCCTGCTGCAATTTTTGACAACCATCTTCACTATCTGCAAAAACATCCACTTTTGTGTCATCTGCAAACTTCCTCATGTTGCTTTGTCTGTTCTCATCCAAATCATTGATATAGACGACAAACATAATGGGCCCAACACTAGCCACAGGCCTCCAGTCCGATATGCAACCTTCCACTGAGAAAGTTTAAAGATTTAAAAGTTACAAAATGGATGCTTTCACCTTTCTCCTATTACACTAGCAAGGCTAACAGAAATGTGTTTGCCATTCTTCCATAACACTAGCGAGATAACAGCACATGATGTTTTCCTTTATGATAAAAACAATCAGAAGAATGTTCAGACAACGGTTCTTTCCCTCGGCTCTACTGATTGCAATGTACAAACAATAGATCAACAAGGTCAAAAAACAAGTGTGCTTGAATGTGCAAAAAATTGCTTCTTTAGCATAACCATATATGGGATAACCTTTCTTCTCTCTGAAAAACCTGTCAATCTTAACAGGCAAGAAGCTATGCAATGCTCTAAGATAAAGTATTGCTGAATTGCTGATTATTTGGGTATAAATATATCTGATTGAACATTACCTCTGAGTGGGGCTAGAGTGAACCTATAGTCTGTATATTACATACTTAAGAGTTTACTGCCACACCCACCTGATGTAATAAAGATTTTACTACTTGATTACTAATTTCATTGCGTTTTTGTCTGTTTGAAGTGAACCGAACCTTAAAACCACCATCACCCTTCCATTAAGTCGATTTTCTATTTATTCAGCTATCTCTCCTTGGATCACACGTGATTAACCTTCTAGACATCTACAGATCTGCCCTCATTAACCTTTTTGGTCACATCTTCGAACACATTTGATAAATTCTGCTCTGTTTAAACATCTTGCAGTATGACACTCCCAGTCTATGTCGGGATCCCCAACTATGACAACCTTTAGTCGTGCCTGCAATCTCCTGCCTCTTCTAATTCCCATCAACTATTTGGGGGGTGGGGGGGAGAGATGGTTAATTCCATCCAATGCACTAGGGGTAATTTACAGAGGCCACTTAGGAAAGACTTTAGAATTTGGGAGGAAACGAGAGAACCCGGAGAAAACCCATGCGGTCACCAGCAGGATGTACAAATTAAGTTGATGAACCGCTAGGCTGTTATAATTTCTAGATGCAGGTAGACTAACACAGAAACATGAAAATAGGTGCAGTAGGCCATTCGGCCCTTCGAGCCAGCACTGTCATTCAACGTGATCATGGCCGATCATCCAGAATCAGTACCCCGTTCCTGCTTTCTCCCCTTATCCCTTGATTCCGTTAGCCCTAAGAGCTATATCCAACTCTCTCTTGAATACATCCGGTGAATTGGCCTCCATATAACCATATAACAATTACAGCACTGAAACAGGCCCTCTCGGCCCTTCCAGTCCGTGCCGACCATTTGCTTTCCCCTAGTCCCATCTACCTGCACTCAGACCATACCCTTCACGTCCATATACCTATCCACTTTACTTTTAAATGTTAAAATCGATCCTGCCTCCACCACTTCTGCTGGAAGCTCATTCCACACAGCCACCACCCTCTGAGTAAAGAAGTTCCCCTCATGTTACCCCTAAACTTCTGTCCCTTAATTCTCATGTCATGCCCTCTTATTTGAATCTTCCCTACCCTCAATGGGAAAAGCTTATCCACATCAACTGTCTATCCCTTTCATCATTTTAAAGACCTCAATCAAGTCCCCCTTAACCTTCTGCGCTCCAAAGAATAAAGACCTAACTTAACCATATAACAATTACAGCAAGGAAACAGGCCCTCTCGGACCTTCCAGTCCATGCCGACCATTTGTTTTCCCCTAGTCCCATCTACCTGCACTCAGACCATACCCCTCCATTCCCTTCACGTCCATATACCTATCCACTTTACTTTTAAATGTTAAAATCGATCCTGCCTCCACCACTTCTGCTGGAAGCTCATTCCACACAGCCACCACCCTCTGAGTAAAGAAGTTCCCCCTCACGTTACCCCTAAACATCTGTCCCTTAATTCTCATGTTATGCCCTCTTGTTTGAATCTTCCCTACCCTCAATGGGAAAAACTTATCCACGTCAACTCTGTCTATCCCTTTCATCATTTTAAAGACCTCAATCAAGTCCCCCCTTAACCTTCTGCAATCCAAAGAATAAAGACCTAACTTGTTCAACCTTTCTCTGTAACATAGTTGCTAGAACCCTGGCAACATTCTAGTAAATCTCCTCTGTACTCTCTCTATTTTGTTGACATCCTTCCTATAATTAGGCGACCAAAATTGTACACCATAGTCCAGAATTGGTTTTACCAATGCCTTGTACAATTTTACTTCCCTACTCCTCTATTCAATGCTCTGATTTATAAAGGCCAGCACACCAAAGGCTTTCTTCACCACCCTATCTACATGCGATTCTACCTTCAGGGAACTATGCACAGTTATTCCTAGATCTCTCTGTTCCACAGCATTCCTCAATTCCCTACCATTTACCATGTACGTCCTATTTTGATTTGTCCTGCCAAGATGTAGCACTTCACACTTATCAGCATTAAACTCCATCTGCCATCTTTCAGCCCACTTTTCCAAATGGCCCAAATCTCTCTGTAGACTTTGAAAATCTACTTCATTATCCACAACACCACCTATCTTAGTATCATCTGCATACTTACTTATCCAATTTTCCACCCCATCATCCAGATCATTGATGTACATGACAAACAACAGTGGACCCAACATCCACTGCCTTTAGTTAGAGAGAATGCCACAGATTCACAACTCTCTGGGTGAAAAAGCTTTTCCTCATCTCAGTCCTTAATCTTAAACTGTGACCTCTGGTTCTGGGCTCCCCCAACATCAGGGGGAAAAAAAAAATCTGCATCTAGCCTGTCCAAACACTTAATAATGTTATATGTTTCCATAAGATCCCCTCTCATCCTTCTAAATTCCAGTGAATATAAGCCCAGTCGATCCATTCTTTCATCATATTAGTCCCGGGAATTAACCTGGTGAACCTACACTGCACTTCCTCAATAGCAAGAATGTCCTTCCTCAAATTAAGAGACCAAAACGGCACACAATACTACTCCAGGTGCGGTCTCACCAGAGCCCTCTGCAACTGCAGTCGGACCTCCTTGCTCTGATACTCGAATCCTCGCACTATGAAGGCCAACATGCCATTTGCTTTCTTCACTGCCTGCTGTACCTGCATACTTACTTTCAAAAACTCCCAGGTTTTATTGCACCTCCCCTTTTCCTAATCTGACACCATTCAGATAATAATCTGCCGTTCTTGCCACCAAAGTGGACAACCTCACATTTATCCACATTATACAGCATCTTCCCACTCACACAACCTATCCAAGTCATCCTGCAGCCTCATAGCATGCTCCTTATGGCTCATACTGCCACCCAGCTTTGTGTCACCCATGTTAATTAAATGTTACATTTAATTATTTTGTCTAAATACTTTATATTGTAAATAACTGGGGTCCCAGCACTCGCCACTGCCTGCCATTCTGAAAAGGACACGTTCATTTGTAATCTTTGCTTCCTGTCTTCCAAATTGGATAGACAGTTCTCTATCCATGTCAATTGCCACTCCCAATACCTCGCGCTCTAACTTTGCACACTAATCTCGTGTGGGACCTTCTCAACGGCACAACTGCTGTGGGACCAAAGCTAGCTATCAAATCTTTGGCTGCCAAAATTATTGTGGAACCCCCAAATAATGGTGAGCCGTGTAAGATTCACACTTCCACTTACATTTTGCAGCAAGAACGTGACAGCTATCTAGCCAAATAAGATGGGATCCTTTGTAAGTCCTGATTTGATCTCTCCAAGGTTAACTATTCAGCCAAAGAATCAACAAACTCGGCTGACTGTCTTGGTAATGGTGAAAAGTCACAAACATTGGGGTTGAAATTCATTCCACCGCAGCACTTAACAATCCAGGTAATTATAAAAAATACCTTTCTTCCTTCACCTCTCCAAATGTCTAAGAGAAGGGAAACCATAGATGCTGCCTCACCCACTGAGTTCCTCCAGCATTTTGTCTACCTCCTGTCCGATTCCTCCATTGATTCATATTACTAATACCAACATTTCTAGTTTGAAAATAGCAGGAGAGCTTGAACAGTGCAATTGTCCAGGTCGACAGAAGGCAAAAGAGGTGAAAAGCATCAGTTTAGCTGCAGTGCTTAACAGGTAAGTGGTGTCTTTCTTCTTTCAGTTTGAAGAGCAGGAGAGTTTCAACAGTGAAATTGGCCAGATCCAGGTAAAGGCAGTGAAGGTATGAGGTCGGCCAATTTAAAGGTAATAAAGGCAATTTAAAGATAAAAATTGGTCTGGTTGCAGCATCAAATTAGTTAATTGAGTAGTAAATAAAAATAAGGCAAGGTAAAGCAGAGTGGCAATGTTGGGTGAGGGGCTGTGTCGAGGGTAAATGCTGTGGAAGGGTCGTGTGAGTCTTTGGCAAGGAGGCTGAGCCAAGGAGACTATCAGCAGCAGATATGAGAATAAGGTTCAATCAGCTAAGTGTTTCTCGTCATTTAATTATTGATTTGGCTGCAGTGGTAATGGCATGCAAGTCTTTGCAGTGTGTCACCTGCAGGATGTGGAAAGTCAAGGAAACTGCTGGTACAATTGTAACATAACCTCCCAGCGTCTATATTCAATAATAAGGGTCTTGACCAGAAACGTCACCCATTCCTTCTCTCCAGAGATGCTGCCTGTCCCACTGAGTTACTCCAGCATTTTGTGTCTACCTTCTACAGTATATTCAATACCCTGACTGATGAAGGCCAACGTGGCAAAAGCCTTTTTGACCATCCTATGTATCCATGTAGTTTCTTCTAAATGTAGTTGTATTCCAATTTCTGCTTTCTATTCATTCCATCAAGACATGCTTTCATAATGCTAAATTAGAAATTTGACATTGACGAGAAGGGCACAGGTATGAAGATGACAGATTAACTAAATGTTATAGATTTAGCGTAGAACTGTACAGCATTGGAATAGTGCTTTCAGCCCACAATGTCTGTGCTGGGATTATTCCAAGACCAACCTACACATAACCCATTCCTTGAAGACCTAAGTCTCTTTAATGCCACTGTTGTATCTGCCTCCACCACCACCTGCAGCACCTGTCATAGCTGGTACGCAGTGCATTCCATTGCCTTGTTAGGATTTGGGTTGTGCTGGTTGGTTCAAGAACCTGATAGTTAGAGGTAGGAAACTGTTTTTGAACCTGGTGGTGAGAAACTTTAGACTTCTGTACCTTCTGCCTGACAATAGTAACATGGCACAGATGGTGAGGATCTGATCTGATATGAGAGATGCCACATTCTTGATACTTTTGATGGTGGGAGAGCAGTGCCTGTGATGGACTGGGCTGAGTCCATTGTTCTCTTCCTGTGTTGGATTGTCATACCTAGCCATAATGCAACCAATTACGATGCCTTCTATAGTAAATCTGTAGGTTTGTTAGTATATTCAGTAACGTGCAGAATCACTTTAAACTTAAGAAAGAAGACTCCATCACAAAAATGTAGTGCAGGTCAGTTAGGAAGAAAAATATATTTGTAGAGGGATGGATTTAACAAAAAATGTCTAACATGAAAATGTATCAAATAAATTGAACTTGGAGTATCTGGAACTAGTTTTACCCATCAAATAATCGCCATTTTCCTTCACTTGGAATAAAGAAGGTCGAGAGAGGGCTAGAAGAATGTCTTTAAAATTTGTTTAAAATTATGACACTTTGCACTTGAGAATATTGGGTATCAATACAAGATAATTGTTAAATTGTTACAGTACTACATTGCCTCCACATGGTTGAAATGAAGAGATTGGAAACATTTAAAAGGAGAGGAACAAAAAATAATTAGATTAAATCGTAAAAAAATTGTTAGTGCGAATAATTAATTCTTGCAAAGGCTGAATAATCTACATATTACCAGATTCAATCTTAAGTTATGAATGCCAGCAGATTGACAGAAATGTCATGGCCAAATAGACTCCATGTTTTTCCATATTACACTATGGGCAAATGTTAACTGTAAACGTCACCTTTTTTGCAAAACGAACTGGATTAATTCGAGACCCATGTTGAAATAAAGTATGTTATATTTGGAATTCTTATCAATTGTTAATCATAGGTACAAATACATTGCTGCCAAACAATCTAAGAATGGGTTCCTTAGCTAAAAGGGATCCCACTAGTCACTGCCTGCCACTCTGAAAAGGACCTGTTAATTCCTACTCTTTGCTTCCTGTCTGCCAACCAGATCTCTATCCATGTCAATACCCTACCCTCAATACCATGTGCTCTATTTTTTTGTGTGGGACCTTGTCAAAGGCTTTTTGAAGGTCCAGATACACCACATCCACTGACTCTCTCTTATCCATTCTACTAGTGAATCCATTCTAGTGAGGAAATTAAAACAATTTGAATTATGTAACATACATGGACGAAAAATCCATTCTTTATTCAGATCTACATAATGGCACTGCTGTTGCCTCAGTACCAAAGAATCAGGTTTGATCCCGACTTCTGTACAGACTTTGTTTCTCTGTGACCGCGTGGGGCTGGTAGAGACTTGTCAGTTAAACGTCCTCTGTAGAATTACCCTTAGTGTGCAGAGTGAGAAAGTAGGATGAGATAGAACTAGCACGAACAGGTGATTGATGATCGACGCGCACACAGTGGGCAGAGGGCATGTTCCCATGTTGTTTCTCTAACCCTGCCTCCCACATTCTTTAGAATGCATTTGACATTGATAATGATGATATAGTTGTTCTAAATATGTGCACAACATTTCACAGATGTAAGTTATATGGTGACTGTGTTTAACTGTTGTCCAAGAGTTAAAGGTTTTAAAAGGATAGTAAGTCAAGTTTTGGATAAATCATATGCTTAATTATTAGGACTTAATTGAAGTATTGACAACAATTTTAGATGCTTAATAAAATGGTTTACCTTTAAGCAAAGGTATAGAATAAGGGCAGGGAGACATAAATCACTTGTTCAACTGCAGGTTGAGGACATGGTACAGATCGGGTTACATTACAGAACAGTGCAACTGAATTGCAGTTGTTCTCTTTAGAATCAATCAGCTGAGTGAGAGGAGACTGAATTGAGATACGGCAGAAACCTTAGAAATTATGACCTGCAGGACTACAGATCAAATGTACACGGTCAGGCAATTCTTTCTCAACCAGCTTGTCCAAAAGAGATCTATTGATCTTTTGTGCAAAATTTTTCTTTGATTTGATCTTCACATATTGCAGTGCAACTCAATTTATGATCATCATTAAATAGTAAACTAACTGTAATCTTTGCTTAGATTTTAAATAATTGCAATATTATTATAATGTTTTCCAATCTACATCTCTTTTCTCCAAGACAGAACTTGGACACAAACTTAACATCAGGCAAAAAAATCTATACATAACTAAAGCTCTGATCTTGTTATCTTTTGGTTGTGCAGTCTTTCTATTTGCGCAAAAATGTTACGCGATAGTGTCGCAATTTTTCGCCAGCTTACTCACCATTCTCCTGCACTGCGATTGCACCAAGTTTCGTTCCGATCGGTGGTCTAATGTAGACTTTATACGCCATCGCGTCTTTACTGGAGCGTTGGATGGCTGGCAGAGGTTTCTAACCGGACACAATTTTGGGAGGAACTGGAAACGGCCCGGCCCGGGAAATGTCGCCAAACGGAAAGCGGAGAATCTGATCTCGGCGGAGAACAACCAGCGACCACTGTGGGTCCACTCCAGCCCCTTCCCCTCTGGTCCCCCTCGCTGGCTCCTGCCACCTCCCCCATGATAGCCCCCACAACGCCCGTATTTTCTCCGAGCTCTCATCCTCCCCCCCCCACGCATAAGTAGTAATACCTGCGTGTTCTACGTCACAATGAGAACCCAATGGGCGGGAAGAGAGGAGCGGGGGAGTTGAGGAGGGATGGAGAGTGCATGGGGAAGGGCAAGAGGCGGAGTGGGAGGTGAGGGGAGGATCAGAGGCTTCACAATGGGAACCCGTCAGCCACGCCTGCGCAGTTAGGGGCTATGGGTGAGTGGTGGAATAATGTATTGGGGGACCAGGTTGCGTTGGGGGAAATGGGTGAGTGGTGGAATATTGCATTGGGGAATGGGTTGCGTTGGGGGACCAGGCCTCCCGTGTGAGTGGGACCCAACGGGTCCCAAGTAGTCTAGTAAACACTAAAAGGTTGAAAACAAGTCAAAGTGCTGGAGTAACCCAGGCCAGGCAGCTTCTGCAGAACATGGATAGGTGACTTTTTGAATCAGGTCACATCTTCAGACTGATTATGGTAGCGGGGAGGGGGTATAAAGCGTGGAAAGGAAGAGCAGCAGGATAAAGCCTGGCAAGTTTTAGGTTGATACAAGTGAGGGTGGGGTTGATAGGCAGGTCGCACAAAGACCAGAGTTGAAAGGACATAAGAATTGATAAGGGTAGAAGTATTACTTCTAAATATTTTATTTTGGGGGGGGGGGGGGGGGGGAGGAACAGTGGTGCAATGATAGAGCTACTCCTTTACAGTGCCAGAGACCCAGGTTCGATCCTGACTACGGGCACATGTTTGTATGGAGTTTGTACATGCTCCCAGTGACATGCGTAGGTTTTCTCCGAGATCCTCAGTTTCCTCCCACACTCCAAAGACGTACAGGTTTGTAGGTTAATTGGCTTGGTATAAATGTAAATTGTCCTTAGCATATGTCAGGCAGTGTTAATTTGCAAGGATCGTTGGTTGGCGCGGACTCGGTGCGCCCAAGGGCCCGTTTCCGCGCTGTATCTCCAAACTAAATTGTGAAGCCAGTGGAAGGAATATAGGCGGAGAGGAGAAATGGGTGCATATCCGTTAGCTTGTAAGCTACCCATGTAGAATACGAGACGTTGTTCTTCCAGTTTGAATGTGACCTCACTCTGGCAATGACGTAAACCCAGGACAGAAACATCAGCATGGGAATGGAAAGTGGAGTTACAAAGGTTGGCAACCGGCAGATCCAGTAAGCCATGACAGGCCAACAACAAAACTAAACGACGACTATGAAATCTACTGCTGTCACAAATGTGCAGAGTAATATTAAGGATTAAATAACTTTTCCAGGCAAGATTTATAAAATACTAAGTTGTACCTTTATCTGTATATTATGCTGTGGAGATACTACAGGATGAAGAATAATGCTCATGTTAAGTTAAAGCAATTATTAAAACAGAGTTAGTTTTAAAAAAAGCTGTATTTGTTACAAAATATATTTCAAAACCAAATTTCATTCAATGAAAGGATGAAGTACAACTATTGAAAACAAAGTAGAACATGTCCTTTATACATTATGGGAAATTGCACAAGCAATACATCAACGGTAGTAATGAATTTAAGAAAATCTAGATTTTCCAAATGCATCCACATTACAAATACCCAAATATTAAAAAAATATTTAATTCAATGACTAGGCACTTCAGTGTTTACTTACATTAAACTATACATGTTTACTGTTCACCATATGAATCTTTTCAGTACTAAAAGCATTTTGAAAATCACTAAACCGCTTAGCTGACTATGCAAAATTATATAGGAAACCTTGTTGCAACCTTAAATAGACAGATTTAGTGCAGAACAAAAGCAAAATAGTACTACGATTTAGCAAGTGTTAATGATTCTGGACGGTGTTGTTTCTTATTTCCATAATGTAGACTTAACTAATTGATTTTCAATTGATCTCACAATTTCAATCCACCTATTACATTCACAAAAACATGATTTACAAATGCCATATTTTGACAATATGCATGTCAGAAATTGAACATTTAAGAATTCTCATTAAAGCTTATACATACATTACAAATGTAACTGTCTACTTGATTCCTCATATTCATACTTTTTCCTACAAGCTTTATATTCCACATACTTTATATTAAAAATGTTATGAAGTTGTCACAAACATAACACAGTAGATTTAAGCAACCTGTCAGAAGTACAGAACAATTAATTATTAAATACTTTGGTTCATCCAGGTACTGAATGAGTTGTTTGAAGTAAATATTTAAATATTTCATGAAAAGTTACAACTGAATGGGCCAAGAGGTTTAATGTGAACCAACATTTTCTAATCTTCCAATTTTATCAATTGTTTAGCAGATTTAGAAAGCATCAAAACAATTTTGTGAAGGGTCCCAACCCAAAACATCACCTATTCATTTTTTAAATAGCTTTGCTTTGATATTAAAAATGTTAGTTCCAAAACTGTTCCTACAATTCACAGTTGTGTTTAACACAACTCGCTTGTGCAACACTCATTAAATTGTTTGACGGATTTTTTCAGATTTCAAAATATTTAATAAAAGGCAGTTCAAATGCACCACTAAATTTATTTTGAAAAAACAAATCTCCACTAAAACCACCCTTGTGATGTTATGATTATCTGAACTGTATTGTTAAATGTAGTAGAAAGCTGTTTCTGGGAATTTCAGCACAAGGTGTACTTTTATGAGATTTATGTCAACAATATTCTTGCTCCCCAAAGTCAGTTTCTACCATTTGAAACCTAGAAAATTACCCCACACTTTCTTTCTGTAAACGAACAAGATTGTTTACTTACAAATATTTGATTCATTGAATATAAGATGTCTGTTAATGGACCAAATTTGGTAGCTGCAGTGCATGAGATAGCTGGCTTGCACCCTATGCTCCAAGATATCCCCAGCCTCTCAATCCACAAGTACAAATTTTAAACAGATGCCAAAAACTATCGGTACTCAGACTTCCTCCACTTAAAAGTGTTATTAAAATTGGTAGTTTTACAATTCAGTCATTAACAAATGTATTCAAAGCAATTGTAAGCAGAACATATTTTCCACCTCTAAGATTGCCAGATTATTGTACTGTTCATTCGCTGTTCTTAAAAAGAGATGCAAACAGACAAACAATAAATATTTTAAAAACAGATTAAGATGCCCCAGTAGAGATATCTATTGGGAGCTTTGGGGCTGAGACAAAATAAAACCTGTCGGGGAATTATAATGTTTTAAAACTAAGCTGTAGCATATTAAAAATGGGCCATTTTGTACTAGTTTTATTTTATTTGGTCTATCAACATTGTAACAAACATGTACCAAAATTAAAACAGCATATAATTACATTAATCTATAGCCATAGTTACCTTTCTTAAAGAAATTAAAATGAACAAAACAAAAATGTTAATCTATCGAGATGCTCTGCTCAAACAGCAATTTTTCCCTTGGTTTCAGTGGTGCTGCTGGATGTCTTGGTTGTCTGCTCCTCTGTGAATGTAATATAGGAATATACCAAACTTCCAGCAATGCTGTTAAAACAAAATACATGGAAACGTTCATAACATCTCACTCTATGAATAGGTCAAATCAAACAAGAAAATTATACCAATCTACAATGTTGCAGACATAAGGTGAGAGGGTTTAAAAGGTGAAGAACACAATGCCAGGGCTAAAAGGGAACATTAACCTGTTAGATTAAACAATATACAGTGCATAATATTGCATGCCCTTTTGGCAATACTAACTGTTTTGCAATAAATCCTTCCATGGCCTACTCTGTAAATTTCCCGTGTATGACCAATTCCTTTGTAATTCACCACAGGAAGGCGAGTAATTCAGTGTGGGAACAGACCCTTCATGCCGTCCAAGGGCGGCACGGTGGCGCAGCAGTGGAGTTGCTGCCT
This sequence comes from Okamejei kenojei, assembly GCA_035221665.1. Lineage (NCBI taxonomy): Eukaryota > Metazoa > Chordata > Chondrichthyes > Rajiformes > Rajidae > Okamejei > Okamejei kenojei. The sequence continues at coordinate 35,511,453 of CM069140.1, forward strand.
TACAGCGAATGCAGCGCCGGAGACCCGGGTTCGATTCTTACTATAGGTGCTATCTGTACGGCGTTTGTACGTTCTCCCCGTGACCTGCATGGGTTTTCTCTGAGATCTTCGGTTTTCTCCCACACTCCAAAGAAGCACAGGTTTGTAGGTTAATTGGCTTGGTAAATATAAAAATTGTCCCTAGTGGGTATAGGATAGTGTTAATGTGCAGGGATCGCTGGTCGGTGCGGACACGGTGGGCCGAAAGAGCCCGTTTCCGTGCTGCATCCCTAAACTAAACATGCCTCATCTACATTAGTTCCACCTGCCCACATTTGATCTATATCTGCTTGAAACCTATCCCATCCATGTACCTATCCAAATGGTTTTTAAATCACTGTGGGATTACCTCCCTCAACTACCTCCTCTGGCAGCTCGTTCCATAAGTCAACCACCCTTTGTGTAAAAAAGTTGCCCCCCAGGTTCCTATTAATTCTCCCCCTCCCCGCCTTCTAGCCCTGGTAACATCTTCGTAAATAGGAGGTAGATAAAAGTGCTGGAGAAACTCAGCGGGTGAGGCAGCATCTATGGAGCGAAGGAAATAGGCAACGTTTTGGGCCGAAACCCTTCTTCATCTTCGTAAAGGTGCTTTTACGAGGAGTGATTTTATCAAATTGCCAAAAATCACGAGTTGTTCATAAATGCAGTCTTTTTCCCTCTGGTATGGAAATCAAGAACTAGAGGGGATAGATAGTTTCAAGACGAGAGACTTTTGAGATATCTCGAGCGGAAACAGGCTATTCAGGCCATGATCACATTGAATGGCGGTGCTGGCTCGAATGGCCGAATGGCCTACACCTGTATCTATTGTCTATTGGGTCTACTGAGGCCACACCAACCAACGATCACACATACACTAGTTTTATCTGACAAACTAGGAACTTTTACTGAAGCTAATCAAACTTCAAACCTCTATGTCGTGTGGGAAGAAACCCTAGCATCTGGAGAAAACCCACACGGTCACAGGGAGAATGTACAAACTCCGTACAGACAGCTGCCCTAGTCAGGACTGTACCCAGGTTTCTGGCGTTGTAAGGCAGCAACTCTACCGCTGTGCCGCCTCTGCCAAGGGGAAAATTTTAATAGGAACTCAAAGGACACAGGGGGTGGTGGGCATATGGAACGAGCTACCAAAGGAAATAGTTGTGGCAGGTGCAGGAATAACATTTAAAAATACATTTTAAAGGTACATGGATAGAGATGGTTTGGAGGGATATGGGCCAGATGGGACTAGTTAAGATGGTGCATCTTGGTTGACATGGTAGAATTGGGCCAAATAGCCCGTTTCTGTGCTACATGACTATGACTTTATATTCTCCAAACTTGAGAACGCAAGAAAATAATCAAGCCAACAGATGCTTGGTACCCTTGTCACCCCACAAACCTCTGCATCCAACATTTCCATCATCTCCAATATGATCCAACCACATCTTCCAATCTCCTCCTTTATCCTCCTTCTGCCGAGAATCGGTTCTCTGCTTATTCTTCAATTACCATTTGTTAAAATAGATTAGCTGAATTTGTCACATTTCCATCACGACACCTTACTCGATATAAAATAGCTAATGTATACACCCATATAGTGACAATGACTAACATCAAAAATTGAGCCATTCACTGTTGACAGTGCTGAGCAATTTCAGAAATAAGTGATGTTATCTATTTAAATCCTAGAACTTTCTTACATTTCAATCACAGATTAGATTTTCTCAGCGTGAGAGTGAGAAATCTCTATGGATATGAAATGCTATTTGTAATTCCCATTTTCAACTATGAGGAAAATAACTAAAATATCAATCATTACTAACCTGATATTTAAACCAATGAAGTTAGTCCATGTGAATATATAATCTCCACCAAGAAACATTCCAATATAAGTCACCAAAATATTCTGTGGACATAAAAAGATTTTAATGCAAGTTAAAAAAAACTAAAATATCATAGGTTACTTTTCCTGGAAAAAATAAAGCAGAGTGGATAAATGATATGATGGGAATGAGATAGAAACATAGACATAGAAAATAGGTGCAGGAGTAGGCCATTCGGCCCTTCGAGCCTGCACAGCCATTCAATATGATCATGGCTGATCATCCAACTCGGTATCCTGTACCTGCCTTCTCTCCATACCCCCTGATCCCTTTAGCCACAAGGGCCACATTTAACTCCCTCTTAAATATAGCCAATGAACTGGCCTCAACTACCTTCTGTGGCAGAGAATTCCACAGACACACCACTCCCTGTGTGAAAAATGTCTTCCTCATCTCGGTCCAAAAGGAATTCCCCCTTATCTTTAGATTGTGACCCCTTGTTCAGGACCTCCCCAACATCTAGAACAATCTTCCTGCATCTAGCCTAGCCAACCCCTTAAGAATTTTGTAAGTTTCTAGAAGATCCCCCCTCAGTCTTCTAAATTCTAGCAAGTACAAGCCAAGTCTATCCAGTCTTTCCTCATGTGAAAGTCCTGACATCCCAGGAATCAGTCTGGTGAACCTTCTCTGTACCCCCTCTATGGCAAGAATGTCTTTCCTCAGATTTGGAGACCACAATTGTACGCAATACTCCAGGTGTGGTCTCACCAAAACTCTGTACAACTGCAGTAGCATCTCCCCTTTTCCTAATTTGCCATCATTCAGATAATAGTCTACCCTCCTGTTTTTGCCACCAAAGTGGATAACCTCACATTTATCCACATTATACTACATCTGCCATGCATTTGCCCACTCACCCAGCCTATCCAAGTCACCTTGCAGCCTCCTAGCATCCTCCTCACACCTAACACTACCCCCCAGCTTAGTGTCATCCGCAAACTTGGAGATGTTGCATTCAATTCCCTCGTCCAAATCATTAATATATATTGTAATTAGCTGGGGTCCCAGCACTGAGCCTTGCGGCACCCCACTAGTCACTGCCTGCCATTCTGAAAATAACCCGTTTACTCCTACCCTTTGCTTCCTGTCTGCCAGTCAGTTCTCTATCCACATCAATACTGAACCCCCAATACCGTGTGCTTTAAGTTTGTATACTAATCTCTTCTGTCGGTCCTTGTCGAAAGCCTTCTGAAAATCTAGATATTACACATCCACTGGTTCTCCCTTATCCACTCCACTAGTTACATCGTCAGACATGATTTACCTTTCGTAAATCCATGCTGACTTTGTCCAATGATTTCACCACTTTCCAAATGTGCTGCTATCCCATCTTTAATAACTGACTCTAGCAGTTTCCCCACTACCGATGTTAGACTAACTGGTCTGTAATTCCCCGTTTTCTCTCTCCCCCCTTTTTTAAAAAGTGAGGTTACATTAGCTACCCTCCAATCCTCAGGAACGACTCCAGAATCTAAGGAGTTTTGAAAAACGATCACTAATGCATCCAATATTTCTGTGGCTACTTCCTCGAGTACTCTGGGATGCAGACTATCTGGCCCTGGGGATTTATCGGCCTTTAATCCATTCAATTTACCCAACACCACTTCCCAGCTAACCTGGATTTCACTCAGTTCCTCCACGTTATTTGACCCCCGGTCCCCTGTTATTTCCGGCAGATTATTTATGTCTTCCTTAGGGAAGACAGAACCAAAGTAGTTATTCAATTGGTCTGCCATGTCCTTGTTCCCCATGATCAATTCACCCGTTTCTGACTGCAAGGGACCTACATTTGTTTTAACTAATCTCTTTCTCTTCACATATCTATAAAAACCTTTGCAGTCAGTTTTTATGTTCCCTGCCAGTTTTCTTTCATAATCTATTTTCCCTTTCCTAATTAAGCCCTTTGTCCTCCTCTGCTGGACTCTGAATTTCTCCCAGTCTGGTAGGCTGCTTTTTCTGGAAAATTTGTATGCTTCATCTTTTGTTTTTATACTATCCCTAATTTCTCTTGTTATCCTTCCCTGATTTATTATTTTGCCAAACTGGGATGAACAATTGTTGTAGTTCATCTATGCAGTCTTTAAATACCTTCCATTGCACATCCAGTGTCAACCCTTTAAGAATCACTTGCCAGTCTATCTTGGGCAGTATGAGATGTGGCAGTATGAAAAAAAAAAATGATTAAACTGTAAAACTAAAGTAAAGATCTTTTTTTTTCTTTTTTTCTTTTTTATGTTAAATATTTTTATTAGACGCAAATACATATTAATAGAATATACTTCTCACATATAATTGTTAATATTAATAATATTACGAATGTGTCTTATTTGTATTTCTATACATTTTTTTGCAGGTAGGAAAAGATAGAGAAAAATAAAGTAAAAGTAGGAAATCAAAAATAAATAAATGAGTGGAGTATTAAAAAAGTTATCCATCATTGGAGATATATCCATGATTTGTTATACATGATTCTTCATCCATTCCATTTTTCAGGCTTCAGTCAGGCTCTCGTACCAAGCCATTTTGACCCTTTAGATATTCAATAAATGGAGACCATATCCCTCTGAAAAGATCCAACGTGTCCAGTTGGACAAGCCTTAATCGTTCCAGATGAAGTGTCTCCGACATTCCTGTAATCCACATTTTGATTGTGGGGGATGTAGAACCTTTCCAGAATTTCAATATTAATTTTTTCCCAATTATTAAACTGTAATGAATAAAAATTATTTGATTTGTTGTTATTAATTGAGCTGTTTCTAATATTCCCAATATTATTAACTTTGAGTCAGGGATCAGATTCATATTAACAACATTCAAAATGATCTTAAATATTTCTGTCCAAAATTTAGTAATTTTTACACAATTTGTAAATTAATGCGTTAAGTTAGCTTCTAAGTGCTGACATTTATCACATATGGCAGATACATTTGAAAAAAATACTATGCAGTTTGGATTTTGAATAATGTAGTCTATGTAATATTTTAAATTGTATAAGAGAGTGTCTAGCATTTAACGAACAGTGGTGTATATGTTGTAAACTTTCATCCCATACTTCTGGTCTAATGATTTGACCTAATTCGTTTTCCCATGATTGCCTATATATTTCTGTCATTGGGACATCATTTTCCAATAAAATGTTATAAATATATAATATCAATTTTTCTGTGTTCGGGTGTTTATTTAAACATTCATCTAAAATTTCTGTCTTTCTATTTCTAATTTTCTGTGTGTTTGCTTTAACATAGTCTCTAATTTGTAAATATCTAAAGTAATCTTTTGAATGTAATCCATAAATTTGTTGTAATTCTTGAAATGAAAGGAAATAATTTTCCCTGTAGAGATCGCCCATCTTATTAATTCCATAGTTTTTCCATTGTAAAAAACCTTTGTCCATCATTGAGGGTTTAAATGTAACGTTATTTACAATGGTAAGGGCTAGTGGTATACATTCCGATTTTAATGTTTTCTTTATTTGTTTCCAGATACGTATTCCACTTTCTATTATAGGGTTTTCACTATAGGTTTTCTTACCTAGTTTAATATTGGCGAATAAAATTGAACTGATTTCAAAAGGCGAACAATCTTCTTTTTCCATTTTTAACCAGATTGGTTGTTTATCTGTCTCTACTAACCAAAAAATCATATTTTTAATATTAACTGCCCAGTTATAAAACAAAGTTTGGCAGTGCTAGACCTCCATTTATTTTTGATTTATATAAATGTTTTTTATTTATTCTATGGCTCTTATAATCCCAGATAAAGTTGGTGGCTATAGAATCCACCTTCTTAAAGAAATTTTTAGGAACATACATCGGAATCAATTGGAAAAGATATAGTAATTGCGGGAGAAAAATCATTTTCATTGCATTAATTCTACCTAGCATTGAGATAGGTAATGTTTTCCAATATAAAATGTTCTTATTTAATTTATTCAATAAAAATGGAAAATTGGATTTAAATAAAGAATCGAATCTTTTTGTTACATAAATTCCAAGATATTTAATTTTTTCGTTAGCTATCAAAAGGAAATTGTTGTAATATATGTAGGTTATTTACCATTATTGGCATAAGTTCACTTTTATTCCAATTAATACTATATCCTGAAAATAATCCAAATTCAGTTATTAATTTTAGTAAATTTAGGATACTAATTTCCGGCTTTATAATATAAAGTAATACATCATCCGCAAATAAGGAGATTTTATTTTCAGTATCTCTGGTGTCATACCCATATATTTCAGGATGTGATCTCGCACGTTGAAGTAATGATTCTATTGCAAGTGCAAACAGTAGCGGGGATAAAGGACAACCTTGTCTGCAGCCTTGAAATAGATTAAATTTAGTTGATAGCATTTGATTTGTTATTATTCTGGCTGTTGGATTAGTGTATAATAATTTAACCCAAGTAATAAACTTCTCTCCCAACTTAAAAGTTTCCATAACCGAAAACAAGTAAGACCATTCCACCTGGTCAAAGGTTTTCTCCGCATCTAACAATATAATTACTAGGTCTTTATTAATACCTCTTTTTGAATATATAATGAATAATCGTCTCAGGTTATATGAGGAATATCGTTTTGGTATAAATCCCGTTTGATCTGGGTGAATTAATGTATTAATAACTGTACTTGGTCTTTGTGCTAATATTTTGGTTAGTATCTTTTGATCAGTATTTAAAAGAGCTATAGCTCTATATAATCCTGGGTCATCCAGGTCTTTGTCTATTTTAGGTATAAGTGTTATAATACATTCATTTAACGATTCTGGTAGTTTCTGGTGGGTATAAATATATTCATAGAGTATCTTCAAACGTGATGCAATCAGATCATAAAATGTTTTATAAAATTCCGAGCCAATACCATCTGGTCCCGGTGTTTTACCATTTTTAATGATCTGATAGATTCTTCGATTTCTTTTACTGAAATTTCAGCATTTAGTGATTCTCTATTTTGTGAATCCAACCCATTCAGATTAAATTTTTTTTTAAATGCTTCTATTCTTATCCTGTTTTCTGTCGTTTTAGCTGAATATAAATTTTTATAATATTGCAAAAATCTCATTAATATCTTTAGGTTGTACTAATGGTTCGCCATTATATGATTTAATCCTATGGATTATTTTTTCTCCCTCCATCTTCCTTAATTGACTAGCCAATAATTTTTGAGGTTTATCTCCAAATTCAAATTGTAATTGTTTAGTGTATTGATAGAGTTTTACAACTTGATCTGAGTATATTTTATTTAATTTATATTTCAGTGCAGCGCTTTTATTATGTGTTGTTATGGATGGATTAGCAGCGTTCTCTGTGTCTAACTGTTTAATCTCCTTTTCCAATTCCTGTTGTTCCCTCCGATTCTCTTTATTATAAAATGCTTGAGAAGAAATCATAATTCCACGGGCATATGCTTTAAAAGTTTCCCATAATAGGGAAGACGATATTTCCATTTATCATTTATTTCAAAGGAAATCTTGATCTGTTCTATAATATATTCCTGAGTTACTTTGTTTTTTTAAAATTTTGTGGATTAAATCTCCATTGTCCCTGTTTTTCCGTTTTACCATTTATTTTAATCATAAATGTTAAAGGTGCGTGATCGGAGATAGTAATATTATGGTATTTTGAATTACAAGTGAGTGAGATAAGTTTAGCGTTAACCAAAAAATAATCTATTATTGAATAGGTTTTATGTACAGGTGAATAAAATGAATATTCTCGTCCAGTTGGATTTTCTACTCTCCAAACATCTTTAATGTTACTAGTTTCCATATATGCATTTAATAAGTCACTTGAATGGGATTTGGTTTTCCTTTGTCTTGTGGATCTATCTAAATAAGAAACTAATGTACAATTTAAATCTCCTCCAATTATTAAGTTATGTTGTGCTATTTCCGGGATATTGTTAAATATTTTCTTAAAAAACAGTGGATTATCAAAGTTTGGTCCATATAAATTGACAAAAATCATTTTTGTGCATTTAATTCTCCTATTACAAAAATGTATCTACCATCATTATCAGTTATAGTTGGTGTATGTTTGAATAAAGTGCCTTTACGAAATAATATTGCTACGCCTCTTGATTTGTGTGTAAAAGAATGATACGTTTTATCTATCCATTTAGCTTTCAGCCTATGCTCGGCATCTTTTTTTAAAATGTGTTTCTTGAATGAAAATCACATCAGCTTTAATTGCTTTTAAATGTGCTAATACTTTACCTCTCTTACTTGGTTCATTAATACCTTTAACGTTCCAGCTGCAAAACGTTATTCCTTCATTCCCCGTATTCATTTTTAAATCTTGCATCTTTTGTCTATGGGGATCTATAATAGAGCCAATGGTTCAGTTCGACAGACCCGACCTTACACCCGAACTCCGAATAGACGAATTTTAAGACCCTTGAATGTCTCTCACGTGTATATCTCCTTTGATCCAATTTGTAATTCCATTCAAACTGAAAATAATAATGATAGATTATAATAGAGAAGAAAAGAGGATAGGTTAATTAGTGCACAAAGAAGGAAAAAACTACATCTAGTATTAGTGTAGTTAGTGCTAGCCATACTAGCATGGCTAACCATCTACTGACTACCGTAGTTGATGTTATGAACTTAACCAGCTCCTTGGTTTCTTGCAATTTTTATTTCATAGCAGTATTTTACCGGGGATATTACATTTTAAAATATTCGGGTTCCAATAGTCGGAAATGTGAGGATACATATATTTAAAACTTGTTTGAAAATCTAATTAAAAAAACAAAAAGAAAGGAAAAAAGAAAATAAAAATGAAAATTACTAGTAAAAAAGAAAGGTTTCCAAAGAGGGCAAATGAAATCAAACTCTATATTTGACTCTAATCATTCCATTATAAGTAACTCTGATTAGTAAAGATACCACAGTATAATTTTAGTATTTATTAGTTATTTGTATTAGTAGTGCAGTTATACTAATTATTAGTATCCATGGGAGAGTTTCCGATCCGCATCTTTCTCCGGCTGCCTTAGTCACCACTTCAATTCCATCCAGTCCTTCAAAGTCAGTTTATTCAATGGTGAGGCATTAAAATATTAAAAGTATTATTCAAGCATCCTCTCAAACCTTAATCTTCTGGGCAAAGTCCAATGCTTCCCCAGGATTGGTGAAAAAATGTTCCTTCTTGTTGTAAGTGACTCTTAGGGTAGCTGGATAGTTCAGACCATATTTCAAATTCTCCACTTCCCTCAAGATACTTTTAGTCTCATTAAACGCTTTTCGTTTCCTGGAGACCCCTGCTGGATAGTCTCGATAAATACTGATCCTGTCCTTCAAATGCAAGACTTCGGTTTCTTGATATTTTTTGCATTATCTCCTCCAAGACGTGGTCGCACTGTACTTTTATTATCATTTGTCTTGGGGGAGCGTTTTGTCTTGTCTGACGTCTCAGCACTCTTTGTGCTCGGGCTAGTAAAGGATTTTGTTCCAGAGATAAAACTTTTTGCAGTAAATTTGCAGTGAATTCTCGGGGATCTTGATTTTTCTCATCCCCTTCTGGAATACCCGCAATTCTTAGGTTCTGTCTTCTCTGGCGACCTTCCAATTCAGTACATTTCTCGGTTATTTTGCCCAGCAATTCAGTTAGACGTTGATTTTCCGTGATAAACTTTGCTGTAGTCTGAGCACTTGTTTCGGCTAGTTCTTCAAGGTGTTTTATGGCAACCGTTTGTTGGTTCAATGCCTGTTCCACAGGATTCAGCCTTTCTTCAAAATCAGTTTTCACATTTCTGATTTTATCATTCGTCTCCTTTGTCAGACCAATCAATATTTCTGCAATTTCTTTCTTCAATTCATCCGATGTATTCTTAGTCATGGTATTAATTTCAAGCTTTAAGTCCTTCATTTCCTCCTTGATTTTTTTTATTCCTTCACCAACATTTATCAGCTTTATTTCTTCCCTTAAACCAGCAATTTCACATGCAATAATAGTTTTAAGATCTTCACCTTCCGATTTTTTCGTCTTTTTTTCGACACATCGTCTTGGGATAACGTCTTACCCGAGCCCGAGGCTTCAGTCGGGCCTTCCCCTGGTTTCAGCCTAGTAGCCCGACTTTTCGGTTTATCCGGGGGTGGGCTGCGCTGTGTAGACATAGTAAGTCATGCGCCTGATGACGTCACTCACAGCAATCGGTGCAGAGACAGCAGGCAACAGGTAGGTCGGTTTCTCCCCGATTTTTCTCCGTTTTTTTATGAGGAGCTGGCTGGCGTTACCCTCTAGCCCTCCATAGTGCCACCGGAAGTCAGTAAAGATCAATTTTAAAAATCAATGCATTTCACGTACCTCAGCCCTCATTTGGGCAAGTAGAAACTGGATGCTGGTTCCATATTTAAAATGTAATATTTTTTAATTAAAAAAAGGTATTTTTGCTGAAGCTCTCAGCTCAAACCTGATTTCTTTTTTTTTCTCTCCTTGCAAAAAAAAAAATAAATACCTGCCCGTAATAGATTTTGATTTACAACACTATGCACATTGGTATTCAAATTAAATCATTAAAAGTGCTATTATTAAATTGATAGTGCCTTTGACAAAAACTAGAAATCTTCCTGGTTTGAAAACCATATGGTTTATAAATGGTAATAAAGTAAATCCTCGTTATAATGGACCACGTGGGGGCTAGAAAAATGTCACAGTTTACTTGCTGGTAACAACTCACCTACCAGTGATGCTCCCTAGTATATTCTTTAACTTTACAATTTTGTGCGAGAAGTCTTTCCGACTTACTGAAAATTCAGTTTAAGAACAGTTCTCAGGAAAGTAACGCTTGCATGACCTGGGAACCCCTAGTGGCAAGCAGCAATACAATTGGTCTAAATATACTTATGCAAAACTTTATATGCAAAATAATTTCACTGTACGACTGCACATGAGATAACAATTTTATGCAAATTCAGCAAGAAAATAAGTCGATCAAAATCTCTCTATTACTCAATGATCCTCAGCAGTAGAAGGAATACAGGATCACCCTTAATTCAGCCATTACTTCAAATAACTGCTGGTAATTGAGGACAGAACTATGTAGACTTTTTGCTACATATTGCAGCGTTATACCCCATTCCCAACAAAAAGAGTCAAACAAGAGAAGCCATCACCACCATTACAGAGCGCATTGTACAAACATGGAACGAACTAGAACACCTTACAGGCCTTTGTTCCCCAACTCTTCAATGTTGCATCAGGTCAGGGTGAAGACATGCCTGGTTTTCCCTTGATAATTGCTATCAAGAAATATCCAATACCGACCGTTCACATGTAGTTCAAAAAGGATCAAGCATGTCTCAGTACTTTTTAAACCATACCATAGTCGAGCAAAAGCAATTCAAAGATTATGCAGGATAACAGACAAATTACGTGCAGAAAAGCAAAAAGGTAGGGAATCATATAATATTGTCGTTAGAAAGATAAGTGTAAGGGCATGCCAAATACTGGAAATAAGTGAATCCTTTAAGGTTTTGTCCTATCCTACCTTAACACAGCCAACGATGGTGGTGGTAAGAGCAGAATTATACTGTGTGCACAGAACTGTAGAGTACATGAGAACAAATCTGCAAAAAGTAAAATAATATCAATAAAACTTAGGTGATCCAAATTGAACTCAATTAACATAACGGTTTAACCAAATTCAGTATTTTGTGTTCGGAATTTACTAAATACCGAGAGGCAGATTTTAAATTCAAGTGGACATATATATCATTGTTGCAACAAGAAACTACAGATGCTGGTTTATAAAAAAAAGTGCTAGAGTAACCCAGTGGGTCAGGCAGTATCTCTGGAGAACATGGATCGGTGACATATTGGGTCGGGATCCTTCTACGGGCGGATTGTATGGAGGGGAATGAAAGCAGGAGGAGAGGAAGAGCAGGAACAAAGATTAGTATGGTGGATGCAGGTGAGGGTTTTTTGGATGGGCAGATAGTTGGACAAAGGTTAGAGATTACACAAAAGGATTGAAGAGTTGTGTATTGTAAAGCAAGAGAAACCAACATAGGTGGAAGAGTTGGGGAGGAAAGAAATAGGTGCAAGTTCAAGTGGGGCACATGGGACGGGGTGCAGAAAGAGGGGGAGGGGCAGATACCTAAAATTGAGGAACTCATCGTTCATACCAAAGATATACAAAATGTTGGAGTACACAGCGGGTCAGCTGGCATCTCTGAAAAAAATGGAAAGACGACGTTTCGGGTTGGAACCCTTCTTCAGACCGAATGTTGTAGGGAGAACGGTGGAAACAATTGGAAGCGAGAAGAGGCAAGGCAAATTATGACTGGCAACAGATGGCCTCAGGTGAGGGAGTACTGTGATAGGCAAACTGTTGGATTGAAACAGATCTGAGCCCATAATGAGAAAGGAGGTGATTGTGGTAAATTGAACATTGAATTCTCCAATTATATGTAACTTCTATAAACATCCCACTGGAGTTACTCCAGCTTTGTGGTTATCTTTGTTATTATCTATCGGCATTTGCAGTCCTTTTTATTTCAATTTTCATACCACTGGGTTGTAAGCTACCCCAGCGGACATCCTTTTATGCAATTCTCCAATTTTAAGTAACCGCCCTCCCCCTTCCTCCCCCATATATCCAAAGAAGAATGTGCTGGAGTGGAGAGGGTCCAGAGGTGATTTACAAGAATGATCCCCAGGGATGATTGGCGTAACATATAAGGAGCATTTGTTGCCTCTGGGCCTGTACTCACTGGTGCTTAGAAGAATGAGGGGGTGGTCTCATTGAAACTTAGCAAATAATGAAAGGCTCAGATAGAGTGGACGTGCAGAGGAGTTTCCAGCAGATGGAAAGTCTAGGACCACCATGTTTGAAATCGGCATGCAAAGGGATATTTCTCTCGCAAGGCAGAGAGAGGCACAACCCAAATTGTATGCTGGAAAGGGTGGGGGAAACCTCAGGTATAGATTACATCCCAACGTATGAATTCTCCAATTGTAACTAATATTTATCCATCCCTTCTCCCTTTCCTGTGTGTCCCCCCTCCCACGCACACCAATTTCCCCCACCATCATGCAACTCTTGCATGGGGTCATGCCCCTCTCCCCCCTCCTATCCACCTACATTCCTCACTCAGGCTTTAAATGTCACTCTTCCCCTTATCTGACACCCTCTTCTCCACTTTCCATCTTACGTTTAAATACTTATTCAACTTTAATTGTAATCCTGTCCCAAAAGTAACAGTATCCTGTGTCATTTACTCCATCCAAATGCCAACCTAACCCCTCCTCACGCGCATTCAGCTTTGTCCCGCTCCAACCTCTCTTCCAGGTTCTCTCTCCCCTCCCCTACAATCAAGTTGGAAGCCATAGGAGCAGAATTAGGCCATTTAGCCCATCGTGTCTGCTCTGCCATTCAACACGGTTGATCTATTTTGCATTTTTTTAATTACTTTACAGAAATACACGTGGATTACACTTACCCCATTATGCAGGACAGCAGATACTGGAAAACAAACATTCCATTTGACCAGCCTTCAAATTCAATTGCCTGCAAAAAATTGTTAACTTACTTGTTAATTAAAAGTTTAATTCCTTTCAAACAGATAGAAAATCTGTCGGCTTGTACTCACTGGAATTTAGGAGATTGAGGGGGGGATCTTATAGAGGCTTACAAAATTCTTAAGGGGTTGGACAGGCTAGATGCAGGAAGATTAGTTCCCGATGTTGGGGAACTCCAGAACAAGGGGTCACAGTTTAAGGATAAGGGGGAAGCCTTTTAGGACCAAGATGAGAAGATCTTTTTTCACACAGAGAGTGGTGAGTCTGTGGAATTCTCTGCCACAGAAGGTAGTTGAGGCCAGTTCATTGGCTATATTTAAGAGGGAGTTAGATGTGGCCCTTGTGGCTAAAGGGATCAGGGGGTATGGAGAGAAGGCAGGTACAGGATACCGAGTTGGATGATCAGCCATGATCATATTGAATGGCGGTGCAGGCTCGAAGGGCCGAATGGCCTACTCTTGCACCTATTTTCTATGATTCTATGAAAATGAGGTTTACAAGCCACGTAGCATAGTTGTACTTACAGAATCATTCCTTTTTACTATGTCTCATCTGGCAATACAAGGTTCTAAGAGATTAATGAGAGTTACGACCCAAAAGGTAGTCTGTCCATTCCCACTACAATTGCTGCCTGACTCACCGAGTTCTGCCAGCACTGTGTTTTGCTTATAATTCCACAAGGTAATCTATCCATTTACAGGATAGACCACTGCATGTGTCATCACAGTGGAATAGGCAGGATGACTCCAACAATGGTGGGTGGCAGAGATGGACAGCTGGTCTTATGCCACCTCACAGCACCAGAGACTGTTCAATCCCGATCTTGGACGCTGAGTGGAGTTTGCACATTCTCCTTGAACGAGTGGATTCCCTCTAGTTTCTTCCCACATCCCAAAGATGTGAAAAGTTTGCAGGTTAATTGGCCATTAATTGCCCCAAGGAGTGTACAGAGTGGATGCGAAAGTGGAAAGTGATAACATAGAACTAATGTGTAGGTATGTTACAACACTTACTTTTAGCAGTGCTGCAGTTCTGTCACTGGCCGTGTGCGCGACTTTGGCGCCTTTAGGGGGGGGCGAGGTTAAAATGCGTTTTTTCCCTTGCCATCCGGAGCTTTTGTCGGAGTGCGATCTATTTCTGGAGATTCGTTCCGACTGCCCTAATGTCGTGAACGCCAACAATGGGGACCGATTTTACGTAGGGGACAGGTAAGTGAAAGCTGTTTATTTTTACATATAAACCTGCTTTTTTAGATGACCTTAATCAACGTTTAATGTTGCAAAATGGTGATTTAGTCCCCATACGAACCGGCAGAATTTTACCTGCCGATATGGGGGTTAAATTCACTGCAACCGCAACGTTCTAATCCATCGTGTTCCAGAAAATCCCACTAGCAAGCTGTTTAAAATGCCCATTAACTTATGGGCATTAAACACTAAATTCCTTCAATTTGGCCTATAAATTAATGACAATTAGATTTAAAAATCATGTTATATTGTGAATTATTGTGTGAATGTTAATTGGACACAGGCTTTAAATTTTTTTTTTTAAATTCTTTTAAAAGAAATGGATAGATGTTTAGATCTAGTAATTGAATTTTGTAATTAGCTATAATTGGGTAACTAATTATATACTTTAATTTCAGGTCATCCAAGTAAGATTGTTTCATATTTGTTTCAGAATGCTTCAATCTATAATAACTGAAAATTTCTTTCAGTTCTCTTAATTTTTAAGAAAGTTATGGGCTTTTGACTGTCCTCGATTACAACTTTTGTGTTACGTCAATAGACAAGCAATAGGAAACAAGTTGCTAATTTCCGAGTATGAAAATGGCCATAACTTTTTTAATACTGAAGATATTAAAGTGAATTAGGTGTCAAATTAAACTTCTTTTTATGCTTTATCTGATGAGATAAATTGCAGACTTGATTTTTAAAATCTCAAAATTTTGTAACATTGCTATAATGTGAAATGGTGATTGATGGTCGGCCTGGACTCGATGGGTCTAAGGGCCTGTTTCCATGATGTATCTCTAAACTAAACTGTGTTCACAGCAACAAGTCAAACTAGGAACTGACTCCTGATTCCCACATAGCATTTACCCCTCGCTGATGAATCAGTGCTCCTTCACATTGGGCAATACAGGGTAGAAGGATTGAGCACAGAACATACGCAGAATGGGGAACTTTAATATCCACCACCAAGAGTGGCTTGGTAACACTGGCACTAAGCCCTCAAGACCTCTGGTGTACTGGGACTGCGGTCAATGACTCCTTATTCTGTTAGGTGCAAAGATGTGTTGCTTACTTTATTACTTTTATTGCTATCAATAAACGTCTCGGCCCGAAATGTCACCCATTCCTTCTCTCCAGAAATACTGCCTGTTCCGCTGAGTTACTACAGTATTTTGTGTGTATCCTCAGCATAATTCTGTCTATTCTCTAAAACCCACATATACCATCCTATTTTCCTCCAGTTGCAGATCTCTGCTTTCCCTTCTTCACTCTATAAATGATTCACTATATAGTGCTTTATTAAAAAATGTGTTCTAATATTCTCAAGAACCTGTCAAATCTATTAATTTTAAAAGCTGCAAAATGTACAAATCCAAATTAGTTCATGTGCTAATTTATTTATTAATGTGCTAGATTGATAACAGTAACTTAATTTAATAATTATAATTGTATGCATACACTTAAAGGCAGTTTCTTCTACGGGAATATCAGTTGTCAATCTTTGTATCTTTTTATCTTTGTATTTATCTTTTGATGATCATAAAGACACAGTGCCACTACTAATATAGATATATCAGGGAAATACCTTTTACATACACCTGCACTTTGTGGGCAAGTTAATAGTAAATTTCTAATATTCTGAAAGTACATCAGGCAACAGATTTGACCCCCAAAACCTGTAACAGTTTCAAAATGGCAATGCAGCTCTGTTAAAATCACAAATGAAAAAAAAATTAATTCTTCATGGCCTTGAATTATAAATTTGCCTTCACTCTCCCGACTCCCAATTCTGCACTCCACCCCTTCCTTTTCCTAAACTTTGTTACAGTACCTCCACAGAGCACATTCAAATAAACGACCCCTTGAGATAGCAAGACAGAACTTCTATTCTACACAAGTCTCCCTGGTATTTTTTTTCCTCCAGAAAAGGTATACAGGCCTTGAACCAACGCCAACTGGGCAGACAGCATGTCTGCATACTGAATTCAACGATTCAATCCTGCCAAAACAGTCACAAGCTGGGGCCTCTCACGTTACCTTGTGTGCACACACACATTAATATTAATATTTATATCATTATATTTTGACCAAAATACAATTTGAAATATTATCCAAGTTCAACATTTTATGAATTCTCCAACTATATTTCTCTGAAACTAAATTAAAAAATAAATGCCAATCCTTCCAGTTTGCTGGAGGTTATTTAAAATGAATATTTTATTACACTTCTTTTCCTAGGACTCCAAATAGTTCAGAAAATGTAAAATTGAATTCCTAGAAGCTCCATGCAGTTTCATAGCACTGCATTTAGTATAGTTTAGAGATGCAGCGTTTAAACAGGCCCATCGGCTCAACGAGTCTGCACTGACCAGTGATCCTCGCACATTAACATTGGCTTGGTATAAGTGTAAATCGTCCCAAGTGTGTGTAGGGACACACACATGGGACGATTTACACTTATACCAAGCCAATTAGCCTACAAAGCTGCACATCTTTGGAGTGTGGGAGGAAACTGAAGATCCCAGAGAAAATCCATGCAGGTCACGGAGAGAACATACAAACTCCAAACAGACAGCACCCGTAGTCAGATTCAAACCCAGGTCTCTGGAGCTACAATGCAGCAACTCTACCGCTGTGCCACCGTTCCGCCCGAGATCAAAATTGTTTGCATTTTGAAGGACAAAATCTAAAAACTTAAATGCTCCAGACCTATATAGAGTCACATCCAAGGAAATCCTTGCCCACTTACTTCACCTATATCCTTTTTGTAGCTTCCTTTGTATTCTAGTCACATTTTGCTTTCCTACATTTGTATTATCAGCAAATTTAGCAAACTGTCTTTGGTGCCTCCAGTCATACTTGTAAATTATTTTAAGATTTGAGGCCTTGGCTTCAGTCCCTGTGGCACACCACTTCTTGCAAACCAGAAAAGAACCAGTTTTTGACCATTCTCTGTTCTATTTACCAATCCACCTTCTATGCATTCCAATGTTAACATTGCCATGACCTTTAACATTTACTCTTTCAGGTTGATACCATTCTTCAGACTCAGGCCTTCAGTCCCGACCCCAAACATCACCTGTCCAATCCCTCCCCAGATGCTGCCTAACACAGAGCTCCTCCAGTAGTTTGAGTTTTGCTCAAGAGCTCCATATCTGCAATCTGTGTCTTCTTTACCAGAGCAGTTGTGCCTTTTTTTTAAAAAGAGTGGGAGACTACAAGCTTAGAGACTATGGACAGAAGCTATTGAGGGGAAGAGGCCAGAGGAAATGTGGGAGACAATGGTCTGATGTTCAGTGGTGGGTCATGGTGCATTAAGTAGTGCGAGGCATCAGATAGCTGGTGATCAGTCTTTGGAATTAGAGATATGGATCAATTTGCAAAACAACAGTATCGCCTTCATTGGCAGGTCTTATGACAATGTTTGCACTAGTTTCAGATAGTGTTATCGACAGGCACATATTGATGAGCAGTAAGAAGGGTGCAAGGTCAGCTGGGAGATGCCGAGAGCTATGAGAAGACTATGCATGATTCACACGTCACGGTTATACAGGCTAACATAGTTGGATAAAAATGGAAAATCCTTCAAGGAGAATGAATGTAGTAATCGTCTTGAGCTGCAGATGGGCTGTGAAGGTAAAGGAAATATAGTATAGAAATATAGAAGCTAGCAATAAGACACACACCCAGGTCTGATCAACCTGTGGTGGGCCTGCCTCGACTGAGGGTGTCTTGTGATAAAAGGACAAAACACCCAGTGACGTTGAGGTACACAACTGAAAATGTGTCTGATTGATAGCAAAATTCACCTAGTGGTCATACCCAAGAATGTCAATTGTGGTGAAATCTTAGGGATTGTAACATCCAGTCCTAATAATCAATCTGTCACAATCAAAAGTCATTTGTGAATTATAATTGCACACCCTTTCAGTCCTATGACAGGTTTCAGGACATACGGGAAAGATTCTAGAAAAGAGACCAAGCACAGGAAGAAACACAATGGCCTTAAGTGCTGACAGCAGATTTGAAAGGGGATGACAGCAGTGACAATATCATGAGTGAGCAGTTAATAGGGCAGCACAATGGCACAGCAGTAGAGTTGCTGCCTTACAGCACCAGACACCTAGGTTTAATCCTGGCTATGGATGCTGTCTGTACAGAGTTTGTACATTTTCCCTGTGACTGTGGGTTACCACCCACATTTCAAAAACGTGCGAATTGGCTTCTATAAATTATGTGTAGAATAGAACTAATGTATGGGTGATTGTTGGTTGGAGTGGAATCGGTGGGCTGAAGGGCTTATTTCCACGCTGTATCTCTAAATGAAACTTATTAAACATTGTGTGCCCGCAAGCTGTTTACAGAACTTGTAAGATGATACAGATATGCTTATCTTGCATTAGGGCAAAGTGGAGAAACTAGGATCTGTATCAATTAATAGCAGAGAGATATTTTTGTCATTTTTTACTAGTCTCAGTATATTTTCCCTTTCACTGCGTAATAAATTAATTTTATCCTTCACTTCTTAATACCTTAATTTGTAGATTTAAAGATGAAGCCTCAGTATAACCAAGAACACTTTTTCAATTTTTGGCGATTTGTAACGGGAAACACTTTTTGTTCTATTGGACAAAAATAAAATGCCAGATATCATACATCTTGGTGACAGCTTAGTTCTGTGAATTACAATGGCTAGCTTCCAAGAATGAGCCATCACATTCAACACAAGTGATATGTCTATTCCGAATGTAAAAATTCTATCAGAGGCACCATTTTACTCTGAGAGGAGACATTAAGCTGTGTTTAGGAGTTCCTGACGCGGCAGACTATTAATAGCAGCATCAGGAATTTTTGTATAATGAGCAGTGTTGTTATAGGTACATAATTTTAAGTATTTGCCTTCATCACCTAGGCAACATTGACAAAGTGATGTGGATCGCGAATGGGCAAAAGAGAATGGAGGTGGGGGACAGATTGATGGGAATCTGTGCACACTAATGCCCCTGTCCCACTTAGGAAACCTGAACGGAAACCTCTGGAGACTTTGCGCCCCACCCAAAGTTTCCATGCGGTTCCCGTCCTCCGGCAACCACCTTCAACCGGCTTCGACTAAAAAAATTAGTGATTTTGAAAACGGAACCCACTTTCGACCATTAGGGAGACCGACAAAAACCTCCGGGAACTGCACGAAAACCTTGGGTGGGGCGCAAAGTCTCCAGAGGTTTCCGTTCAGGTTTCCTAAGTGGGACAGGGGCATTACCGTATTTCCCAGCAATGAAGACGCTATTTTTTACCCAAAAATAAGGCACGAAAATTTACCTGCGTCTTGGAGGCCGAAGGTTAGGTTGTTAGCCAAGAAAGATAGACTTGGCTGTCCCTCAGTACAGCAACATCAAGAACGATGTTGCTGTTCTGAGGGATAGCCAAGTCTATCCCTCATTGCTGGCAGTTGATGGGAAGTGGGTGTAAAGTGGGAAGTGGCCAGGGTTGTCTGTCTCTCTCAGGTGGCTGTGAGGGGCCATCTCAGCGACTTCTGCCGGCCAGCCCGCCAGCCAGGCACGGTGTCCTTCGGCACAGACGCAACCGGTGGAGGTGGATGTTTGGCGGGTAGTTACTGGACAGGAGGCTGGCTGCTCCAATAGACAATAGGTGCAGGAGTAGGGCATTCGGCCCTTCGAGCCAGCACCATCATTCAATGTGATCATGGCAGATCATCACCAATCAGTGCCCCGTTCCCGTCTTCTCCCCATATCCCCTGACTCCGCTATCTTTAAGAGCCCTATCTAGCTCTCTCTTGAAAGTATCCAGAGAACTGGCCTCCACCACCCTCTGAGACAGAGAATTCCACAGACTCGCACCTCTCTGTGAGAAAAAGTGTTTCCTCGTCTCAGCTCTAAATGGCTTACCCCTTATTCTTAAACTGTGGCCCCTGGTTCTGGACTCCCCCAACATCGGGAACATGTTTCCTGCCTCTATCGTGTCCAAACCCTTAACAATCTTATATGCTTCAATAAGATTCCCTCTCATCCTTCTCAGCTAGTGTACAAGCCCAGCCACTCCATTCTCTCAGCACATGATAGACCCGCCATTCCGGGAATTAACCATGTAAACCTACGCTGCACTCATTCAATAGCAAGAATGTCCTTCCTCAAATTAGGGGACCAAAACTGCACATAATACTCCAGGTGTGGTCTCACTAGGGCCCTGTACAACTGCAGAAGGACCTCTTTGCTCCAATACTTGACTCCTCTTGTTATAAAAGCCAACATGCCATTCGGGTTCTTCATTGCCTGCTGTACCTGCATGCTTACTTTCACAGACTGATGAACAAGGACCCCCAGATCCCGTTGTACTTCCCCTTTTCCCAACTTGACGCCATTTAGATAGTAATCTGCCTTCCTGTTTTTGATACCAAAGTGGATAACCTCACATTTATCCACATTAAACTTAAATCTGCCATGCATCTGCACGAGGGATCTGGGAACTGCAGCCATTCCTGGGGCACGCAGGTGATGTTGCCGACCCCTGGAATAAACCAAATCTTTGATCCTGTCCCGCGAGCCTCGTTTCAAAATTTAGCAACTTAAATTGGGGGTGCGACTTCTTCTTCGTCTTCTTTCGTGTGACGTGCACAGCCTAAAGTTATTGGACAACTTGTTCTATTTGATCTTCCGTTTGTGCACGTCGAGCTGATTAGTCAAAACAGGGTGGACCACGTGAAAGTTGCAATCTCCAACCCCAGGTGCATCTTCATTGCCAGGAAATACGGTACATGTGGCCAAAGGATACAAGAATTGCTGATACTGATTTTAAAAAGTAGACACAATAAATAATGCATTAAAAAGCTTACCCTCTGTAGATCTCCTGTGAAATAGGCAATGGCCAAAGAAGGCAAAATCATGAAGAGGGCATTGTAATAAAGCAGTCCATATTTTCCCAGCTCCTGGAAAAAAAGGCAAATCAGCATGAACAAACAGGTTTAGGTAGCCTCCATGAAACAGCACAAGAATATACCCTTCAGCCCAAAATGCCAAACTAATCCTGCCCGCCAGCACATGATCCACATCAATCAGTCTGTTCATGTGTCTGTTTAAATGCTTCTTAAACATTTAGACTTTAGAGATACAGCGTGGAAACAGGCCCTTCAGCCCAAAGAGGTGAACAGTGCTCACTCACACACACACACACACACACACACACACAAGTACTATCGTATCCACTAGGGACAATTTTTACAAAAGTCAATTAACCTACAAACCGGTACGTCTTTGGAGTGTTGGAGGTAACTGGAGCACCCGGAGAAAACCCACGGTCACAGGGGGAGTGTGCAAACTCTGTACACACTGTACAGGGATGATCCAAGAAATTATAGGTTTCAAACCTTACAATAGATTTAAGGAAAATATTAGGGACAGGATTTACTCACTTTTGAATTTATTCGAGATAGCTCAGCTTTGTGCAGGGGATATCCTGTCTCATAAACTTTATTGAATATTTTTAGGTGATGAAGATGACAGATGACAATAGGGTAGTGGATGTTGTCTACATGGACTTCAGTAAAACATGGTTTAATATCTCATTAATGCTTCAGTACATCTTCAGCTGTTTCCTTCCTTCATAAGATAATTTAAATTGAGGACATTCATGTACACATTATGGGCGGCACACTAGCGCAGCGGTAGTGTTGCTGCCTTACAGCTCCAAAGACCTGGGGTAGATTCTGACCACAGTTGCTGTTTGTACTGAGTTTATACGTTCTCCCTGTGGCTGCGTGGATTTTCTCCGGGTGTTCCTATTTCCTCCAACATTCTAAAGACATGCAAGTTTGCAGTTTAATTGGCTTATGTAAAGTATCTCTAATGTGGAGGATAGAACTAGTGTATGGGGGAAAATCGCTGGTTGGCAAGGACTTGGTGGGCCAAAAGGCCTGTTTCCACACTATGTCTCTAAAACTAAAAATAAATCCTTGCACATGTTCAGTTCCATTTGCAACTCCTCAGCAAATGAACCTGTCCATACCTGCATGCACCATGACCAACAACATTCCACCAAAGCCTGAGAAATTAGCGTTCATAATTGTGCCAGAAAAAAAGGGCAAGAGTTCTTTTTAGTTTATATTACAAAAACATGCCTTCCCATTGCATAACAGTGAAAACTGCAACAGTTGAAAATGATAGCTACATTCCATAGAATTAAAGAAATTGAAGTGTTTGTTTTCAGTTTCTCTTATCTACTTTCTAAACCAGGAGATTTTCATCTGGATCACCATGTTCTACGAACTTTCTTCAATTTGGTGTACTTAATTTCAAACACAGCCTTTTTTCACTTTCAAAAACAGTATTTCATTTCACATATACTTCTTTTGAAAATATCAGTCCTTTAGACAAAATCTGCCAATTGACTCTGCCCAACATTTTTTTTTTTAACCATTGCTCCAAACAGACGACATCTTTCTATTTAAATTCTAACAGGGATAGTGATGTCATTGCAATTCAATTTCCTAACATCACAACCATTCTAGTTTTAGAGATACAGTGTGGAAACAGGCCCTTCAGCCCACCGTGTCCGTGCCATCCAGCGATCCCCGCATATTAACACTATCCTACATCCGCTGGGGACATTTTTTACATTTACCAAGCCAATTAACCTACATACCAGGCACGTGCCATCAGGGTAGGCAAGGTAGGCACTGCCTACCCTGACTAAAATTATGAAATGGCAATTATTAAATATAAATACTAAAGGAATGTGAGAATTATGCCTATCTCAGAGATCGATCTCTTAGGTAGGCATAATCCTCCGTGCCTTTCAACCGCAGCACTTGCAACACGCGAAGGTCTGTGCAGCCCACGTGTCCTCAGCGCTGCTTCAAGCCGTCAATTTCAAGCAGAGCTGAAGGCAGCCTTTGCACTACTACGCATGCCCAGCGTGAGTTTCTTGGCGGGTTTTTCAAATATGGATTGCCATTATCTTAAGAGTATCTTAGGAAACAAAGAGAGAAGAATGGAGTTAATGTACCACTAACGTGGTAAGTACATTTGTTGGTACTTTATGTTTTTAAATACCATATTACCCCGCGTGGGAGGACAGCTCCATTCACTGTGTTCGAGGAGTCTGGCCCGGGGTAAAGTTGCGGGGAGGGCAGGAGCGTTGTGAAGGAGGGGTTAGGGGCCTGTAACCCACTTGCGACGCTCCCGGCACGGAGTCACCACATTGTGGCCGGGGAGTGAAGTACCTGGGGTGGCTGCAAGTGGCCGCCGGGACCGGACAGCCGCTTCAGCCGGCCCCCGATCACCTCTGGCAATGCTCTCCGTCTGAAAGCCTCTCCCCTGCCGCTCACCGGCCTCATTCATGTCAGCTGCTTCCCACAAATCCTTAAATTCCGACAGCGCGATCGAGGGACCAATTGAGGTTACTCAGCTGTCGGAATTTAAGGATTTGCGGGAAGCGACCGACATGAACGAAGCCGGCGAGCGGCAGGTGAGAGGTGTTCAGACGGAGAGCACTGCCAGAGGTGAGCGGGCTGGCAGAAGACACTGAAGTGGCAGCCGGTTCTGCTGTCGGGTCCCGGCAGCCGCTCGCAGTCACCCGAGCTGCTTTCTTCCCCGGAAGTGGCGGCCAGTTCGTGCCTGGAGCGGCAGCAGTGAGTCTGACATGATCTCCGACCCCCTCCTTCTCAACACCACTGCCCTCCCCGCATCTTTAACCCCTGGCACAGATTCTCCACATGCTGTGAAAGGAATTCTCCCTCCAATTGGTCCCTTGAATTAGTATTGTCATTCAATAAGATGACTACTGATTCAACGTCCCGGTGTGCTCCCGTTTTTCCCACCATCTCTCCACCTGCCTTCATCCTCCGTCCCCCACCCATTCAGTAATTAAAAAATGAAGGAAATTCAGAAGCCTTGGGGAAATTGAATTGTTACTTATTTTTATATTTTACGGAGAGAACAATCTGCGCATGCGCAATTTAAGATTTTTTTAAAGCCGACTGACTGCCTACCTTGAGTAATTACTCACGGCACGTGCCTGCTACATACCTATACGTCTTTGGAGTGTGGGAGGAAACCAAAGATCTCAGGGAAAACCAACACAGGTCATGGGGAGAACGTACAAAACTCCATACAGACAGCACCCGTAGTCGGCATCAAACCCGGGTCTGACGCTGCATTCGCTGCAAGGCAACTATACTACTGCGCCACCCTGCCGTGTCTTCTTCACTGAATCAGTCAGAAGGTGGCGGCTGATCAAAACGTCGCCTGGCTATTCCTTCCACATTCCCGACCCGACCTGCTGAGTTCCTCCAACACTTTGTTTTTCATTATTACTTCTTCCTCCACATGTTCATCAATTAAGGCGGGAAAGCCTGAGCAAACATTTCGGGGTGGAAGATTGCAACCTTCACGTGGTTTCGACCTGTTAAACTAATGCAATCAACTCGACGTGCACAAACGGAAGATCAAATAGAACAAGTTGTCCTACAGCTTTATGCTGTGCATGCCACACGAAAGAAGAAGCAGCAAACATTTCCAATACTATTTATAAAATTCTATCAAACTCTGGTGGCAGTGGAGCAGCAGTAGAGTTGCTGCCTTACAGCCCCAATGACCTGGGTTTGATCCTAACTATGGGTGCTCTCTGTATGGAGTTTGTATGGTCTCCCTGTGATTGCTTAGGTTATGTCCCACATTCCAACGACATACAGGTTTGTAGGTTAATTAACCAGTAAAATTTGTAAATAGTCCCTAGTGTGTAGTATCGTGCTAGTGTATGGGGATAGGTGCAGACTCGGTGGGCCGAAGGGCCTGTTTTCGCACTGTATCTCTAAACTAAACTCTGATAAACTTGTGAAGAATGCCAATTGACAGATTCTAAAAAAAAAATTCTTCAAGGACTGTGTTGTAATCATCACTGTTGTCTCTGAACAGCTGCAAATTCCACTTTTGAGGGCGAGGGGTGAACAACTGCAAGTAAAATCTGCATGCTTAAATGAATGCTGACACATCAAGGTTTACAGAACCAACAAGTAAACACACAACTCCGAAGAGCAATGCACATTGCACGAGTTTGTTACACTCAGAATCCATAAAGCTGTGCAGCTCGGAAACAAGATCTTTGGCCCATTTTGTCCATGCCATCCATGTTAGCATTCTGAGAGTCCCATTTGCCAGTGACAAAGTTAAATTCCATTTTCCATTCCTTGGACACCTTCCCAAATGATCTACATCCTGTTGAAAATGTTTATTTTTCTTCACTGTCCACTGTACCACCAATTATTGTACCATCTGCAAATTTACTAAAATGTTAAACTGCATTGTCATCCAAATTGTTAATGTACACAAAATCCCCCAATAATAGTGCAATAACAACAACATTGTAGTTCAGCGCTTATTTGAGTTGTAGTGTTTAATAGTAAGATTAAACGAGAACTTACCAAGTTCGAAGGTTGATCTTTATTTTACGAGGAGTTGCGGTGAGGGATTTCGTGAAGACCCCGCCAGCACGCATGCGCGACATCCTTCAAAGCAGCGGTGTGGAATCACAGAACGCACCATGACTGAAAATAGTAAGATGAAGAACGTAGAACATACCAGTTGACCTTATGATAGAGTGGGAGCGGGGGGCACGAAATCCCTCACCGCAACTCCTCGTAAAATAAAGATCAACCTTCAAACTTGGTAAGTTCTCGTTTAATCTTACTATTTTACTTCGGAGTCACGTGAGTGACTTCGTGAAGATTTCAAAGCTCTGTGATTTCACGCCCTGGACAACGTCCATGCTATCACACTGCCGCAATTCTGATGGAGGAAGGCTGTTAATGCAGTTCAGTCGAAACTGGCTGAAAAAACAATTTATTAATCAAATAATAACAAACAAATAACCCCTGATTCGGGGACAGACATTCACTGAGCGGCTCCCAGCACAGCTTCTGCGAATGTCGCGGGGGCGATCAGTGGCTTATTGTAGAACCTTTGGAAGGTTTCTTCACTGGCCCAGCCCGCGGTGGCGAGGATGTGTTCCACGGGCACCTCCATGGCCCTCACTGCTGATGTGGATGCAGCCCTAGTGGAATGAGATTAAAAAATGTTAGTAGCAACTCCTGCTGCATCCAACATCATCCCGAGCCACCTGGCGATAGTCTGTACAGTCACCCGATGATGCGGAGGTTTGTGGCTGATGAGGAGCCCCTGTTCCTTCTTCCTGATGGTTCTTGTAATTCGGATATAGTGGTGGAGATGGGTGACTATGCAGAGGGTGGCATCTATAGGGTATGCCCGAAACTCCAACTGCAGCCCATGAGCCCCTGGCCTGTGCTGCTTCAATAAGTCCTGGACAAAGAAATTCATTTGATTAGGGGTGGAAACCATGCTATACAGCCGCAGCTTTTGTAATGTCTGGACTTGTTGGGCTGTAGTCAGTGCCATCAGCATCACCACTTTGAGGGTGAGCTGTTTGAGTGGTAACTCGTTCATTGGAGCCCAGCTCCTCAGTAGGGTCAGAATGATCCCTACATCCCAGGTGAAGGTATCCCTACTGTGTCGCGTAGGGTTGTTGTTGAACACTCCCCTCATGAGTTTAGACACCAGGTGATTTGAGCCTATACCTATGTCCAGGTATGAGGATAGTGCACTCCTGGCGCTGTTGATGGCACTGTAGCTAAGGCCAGCATCGAAATGAAGGCCAGCTAGGAATTCCAGGACATCAGGGATAGTTGCCGTGTTGGTACGAGAGCAGAATGCCTCCCACTTCCTGATCTGCGTGAGTACTGCCTCCGAGTTGATTCTCGGCATGATGCTGAGATGAGTTCCATGGCTCGTGGTGAGATGCCCGCCTTGATGAGTGGTCTTTTTAGAAACTGCAGGCCAACAAGTTTAGGTGACCATGGCATGGGTGACTATACCCCGTGGGGTGAGTAATCAATTTGGGGCGTTTCCCAATCGAAACCCATGGTCGTTTCAAAATTTTAAGGACCATTGGGTACCATGGCTGTGTAGGCCAGTCGGGAATGATCAATATGCCAGTTGCAGAGTCCAGTTTAATTTTCTGCAATACCCGACTGATGAGGCAAAATGGGGGAAATGCGTAGCAAAATCATTTCTCCCAATGGATAGAAAACGCATCCATTGCTATTGCCCCAGGGTCTGGTTCCCAAGACACATACGTTGGTATCTGATGGTTCAACCTGGACGCAAAAAGGTCAATATCTGGTGTCCTGTAGTGAGCTATAATGTCTCCAATAATTTGGGGGTTCAACATCCACTCGATGTTGTCATTGAATACTCGTGACCTGGTGTCCGCCACTGTATTAAGCTTCCCTGGCAAATAGGTCGCTGTAATCCAAATATTCCTCTCGATGCACCAGTGCCAAATTGTGTTTGCCAATTCATCACAAGATAGCGACCTGATACCACCAATATGATTGATGTAAGCCACCACTGTTGTGTTATCTATTTGGAGGCGGACATGTAAGTCCCGTGAGTTAGTACAGTAAGCCCGCAGTCCATGAAACGCCCCTAACATTTCTATATAATTTATCCCGTGTGACTGAAGGAAGGTAGACCCACGAGAGTCCCATCTGCCACCACAACTGGACATAGTGTCAGTTGCTCCCCAGCCTTGTGCGCTTGCGTCATTCTGTTGCACGACGGATGGGTTGCTTTCCATGATGGGTCTGTGACACTTGCTAATATTGTCAATCCACCATTGTAGCTTGGTTCCAGCCTTTGGTGGTAACCGGATTGGTCGATCAAAGTGCCCAGCATTTGCTTTTAATGCTGCGAATTTTATTCTTTGGAAATTTTGGTAATGTAGCGGTCCGAATTGTGCAGCTGAGAATGTAGCTACCAATTTCCCTATTACTTTCGCCGTTTTCCGGATGGTCGGTACCCTGGCGCAAGCAAGACTGTGGCACTCTTCTATTATAGCGGTAGCTTTATTGGTTGGGATGGTGATCATCATTAAGGTGGTGTCTAGGGTGAACCCCAAATAATCCATTACCCGTGATGGGTGCAATTTTGACTTGTCTGGATGGATTACAAATCCCAGCTTCTCGAATAAAGTCTTAGTTGCTGCCACTACCCGTGTAGCCAATTGGAGGGCCTGACCCACTATTAGGATATCATCTAAATATGCCATGATTATGTAATTTTGTTATCGGAGAAGAGCCAATATAGGTTTTACTAATTTTGTAAATAGTCTGGGGGCTGTGGTGATTCCATTGGGCAATGCTTTGTATTCCCACAATTGTTCCTTCCAGACAAATTTCAGAAACTTTCTGTGAGATTCTGTGATGGGCACTGTATAGTATGCATCTTTTAAATCGATGCAGGCCATAAAGTACCCCGGGTAAAGCATCTGCTTGGCTGTTTCAAAGGTATCCATTTTAAAGTGGGTATATTGTACAAAGGTGTTCAGCTCAATTAGGTCTATTATAATTCAACACCCCCTATCTTTTTTAATTCTGGTGAAAATGTTGGACACAAACTCAAGCGGTTCGTGCGTTGTTTTCCCAATCACCCCTTTTGCTGCTAGCCGTACAATTTCAGCATGTCCTGCTTCCACCTCTTTTTGGGAGAGTGTAAATTTCCGATGAGGCGAATGCTGGGTAGAGGGATTTTTACCACCGATGAATTCTATGACATAACCTTGAACACTTTGTAAAATAAACTCGTCTGTGGAGATAGTGTTCCATATTTCCAAAAAGGCCCGCAATCGCCCACCAATTTGTGCAGGAAGGGATGCTACGGTCTGAGAGGAACCAGGCCCCCTTACCTCCATGGTTAACGACGGTTCCTGGCTTATGTTGTTTTGGGTGGACGTTGTGGAGTTTGTCGTGATGACGGCCGCATCTTCCATTCGGGCCACTGTTTGCATTGCCCTAAAAAAAGCCTCTGTGTTTGGGGAAGTGGAGGGGGATAGGTCCTTGGTGTCCTGTCCGGCTGCCGCGGTTTCCAGTTGGTGTGTGGTTGTTGCCGGCGGCATGGGTGAGGTCTAGTCGTAAGAGGTTTCATTAGGCCCGCTGTTTTGGCCTCCTCGTCTAGTTCCTTCACTTGTTTGGACAGATCTCCAAACAGTTGATGAGGCGGTGGAGCGGTTGATGGACAGCACAACCCCGCGAATTTGGGGTTGAGTGTGGGCTTTATGGAGCTCTTACGCAGGCAGTTGATCTCATACTGGGCGTTGCATAGGAGTGCCAGGGCATCTTGTTGTTCGCTGGACACATTATCCCCGTCAAGGGTCCTAGCAAACGCCGTTATACCCGTGGAGAGGACCTTTAAGATACGCTGGAGGCGGACATCCTGCATCCTGGTGGCCGTGCTCAAGTGTTCCCAGATTTGAGTATTAACTAGGGGAACACTGAGGTTGATGCAGTTCTCGGGGTGGCTTTATTTTCTCCATTGTGTCATTGAGTACCTGACTCTGGAGTTGGTGAGTGGTCAGGTAATCAATGGTGCCCGCCAGTTTGTGGTGCAGGGGTTCCCCTGTTTGTGTGGTCGTGGCAAACTTGCCCACCACGTCCAGCATATCCTCCTCATGCTCTGGCTCAGCGGTCTCTGGCTGTCCCGGGTCGTCTTCAAATACAGCGGCCGGGCAACTGCTGGCACTTCTGGCTGGTGAAGACGAGATACTGAGTGGACTCCTGGTGCGGCTTGTGGACGCCTGCGAGTCCTGTTCTTCCCGGTCCCTGTCCCGCTGGAGGAGTTGCTCCACTAAGAGCTCCAACCGCTCTATGCGACCATCCCTGCTATGTGCAGCGGACAAGCCGACTTCCCCAGGCCCTGCGATATCACTGGGGCTTCCACCATCGGACCACACCTCCGTAAGGTGCTGTCCAACCTGTGGGAGTAAGGTAAGTACTTACCTGCCGGTCCTTATGAAGGAGGTGGTGGAGAGAGCGCCCCCCCCCCCCCAGCTTGTCGAGGCAAATGCGCGCGACGATATGTCGCGCATGCGTGCTGGCGGGGTCTTCACAAAGTCACTCACGTGACTCCGAAGTAAAATAGCCTAATACGAAAGCCATTAGGTTTATTACAATGCTGCAGCTAGATCTCAACAACAATGGCCATGCCATGAGCATTTGTTGCCACTTGTTCAGTGCTTAGCATCAATTTCCCAGCTGCTCAGAAGGGTGGGAAGGAGAAAAACAGAAGCTCCTTTCTTATTTTCATTCCTTCCACCAATATTTTCATAGCTGCTTCTGAAAATCTGACCTGCTGAAATTTGCATTCCTGTAGCAGATTTACCATGCAACCTTTCATTCTGGTCGCGTTACATTTAGTTACATCACTAACTCAGCTTCTTTCCACAGATGCTGTCTGACTTGCATTTTCAAGATATTAGTTGATTTAAACCTATTAAACTTCCATAATATTTTACTTGCACCTTCCTTTTAACTTGAAACCTGAGAAAGCAGTTGTCGCTTATGGTACATTAGACACCAAAATAACCATGCAGTTATGCCAAATAGTCCACTTGGAAATAGGCAAGCTCCCTAATTTGGCAGCCTGCCCCACACCAAACCTATCACCTTTGGATCAATGCACTAAGATTAATTTATTTTTGTTTATTACTTTACCCTAAATCCCACGTCTGACTTGCCTAGTCACATTTTGAGAGATGTGAATTAGAGGTTCTATTTCCCACTATTGTGAAAAGTTCTATATATATATAAACTTTTCCCAAGTATATAATAGCCACAATATTAGCAGCACCAACAACTCCGAAGAACCAAGGGTGGATCCATATTATCAATTAATGCCACAATCTGGGAAAATCACACTGTGGCTTACCATGCCTGGGAAGTGGAATGGGTAGGACTATGCTACGTTCTTCAGATATTTTAACTAGTTTAAAATGTGAAAAATGTTCTGCCAAAGAGAGGGGGGGGGGGGGGGGGAAAGAAGATTCATTTGCAGTGAATACAATGGTCCACCGACCCACCATCTAGGTTGACACAAGTGGCACAAGATGGAAAAATTACTTCTGCAATATTACTTACTTTTGACTCCAATTTCTGTTTTACATAAGCTCCATTGGCAGCTGTCAGTACATCATTTGTAAGAATGTATCCATATCCCAAAGAATCAAATGCCATGTCAGAACTGAAAGAAAATGCAGAGCAGTTTTCACTTTTCATCATGCACATTAAAACCAAGATAACGTGCCCTCCATAATGTTTGGGACAAAGACCCATTATTTATTTATTTGCCTCTATACTCCACAATTTGAGATTTGTAATAGAAAAAAAAAATCACATGTGGTTAAAGAGCATCGTCAGATTTTATTAAAGGGTAGGTTTATACCAGGCACGTGCCGTCAGGGTAGGCAAGGTAGGCATTGCCTACCCTGACTAAAATTATAACATGGTAATAACTAAATATAAATAGTAAAGGCATGGGAGAATTATGCCTATGTAAGAGATCGATCTCTTAGGTAGGCATAATTCTCCATGCCTTTCATCCGCAGCGCTTGTAACACGGGAAGCTCTGTGCAACCCACGTGCCGTCAGCGCTGCCTGAAGCCGTCAATGATAATCGGGGCTGAAGGCAGCAGAAATTCTGCCTTTGCAGCACTGCGCATGCGCATCGGTCTACTGCGCATGCGCAGAGCAAGTTTCTTGGCGGGGTTTTCAAATATGGGTTGTCAATATTTTAAGTGTATGTTAGGTAACAAAGAGAGAAGAATGGAGCTTGTGTGCCAATAATGTGGTAAGTTCATTTTGTGTTTATGTTTTTAAATACTGTATTTCCCGAGGTGTGGGGGTGGGAGAGCTCCTTTCACAGTGTTTGGGGAGTCTGGCCCGGGGTAAGGTTGCGGGGAGGGCACGAATGTTATGAATGAGGGGATTGGGATAATGCCACTTGCGACGCTCCTTGCACGGAGGCATGGAATGTCACCGCATTGAGGCGGGGGGGGGGGGGGGGGGGGGGGGGGGGGGGGGGGGGGGGGGGGGGGGGGGGGGGGGAGAGAAGTAGCTCGGGTGGCTGAGCGGCCGCCGGGCTGGACAACGGAACCAGCTGCCATCTTAGCTCCTTCTGCCGGTCCCCACTCACCTCTGGCAGCTCTCCGTCTACAAACCACTCTCCTGCTGCACTCATGTCCTTAAATTCCGACAGCGCGATTGAGGTTACTCGGCTGTGGGAATTTAAGGATTTGCAGGAAGCCGCTGACATGAGCGAAGTCGGCGAACGGCAGGTGACAGGTGTTCCGACGGAGAGCTTTGCCAGAGGTGAGCGGGCCGGCAGAAGGCGCTGAAGTGACGGCCAGTTCTGCTGTCGGGTACCGGCGGCCGCTCGTAGATACCCGAGCTGCTTCTATCCCCAGCTACAGTGCGGGGCTTCGTGCCCGGAGAGCTGCGGCAGCGGTGAGTAAGTTTCTGCCATTATCCCCGACACTCTCCTTGTCAACACTCGTGTCCTCCCCACAACTTTACCCCTGACACATGCTGTGAAAGGAACTGTTCCCCCAATTGGTCTAGGACTAGGAAGCCTTGGGCAAATTGAAATGTCACTGTTTTTATTTTTTTAATTTATTTAATGGGAGCGAACAATCTGCGCATGCGTGGTTTCTCTTTTTGTTTAGCGGACCGAGTGCCTACCCCGAGTAATTACTCACGGCACGTGCCTGGTTTATACATTTTACAGTTTGGCGAAAAGGTTGCATAGGCTTGGTCTTGTCGATGTACAGGATGCATTAGGTTAAGATAGAGGAGGTGCAGTGAACCTCTGTCACAGCTGGAAGGATTGCTGGGGTCCATGGATGGGTGCGAGTGAGGGGGTATAGGGACGGGTGTTACATCTCCTGCAATTGCTGGGGAAGGTACCCGAGGAGGATGGGTGGGAAGAGATAAGTGCAGGAGTGGCGGAGGGAATGGTCTCTGCGGAAGGTCGGAAAGGGTTGAAAAGGGAAGATATGACTGGTGCTGGGATCACGTTGAAGGCGACGTAAATGTCAGAGGATAATGTGTTGGATGTGGAAGGACCAGGGGAACTGTATCCTTATTCCATCTGGGAGGATGGACAGTTAGAGCAAAACCACACTACACACAGGTGAGGGATCCATCTGACAGTAGGGGAGAAACCATGTTTACTAAACAATGAGGGCATTTCAGATGTTCTACAATGGAAAGCCTCATGCTGGGAGCAGATGCAATGGAAACTGAGAAATTGATGTACCGAGTTCCTCTTTTATCACAAAGAAATTGCAAATATTTTCCCTCCCCCCTACCAATCTCATGTGTGTGCATACACACACACACACACACACACAAATTATCTTTGACAGCTCTCATTTTTAAATAAACAATCACAACCATCCATAATTAGTCAAGTATGTTTTGCAACATTCGAGGAATTTTATTTTCCAAGTCAGTCATAAACTACATATGAAAAGTAGCACTGAACTAAAATAAGAAAGTGCACTCTTTCAAAATGAGTTAGTGTCATCCATCACAGTAATTAATGTAGAACATAATAAGATTCTATGATCTAGCCAGCAGACATCCCAAAAGCAGGTATCACTTGAGTTTAACCGCTAAGTACTTGAGTTGTCAAATTGTAATTGTGCACAAAATCATGCATGTTATTCCACACAGCTGCCTCATAAAGAGGTCAAAGGAAATTCTTTCAACTTGGGAACATCATGTGGCTTGAGTACAATTAGAGTACTTTCAAATTTCTTAGGCTTGGCCCCTACTTACTTACCTGTATATTTCTATGATTCCAAGAAATGTTGTACTGCCTATTAATTGATCCTCATTTTGTGCTTATTTTTTCTGCTTTCAATCAAATGAAACAAGCAAATGTCCTTGTCTCGTTACATAAAATGAAGGTCCATATGCAATAAAATTATACTTTAGCAGAGATGTAGCAGAAAATAAATCAATAGGAGATTTCTAATAACTAATCTGGATGAATGAATTCAGATAAACCTCCAAGACCAAGTAATTTTAATTTAAATTTGAGATAAAAATAGAGGATGCTCAAAATACTCAGCAAATAAAACAGTATCTGTGAAAAATGAAACAGAGTTAATGTTTCAGTAGAAGACTGGGTGAGAGCTTTAAATTATCATCATGGGGAATGTAGAGCAGAATGGGAATATGATTTTCACAGAAATGCCTCCAAGATATCTGCCCTCTTCCTGAGCATTGGCTCCCTCTCCTCTACAGTTGACCCCAGTTGCACTATTTTCATCGTATCTGCTCTGGTGATAAAACTTTCCATGCATGCTTCTGAAGTGGCTTCACTCTTTCCAAACTGTGCCTTCTCTCCACCATAAGCTGTCTCTTCACTAACTAGATTTCTGTGTCTCCATCCCCAGTAGGTCAATGCAAAATATGCGCCACAAGCTAACCGACTCCCACAACTATTTCAATTAACTTACATCCAAGCCTCCTCCCAGGACTCCATTTTATTCTCCCAGATCCTCCGCCTTTTTCCATATCTGCTTTATGATGATACCTTCTAAACAAGCGGCTCCAAGAAATCATCTTTTAGCTGTGATGAGGTCTGGACTATGTGGTAGTAAAACCCGAGCTAGGCATTGATCAATTTGCTATTTTTGTTGAATTTGCTGTTTGACAGTCCTGCTGTTAACAGCGTTCACCAGTTTAACAGATGGAGTCGCAGTTAGCTGGATTGGGTTTGTCCTGCTTTTTGGAAAGTTGACATAGCATTTGCGCATTTTTCCACATTTTGGATATATACTATCTTTGAAACTTTATTGGAATAGTTTGGCGAGTACTGGTACGCATGTCTTGAGTACTACAGCTAGGATGTTATCTGGTCCCTTAAATATTTGCTATACGCAGTGTTCTCTTTCTATATCTATCTATATACTTATAACCCTGATTTTGGATGTGCGTGTTTGTGTATAATCACATCTTCTCAAAAAAACGACGTGCTAACAGTAACATTTTTTACACATTCCGATGAGAGATTTTTCCCGTGGAGTCTGAAATTGCCTTATCTGATTTTATGCTTTACCTCGAGTAATTACTGAAATGTTCAAAAATCTGACAAATCTTTGAAATAAAAACGACTGTCTTTCGCTGATGACGTCACAACGGATCTGCGTGCCTGCCGTCTTGCTCGCGCTGCGAGTGTCGTCAACCTCCCGACAACCCTCCGTTATTCAAAAGACGCGGAAAGAACCAGCAAGTCGGGCTATGGATTTTAGCCGCCGAACTCGCAGTCCTTTGGTTGACACCTGCTGCCCGGCCGCCCCGCTCCTCCACTCCCCCGGCCTCCCTCTGAAAATTTCCTGCTGGATTTCTCGAGTTATTACTGAAAATGTTCAAAAATCTGACAAAACTTTGAATTTTAAAATGACTGTCTTTCGCTGATGACGTCACAATGGGTCTGCATGCCGTTCTTCCACGCGCTGCGAGTGACATCACCCCCTCCCCCCCCACTATTCAAAAGACGCAGCCGGAGATGAAGTCGGGCTGTCGATTGAAGACCAAAGATCATAGCTGAAGACTGCGACGGCCCAACTCGCGGTCCTTTGGTCGATGCTTGCCCACTCGGCTCAGTTTCTCCCTCTCTAGGGAGTGGTGAGTATTGGGGCCTGTGGGTGAGTGGTGCCCCCTCCCTCTCTCTGCCTCCGTCACTGTCCTATCTGCCTCTGCCCTCTCATACCCCCCTCCCTCTCTAGCCATGCCTGCGAGTTGGGGGCTATGCGTGAGTGGATTGGGGGGGGTGGGGTAAAAGGAGCGAATGAATAATATTAATATATCAAGGGGGTGGTTAGCATGTGTGTGGTGTTTAGTGTGCGTGTGTGACGCCGTAGGCCGCCCTCCCCAACCCCCGGCAAAGGGGACGGAACCCAACGGATCCCACTTGCTCTAGTATCACATAAAATTAATCAAATTGGCTGAGTCCAGCTTCTCTGATAATGGGGATCGCATGGAATGTCAAGCCGGACCACCTGTTCGCACATTTGCCCTAACATAGTTGTAAATACTTCTGGACTGCAGAATCCATTCTGACTTACAGTTGTGTCAGTGTGACATTTTCAAGTTCTTCCTGTGACTGTGTGGGTTTTCTCAAAGTGATCAAGTTTCCTCCTATCTTCCAACATTGTGCCTTGTAATGCGAAGAGGTAGATGGTGAGAAATAACAATCAACATACTTGTGAGAATAGGTTACAAGGAAATGTGGGGGAAAAGGGATTTGTCAAAGAGCTGGCAGACTTAATGGGCCCAATGGTCTCTTTCCATAATGTAAGAAAACATGGTACAAAGATGGAATGTTGTTTTGAGCCTTCTCTCTTGGTTAACTCTTCAACATACACATCTGGATATAGTAGAATTGCAAAGCTCCAGTACGATCAGTTGGATGCAAGATTAATTAACCTGTTCACTGGCAAGTTTTTTTTTCCACTAATGGCCATGATACTCAGGGGTGGCACTGAACAGGTTAACCTTGTTTTTGCCGTGTAGCATAGTTTCCATGGTCTGGCACCCGAGAATTGACAGTAACCCAGAATTGAAAAGAATCCAGAAAGAGGACAGCATAAAACTGAAGACCTCATTAAAATTCATCGCAATTAAAAAAAAAATAGAACCTTTAACTTTAATATTGGGGGCTCTAACATGGCATTTTCAAACATAAAATCGTCCTAGCCAATAATATTAAAAATTAAACTGGATGAGTAATCCTTGGACAAAGAAACAGGAGAGGTAGAAGTTGGAGCGGGAGAAGGCACATGAAAGATTATATGGCAAATAAATTTGACAGTGTAATTAAGCTAGGATATAAAAATATAGATGTTTTGTGGCAGGGCAGAAAATTACAAAGATAGGGAAAGGCAAGCCTATGGTTGGATTTGTAAACAGGAATGAGATTCTTCTCATTCTTATAAACTAGAGTGAATACAGATCTAACTGACCCAATATGGGCAGCACTGTGGCACAGCTGCTTCATCACATCACCTCAGCCGCTGCACCCCTGCACCAGACACCCAGGTTCAATCCTGACCTCTGGTGCTGTCTATATGGAGTTTATATGTCTATATGTGACTGCATGGGTTTCCTCTGAGTGTTCTGGTTTTTGTCCCACATCCGAAAGACATCCAAGTTAATAGGTTATTTGGTAAATTGCCCCTTGTGTGTACTACACAAAATGAAGATGGGAATACCAAATCCTTCTCATCCTCTTCAAATGACGAGTCAGATTTTGCAAAATATTTAGATATTGTGAAGGCGTGCGAAGGCAGCCTTTTGATGTTAATTTAATTTAAGCAAGATTTTCTTGGTGATTTAAAAGGAGTAGAGAAATATGATCGCTCAAGTCATCCCTGCTTATCCAGAAATAGTAACATTTGCAGCTATGATAATAACAGCCATACAATCCATTCAGGTCAGCGTGGAAAGGCTGTTCTCCGCAATGAAAATAATTCAGATTTAAGGGCTTCAATGAAGGAGGATTTGGCAGAAGCAATGCTGTTCCTAAGGACAATTTATGAATATATTTTAGGTATGGACTTTTGTAGCAAACTTAACTACCTATGCATTTAGTTTTAATTTCTATTGTACTTGAGATTTTTTTTGTCATAATTTTGCCATTTAGCTCATACCTGTGGCTTTAGTTTAATAAATTTTGGAGTAATGTTTTTATAATTTTTATTTAATTCAATGGAATTTTAATTTTGTCATAGTTCTATGTGTATTTGTTTCTGTGTATTTAGAATAATGAGTTATGTTTTTTTTCCCAAGAATAAACAATAAAAAAGCCACATTAGCATAGCTAGAACCATTAGACTTAAAACTTTAAGTACATGGGTTTAAAATGTAGCCTGATGATTCATGTAGTTCTTGTGAAATGCCATCTTATGCAATATAATCTCAGCAGATTTAAAATTATTATACCTAGGGGTCAGTCGGAGTAAAAAAAAAATCAAGGAGTCGGAGTCAGGTGTTCTGGGTATCGACTCCACAGCCCTGCTTGCAAGTTCAAGCACATAGCATATTTTTCATAGAATTCAAAACTCACTCATCTCACACTATGAAATCAAAATTTAAAGAACCATGGGACATAACCTATTTATTTTAGATCATTTAGGTAGCTTTTAACATTCAATTCTTTCCACTAAAATGTCCTGGTTCTCTCTCTCTTTTAAAACACAAATTTAATTGTTTCCTGTTAAATATGCTTTCCCCATAAATGGTTCAAACGTAGCATTTAGTTGCAATCAAGTATTCACCATCTTGCTGCCCATGCAGCCTGGAGAAATCAGAGGGAAAGCGCAAGAGATGGCAGATTCTGGAATCTTCAACTACTCAAATTTAGGTGGTTATCTGGGCATGGACTGAAATATGCATGGTGATTTATGGTCGATTTTAAATTGACACATTGCCAATTTTGTGTCCAATTGTCCACAGTTTGTCTGTTCATACCACAGAGTCACAATTTTGCAGAAGCCTAAAGCACATGAATTCTGTGGATCTATTTTCTTATGGACAGGGCACTCATCACTTGGCTAGAACTCAAAAGCTGCTGGAGTCACACATTGAAGTTGACTGGATGTTTTTATCCAAGTTAATATGATAACCGTTGGCTAATTCCCGAAATGTAAAGCAAGAAATTGAGACCAGGATCTACCTACTCTTTTCTGACCCCTAGATCATAGAATCTAATTCTCCATAAATTGGTGCGGAAAAACAGAAAACAATTAAGACACAGCAAAAGGGTAGTTAAAAGCAGTTAAATGGAATTAAGGAGACTAAGATTAAAACTCAGTGGTTTTTGAAAACTGGAAGGCAAAGCACACACTGAGATGTTATTGATTATAATCTTACCTGGCAGCAATAAATGCACCAAGCAACATTGCAAATACGGTCATCTGAATAGGTCGAGTGAAGCTCTTACTGTAACCAGAAATGAAAAAAGTTAGGTTTGTATTTGAAAGGAAAAAAAATCAATACAGGGCATTTATACAGTACTTTCAAACAAGAAAAGCCATCTTTCCAACAGGTGCAAAAAAACTAGCACAACAACCATGAAGTTCAATTAAATTTGGAAATGTTGGAAATACTCAGGTTGGGCAACTGTGAAAGAGTTTAATCTACTGAAATAGTCAGCAATAAAATGAAAGCAACATTTCCAACAAGCAGAAATCTCCAACAATACAGTTGTTAATCCTGGCTAAATTGGAGCAGCTAGGACTTCAAAATGGGGTAAAGGTTTAGGGTTGCTGGGAGATTTGGTCAATTTGGAACTACTCTCTGCAGAGCTGGGACAAGCTGTGAAGAGGCCCCAGAATGTCTGGAGCTTAGATACAATTTGCAAGCAAAGAATGGGATGTTCAGCAAACCCTGTCAATTAGGTGCAAAATGCATAGAATGGATTGGATGGCTGCAAACCAGACATACACCTTGTAAATAATGTTGCAGAGTTGGACTTTGTCGAGTGTTGATTGGATGAGGTGTTGAGCTTTGTCTGGGTTTTCTGTAAATCAGGATAAATGTTTCTAAGTTGGCTTCTTCTCGAAGTCTGTTTTGAATATAATGTATTGAGCTGTTGTATCATTGGGTTAGGGGAATGCCTGTTATGTATGGAGTTAATCGATATCTGTAAGTACGTTATTAAGAGACCACCCCCGTGTGGTTCGGCCCCTCAAGGTCCCGGGACATATTAAAGTCCGCTACCATGAGGTTCAACATCGATCGTCTGGGAGAGCGCTTTGGACTTTGTGAAATTCTGGAGTGTCTCTGTCTGAGGGAGGCCTAGAGGGCTTGAACAGGCAGACACGAGGATCGAACCCGCGGTTGGATACGTACAGTGGTTGAACTGTAGCGCGCTTTTGGTAAAATAAAGATTAGTTGTTTCAAGTGCTTGGTTCAGTGTTTTTACTGAAACTAGACTGGGGGAAGCTTAGAAACGAGCAATTTACACAGTGACAAAAGCAAGATTTAAAATAAAGTTTTATTAAACTCTCTTAAAAAAAAATCAAAAAATCACGACAAGCTGCAACACAGAATTGAGTAGACTCTTGAGAAACAACTTTCTAGTGATACAGGTCTACCACCGATTTTCTAGCAACTGGCGATCTGGCACCTCCTTTAATACGGACAAAATGACAAGAGCGCACTTGAACGCCCCCCCCCCCCCCGAAAATGTGGCGTCTAGTCTGGTGAGACAGGCGATCAACATCATCAGGACTCCTGTGCGGCCAGAGCCGGCACATCCATTCCCATAGCCGACTTGAATCTTGGCTCCCCGATAACCTAGCCAGGGTACCATTGGAATGACCTCTGTTGGTTCGGCAAAAAAGATAATCCAGAAAGGCTCTGGAACCAAGGGTGTTGGGAAATCAGAGGTGGACCTGTATAACAATGCAAGGCTAACTATTTGCCAATTATACATTTATATTATAGGCTCTGAGAAATTGTACAAAATATTTGTTTTATAAAAATAAGCAATAATTTTTTGATATTACTTACTTGAGCAATATGCCTTCCGCTATCATTGTAAACAGGATGGAAAACCTCCTTAGGACTGTAAACATTGGGAGACTGAGAAAATGAAGTTACATTTAGAAAAGGTCATATTG
Source organism: Okamejei kenojei (assembly GCA_035221665.1). NCBI lineage: Eukaryota > Metazoa > Chordata > Chondrichthyes > Rajiformes > Rajidae > Okamejei > Okamejei kenojei. Next base: position 35,552,675 of record CM069140.1, read on the forward strand.
TTCAAACCAAAGCTTCTTCCAAAAAAATAGATATAAACATACTTCAGTTTCTTAGTGCCAAGAAGTCCTGTCATTTGGTTACCCAAGTACAAGAGAGGTAGTGGAAAAACCTATGACAAAGTAATTTTACATTACTCATTTGATAAGATGCAAAATACACCTAAATTGCACTTACACTGGCAAATCACAAATGCATGCAAAGGTTTAGTTTAGAGATACAGCATAGAAAAAGGCCCTTCAGCCCATCAGGTCCATGCCAACCATTGATCTCTTGTTCACGATGGTACACACAAAATGCTGGAATAACTCAGCGGGACAGGCAGAATCTCTGGAGAAGGAATGGGTGATATTTTGGGTCGAGATCCTTCTTCAGACTGGGGATCTCTTGTTCACATTAGTTCTATTAGCTAACTTTCTCATAAACAATAGAAAAATATACTGTATGACTTAGAAACATAGAAATTTGGTGCAGGAGCAGGCCATTCGGCCCTTCGAGCCTGCACCGCCATTCAATATGATCATGGCTGATCATCCAACTCAGTATCCTCTACCTGCCTTCTCTCCATACCCCCTGATCCCTTCAGCCACAAGGGCCACATCCAACTCCCTCTTAAATATGGCCAACAAACTGACCTCAACTACCTTCTGTGGCAGAGAATTCCACAGATTCACCAATCTCTGTGTGAAAAACGATTTTCTCAACGGTCTTAAAAGACTTCCCCCTTATCCTTAAACTGTGACCCCTTGTCCTGGACTTCCCCAACATCGGAAACAATCTTCCTGCATCTAGCCTGTCCAACCCCTTAAGAATTTTGTAAGTCTATATGAGATCACCCCTCAATCTTCTAAATTCCAGCGAGTACAAGCCAAGTCTATCCAGTCTTTCTTCATATGGAAGTCGTGCCATCCCAGGAATCAGTCTGGTGAACCTTCTCTGTACCCCCTCTATGGCAAGAATGTCTTTCCTCAGATTAGGAGACCAAAACTGTACGCAATACTCCAGGTGTGGCCTCACCAAGACCCTGTACAACTGCAGTAGAACCTCCCTGCTCTTGTACTCAAATCCTTTTGCTATGAATGCCAACATACCATTCCCTTTCTTCACAGCCTGCTGCACCTGCATGCCTACTTTCAATGACTGATGTACCATGGCACCCAGGTCTCGCTGCATCTCCCCTTTTCCTAATCGGTCACCATTCAAATATTAGTCTACCTTCCTGTTTTTGCCACCAAAGTGGATAACCTCACATTTATCCACATTATACTGCATCTGCCATGCATTTGCCCACTCACCCAGTCTATCCAAGTCACCCTGCAGCCTCCTAGCATCCTCCTCACAGCTAACACTGCCCCCCAGCTTCGTGTCATCCGCAAACTTCGAGATGTTGCATTTAATTCCCTCGTCCAAATCATTAATGTATATTGTAAATAGCTGGGGTCCCTGCACTGAGCCTTGCGGCACCCCACTAGTCACTGTCTTCCATCCTGAAAAGGACCCGTTCACTCCTACTCTTTGCTTCCTGTCTGCCAGCCAGTTCTACTGTGTGCTTTAAGTTTGTATACCAATCCCTTGTGTGGGACCTTGTCGAAAGCCTTCTGAAAGTCCAGATACAACACATCGACTGCTTCTCCCTTATCCACTCTACTAGTTACATCCTCAAAAAATTCTATAAGAATCGTCAGACATGATTTACCCTTCGTAAATCCATGCTGACTTTGTCCAATGATTTCACCACTTTCCAAATGCGCTGCTATCCCATCTTTAATAATTGACTCTAGCAGTTTCCCCACTACCGATGTTAGACTAACTGGTCTGTAATTCCCCGTTTTCTCTCTCCCTCCCTTTTTAAAAAGTGGGGTTACATTAGCTACCCTCCAATCCTCAGGAACTACTCCAGAATCTAAAGAGTTTTGAAAAATTATCACCATGGCATCTGCTATTTCTGGGGCCACTTCCTTAAGTACCCTGGGATGCAGCCTATCTGGCCCTGGGGATTTATCGGCCTATAATCCATTCAATTTACCCAACACCACTTTCCGGCTAACCTGGATTTCACTCATTTCCTCCATCTCATTTGACCTGCGATCCCCTGCTATTTCCGGCAAATTATTTATGTCTTCCTTAGTGAAGACAGAACCAAAGTAGTTATTCAATTGGTCTGCCATGTCCTTGTTCCCCATGATTAATTCAGTCGTTTCTGACTGCAAGTGTTTTAACTAATCTTTTGCGTTTCACATATCGATAAAAACTTTTGCAGTCAGTTTTTATGTTTCCTGCCAGTTTTCTTTCATACTCCATTTTCCCTTTCCTAATTAAGCCCTTTGTCCTCCTCTATTGTTCTCTGAATTTCTCCCAGTCCCCTGGTCGGCTGCTTTTTCTGGCTAATTTGTACGCTTCATCTTTTTCTTTGATACTATCCCTGATTTCCCTCGTTATCCACGGATGCGCCACCTTCCCTGATTTATTCTTTTGCCATACTGGGATGAACAATTGTTATAGTTCATCCATGCAGTCTTTAAATGCCTTCCATTGAATATCCACCGTCAACCCTTCAAGAATCAATTGCCAGTCCATCTTGACCAATTCATGTATCATACCCTCAAAGTTACCTTTCTTTAAGTTTAGGACCCGTGTTTCTGAATTAACAATGTCACTCTCCATCCTAATGAAGAACTCAACCATATTATGGCCACTCTTGCCCAAGGGGCCACGTACAGCAAGGCTGCTAACTAACCTTTCCTCATTACTCAATATCCAGTCTAGAATAGCCTGATCTCTCGTTGGTTCCTCCACATGTTGGTTTAGAAAACTATCCCGCATGCATTCCAAGAAATCCTCTTCCTCAGCACCCCTGCCAATTTGATTCACCCAATCTATATGTAGATTGAAGTCACCCATTATAACGGTTTTACCTTCGTTGCACGCATTTCTAATTTCCTGTTTGATGCCATCCCCAACTCCACTACTACTGTTAGATGGCCTGTACACAACACCCACAAGCGTTTTCTGCCCCTTAGTGTTTCGCAGCTCCACCCATATCGATTCCACCTCCTCCAAGCTAATGTCATTCCTTTCTATTGCATTAATCTCCTCTCTAACCAGCAACGCTACCCCACCTCCTTTTCCTCTCTGTCTATCCTTCCTGAATATTGAATATCCCTGGATGTTCAGCTCCCAGCCTTGGTCACCCTGGAGCCATGTCTCCGTGATCCCAACTATATCATTATCTGCACATTCAACTCATCCACCTTATTACGAATGCTCCTCGCATTGAGACATAAAGCCTTCAGACTTGTTTTTACAACACTCTTGGCCCTTTTACAATTATGTTGAAAAGTGGCCCTTTTAGAGTTTTGCCTTGGATTTGTTTTCCTGCCACTTTTCACCTTGCTACCTATTGCTCCTATCCTCATTTTACACCTCTCTGTCTCTCTGCTCACACAATTAAGAAACCCTCCACTTCTTATTCTCCGTTTGTTATTTATTTCTTCTTTCCTCCCTACGTGTTGCGTCTGACTGCTTCTCTTCTCTGCCTCACAAACGGACTACTTGCCTTCTCTATTTGAGTCCCTCCCCCCAACCGATCTAGTTTAAAGTCTCCCCAGTAGCCTTTGCAAATCCCCCCCCGCCTTAAAGGGCTTACACATATTCCAACAAAAATTTATGTCAGTTTAGAAAATTTGAGACGCTATTGGTAAATATTGTGCCTGCTAAAATATTACATTTCAACTTTTTCACGTGAAAATAGTACTTAAAATAGCAGCACAATTTTTGTTTCTTTGATTATTTCTTTGGTAACTTAGAACATGATTTGTAATTATTGTATTTTCCAGTTTCTGCACATTTCACGAATTACAATTTTCAAATAACCATATAACCATATAACAATTACAGCATGGAAACAGGCCCTCTCGGCCCTTCCAGTCCGTGCCGACCATTTGTTTTCCCCTAGTCCAATCTACCTGCACTCAGACCATACCCCTCCATTCCCTTCACGTCCATATACCTATCCACTTTACTCTTAAATGTTAAAATCGATCCTGCCTCCACCACTTCTGCTGGAAGCTGATTCCACACAGCCACCACCCTCTGAGTAAAGAAGTTCCCCCTCACGTTACCCCGAAACCTCTGTCCCTTAATTCTCATGTCATGCCCTCTTGTTTGAATCTTCCCTACCCTCAATGGGAAAAACGTATCCAGGTCAACTCTGTCTATCCCTTTCATCATTGTAAAGACCTCAATCAAGTCCCCCCTTAACCTTCTGCGCTCCAAAGAATAAAGACCTAACTTGTTCAACCTTTCTCTGTAACATAGTTGCTGGAACCCTGGCAACATTCTAGTAAATCTCCTCTGTACTCTCTCTATTTTGTTGACATCCTTCCTATAACTAGGCGACCAAAATTGTACACCATACTCCAGAATTGGTCTTACCAATGCCTTGTACAATTTTAACATTACTTCCCTACTCCTATATTCAATGCTCTGATTTATAAAGGCCAGCACACCAAAGGCTTTCTTTACCACCCTATCTACATGCGATTCCACCTTCAGGGAACTATGCACAGTTATTCCTAGATCCCTCTGTTCCACAGCATTCCTCAATTCCCTACCATTTACCATGTACGTCCTATTTTGATTTGTCCTGCCAAGATGTAGCACTTCACACTTATCAGCATTAAACTCCATCTGCCATCTTTCAGCCCACTTTTCCAAATGGCCCAAATCTCTCCGTAGACTTTGAAAATCTACTTCATTATCCACAACACCACCTAACTTAGTATCATCTGCATACTTACTTATCCAATTTATCACCCCATCATCCAGATCATTGATGTACATGACAAACAACAGTGGACCCAACACAGATCCCTGAGGCACCCCACTGGTCACCGGCTTCCAACCTGACAAACAGCCATCCACCATTACTCTCTGACATCTCCCATTCAGCCACTGTTGAATCCATCTTGCTACTCCACCATTAACACCCAAAGATTGAACCTTCTTAACCAACCTACCATGGGGAACCTTGTCAAAGGCCTTACTGAAATCCATATAGACAACATCCACTGCTTTACCCTCATCAATTTCCCTAGTTACCGCTTCAAAAAATTCAAGAAGGTTTGTCAAACATGACCTTCCAGGCACAAATCCATGTTGACTGTTCCTGATCAGACCCTGTTTATCCAGATGCTTATATATACTATCTCTAAGTATCCTTTCCATTAATTTGCCCACCATTGACGTCAAACTAATAGGTCTAAATGATGTGATGGATAAAGGAAATGCAAAGTTATTTTGGCCTGAGTGCAAACGGGATATGCGAACACTTTACTGTGGACTGCCAGCAAATTTTAAATTTGTACAAGTGCAGAACTTGCTAACCTAACCCTTCCAGTGATTTTTTGGCTGCCTCTGTCCCTGGACTCTGGGGGACGGGGGAGCAGGGGGGAAATTCAGCTGTACAGCACACAGTTGTGCTAAATTACTAATGTCTGACTGCAGATCTAGCTCAAGGACTACAGAATCATGAATCCTCTTATTTGAAAGGAAACTTTGGCTGCGAGGAAGAAAAATAAGTCACAACTGTGCTAGTTTTTTGGTAGACTTAATTTTTTTTATTAAATATTTTTTCCAATATATTCTTTATAGCTTTTGATTATCACGAGCATTCAGTAGCATATAAAGACTTTGACGGAGGCAAATTCCCAAAAGTGAAATTGGGTTCTGGTTCGGACATGACCAGACCACAAAGTAGAATGCCCTGACATTGCACGGGTCTCCTTCATGCCAGTCCTATACCTTGCTATCTAGCCGATTTGGCTTTTTGGAATCAAATCGGGTAAACATGGAAAATTACTTGGGATGATACAAAATGCTGGAGTAACAGCGGGATAGGCAGCATCTCTGGAGAGAAGGAATGGGCGACGTTTCGGGTCAAGACCCTTCTTCAGACTTGTTCTTTTCAGCAAGTTAAGAGAAACTTATTAAAACTATATATTTATCTAAACAGGTGGCCAGCAATTTAACTCCCATTAACTTCTTGCCCATAAAAATGATTTTGTAAGATATTTGGGTTGTCCAAGAATATCCCAGAAATATCATTTGAAAAACTAATGAAAGAATAAATGCTGATGGCAAGTCCTTCATGGAAGAAAATCTACAATTGTTTCTTGACCAGGCCCACCAAAGTGGTTAACCCAATGCGCCCCACAATGTTTTGGGAGGCATTAGAAAGGGTAAGAGTTAATGGTTTGAAAGCAACAGCCACACTCAATAAATCCATAAATATGAAGTGACCTTCACATCTCCTGGTCGACATAACATAACAGTTTTGACTGGTATTTATTCATGTGCAGAAACCAGAAAGTTAAAATGATTTCCCTCCACCATTTCTAGCTTGTGGGTCTCACATCATTTGTAACCTCACTCCCCACCCCCATACAACTTAAAGACATAATTGATTTGGTGATTCAATAACAAACTCAAACCTCAGTGCTCAATGTGCTTGCTCCTCATGAACAAGAACACTAGCAATCAGTCCAAGATAGGCCACTATTGCATTCTCTACCAACAGCATTGCAAACCACTATTCTCCCTGCTACTCTGCCTCAAAACTGGTCAAGGGCTTAGCCCTCCATTGGGTGCAACAATGAAACAGATATCGTAATCATACCAATGCACAGCTCGGTACGAAGTGCATCACTACACTTGATGTGTGATATGCAGTGTATGTCTGTGAGGATAAGTGTGGATAGGTTGGGGGCTTGCTATCGCAGAAATGACCAGACTAGGAAGAGATGTGTACCCCAGTAAAAAGGGGAGAAATCACCTTCCATCACATCCAATAGGAGGCAAAACTACCTTCCAGCGTATTCAGAGGCAATCTGTTAATAAATGGAGTAGGAGCTGCCAGGCCCTAGCAATGATCTGTACACAGTGTACCAACCAGGATGGCCTCCTAGGACCAGACCTCAGTGCTGCATGACAGCACTGCTTCACACAAGTCTGTGTTCATTGCCTCAGTGGTTCATTCTGGAATGAACTGTGTATTAATTCAGGCTCCCAGCAGAGTGCACATAGCTCAAGTAGAGGGCCATTTATTTAAAAAAAATACTGGGAGTGCATAACTACAAATATTCAGACTTCAAACACTAAAACCAATCAATGCCCTAAGTTATGCCAAGTAGATACCAGCATGTCACAATTGTATCAACCAGATCAACGCAGCCTTTACATTGTCATTTACATGAACAGTTAGTTTTTAAAAAAGCTATTCAACAATAATCACATTGTACAAATGTATAGAGACATAGAAAATGGGTGCAGGAGTAGGCCATTCGGCCCTTCGAGCCTGCACCGCCATTCAATATGATCATGGCTGATCATCCAACTCAGTATCTTGTACACTGTATAAATTATGAAGTTTAAACTAATAAAGTGATATGGGAGGACATTGATAGATTTGGTCTGAGGTGTATTGCAATGCAATGATCATGATGCCACTTTCACTTATCAAAGACTACTGAAAAATTAGACATTACACATTTGTTACCAGCTTGCCTTGGCAAACTGTCGTTATTCAATTTTTAAAAAAACATTGGTCAAATAACTTAAATTTGCAATGAAAAGATCAGAAAACTATAAAGCATTATTGATCAGCTTTGCTACAAACTTTGAATTATTTACAAAACTGATCATTCAAATTATTAAGCATCTTCTAAAAATCTTTAACTTTCCAAATTAAATTTACAATTTCCACTATGCATACAGCAAATACATCAAAACATATTTTAGACTTGCCTTTCGAGGCATACTGTAGTCGAGGTCAGGATAGTTTACCACCCTGCATGCCTTACCCACCCACAGCAGAGTCACTGTTGCCAACATCTGCAAATGAAAGAAAGTTTTCAGAAAGTAGGTCACACGCTGCGTTTACGTTTACCCAAAATGAAACTTTACCAAAAACTTACAAATTAAATTGCGAAAATAACGTACCTGGCCAAGACCCACAAATATTATTGAAGGGAATCTATAGGTGGAATTAAAAAATAAAGATGGTTAAACTTCAACCTCCAATACGTTTGAAAAGTTTACAAGTCAAGACAGCAAAGTTGGGGGTGGGGGGGGAAACGGCTACCAAAACTTGCTATTTCCTTTTTGCCGAAGTTAACAAACCGCAGAACAAAAGCAAAACGTGGAAAAAGCCAACCTAATTATTTTAGTTCAGCCACGAATAATCATCTCAAAAGAGATGAAAAGTACCCTCAACAGTTTTTCGAATACAAAGCTTTCACATAAAAAACACATATGTAAAACAAAGCTTCACGTTTTACAGCAATTTAAAAACATGCAAAAATTAGAATTTAACTTCAGCATTCGTACACAGGAAAAGTGGTGAAACCCAAGATCGTTCCCAAGTAAATAAAAATGCAAATTTTAACGGGATTTATATGTTTGATTGAAACAATCAAAAGGTAGCGTTTTGAAAAATGTCAGTGTATAGATAAAAAATGGCTAGAAGATTCCCTAAAGCGTTTAAAATACACCCTGGCCAACATAATTTCACACGCGGATCAAGCAGCAGCATGTCTTTAATTGGAATTAGAGCAGAGAACATGACGATTAAATCGGATGCAATTTTTGTTTCAAGCATTCCGCGCTGTCTGCACTGGAAAACGAATGAGCGAGCTGCTCTTGTGCAAAGCCGGTAGAGCAAGTCTGTTGTTCACGCCCCGCCGCTGCTCCCTTTTCACCTGTGGCTGGTCAGCACACTTTTGTTCACGACGACGATAAAAAACGAGCTGACTCCATAAAAAGCAGCTGCGCAGAGCTTCAGGAAGACGGTCATCGGCTCCGCTGACATCTCCTCCAGCCCGGCTCGCTGGCCGACGCGGGCAGCATCTCCGGCCGCCTCTCTGCTCCCCTGCCTCGAATTAACCACATCATGACGTTGACGAACATCCAACATGTCTTCACCCCCGGCGCGGCGCTGCGCTGCGTCACTCTCCGCCCCGCCCAGCGTGGTAGCGTCACTCTCCGTCCGCCCGCCCGTCCGCCCAGCGTGGTGGCGTCACGCTCCGCCCACCCGGCGTGATGGCGTCATGGTCCCCGAATGACACGTCACACCTACCCGGTAACAAAGAGAGGTGGATACAAAGTTTCCACCGCAGATGGATACAAAATGCTGGGGCAACTCAGCGGGACAGGCAGCATCTCTGCAGAGAAGGGATGGGTGATGTTTGAGTCTGAAGAAGGGTCTCGACCCGAAACGTCGCCCATCTCCTTCGCTCCTTAGATGCTGCTGCACCCGCTGAGTTTCTCCAGCTTTTTGTGTACCAGGGATGGGTGATGTGTCGGGTCTGAAGAAGTCTCTCAACCCGTTCCTTGTCATTTTCTCCAGAGATGCTGCCTGTCCCGCTTTGTTGCTCCAACATGTTGTGTCATGGAGGAAAGAAGACGGGTTTGAAAGCGGGAGGAAATCGAGGTAGGAATGCACGTGATAGTTGAGGAAAAGGAAATTAACATGATTGTATGCCCCCGTCAGAGTGCGGTATCATGTTATATTTATGCAGCAGTGCCTGGTTTCAAATTGTCTTGGATCTCTACCATTATAATAGGCCCTTGTGCTGCCAAAAGTGTGTGGAAGCTAATAAACAACCATCATATAAGGTTTACAAAGTAAGATTTACGGGTACCTTCCGCTCCCAGAACTTCAATAGAAGTTAATCATAGTCATACAGCATTAAATATGCTCTTTGTGCCACCAGCTCCATGCCAACCATCAGGCACCTATCTATATTATGTTCATTTGTCCGTAGCCTTCCGTGCCTTGATCTAGAGCGAACTACCCAATGTGAATATTGAGGTGGTACAGTTTAGTTTGGTTTTATTTCACTTGGAGATACAGCGTGGAAACAGGCCCTTCAGCCACTGTCCAAGCAGACCAACGATCACTTGCATAATCGTTCTATTTTACACACAAGGGATGATTTACAGAAGGAAGCCAATTAACCTACAAACCTGCATGTTGTGTCTTTGGAAGATGGGGAGAAACCAGAGCACCCAGAGAAAACCCACGCACTCACAATCTTCGTACGGATATCACCCATGATCGGGATTGACTAAGGCAGCAACTCTTCCACTGTGCCATCCCTTTTTGCCAAATCACTTGACAAGTGCTAGAAGAAGGTCAAGCAACACAGAAGCAGACTATTTAACCCATTTGCATTTGTGTTTTTGGGAGAAATCGGTTGTTGGTAACAAGATACGATGGCCCAAGCAAATCAGTAATAAGAGAGAAATTGGTGAATATTTCGCTTCAGGCAGCAGAAAGAGAAAACAAACAATGCTGGAACCACAAGATTGTTTGTGGTACATATAAATGCTTTGGACATAAATTTAAATGTATTAGTGCATTTGCAAATGACACCAAGATTGCTGGAGTTGTGCACAGTGAGAAAAGCTGTCAAAGTATATAGTAAGATATAGATCACTTACAGAAATAGGTGTAGAAAAGGCAGATGGAGTTTAATCCGAGCAAGTATGAGGTATTGTACTTTGGGAGGCTGAATGTAAGAGAAAGACCCTTAAAAGTATTGATGTGCAGACATCGTTGGCCGAATGGCCTGTTCCCATACTGTACTTTTCTATGTTCTAAAATACAAAATTTACTGGAAATGACAAGTAAATGAGAATGTTAGAAGTATTCGACAAATCCGCTAGCATCGTGAAAAGAGAAAAACGTAGAAACATTGCATCCATCTCTTTCCCAGGGTAGGGGAATCAAGAACTAGAGAGCAATTTGTAAGGTGAGGAAGATTCAAAATAGGAACATGAGGGACAACCTTTTCACACAGAAGGTGGTGGGTATAAGGAACAACCTGCCAGAGGAGACATTGCGGCAAGCACAATAACATCATTTAAAATACATTTGGGCAGGTTGGATCCCCCTGCTTCTGAGCTGTATGACTCTTAAGAGTCTGATATGTAAGAGTTCAGTTTAATTTATCATCAAGAGTACCAAGGTACAGTGAAAAGTTTTTATGTTGCGTGCTATCCAGTCAGCAGGAAGACAATACATGATTACAATCAACCCATTCACTATGTAGGATACTGGGACAGCCCTGCTTCTGGATCTTGCAAGGAGGTAGAAGTGGCTGTGCAGGTTTGGATGACTAAATGTTGTTAAGCTTGTAAGTGTGCTTGTTGTTAAGCAGGTATCTGAGGGGCCACATTTTTACACAAAGGGCGTAGGTATGAAACGAGCTGCCAGAGGAGGTAGCTGAGGCAGGTACTATCAGAATGTTTAAAAAACATTTTGATAGTTACTAGATAGGTTAGAATGATATGGGCCAAATGCAGGCAGGTGGGACTAGTGTAGATGGGCATGTTGGATGGCATAGGCAAATTGGGCTGAAGGGCCTGTTTCCATGCTATATGACTTAATGACGCTACGAATGGAGGCTGTAGAGGGATCTCTCAAGGAAAAGCCCCATGGCTGTGTGGAAGACAATGCCTGATGGTCAGTATTGGTAGGGATGTTGCATAGAGGGAGGTGATATTTGGCCTCTGCAAGACAGAAGTCAGTTCTCAAGACCTCAACAACTCTCCTCTTGTTGGTAGCTTTGGTGGCACTGTTGGCGTAGCAGTGAGAAGATCCACTACCATTTCACATCCAGGAATGACCATCTTGAAGAAGTAATGTTCTGATAAGAGGTAATTGATTTGAAATATTAATGTTGTTTCTCTCTCCACAATTGCTGTCTGCTCTGCTTTCTGTTGCATTAGTTGTTTGTATTTCAGATTTGTAACAATAGATTTTTTATACTTTCCAAAAGCAAATTAGTAGCATGTTGACATTTTACCAAATGTCTTGTCCACTGAAGATAGACACAAAATGCTGGAGTAACTCAGTGGGTCAGACAACATCTCTGGAGAAAAAGGATGGGTGACATTTTGGTTCAGGACTCTTCTTCATGTTTACTCATTTTCAACTCCCATCTGAAGTTAGTTTCATCTCCTATCTCAGCAGTCTGGTTACCTAATAGAAACACAGAGAGCACCATACATGACATTCTTCGACCTCAAAAATGCATTTAACAATTCAGAGAGAATACAGAAAATTTTCCTAAAGTTGGCTGCTCTGAAAAATCTCTTTCTACCTACATCTGATTTGTGTAAAACATTAATTTAACCCTTGGGCTCAACGCAAATGTACTGGTAAAAAATAGTCATATACTATAAAGTACAGTATCTCATAATTTCTCTTGAAGATAGACACAAAGAGCCACAACCCCCATCCTTGCCGCGTGTTCACCATCCCCCCGGACCTCCCCCTCTCCGACATCGAACGGTCTGTCCTCAGCAGAGGTCTCACCTTTGTCCCCCTCCGTCCCCACCTCAATGAGTTCCGCGCCCACCACGACTTGGAGCTCTTCTACCGTCGCCTCCGCCTCACAGCGTTCTTCCATGGGAAGAAGCCCTTGCCCCCCACTGATGATCCCTTTCCCTGTCTCCCACGTACCGCCTCCACTTGGACACCCCCTCGTAGCCTTCCGGCTGTAGAACTATTTATCCAGAACTGCCGTCGGGACATCAACCGCCTCGACTTCTCCACCCCCCTGTCTCACTCCAATCTCTCCAGCCCTGAACGTACTGCCATCGACTCACTCCGTAACAACCCAGACTGGGTTATCAAACCCGCCGACAAGGGAGGTGCCGTGGTAGTCTGGCGCGTCGATCTCTACAAAGCGGAGGCCGTGCGCCAACTCTCGGACACCTCCTCCTACTTACCCCTGGACCATGACCCCACTGACGAACACCAGGCCACCATCTCGAGCACCATAACCGACTTCATCAGCTCCGGCTCCCTACCCCCCCCCCGAGCCTCCGACCTCATCGTTTCCCAGCCCCGCACGACCCGACTTTACCTTCTCCCCAAAATCCACAAACCCGACTGCCCTGGCAGACCCATTGTCTTTGCCTGTTCGTGCCTCACCGAACACATTTCCACATACCTTGACGCCATCCTATCTCCCTTTGTTAAATCCCTCCCCACCTATGTTCAAGACACCTCAGACACTCTCCGTCGGCTCCGTGCATTCCATTCTCCAGGCCCCCATCCTCTCATCTTTACCATGGACGTCCAGTCACTCTACACCTCCATCCCCCATCAGGATGGTCTCAAAGCCCTCCGGTTCTTCCTCGACCAGAGGAGCAACCCATACCCGTCCACTGACACCCTCCTCCGCCTAGCAGAGTTGGTCCTCACCATCAATAACTTCTCTTTTGATTCCTCCCATTTCCTCCAAACACAAGGCGTAGCTATGGGCACATGCATGGGCCCCAGCTACGCTTGCCTCTTTGTTGGGTACGTCGAACAATCCTTGTTCTCGGCGTACCAGGGCCCCATCCCCGACCTCTACCTCCGTTACATCGACGACTGCTTTGGTGTCACCTCCTGCACCCACACACAACTGACTGACTTCATTCATTTCACCACCAACTTTCATCCGGCACTCAAATACACTTGGACCATTTCCGACATTTCCCTACCATTCCTTGACCTCACCATCTCTATTGCAGGTGATACGCTCCTGACCGATATCCACTACAAACCAACTGACTCCCACAGCTACCTGGACTACTCTTCCTCCCACCCTGCTTCCTGTAAGGACTCCATCCCCTATTCCCAATTCCTCCGTCTACGCCGCATCTGCTCCCAGGATGAGGTGTTCCACACCAGGTCATCACAAATGGCCTCATTCTTCAGAGAACGGGGATTCCCCTCCCCCACTATTGATGAGGCTCGCACCAGGGTCTCCTCCATACCCCGCAACACTGCCCTCGCTCCCCATTCCCCCACTCGCAAACAGGGCAGAGTCCCCCTGGTCCTCACCTTTCACCCCACCAGCCGGCAAATACAACATATAGTCCTCCGCCAGTTTCGCCACCTCCAACGTGACCCCTCCACCCGCCACATCTTCCCATTTCCCCCCCTGTCTGCCTTCCGCAAAGACCGCTCCCTCCGCAACTCCCTTGTCAATTCTTCCCTCCCCTCCCGCTCTACCCCTTCCCCGGGCACTTTCCCTTGCAACCGCAAGAAATGCAACACTTGTCCCTTCACCTGCCCCCTCCACTCCTTTCAGGGACCCAAGCAGTCTTTCCAGGTCCGACAGAGGTTCACCTGCACCTCCTCCAACCTCATCTACTGCATCCGCTGCTCCAGATGCCAGATGATCTATATCGGTGAGACCAAGCGGAGGCTTGGCGATCGCTTCGCCGAACACCTCCCCTTCCCACCTCTCCCTCAGCCCTCGGGCCCTGGCATTCCCTCTATCTCTATCTCCCTCCCCCACCTTTATCATCGATACTTTTTTGCATATCTTTCACTCATTGTTCCTTATCTCTCCACATCACCGTCTATATCTCTTGTTTCCCTGATCCCTGACCAGTCTGAAGAAGGGTCTCGACCCGAAACGTCGCCTATCTCCTTCGCTCCTTAGATGCTGCTGCACCCGCTGAGTTTCTCCAGCTTTTTGTGTAACGCTAGAGTAACTCAATGGGTCAGACAGCATCTCTGGAGAAAAGGAATAGGTAACTTTTCAGGTCGAGACCCTTCTTCAGACCTGGATCATTCCTGCCTCATCTCCGACAAGCTTCCTGCTGGAGCAATGTTAATCTGCAAGACCAGTGGGAAACTGTTCAACCTCCATTGCATCGACTCCAGCACCAAGGTCATTTCAACCTCAGTCATAGGGCTACAGTACATAAACAACACTCCTGTATGTGGCTATTCAGCCTTCAATTACAAGTGTAGCAGTTCTGTACATCTAATTTCCCAAGGCATGTCCTTCATAATAGATTCAAAAGATTTTGCACTTGTATAACCACTAAAATACAGGAATTAAATAAATTCAACAACTACAACAGCTTGATTCAATGCATCCACCCAAGAGGAAAATTGGGAATTTGCAATAGCATGCCTGAACAAAACACTGATAATGATCTACAAGTCCAAACATTTTTGAGTGTTCTGTGTCACTTTTAATCTGTGGTATTCTCAACGAGTAAATTGGTTTTGGATTGTTTTATTACTGTCACATATACTGAGATACAATAAATCTGAATAAATCTTTGTTTTGCGTGTTACCCAGGCAAATCGTACCGTACCCGAGTGCATTTGGTAGTGCAAAAGATAAAAATAAATAGTGTAGAATATAACCTTACAGCTACACTGAAAGCACAGCGTAAACAGAAAATCCAAAGGCCTTAACAAGGTTGCTTGGCAATGATATTGGAGCATGACGACTCTGCATGATGGCCCTAGCAGATCTACTTAAAAAAAATAAAATCTGAGATTAACTGGGTGACTATTTTTGAAGTGCCTTTTGCGGGTCATTGTTTGATACAGCCTTGAACAATTTGCTTCAGAATCAGAAATAAAAATAATGTCTGGGGAGATGGTTCAGTTATTACAATTAGGAATGAGCAGGGTAGCAATAACTTTTTTTTAAAGTTCTAATGGCTTCCTGTTTAATATTTATGATGGGCAACTGAATCTTCTTTACTAACTCTTGAAACATTCTCAGGGGAATTCAAAATCCTTTCAGTTTGCATTTCAAGATAATCAGTAATCTCATGCCATCCACTTTGTGCCATCTAAAGGGCCTGTCCCACTTAGGCTATTTTTAGGCGACTGCCGGCGACGGTCATAGTCGTAGCAGGTCGCTGTAAAACCGGCAACTGGACCCCCCTTCGATGTAAAATTTGAAATAGAATCATTACTTTAACAACAACAAAAAAACGAAGTCAGCACCGGTGACAACATAGAAATATAGAAACATAGAAAAATAGGTGCAGGTGTAGGCCATTCAGCCCTTCGAGCCTGCACCGCCATTGAATATGATCATAGCTGATCATCCAATTCAGTATCCCGTACCTGCCTTCTCTCCATACCCCCTGATCCCTTCAGCCACAAGAGCCACATCAAACTCCCTCTTGAATATAGCCAATGAACTGGCCTCAACGGCCTTCTGTGGCAGAGAATTCCAGAGACTCACCACTCTCTGTGTAAAGAATGTTCTCCTCATCTCGGTCCTAAAGGAATTCCCCCTTATCCTTAGACTGTGACCCCTTGTTCTGGACTCCCCCAACATCGGGAACAATCTTCCTGCATCTAGCTTGTCCAACCACTTAATAATTTTGTAAGTTTCTACAAGATCCCCCCTCAATCTTCTAAATTCCAGTGAATACAAGCCAAGTCTATCCAGTCTTTCTTCATATGAAAGTCCCGACATCCCAGGAATCAGTCTGGTGAACCTTCTCTGAACCCCCTCTGGCAAGAATGTCTTTCCTCAGATTTGGAGACCAAAACTGTACGCAATACTCCAGGTCTCACCAAAACTCTGTACAACTGCAGTAGAACCTCCCTGCTCTTGTACTCAAATCCTTTTGCTATGAATGCCAACATACCATTCCCTTTCTTCACAGCCTGCTGCACCTGCATGCCTACTTTCAATGACTGGTGTACCATGACACCCAGGTCTCGTTGCATCTCCCCTTTTCATAATCTGCCACCATTCAGATAATAGTCTACCCTCATGTTTTTGCCACCAAAGTGGATAACCTCACATTTATCCACATTATACTGCATCTGCCATGTATATGCCCACTCACTCAGCCTATCCAAATCACCCTGCAGCCTCCTAGCATCCTCCTCACTCCTAACTATACCCCCCAGCTTGGTGTCATCTGCAAATTTGGAGATATTGCATTCAATTCCCTGGTCCAAATCATTAATGTATATTATAAATAGCTGGGGTCCCAGCATTGAGCCTTGTGGTACCCCAGTACTCACAGCCTGCCATTCTGAAAAGGACCCGTTCACTCCTACCCTTTGCTTCCTGTCTGCCAGCCAGTTCTCTATCCACATCATTATTGAACCGCCAATACCGTGTGCTTTAAGTTTATATACTAATCTCTTATGTGGGACCTTGTCGAAAGCCTTCTGAAAGTCCAGATATAACACATCCACTGGTTCTCCCTTATCCACTCTACTAGTTACATCCTCGAAAAATTCTATAAGATTCGTCAGACATGATTTACCTTTTGTAAATCCATGCTGACTTTGTCCAATGATTTCACCACTTTCCAAATGCGCTGCTATCCCATCTTTAATAACTGACTAGCAGTTTTCCCACTACCGATGTTAGACTAACTGGTCTGTAATTCCCCGCTTTCTCTCTCCCTCCTTTTTTAAAAAAAGGGGTTACATTAGCTATCCTCCAATCCTCAGGAACTACTCCAGAATCTAAGGAGTTTTGAAAAATGATCACTAATGCATCCACTATTTCTGTGGCTACCTCCTTGAGCACTCTGGGATGCAGACCAACTGGCCCTGTGGATTTATCGGCCTGTAATCCGTTCAATTTACCCAACACCATTTCCCGGCTAACCTGGATTTCACTCAGTTCTGCCATCTTATTTGACCTCCGGTCCACTGCTATTTCCGGCAGATTATTTATGTCTTCCTTAGTGAAGACAGAACCAAAGTAGTTATTCAATTGGTTTGCCATGTCCTTGTTCCCCATGATCAATTCACCTGCTTCTGACTGCAAGGGACCAACATTTGTTCTAACTAGTCTCTTTCTCTTCACATATCTATAAAAACTTTTGCAGTCAGTTTTTATGTTCCCTGCCAGTTTCCTTTCGTAATCTATTTTCCCTTTCCTAATTAAGCGGCCAATTAAAAAAAAAAAGCAGCCTATGTCACCTGGCGATAACCTACCTTAACCTGGCGACAATCTATGTTAACCTGGCGACAGCTACGACAGCACCTACGTCAGGAGAAGTCATGCTACGCTCATTGGTGTCAAACCCAATGTCGCCGACTGTCTCCAAAAATGTATCAACATGTTGAAAATCCAGCGGAGACCAGAAAGATGCTATGACTCTTTGGGCGACTGAGGAGACGACTCATGACCATGTGGCGACACCCCGGCGACCATGTGGCAACAGCCTAGTCGTCAGTAGTCGCCTAAAAAATAGTCTAAGTGAGACAGGCCCGCTTACCTGTAATGTTGTGAAGTCTGAAGTTCAAAGGTTGTGTATTTTGGATTTGCTAATTTTGCAACAAACATCATCTTTGATGGCTGACAAGCTATTTTGTTTCTGTGTATATCTGGTGAACTGGGAGCCACATGGTCATACTGCTCCTTGGTCTCTGGGTTGAATAATTTGCAAGACTGCTTTAAATTCACATACAACACCATCTTTATTTTTCTTAATGCTGATCTGTGTTTCAATTGCAGTTAGCTTTAAAATTTCCTGCTGTTTTCCCAGAGGCGTAATTGGGCATGCGCAGATGCTAGATCATTTTCCTATTAATATTGACTAGTACAAGGCATAAACAGGCCGTTTAATCAAAAATATCTGTATCAAACATGATGCAAAATTAACCTAATCCCAGTACAGCACAGGAACGGGCCCTTTGGACCACAATGTTTGTTACAAACATGATGCCTAGCTGAACTGATCTCATCAGCCTGAACATAATCCATATCCTTCCATTCCCTGTACTTCCATGTACCTATTTAGAAACCTCTTAAACATCACTGTCATATCTGCCTCCACCACCGGGTGGGGAGGAGGGGAGAGAGAGATGGGAGGAGAGAGAGGGGGAGAGGGATGGGGAAAGATGGGGTGAGAAGGGAGGGGGAGAGGTGGGGGGAAGGGAGGTAGAAAGGTGGGGCGAAGGGAGGGGGAGAGGTGGGAGAAGGGAGGGGTGGAGGGAAGGGGGAGGGGTGGATGTGAGGGGGTATGGGAGTGGAGTGGAGGGGAAGGGTGTGGAGGGGAGGGGGAAGGGGGTTTAAGGGAGGGGAGAGGAAGGGAGAGAGAGGGAGGGGGAGAGAGGGAGGGGGAGAGGGGGAGGGGAGAGAAGGGGTGAGGGGGAGGGGAGAGAAGGGGTGAGGGAGAGAGAGGGAGGGGGGAGATAGGGGGAGAGAAAGAGAGAAGGGGAGACAGGGAGAGAGAGAGGGGGGGAGAAAGAGAGGGGGTGGTGGGGGGAAGGGAGGGGGAGGTGGGGGGGAAGGGAGGGTGGGGAGGAGATGGGCTAGGGGAGAGAGGGGAAAGAGTGGGGAGTGAGAAGGAGATGCGGTAGGGGAGAGAGGGTGAGGGGAAGGGGGAGAGAGGGGGAAGAGTGGGGAGGGAGGGAGGGGTGGGGGCAGTCCATCTATTCTCCACTCCCTATCACCCCCACTCCTCTATTCCCACACTCTCCCTCCTCATCTTCCCCATTTCCCCCCTCTTCTTCCCTACTCCCTCCTCTCCCTCAATCCCCCGACTCCCCCTCTTCACCTCCCCAGGATCGGGCCTTACCCTGCCTGCCCTTCGCCTTACTCCCTACTCCCGATCTGAAGAGCATGCCGGCATGAGAGTGGAGCTGTGGGCTTGTGACCAAAGATCTTGCTTGTGACTAGAGCGCGCAGAGGACGGGAGGGGCGCACAGGCGGGCAGAGCTTCACGAGCTGCGCCAGGTGTGAGTGCAGTGGAACTGACGCCTTATCTGTTCTCCCGATCGGCAGAGCATTTTGAGAACGAGGGGGGTTTGTAGCGCATGGGCGATTCTAGCTGCAGGAAGCGCGGCGCGAGCATTGTTGGAGGGGGGGTTTGGAGCGCGCGGGCGAGTCCAGCTGTGGGAGGCGCGAGCATAGTTGGAGGGAGGGGGAGCCGGGCTGCCAAATGAAGAGAGAGAAGCGGCTTGGGATTGGTCGGCATGTGGGATTGTGACGTAAGCAGCTCGTGAGGTGCCGTTTCAAATTTAAAATGAGTGAGTGTGTGGGGAGGATTTTATTAAAAAATGTGTACATAAAAATGTCTAAATGTAATGAGTAAATCCGTGAATGTAAAAGCGAAATCGCTAGCGAAATGGAAAAAATGGCGGAGTTTGAGCATGTGGTGTTGGCGGACGATGGAATCAAAGGGCAAAAATCTTATCTGAAAAAAATGGAATGTGACATACACACACAGAGTTTTAAATATAGATACATAGATAGCTAGATATGGCGGAACCTTTTCCCCAATAGAAGGGATTACACACATTACTCGGCCCCACACTCCTTATACACAAGAATAGACTATTTTATAACATTTGGAAGATAAAGATAAAATACACACCTGTGGAATTGGAACAATAGATTTAAGTTATCATTCACCTATTTACCTATCTGTTGATTTAGACCTACGTCCAAAAAATGCTACAAAGAAACTGAACTCGAACCTACTCATTGATCTTAACTTTAGGAACAAGTTAAAAAGGAGATAAGTCTCTATTTAAAACTCAATGATAATGGAGAGGTCTCTCCCCCTATTTTGTGGGATGCTTTGAAGGCTGTTCTAAGAGGAAAAATTTTAGCAATATCTTCATATAAGAAAAAAATAAGGAATAAAACATTTGAGGACTTTCAAAATAAGCTGAAGGAACTAGAAAGGAAACACAAATTGACGCCGGCGCGGGATACATTGGAGGAAATTAGAAATACTAGAAATGAAATCAACAATCTGGCTGCACAAGAAATCAAGAAAAAATTAATGTTCCTTAAACAGAGGCACTATGAAAGTGGTTCTAAATCTACGAAAGTATTGCCGTGGAAACTGAAAAAAAAGTCTGAAAATACAGTTCACAGAATCAGAGACTAGAACAAAAATATTGAAAAGTAAATTGTGAAATTCAGGAAGCCTTTGAAGTATTCTACAGAACTGTATTCTGAAGTTCCAGGAGGTAGCAAAACTCAAGTAGACACATTTCTGAATTCCTTAGATTTGCCTATCTTAAATGAAGAACAAAACAAGATAATGACTGGAGACATAACCTAGGGTGAATTAAAAATTGCAATTAACAGGCTCAAGCTGAGCAAGTCGCCAGGATCTAATAGTTATATGGCAGAATGGTATAAGGAATTTAAAGAGGAGTTAACACCTATTATACTCCGTACATTAAACTGGTTTAAAAAAAAGGCACAAACACCACCGAGCTGGTGGGAGGCAATTATCTCTGCTATACCAAAAGAAGGTAAAGATAAAACAGCGTGTGGGTCATGTAGACCGATATCAGTTCTTAATGTAGATTATAAATTATTCACTTCTATCATGGCAAACGGTTAGAACAGTTCTTGCCTAAATTAATACACAATGACCAGACAGGGTTTATTCGGCAACTTCAAACACAGGACAATATACGACGGACACTACATATTGTGGACAACATTCAAAAAAAAAATTGAAGCAATAGTGATAAGTGTGGACGCTGAAAAGGCATTCGACTCTGTGAACTGGAACTTTATCGAGTTCTCATAGATTTGGCCTGCATGACACTATTATTAAATCCACACAGGCACTATATAATAAGCCCACAGCTAGAATTAAAGTTAACGGATATTTATCAAAGAGTTTTTCTCTAGAAAGTGGTTCAAGACAGGGATGTGCTTGGTCACCATTACTTTTTGCATTATATTTGGAACCACTAGCTCAATATATAAGACAAAATGAAGAAATAAAAGGTATTACTATTCAAGGGACTGAACATAAATTGGCCTGTTATGCGGATGGCATTTTGATTTATTTGGGGCAACCAACAAACTCTCTATCTAAATTGATGCAATCACTCGAACAATGTCAACTATCAGGATACAAGATTAATATAGGTAAAACACAACTGCTTACAGACAATTTTACTTCGGAGTCACGTGAGTGACTACGTGAAGAAGCCCCGCCTGGCGCTGGAACGGCATTACGTCGACGCTGACGGCAGAAGCAAGAGTTGCAGAGCGCAGCTCCTCGCAGCGGCCGGAACGGACCCGCAGGTAAGTGTAAGGAAAAAAGGGGACGTTCTAAAAAAGACGTTACGCTGGTAAAACCAGCAAAAGAGAAAGTAAAAGTTAAAATCAGAGTCACGCTGGCGTACTGATTTAGCCAGATAAATGGAAAAGAAAAATGGAGAAGTCTCAAAGGAAAATTTCGCGGGTAAAAAGACCGTCCCGGGATGAAACTAAAGAAACGGGACAAGAGTTTAGTGCGGATCCGGTTCCGATACCGGTGGCCGCTGATTCACCCATTAGTGAGACTATAATTTCTCCAGAAATACAAACCACGGAGGAAAATGTTCCTAGAAAAAGTAAAAAGAAATCCGTGAGGCCCGTGGTTTCTGATAATGACTCTGATAATGAAAGTCCTCCGGATAATAAAGCTATATGGCTAAAAATGGAACATATGGAGAAAGTGCTCCAAAATATAATGAGACAAGGGTCACAGTACCCAGAAGTTTCCCAAAATGACCCTGAGGGGTTTGAATATACAGAATATGGCTATGTGCCAAATTGGGAATTTGAAACTCCGGACCCAGGATTAAGGG
Source organism: Okamejei kenojei (assembly GCA_035221665.1). Classification (NCBI taxonomy): domain Eukaryota; kingdom Metazoa; phylum Chordata; class Chondrichthyes; order Rajiformes; family Rajidae; genus Okamejei; species Okamejei kenojei. Next base: position 35,575,084 of record CM069140.1, read on the forward strand.
CGGAGGAAGTCTCATTGGATATAATTCCAAGTGTATCAGGGCTGCAAAAGACAGACCCTGCAAGTGGTGATGTGGATTATGAGTGCACACCACAAATAAAATAGAGGAGGCCAGATGTGCCTGAGATGGCAAAAGATTTTGCTATACCTGAAGGAAGTGGTGAGGCTATGGAAGAAAACCTAGCTGCCAGTATTAATTATATGGTATCTCACCAACCTCAAGATTCTGTGATGATTGAAACAGCAGAATTATATAAAACACCGGAAAATTGCACCTCATTGAAGGTACCTACGGTTAATCCGTCTATATGGACGCCTATGACTCCAGGCATGAGAGGACAATAAATAAGATTTCAAAGAATCCTCAAATTGATTTCTGCTGCCATTACTGCTTTTGGAAGGCAAATGGAGGGATTGGAGATGGATAAAATCCAAAAAGATACTTTGGGCTTATTATGCAATTCCTTCTATGAAATTAATTGTATGAGGAAAATTGCGATTCGGCCCATATTTCATCCAAGGTTTGCAGGTCTGTGTCGATCAAGTGGTGTTCAAGCTCCTGGTTATCTATTTGGAGAAAACCTGCCTAAACAAATAAGAGAAATGGATGAAGAGGCTAAATCTATTAGCCACATGAGACCTTTCGTCTTTGGACCAAAAAGGTATTTTTCGTCAAGAAGGGGATTTGATGTTGGAAACAGAGGTAGGAGGATGATAAGAAAATATTATCATCCGACACAGCCTAATGTTCACCCGTATACGGGGAGAAGGAGACCACCACGTTCATATGGAGAGGTACAAAAAAATTTATTCTATGCTTAAAGAAACTGTGGACAAATCTCCAGTTGGAGGGAGATTACAAATGTTTTATGATGAATGGCTTGCCATCACATCTGATCGGTTTATTTTACAAACAGTTTCAGGAGCTACTATTACATTCAAAGAAGGTGTTAATTCTCCGGTACAAAATAAATCTGCTTATGGTTTCATGTTTTCTGCAATTGAAGAGGCAGAAATTAATGTGGAAATTGACAAATTGTTTAAAAAAGGTGTTATTGAAAAACTGTTGAACATGAGCATCCATTTGTGTCAAATATATTTCCAAGAAATAAAAAAGATGGTGGTTGCAGAATTATTCTGGACCTTACAAATCTTAATAAATTTGTCGAATATAAACATTTTAAAATGGAAACATTTAACACTGCAAGACATTTGATATCAGCAGGTTGTTATATGGCTACAATTGATTTAAAGGATGCGTACTATTCAGTACCAATACATCAGTTCTTTCGAAGGTATTTAAAATTTAATTGGCTGGGACAGCTGTGGCAATTCAAAGCTTTACCAAATGGGTTAAGTTCAGCTCCCAGGCTCTTTACAAAGCTGTTGAAACCAGCTTTAGCACAATTAAGAGCACAAAAGCACATCATTATGGCTTTATCTGGATGACATTTTAATCATCAATAGTAATCAGGAATCAGCTGAAAAATCAGTTTCAGCAACTAAAACTTTATTTGAGAAGTTAGGTTTCTTGATTCATCCAATTAAGTCCCAGCTGCAGCCAGCACAGTCAATTAACTATTTGCGGTTTGTGATTAACTCAGTTACTATGTTAGTAACTTTGCCAACAGATAAGATTGATGATATTTTAGTGACCTGTAGGGGTCTCATTCACAAACCTTATCCCTCCATCCGCGAAGTAGCAAAGGTTATTGGTAAATTAGTAGCAGCATTTCCTGCAGTAGAATTTGGTCCATTACATTACCAAAACCTTCAAAGGGACAAAATAAGAGCTATAAAAAAGAGAGCAGGCCATTTTGATAGGCCTATGCAATTAACAAAAGAAGCTTTATTGGAATTACAATGGTGGATTGAAAATGTCCCACAAGCTGCTAAAAGCATTCTGATACAGCAGCCTGAAGTAATTTTACAAACAGATGCTAGTGCTCTCGGATGAGGGGCAACAGATTCATTCACCAGCTGTGGGGGCAGATGGACTGTCCAAGAGGAAATGTTTCTCCAAACATATGGTATTAACTATTTAGAATTATTGGGTGCATTTTATGGGTTGAAGGCCTATTGTTCTACAAAAAAGAATCTGCATGTACTGATACAATTAGACAATAAAACAGCTGTTGCATATATTAATTACATGGGTGGAGTCAGATCGGTATCATGTGATTGTTTGGTCAATCAGATATGGCAATGGTGTATTAATCACCAAATTTGGATTTCGGCAAATTACATCCCAGGTAAAGACAATGTGGTGGCAGACAATAGATCAAGGATGTTTAAAGACAACACAGAATGGATGTTGAACCCAGTAATTTTCAGTAAAATTGTGACTCAATATGGGTTACCAGACATTGATCTGTTTGCATCAAGACTAAATCATCAATTGCCTAAATATGTGTCTTGGGAACCAGATCCAGACGCAGTAGCAGTAGATGCTTTTTCATTAAACTGGGGGAATATGTTCTTTTATGCTTTTCCGCCATTTGCTCTGGTTCAGCAATGTCTGAAGAAAATAGAACAAGATTCTGCCACAGGATTATTGGTAATTCCAAATTGGCTGACACAACCATGGTTCCCATTGATGTTAAACATGATTAAAGAACCATATATGTCAATTCAATTGGATCACATCCATTAATATCCAGATTTATGAAAGGAATCTTTAACAAAAATCCACTCAAACCAAGATATACAGAAATTTGGGATGTTAGCATTGTACTTACCTTACTTAGGCAATGGACTCCAATCGAAGTTTTGTCATTGGAAAAGTTAACATTTAAATTAGTAATGTTAATGGCATTGGTTTCAGCTCAAAGGATGCAAACATTACAAATGTTACATTTAGACTGTATGCATGTGACTGCAGATAACATTGTGTTCTATGTTTACGATCTGATCAAACAAAGCAGACCAGGGAGAACTGGAGCAAAGGTAATGTTTCAAGCTTATCCCATTGATCCAACGTTGTGTGTAGTTAAACATTTGAATCATTATGTAAAAGTTACCAAAACTCTTCGAGCTGATGAAAAAACATTAATGATTACGCATAAGAAACCACACACAAAAGCTTCACTGCAAACAATCTCAAGGTGGTTAAAACAGGTGTTACGTTTAGCAGGAGTAGACACTGATGTGTTCAAATCTCACTCCACCAGGGCAGCAGCTACATCCGCGGCGAAGTTACAGGAGTACCGCTCGAACATATTTTAGAAACCGCAGGGTGGTGTGAAGAAGAAACTTTTTCAAAGTTCTCCAATAAACCTGTTCACACAATGACAGGCTTTGGACACGCGGTGTTGGGTTCACTATAATCACCTGCTTTGTTTAACTATTGATTGATATTATCAATTATGTTATCACTTATATTTTTATCACTTTGTAATGGTTCCCTCAGGTGTAAAAAGAGGGTTATTATATGTTCTTTTATCATTAAAAGATTTATGGAAAGAACTAAAACTAGTCTGGTTTTTCTCATGTATGTGTTGACCTAGCCAGACTGTCGTATGGAAGAATTCTACGACATGAAAAACACAGAAGCTTCAAAATCTTCACGTAGTCACTCACGTGACTCCGAAGTAAAATAGTAAGATTAAACGAGAACTTACCAGTTCGAAGTTTGATCTTTATTTTATGAGGAGTAACGATGAGGGATTACGTGCCCTCCACTCCACACCCTCATAAAATAAATGATCATCTGGTAGTTCTAAATCTATGATGAGCCTTGCTATCTTACTCCGGCTATTGTGTTCTGTGTTTTTCATGCCACTGCTTTGAAGTATGCCGTTCCAGCGCCAGGCGGGGCTTCTTCACGTAATCCCTCATCGTTACTCCTCATAAAATAAAGATCAAACTTCGAACTGGTAAGTTCTCGTTTAATCTTACTATTAAAGCCCATCAGGAGAAATCAGAAGTAGGTACCCTCTGGCATGACAAACAGAACATCTCAAATATTTGGGCATCATTATACCACATCTCCTTTAAACTTTGCCCCCCTCATGCTAAAGCTATGCTCTTTAGTATTTGATGTATACATGGGAATACGATTCTGACCGTCTACCCTATCTATGCCACATAATTTCATATACGAATATTCGAAATAGAAAAATTATAGGCATAGATAGGGTAGGAAAAGGAAAATTTGGCAAGTGTTGGTACAGATGGAGAACATAATGTCCTGAGTCGGCTTGCATTGATCAGCAATGGCCTGCAGAGTGTAAGAGAAGCCATGCTGATGGCTGAACCAGCTGTAAAATTGCTGGTTCACATTTCACATCAGAAAACATCTAACACGTAGCATATTCAGTTCTGGCTTATTGATAGATTCATAGAATCATATAGTGTGGAAACAGGCCGCTTGGCCCAACTTACCCGCACTGACCAACATGCCTCATCTACGCCAGTCCCACCTGCCTGCCCCGGCCCATATCCCTCACAAACTTTATCCTATCTATAGGACTGTCTAAATGTTTCTTAAATGTTGCGATAGAAGACAGAGTGTTGTGTTGGAAGGGCAATATTCAGGTGGGATGTCTGTAACCAGTCAAGTTACGCAGGGATCTCTACTGGTACATCTGCTGTTTGTGATATATATATAAATGACTTGGATGTAAATACTTTTGGGTTGGTTAGTAAGTAGTAAGACACCAAGATTGGGAGGAAGGTTATAAAAGTATACAGCAGGATATAGATCAGATACAGAAATGGAGAAATGGCAGATGGAATTTAATCCAAGCAACCATAAGGTTTGGGAGGTCAAATGTAAGGGGAACATATACAATTAATGACATGACCCTTAACAACATTGATGTACAAGGGATCTTGGGGTCCAAATCCATAACTCCCTGAAAGTGGCAACACAAGTAGTTACAGTGGGGGAAAAAAAGGCATTTGCTATGCTTGCTTTCATAGGACAGGCATTGAATATGGAAGTCAGGAAGTCATGATGCAGCTCTATAGGTCTTTGGTTAGTCTGCATTTGGATTATTGTGTGAAGACTTACGGGCCTGTCCCACTTAGGCGATTTTTCAGGCGACTGCTGGCGACTGTTAAGTTATGCAGGCGGGGGACAAGACAAGTGGGGGGAGCGCTGTCTGAGTGAAATTCACACGGTGCAAAGCCAAGGTGATAACGCGATGAACAGGAAGGTTGGCGCTGCAATTAAGATGGCTAAAGCACAGTGTACAGTAAGTCCTTTAAAAGAGGGGGGAAGAGGGGGAAGAGGGGGAAGAGGAAGTAGAGACAACTTTTAAGAAGCCAGAGATACACGGCTGTGAAGCTCGGCGGACATTTAACATTACTGTTCGGTTATCCTTGGTTCTGAAAACTACTGCTTACATTTTTTCCCAATGAGCCAATGAAATTCACCGGTCAGCACTGGCTACAACCTATGAGAACCTTCGAGAATCTTCGACCTGGCAACCCACTAGGACCTCCTGGCGACCCATCTGCGGCACGTGAAATCTCGATACTCTTCATGGCGGTTTCATTCTAGTCGCCGCTAATTTTTCAACATGTTGAAAAATTCACGGCAACCATAATGAGGCCATGACAAATTCCCAGAATGCATAGTCACCTGCAGTCGCCTAAAAAAGTCGCCTAAGTGGGACAGGCCCATTAGGATATGGAGACTTTGGAAAAAATGCCAGAGGTTTACCAGAATGATGTCTGGATTATGGGGTATTAGCTACAGGTGAGGTTGGACAGACTTGGATTCATTTCTCTGGAACGCTGGAGGTTTGGGAGAAATTTGATAGAATTATATAAAAATTATGAGAGGCATTCAAAGGGTTGACAGTCAGAATCATTTTCCTAGGATGGAAAACTAAATACTAGAGGCTATAGCTTTCAGCTTAGAGGGACAAAGTTTTAAGGAGAAGTGTGGGGCAATCTTTTTGCAGAGAGGATGATAAGTGTTTGGAACACACTTCTGGGGGGTGGTGGTTAAGGCAGATCATGGCATTTAAGAGAATTTTGAAGAGTCAAGTCAAGTCACATTTATTTATATAGCACATTTAAAAAACAACTCTCGTTGACCAAAGTGCTTTACATTTGTTATAAGAGTAGTATACACAAGCAGGCTACATACATATATACAAATAGCCCTCGCTCAGAGGACGTCAGGAAAGGCTTGGGAGAACAGATACGTTTTTAGACTAGACTTAAAGGAGTCGATGGAGGGGGCAGTTCTAATGGGGAGGGGGATGCTGTTCCACAGTCTAGGGGCTGCGACTGCAAAGGCGCGGTCGCCCCTGGGCTTATGCCTAGACCGCGGGACATTCAGCAACCCCAAGTCGGCCGATCTGAGGGACCTGGAGGTGGTGTAGTGGGTGAGAAGACTTTTAATGTAGGTGGGTGCAAGCCCATTGAGGGCTTTGTAGACAAAGAGGAGGGTCTTGAAATTTATTCGGAACCGCACAGGGAGCCAGTGGAGAGAGGCCAGGAATGGGGTGATGTGGTCCCTTTTTCGGGAACCCGTCAGGAGTCTCGCTGCGGCGTTTTGGACCAGTTGCAGGCGGGACAGGGAAGTTTGGCTGATGCCAGTGTAAAGGGAGTTGCAGTAATCTAGGCGGAAGGAGATAAATGTATGGATGATCTTTTCGAGGTCATCAAACTGGAGGAATTGTTTTATTTTAGCTATCATCCGAAGCTGAAAGAAGCTAGCTTTTACCACGGAATTGACTTGTTTGTCAAGCTTCAGTGCTGAGTCAAATATCACGCCAAGATTTTTGACGTGAGGTTTGAGTAGTGGGGTAAGGCTTCCAAGGCTGCCTGCTATCATTTTGATTGAGTCCAAGGGGCCGAGAAGGATGACCTCAGACTTACTCTCGTTTAGTTGGAGGAAGTTCTGGGCCATCCAGCACTTTATATCCTCGAGGCAGCGGGGATAAGAAGCACATGGATATGCGGGGGAAGGTGGGATATAAATTATGTGTTGGCAGATAAAAGATGGTCTAGGCATCATGTTCAGCACAGACATTGTGGACCAAAGGGCCCATTCTTGTGCTGTTCTGTTCTATGTTATATATTCTTAATTAGTATTTTAAATTAGAATTGTTTTATTTTGCTCTTCTTTTTCATTCGTCTCCTTTGATTTCATCTCAGCTTAATTTAACAAGCTTTCACGCTCCCTCTCAGCTGACGCCATCAGCATTTCTGTAATGTTGTCTCTTGGTCTGTAAAGACAGTCACTTTGTTCTCTTGAAATGTTATTTCAGTTCTGCCGATAGGTTACCTACCTGATAGATTCACTTACTTTCTCTCTTCAGGAAATGCTGCTGGGATTCCTGAATGTTTTGAATACTTTCCGCTTTATTTCAGGTTTTCTGTAAATTCTTTGAAATTTACCTCCCTCACTTGCCAGTCAGATGAATGGAGTTACTTCATCGGTAAAGGAACAGGATATTGGAGAAGGAGTGGGTGCGTGAGATGTCACGAATAACTGGATTGTTTTACAAAGTGCAATCTTGATGGGTTGGTTATTTAAGTCCATAGTTTTATTAATTAAGTGATGTGCTCTACAACACCTCCCAAGGGGCCTGCCATTTACTCTGCAGGTCCTGTCCTGGTTTGACTTCCCAAAAATCAACGTCTCACATTTATCTGCATTAAATTCCATTAACTATTCTGCAGTCCATTTGGCAAACTGATCAAGATCCTGCTGTAACTTTTGTAATGAACTTTGCTATCTACGATACTGTGGCAAAATTGTCTCACAATAAATGTGATACTTTCTATAGTCTGCTGAATGTTAGACTTCAAATTCCTAGTTCACCTTGTGCTATAGCTTTAATATTTGAAATAACCAATTTGGAATGATCTTGTCCATAGCAGTAGACATTTTAAATTGATGCAACGAATATTTCATCTGCAAATCCAAGTACAGTGATCAATCTCAGCAACCCAGTTACATTTATTTTTTTGTCTTTTTTTAATATCCTTTTCTCTTGTACATCCCTCTGGCGTAAATGAGAATTTATATTATGGGAGATCAAGTTACCAGAACGTTCTTATTCTTCTTTATTGGTAAAGTTAAGTACCATGTTAGCATTTTCTTAGTCATGTCCCCCGAACTCTGAACAACTCTGGGAATGACATAAGGTCTCAAATGAAATCGCGCTCCTTGGACCAGGCAGGCTTAAATTTTGACTGGATTTCGTGTTCGTAAAATAATTTTTGGAGCAAACACTGAATAATGGTGGACCTTCAAGCTTTTTTTTTTATTTAGATAGGATAGATTTGGAGGAATATGGGCCAAATTCAGGCAGGTGGGACTAGTGTATGTGAGACATGATGTTCGGTGTGGGACTTCGTTGGCTTTATCTTGCACTAAATGTTATTCATTTATCCTGTATCTATATACTGTAAATTGCTCGATTGTAATCATATATTATCTTTCTATTGGCTGGATAGTATGCAACAAAAGCTTTTCACTGTACCTCAGTACGCGTGACAATAAACTAAACTGAACTGAATTGATGTTGTACCGAAGGGCCTGTTTCCACGCTTTATTTGTTTCCTTACCTTTTCAACTTTCTTGTTTATTTGCCATTGCTCCACAGCCTGGGATCAAGTTTCCACATTTAATTTTTTGCAACCCCACACAGGCAGAAGTGACCAAGATTGGTTAATCACAGAAGCCAAGCCAAACTGAGCTTGAAATAATGTGATATGCATTGTCCAGTTGCTGGAGTGCATCTTTGCAGGGATAATTTAAGAGCGAAACACTAGATCTGCACAGGTACATCGATACGAAAGGTTTAGAGAGATATGAGCCAAACGCATGCAGGTTGGGCATCTTGGCAAGTATGGCCACGTTGGGCCGAAAGGCCTGTTTCCTCTTAGTATGACTCTATGACACTATTTACTTGCAATGCATATTATTAATTATATTAGCTGACAATCACTTTTTTAAATTATATTAAAAATCTTGGAGGATTCAATCATGTCATTAAAACTTCACATATGTGGGTAGAGTTAGAATGTATCCCGTGAGCTTGAGAACTCAGCTCTAAATTTTGGCTAAATCTAAGTTTTCTTTCTTCCTATATTTTTATCTTTGGATATCTGGAAGCTGTTTACTTCAGCAGGGATTAGCCTGATCCATCTACATCAATGTTGGTGAATGGTCTAAGAAGGAAACCTCTATACTGTATATTTTTCTTAAAAGGATTTGGCAAATCACACAGATATTTCTACTTCACTATTAATTACTTGATTTTTTTATTCACCTTTCCAGAATTCTCAGACATCTCATAAAATGCAACAAAAAAAAATAATATCCCTATCCCCAGAAATTACAACAGGACAAAGACCTGGAATATTTGGAATTTCAGGGCCACTCTTCGATTGTTGGCAATAAGCCAGGTCCCAGTAAAGATGAAATGTGAATGCAGAGCAATTCCCTTCAGTACTATGATTCAACACAACGAGACTCATAAAGATTTGCAGTGGGAATAACAGTGAAAGTAGAAGCATTCAGCATTATCAAGGAATTTGCTCACATGCAGAAAAACAAAGGAAGTAGAAATATAGAAATCAAGAAAATATATATTCATATTTCTAATATCGTTGTACTGAAAAGTGCAATGACAATAAATTGAATCAAATCAAATCAAATTGAGAAATCAGAGTTGCAAAGATTTTATTGCCAGATAAAAGTGAAGCACTGCAAGCATACTGCCAGTGTGAAGTGGGCTAACAACAAAGTATTTGGAGCGTATGCCAACCAGATTATTTTCTAATGAGAAGAAATAGCAATCAGGGTATTGAGTCGGTGGCTTCTTTATCTGTAACAGAATCCAATAGTGGCAGGTTAAACATTTTGGCAAAGATCCTACTACCTATCTCATATTACACGCAGTCAATAACTTACATTATTTTAGGATATGCTTACTGAACCCTTCATGCTCATTTCAGTCCTGTTAGGACATTTAATATGGACTGCTCACAGACTGGCATTGTTACTCCCTGTAACCTTATGTTATGAAGCACCAGGTAAAGAACAGTAATTATTAGCCTTTCCAATTTCCTCTTCACCGCTTTCATGGAGGACACATGGCCCTCTTTGCCTTGTCTAATAGCCCCTTGGTATTTAATCTCCCCTCCCCGCACAACACACTTCTACTTCCTCCCCAAACCCACAACCAGATAGACCCAATTGTTTCAGTATTCATTTGCCCCCAAAATTATTTCTTCCTACACAGTCTTAATATATTGCCTGTATCAATTTTCTCCAGTTCAAGCCCTTCCAAATTACATCTTTGAGCACTCTGACAGCTTCCCACTTTGAGATTTTCCAATTTCCAGGCCCTAACCAGGCTAACTTTACCATGGACGTACCATGTGCTTCCCTTCCTCAGGGCCAACCAGTCCTCTCTACAAAAGCATTCATTTGTCTTGTTGAATTCCTTCTTAATTCCACTCTCTTTCTCCAGATGAAAATATATCTAAGGGAACTTCTATGGGCCCAGGCTCTGGTTCTCTGGGATATATCAAACAGTCCTTGTTTCAATCCTACTCAAGTTTCCTGCCGTGACCCATCTTTTGTCTCATCTTCCTTCTCTGCCTCTTTCTAAAAAGTCAAGTAAAGTGTTTTATTGTCATATGCCCGGATATATATTACTCAAGTCTGATCTTGACCACTTCCTATTGTTCTGCATATTGATTTTAGAAAAAACACTGCCGCTTACGGCTGTGATTTTTGGCCATCTTACTCAGAGTCCCTCTCCGCTACGCAGGACAAGAGGATTTGTCCTATCGATGAAAATTTTTTAAGAGTTATTAGTGTTTAAAAAATGTTAAGATTCTCTCTCCTGAAGGCCACGCTCCTTCCGGAGGGACTATAAAACCCGGAAGTGTTGAGTGCCTCAGTCAGTCTCTGCAGGATGGGGGAAGCGAGAGTGTCACGTCTCTCAGTCTGAGCTGTGAATAACACTGTACACATGTCTACTAAAGTGTGAGTGGTTTTACTGACCTGTCAGTGCCCTTAATGTGGTTTGAAAATATAGTTTGGAAATGCTAAAGCTGTGTTGCCTTTGGTTTGGAAATGCTAAAGCTGTGTTGACTAATTAAAGTTGCCTTGCATAATTAAAGTCTTGCCTAATTAAAGTTGCCTTGCCAAATTAAAGTTGCCTTGCCTAATTAAAGTTGCTTTGCCTTCTATATAATTAAAAGTCTAATCTTGACCACTTCCTGTTTGCGTTTTATATTGATTTTAGAAAAAACGCTACCACATACGGCTGTGATTTTTGGCCATCTTACAAAGAGTACCCTTCCGCTCATCATGTGCCGAGGATTTTTCCCATTGATGAAAAATAAAATAATCCATTCGGCTCACAATATCCATACTAGCCCCCTGGAAACCAGTCCCTTCAGCCTACAACACCCATACTAGCGCTCCAGAAAGCCCCCCCCCCCTCACTGGCCAACAATAATGGAATTGGTGGAGAGGTGGAATATTGCGTTGGGGGACCAGCCCTCCCTTTGATGCTGGGACCCAATGGGCCCCACTTAGTCTAGTATATCTATATCTCTCTATATATGCACACACACACACACACACACACACACACACACACACACACACACACACACACGCACACACACACACATATATGCATATATTATGTATATATATGCACATATATATATATATATATATATATATATATATACACACACACACATACATATATGCAAATATATGTGCGTGTATAAATAAAACTTTGTTTATATATATAAACAAAGTTTTATTTACACACACACACACACATATCTATCTATCTATCTTATTCTATATTGTTACTAAAACTCATCTTGACCACCCATTTTTGTTTTAATTTGCGTAAAAACGGTACCCTATATCGCTAGGATTTCCCCACCACCTTACTCACCGGTCTCCTCTGCTCCAAGCGCACCAAGTTTTGTTCCGATCGGTGGAATATTACAAAAGTTATTAAGGGTTAAAAAAATTATGAGATCAGCAGATTGGTCTTCTCGCCTGTCAATCACCCTGAAGGTAACGCCCCTTCCGGGCGAAGAGAATGAATCCCCAGTGGTGGGGGTTAGTCCACAAGCCGTGTGGAGTCAGGGGAAGCCGCTGTGTGGAGTTGGGGGAAGCTGCCATGTGGAGTCGGGGGAAGCTGCTGTGTGGTGTCGGGGGAAGCCGCTGTGTGTAGTTGGGGGAAGCGGCTGTGTGGAGTCGGGGGAAGCCAGTGAGTGGAGTCGTGCAAGCCGCTGTGGAGCCGGGACATGCTGTGTGGTGCCGCGACTTGTGGCCGTTGAGTGGCCCCTCCACCCCACAATCCCCCTTCCCCCTCCTTCCTACACACCCCCCTCCCCTGCTCCTCCCCTTCATCCCCCCCACACCATCCCACCTCCCCCACACCAACCCCCCCCCCCCCCCCCACACCAACCCCCACTCCCCCACCATGGTGGAATATTGCACTGGGGAATGGGTTGCCTTGGGGGACCAGGCCTCCCATGTGAATGGGACCCAACGGATCCCACTTAGTCTAGTATATTATATATGTATATGTACTAGACTAAGTGGGACCCGTTGGGTCCAATGTTCACACGGGAGGGCAGGTCCCCCAACACAATATTCCACCTCTCCACCAATTCCAATATTGGTGGTCAGTGGGGGGGGGGGGGGGGAGGGGGTGATTTCTGGAGCGCTATTATGCAAGGCCACCAAATTCAATTGCAGATTCACATCACTTCGAGCAGGTTGCAAGGCCACCGAATTCAAGTGCAGTTTCTGACCACTTCAAGCAGGGTGCAGGGCCACCAAACTCAAGTGCACTCTCATGCCTTTTCAAGCAGGGTGCAAGGCCACCAAATTCAAGTGCAATTTGATGCCACTTCAAGCAGGGTGCAAGGCCACCAAATTCAAGTGCAGTTTCATACCATTTCAAGCAGGTTGCAAGGCCCCCACATTCAAATGCAGTTTCATACCATTTGAAGCAGGGTGAAACCACCATAAAACCACTTTAAAACCACACAAAACACCACATAAACACCACACTCACAGTTCAGTAGACATTTAGTGTGTTCACTTGATTCGCAGCTCAGACAGAGTCGAAACCTCTCTCTTCCCCCCCCCCCATCTTGCAGAGAGTGAGCCACAACCACACTTACGGGTTTTATAATCCCTCCCCCTGGAAGGGGCGTGGCCTTCATGACGTGATTGACAGGAGAGAGATTATAAACATTTTTTAAAACACTAATAACACTTTTATTTTTCATTGATGGGAAGAATCCTCAGCACCTGATGAGTGGCGCGGAACTGAGTAAGATGGCCTAAAATCACAGCCGTAAGTGGTAGTGTTTTATTTTAAATCAATATTCAGTGCAAACAGGAAGTTGTCAGGTTTCTACCAACAGTCTTTTTTTGCTGTGCAGCCTTTCAAAGCAGTTACCACTGCAAACAACAGCCTTATTTTTTGCAGTGCAGCCTTTCAAAGCAGTTACCACCACCAACAAGAGCAATTTTTCTGGTAGTGCAGCCTTTCAACGCAGTTACCACCACTAACAATAGCCTTATTTGTTTGCAGTGCAGCTTTTCAAAGCAGTTACCACCACCAACAACAGCCATTTTTTTGTTGTTGCAGTGCAGCCTTTCAAAGCAGTTACCACCACCACCAACAGCTTTTTTTTTTGCAGTGTAGCCTTTTAAAAGCAGTTACCACCGCCAACAACAGCCATTTTTTTGGAGTGCAACCTTTCAAAGTAGTTACCACCACCAACAACAGCCATTTTGTTTTTGCAGTTCAGCCTTTCAAAGCAGTTACCACCACCAACAACAGCCCTATTTTTTTGCAGTGCAGCCTTTCAAAGCAGTTACCACCACCACGAACAGCCTTTTTTTTGCATTGCAACCTTTCAAGGCAGATACCACCACCAACAACATCCATTTTTTTTGCAGTGCAGCTTTTAAAAGCAGTTACCACCACCAACAACAGATATTTTTTGCAGTGCAGCCTTTCAAAGCAGTTCCCACCACCAACTACAGCCATTTTTTTTGCAGTGCAGCCTTTCAAAGCAGTTTATCACCACCACCAACCATTTTCTTCGTGCAGCCATTTAAAAGCAGTTACCACCACCAACAACATCCATTTTCTTTGCAGTGCAGACTTTTAAAAGCAGTTACCACCACCAACAACAGATATTTTTCGCAGTGCAGCCTTTCAAAGCAGTTACCACCACCAACAATAGCCTTATTTTTTGCAGTGCAGCCTTTCAAAGCAGTTACCACCACCAACAATAGCCTTATTTTTTTGCAGTGCAGCTTTTCAAAGCAGTTACCACCACTAACAACAGCAATTCTTTTGCAGTGCAGCCTTTCAAAGCACTTACCACCACCAACAACAGCCATTTTTCTGGTAGTGCAGCCTTTCAAAGCAGTTACCACCACCAACAATAGCCTTATTTCTTTGCAGTGCAGCCTTTCAAAGCAGTTCCCACCACCAACAACAGCCATTTTTGTTGCAGTGCAGCCTTTCAAAGCAGTTTATCACCACCACCAACCATTTTCTTCGTGCAGCCATTTAAAAGCAGTTACCGCCACCAACAACAGCCATTGATTTTGCAGTGCAGCCTTTTAAAAGCAGTTACCACCACCAACAACAGCTTTTTTTGCAGTGCAGCCTTTCAAAGCAGTTACCACCACCAACAACAGCCATTTTTGTTGGACTGCAGCCTTTCAACGCAGTTAGCACCACCAACAACAGCCATTGTTTTTTGCAGTGAAGCCTTTCAAAGCTGTTATCACCACCAACAATAGCCTTATTTTTTTGCAGGGCAGCCTTTCAAACAGTTACCACCACCAACAACAGCCTTATTTTTTTGCAGTGCAGCATTTCAATGCATTTACCACCACCAACAACAGCCATTTTTTTGCAGTGCAGCCTTTCAAGGTAGTTACCACCATCAATAACAGCCATTTTTTTTGCAGTGCAGCCTTTCAAAGCAGTTACCACCACCAACAACAGCCTTATTTTTCTTTGCAGTGCAGCTTCAAAGCAGTTACCACCACCAGCAACAGCCTTATTTTTTTGCAATGCATCCTTTCAAAGCAGTTACCACCACCAACAACATCCATTTTTTTTGCAGTGGAGACTTGTAAAAGCAGTTACCACCACCAATAACAGCCTATTTTTTGCAGTGTAGCCTTTTAAAAGCAGTTACCACCGCCAACAACAGCCATTTTTTGCAGAGCAGCCTTTCAATGTAGTTACCACCACCAACAACAGCCATTTTTCTGGAAGTGCAGCCTTTCAAAGCATTTACCACCACCAACAACAGCCTTATTTTTCTTTGCAGTGCAGCTTCAAAGCAGTTACCACCACCAGCAACAACCGTTGTTTTATTGCAGTGCAGCCTTTCAAAGCATTTCCCACCACGAAGAACAACCATTTTTTTTGGACTGCAGCCTTTCAACACAGTTACCACCACCAACAATAACCTTTTTTTTGTTGTGCAGTGCAGCCTTTGAACGCAGTTACCACCACCACCAACAGCCTTTTATTTGCAGTGCAGCTTTTCAAAGCAGTTACCACCGCCAACAACAGCTTTATTGCTTTATTGCAGTGCAGCCTTTCAAAGCAGTTCCCACCACCAACAACAGCCATTTTTTTTGCAGTGCAGCCTTTCAAAGCAGTTACCACCACCAACAAGAGCAATTTTTCTGGTAGTGCAGCCTTTCAAAGCAGTTACCACCACTAACATTAGCCTTATTTGTTTGCAGTGCAGCTTTTCAAAGCAGTTACCACCACCAACAACAGCCATTTTTTTGTTGTTGCAGTGCAGCCTTTCAAAGCAGTTACCACCACCACCAACAGCTTTTTTTTTTTGCAGTGTAGCCTTTTAAAAGCAGTTACCACTGCCAACAACAGCCATTTTTTTGGAGTGCAACCTTTCAAAGTAGTTACCACCACCAACAACAGCCATTTTGTTTTTGCAGTTCAGCCTTTCAAAGCAGTTACCACCACCACCAACAGCCCTATTTTTTTGCAGTGCAGCCTTTCAAAGCAGTTACCACCACCACGAACAGCCTTTTTTTTGCATTGCAACCTTTCAAGGCAGTTACCACCACCAACAACATCCATTTTTTTTGCAGTGCAGCTTTTCAAAGCAGTTACCACCACTAACAACAGCAATTCTTTTGCAGTGCAGCCTTTCAAAGCACTTACCACCACCAACAACAGCCATTTTTCTGGTAGTGCAGCCTTTCAAAGCAGTTACCACCACCAACAATAGCCTTAGTTTTTTGCAGTGCAGCCTTTCAAAGCAGTTCCCACCACCAACAACAGCCATTTTTTTTGCAGTGCAGCCTTTCAAAGCAGTTTATCACCACCATCAACCATTTTCTTCGTGCAGCCATTTAAAAGCAGTTACCACCACCAACAACATCCATTTTTTTTGCAGTGTAGACTTTTAAAAGCAGTTACCACCACCAACAACAGATATTTTTTGCAGTGCAGCCTTTCAAAGCAGTTACCACCACCAACAACAGCGATCTTTCTGGTAGTGCAGCCTTTCAAAGCAGTTACCACCACCAACAATAGCCTTATTTTTTTGCAGTGCAGCTTTTCAAAGCAGTTACCACCACTAACAACAGCAATTCTTTTGCAGTGCAGCCTTTCAAAGCACTTACCACCACCAACAACAGCCATTTTTCTGGTAGTGCAGCCTTTCAAAGCAGTTACCACCACCAACAATAGCCTTATTTTTTTGCAGTGCAGCCTTTCAACGCAGTTACCACCACAAACAACAGCATTTTATTTTGCAGTGCAGCCTTTCAAAGCAGTTACCACCACCACCAGCCCTTTTTTTCAGTGCAGCCTTTTAAACGCAGTTACCACCACCAACAACAGCCATTTTGTTGGACTGCAGCCTTTCAACGCAGTTACCACCACCAACAACCTTTTTGTTGTTGTTGCAGTGGTGCCTTTCAAAGCAGTTACCACCACCAACAACATCCTTTTTTTTGCAGTGCAGCCTTTTAAAATCAGTTACCACCGCCAACAACAGCCATTTATTTGCAGTGCAGCCTTTCAAAGTAGTTACCACCATCAACAACAGCCATTTTTTTTTGCAGTGCAGCCTTTCAAAGCAGTTACCACCACCAACTGCCTTATTTTTTGCAGTGCAGCCTTTCAAAGCAGTTACCACCACCAACAACAGCCTCATTTTTTTGCAGTGCAGACTTTCAAAGCAGTTACCACCACCAACAACAGCCTTTTTTTTTTTGCAGTGCAGCCTTTCAAAGCAGTTACCACCACCAACAGCCTTATTTTTTGCAGTGCAGCCTTTTAAAAGCAGTTACCAACACCAATGACAGCATTTATTTTTGCAGTGCAGCCTTTCAAAGCTGTTATCACCACCACCAGCCCTTTTTTTCAGTGCAGCCTTTTAAAAGCAGTTACCACCGCCAATAACAGCCATTTTATTGGACTGCAGCCTTTCAACGCAGTTACCACCACCACCGACAACCTTTTTGTTGTTGTTGCAGTGCTGCCTTTCAAAGCAGTTACCACCACCACCAACAGCCTTTTTTTTTGCAGTGCAGCCTTTTAAAATCAGTTACCACCGCCAACAACAGCCATTTATTTGCAGTGCAGCCTTTCAAAGTAGTTACCGCCACCAACAACAACCTTTTTTTTTTTGCAGTGCAGCCTTTCAAAGCAGTTACCACCACCAACAGCCTTATTTTTTGCAGTGCAGCCTTTCAAAGCAGTTACCACCACCAACAACAGCCTTATGTTTTTGCAGTGCAGCCTTTCAAAGCAGTTACCACCACCATGAACAGCCTTTTTTTTTGTGATGCAGCCTTTCATAGAAACATAGAAATTAGGTGCAGGAGTAGGCCAGTCGGCCCTTCAAGCCTGCACCGTCATTCAATATGATCATGGCTGATCATCCAACTCAGTATCCCATACCTGCCTTCTCTCCATACCCTCTGATCCCCTTAGCCACAAGGGCCACATCTAACTCCCTCTTAAATATAGCCAATGAACTGGCCTCAACTACCCTCTGTGGCAGAGAGTTCCAGAGACTCACCACTCTGTGTGAAAAAAGTCTTTCTCATCTCGGTCTTAAAGGATTTCCCCGTTATCCTTAAGCTGTGACCCCTTGTCCTGGACTTACCCAACATCGGGAACAATCTTCCTGCATCTAGCCTGTCCAACCCCTTAATAATTTTGTAAGTTTCTATAAGATAACCTCTCAATCTCCTAAATTCTAGAGAATATAAACCGAGTCTATCTAGTCTTTCTTCATAAGACAGTCCTGACATCCCAGGAATCAGTCTGGTGAACCTTCTCTGCACTCCCTCTATGGCAATAATGTCCTTCCTCAGATTTGGAGACCAAAACTGTACGCAATACTCCAGGTGTGGTCTCACCCTATACAACTGTAGTAGAACCTCCCTTCTTTCAAAGCAGTTACCACCACCAACAACATCCAATTTTTTTGCAGAGCAAACTTTTAAAAGCAGTAACCACCACCAACAACAGCCTTATTTTTTTGCAATGCAGCTTTTCAAAGCAGTTACCACCACCAACAACAGCCATTGTTTTATTGCAGTGCAGCCTTTCAAAGCAGTTCCCACCACCAACAACAGCCATTTTTGTTTTTGCAGTGCAGCCTTTCAAAGCAGTAACCATCACCAACAACAGCCATTTTTTTGGGGACTGCAGCCTTTCAACGCAGTTACTACCACCAACAACAGCCATTTTTGTTTGCAGTGCATCCTTTCAAAGCAGTTACCACGCCCACCAACAGCCTTATTTTTTTGCAGTGCAGCCTTTCAAAGCAGTTACCACGACCATCAACAGCCTTTTTTTTTGCAGTGTAGCCTTTCAAAGCAGTTACCACCACCAACAACATCCATTTTTTTTGCAGTGCAGACTTTTAAAAGCAGTTACCACCACCAACAACATCCATTGTTTTGCAGTGCAGCCGTTCAAAACAATTACCACCACCAACAACAGCAATTTTTCTGGTAGTGCAGCCTTCCAAAGCAGTTACCACCACCAACAATAGCCTTATTTTTTTGCATTGCAGGTTTTCAAAGCAGTTACCACCACCAACAAAAGCCAATTTTTTTCCAGTGCAGCCTTTCAAAGCAGTTACCACCACCAACAAGTGCCATTTTTCTGGAAGTGCAGCCTTTCAAAAGCAGTTACCACCACCAACAGCCTATTTTTTTGCAGTGCAGCCTTTCAAAGCAGTTACCACCACCACCACCAGCCTTTTTTTTTGCAGTGCTGCCTTTCAAAGCAGTTACCACCACCAACAATGGCCTTATTTTTTGGCAGAGCAGCCTTTCAAAGCAGTTACCACCACCAACAACAGCCATTTTTTTTTTTGCAGTGCAGCCTTTTAAAGCAGTACCATCACCAGCAACAGCCATTCTTCTGGTAGTGTAGCCTTCCAAAGCTTTTACAACCACCATCATCAGCTATTTTTTCTCCAGTGCAGCCATTTAAAAGCAGTTACCACCACCAACAACAACCATTCTTTTTGCAGTGCAGCCTTTTAAAAGCAGTTACCACCTCCAACAACAGCCATTTTTTTTTTGCAGTCCAGCTTTTGCAAGCTGTTACCACCACCAACAACATCCATTTTTTTTGTTGCAGTGCAGCCTTTCAAATCAGTTACTACCACCAACAAGAGCCGTTTTGTTTTTGCAGTGCAGCCTTTCAAAGCAGTTACAACCACCAACAACAGCCATATTTTTTTGCAGTGCAGCCTTTCAAAGCAGTTACACCACCAACAACACCCATTTTTTTGGCAGTGCAGCCTTTCAAAGCAGTTACCACCACCAACAACACCCATTTTTTTTGGACTGCAGCCTTGCAAAGCAGATGCCACCACCAACAACACCCATTTTCTTTGCAGTGCAGCCTTTCTAAGCAGTTACCACCACCAACAACAGCCATTTTTTTTGTTGCAGTGCAGCCTTTCAAAGCAGTTACCACCATCAACAACAGCCTTTTTTTTTGCAGTGCAGCCTTTCTAAGCAGTTACCACCACCAACATCAGCCTAACCCTGACAGCCTGTCAAAGCAGTTATCACCACAAACACAGCCATTTTCTATGCAGTGCAGCCTTTTAAAAACAGTTACCACAACCAACAACAGCCATTTTTTTTGCAATGCAGCCTTTCAGAGTAGTTACCACCACCAACAGCCGTTTTTTTTGCAATGCAGCCTTTCAACGGAATTACCACCACCAACAACCATTTTTTCGCCATTGCAGCCATTTAAAAGCAGTTACCACCACCAACAACAGTCATTTTTATTGTAGTACTGCCTTTCAAAGCAGTTGCCACCACCAACAACAGCCATTTTTTATGCAGTGCAGCCTTTTAAAAACAGTTACCACAACCAACAATAGCCATTTGTTTTGCAGTGCAGCCTTTCAAATCAGTTACCACCACCAACAACAGCCATTTGTTTTTGGACTGCAGCCTTTCAAAGCAGTTGCCACCGCCAACAACACCCATTTTTTTTGCAGTGCAGCCTTTCTAAGCAGTTACCACCACCAACAACAGCAATTTTTCTGGTAGCGCAGCCTTCCAAAGCAGTTACCACCACCAACAATAGCCTTATTTTTTTGCAGTGCAGCTTTTCAAAGCAGTTACTACCACCAACAACAGCCATTTTTTTTTTGCAGTGCAACCTTTTAAAGCAGTTACCATCACCAGCAACAGCCATTCTTCTGGTAGTGTAGCCTTCCAAAGCTTTTACAACCACCATCATCAGCTATTTTTTCTCCAGTGCAGCCATTTAAAAGCAGTTACCACCACCAACAACAACCATTCTTTTTGCAGTGCAGCCTTTTAAAAGCAGTTACCACCTCCAACAACAGTCATTCTTTTTTTGCAGTCCAGCTTTTGCAAGCTGTTACCACCACCAACAACATCCATTTTTTTTGTTACAGTGCAGCCTTTCAAATCAGTTACTACCACCAACAACACCCATTTTATTTGGACTGCAGCCTTGCAAAGCAGTTGCCACCACCAATAACACCCATTTTTTTTTGCAGTGCAGCCTTTCTAAGCAGTTACCACCACTAACATCAGCCATTTTTTTTTGCAGTGCAGCCTTTTAAAAACAGTTACCACCACCAACAACAGCCATTTTTTTTGTTGCAGTGCAGCCTTTCAAATCAGTTACTACCACCAACAAGAGCCGTTTTGTTTTTGCAGTGCAGCCTTTCAAAGCAGTTACAACCACCAACAACAGCCATATTTTTTTGCAGTGCAGCCTTTCAAAGCAGTTACACCACCAACAACACCCATTTTTTTGGCAGTGCAGCCTTTCAAAGCAGTTACCACCACCAACAACACCCATTTTTTTTGGACTGCAGCCTTGCAAAGCAGTTGCCACCACCAATAACACCCATTTTTTTTGCAGTGCAGCCTTTCTAAGCAGTTACCACCACTAACATCAGCCATTTTTTTTTGCAGTGCAGCCTTTTAAAAACAGTTACCACCACCAACAACAGCCATTTTTTTTGTTGCAGTGTAGCTTTTCAAAGCAGTTACCACCACCATCAGCCATTTTGTTTTGCAGTGCAGCCTTTCAATGCAGTTACCACCACCAACAACAGCCATATTGTTTTGCAGTGCAGCATTTCAAAGCAGTTATCACCACCAACAACAGCCTTTTTTTTCAGTGCAGCCTTTCAAAGCAGTTACCACCACTGTGAGGGATAAAGTGATTAAACCCTATTAAAGAAAGGAGTTTTAAAGATAATTCAAACAGAGAGGGGCTGGAGAGAGGATTCTGACACAGCAGTGTCTGAAGGTTGCCAGACCCATCCTTGAGGCCTTGAGTAAGAAGAGATGCATTGTATAAGCTAGAGAAGGGGGTGATGTAGAGAGATCCCTATCAGTGGAAAGGAGTGATAGATGGGACCCTTGTCACTATAGCTTAGCTTTAGTACTGATATAGGAAAACTGAGAGGGTTCACTAGGAGGTGAGTAAAACTGGGCCAGGTCATGAGCAATTGAGCATGCTTAATAGAATAAATGAATATTACAACACACCCCTGGTCAAGAAATTGCTCATTACCATGAACATGTTTGAACATGCGATGTATGATATGGGAGGTGCGAGGGGATGTACGGTGGGAGGTGCCCACAGATTGTGCACCTCCGACCCTGATTGGAGAAAGGTCCGGAGGGGAGATTGAATGTAAGATTTTGTGTATAAAGGGGGATGATCTCTCTGGCTTCGGTGTGTCTCGAGTTGGAGAGGCACCCGGTCTGCAGACTCGTAAAATAAAGAAATCTCTTGCTTCCAGGGTTTAGTCTTTGAGTATTAATTGTGAGCATAAAGGGTATCTCACAAATTGGGGGCTCGTCCGGGATCGCCACTCCGGCTGCTTGGTGGAGGCAAGGAAGGAGGGGAAGGTGCACCCTGCTGATTTCAGCAGTCTCTGATCTCCTTGCTTGCCATCAGCAGTTTGAGCGAGTGATATCCGCTGGAAAAGACTCGGGAAGCAAGAGGGGGTGTAAGGTAAATACGTACGGGGTGGTCGAGTGATTCTTGTGCACAGGACCCAGGTAAGAAAAACGACTATTAAGTATTACCTGGGCGACCGGGGTTTGTCGGACGGGAATAGTCCGACAAGGTAATGGGAAACCGGAACGGGAGGAGTAAGGGTCCGGGGAACCGGGATGAGGCTCATACTGATATGGTGCCTAACATTCCGCCCGCTAGTCCGTTGGGACGAATGTTGGATGGGGTGAAGGGAACACCCGGGGTAAGAGTAAGGAAACTATGTGCCTCTCACCAGTATGGGGGTGAGGAACTTTAAAAAGGAGATGAAAAGTTTATTGGAAGACCCCTTGGGACTGGCTGAACAAATAGATCAGTTCCTAGGGCCAAAAATGTTTTTATGAAAAATATTGAGTTGTTTCAAACAATCTCATTGAAGTAAGAATGGAACTAATGTTATGTGTGTGTAAAAACCGGTTTTGTATGAATGAGGAAGTTTGTATATGTGATAGGTTTGTTTGCTGTGGGCCATGTTGTAAGGGTGTGTGTGTGTGTTCCTTTAAGGAATTGTAAGCAATGGGGGAGGTTATTGTAAGGTAACGGACAACGCTTTGTATCATCGCAACTTAAAAAGGGGAAGTTGGAAAATGTAGGTTGCTTGGCTTCTATAGATTTCTTTTCAGTAAAGTTAATTTGGAAAATTGTTAGTCGTATGTATTTAAACTAGGAATTGGAATTTGGGAATTGTAGGGGAATGGTTTGAACAAAATTAGAAATAAGTTAATTGCTGAACAACAAGCAGCTTTTATGGTTTGTTTAGATAAACATTCTGGTTGGAGAAGGGTAATAAATTAATGGGGCCCAGAAAAAAAAGGAGTTGGCAGACAATGATGTCAATAAGGGGAAGTTTGTTTACTTCAGAAGAAAGACAGATGGTCAGACAGGCAGGAGAAGGGGTTACAGGATTAAAGCAGGAGCAGTAAAATATCCCATTACTGCATGAATTGGAGTAATCAAACAGAAGAAGTGTGAGAGATCTCAGGGAGATAATAATCAAGGGAATCAGAGAAGCCGTTCCCAAGGGACAGAATTTCGAACGGGCTTTTGAAAATCAGCAGAACAAGGACGAACCTCCAACAGTATTCTTACAAAGATTAAGGAAGAATGTCCAGCAGTATTTGGGGATATACCCTGATACGACCGCAGGTCAGCAGTTGTTGAAGGTTAATTTTGTAACAAAATCATGGCCAGATATTAGAAAGAAATTGGAAAAATTGGAAGGTTGGAATGAAAAACCATTGAAACAGTTGTTAACAGAGGCTCAAAGGTATATGTAAGACGGGATGAGGAGAAACAGAAAGCAAAAATGATGTTGCAAGCAGTACAGCAAGTAGTATTGGAGGACGAGGAAGAGGTGAATGGAGGGACCGAAGTTGGGGTCCCCGGGAAAACAAGGAACAAGGATCAGGAGGGTGGTACACGGGGCCACCCCGGTGTTATTATTGTAAAGAGGAGGGTCATTTCAAGAGGGAATGTCCTAAGCGACGACGGGAGGTGCAGTCGTACGCACTCATGGAGGAAGAATAGGGGAGTCAGGGGTCCTGCTCCCTGGGGTGTATGGGATACACACGGGAACCTCTGGTAAATTTGAAATTAGGATCCCAGGGAGAGGATATGATATTTATGGTAGATTCGGGAGCAGAAAGATCGAGTATAACTAAGGTACCAGAAGGAATGAGATTGGGTAAAAAAACAGGTTAGAATCTCAGGGGTAGAAGGGAAAGTGATGACATTACCCGAGGTAGAAGGGGTGGTGGTAAAATATGAGAATCAGGAAACTATAGAAGATTTAATCTTGGTACCCCAGGCAGGGATAAATTTGATGGGGAGAGACTTACAAATCCAATTAGGAATGGGAACAGCCCCCGTAGGGGGACAGATAATAGTCCAATTGTATAAATTGACCACGGAGGACGAGGGAAGAATAGTCCCGCAGGTGTGGGCCAAGGAAGGAAACCGGGGTGGGCTGCAGATCCCACCCTTGAAAATAGCTTTGAAAAAAGAAGGTGAGATAGTACGGGTAAGGCAATATCCAATTTCTATGGAAGGAAGGAGAGGACTTCAGCCAATTATAGAGAACTTACTAAAGGACGGTATATTAGAGAGTTGTATGTCCCCATATAACACCCCCGTACTCCCCGTAAGGAAAACCGACGGGACGTTCAGATTGGTCCAGGATCTCAGGGAATTAAATAAGGTAGTTAGAACGCGACACCCGGTGGTCCCGAACCCGTATACCATAATGGGACGGATACCCCCGAATCACAAGTGGTTCAGTGTGGTAGATTTAAAAGACGCTTTTTGGTGCTGTCCCCTGGCTGAAGAGAGCAGGGACCTTTTTGCGTTTGAATGGGAAAACCCAGAGACCCAAAGGAAACAGCAGTATCGGTGGACTACACTCCCTCAGGGATTTACAGAGTCCCCGAACCTGTTTGGACAGATATTAGAACAAGTATTAGAGGACGTCCCGAGGACTGATGAGACACAGCTGTTGCAGTATGTGGATGATTTATTACTATCTGAGAAGTAAGACATTGTTTAGAATTAGAAAGAAGGCAGATCAGAAAGGATTAAAGTGGGAAGCAGAGGGATGAATTGATGAGACTGCTTTAGAAAGAAAGAGCGTGAAAAAGGAAAGACAATGTTGTCAGTAACAACAGACCTGGTTGAAAAGTCTGAAATAAGTGATGCACCGACACACAGTGAGTCCTATGACAGAGCCAAACAGGGGCCAGAGATTCCATGCCAATAATAAATGTATTTGGGAGAGTGTTTTCTCAAATGCCCTATCGGGAGTGAAATAAATCTGGATCTAAGCCCAGACAAGGCTAGTAAGGAGATAGGTAATGGATAAGGTGTGTTGGGGATGTGAACATGTACGATAATCAGGAAATAATAATAATAATAATAATAATAATGATCTTAATAATAATATTAAGATAATGGTGAACATAGCTATGGTAAGAACATTAAGAAGAGGTATTAAATACACCTAGGCTAGGATGCGGCAGCGTTTTAAATACTAGCGCCGTGTTTTTAATCAGATGTTGTAGGCAGATTTGGAAGGTGTTGATATAGTATGTGAATGATTTGCTGGTTTGTTCCACAAGTGAGGAGCAATGTGAGAGAGAGACATTGTAATTATCTTGGAAAAGATGGCACAGGTCATGATGTATCAAGGAAGAAGTTTTTGTTTTGTCAGCAGCAGGTAGAATATTTTGGACGAGTAATATCTAAAGAAGTAAAAGCTATAGCGCAGGATCAAATTGGAAGCTTGCCTGCAATCTTGCTTAGCTCAATTGGCAGAAATTAAGGCTTTAAGAGCAGCATATGTACATGGAGTCTGGCACATGTTTGGAGCAGTAGGGAAACAGAAAGGCTTTGAGAAAAGCAACGGAGACCCCATGCAAAGTTAGCAGTGTTCCCCTATGGAATGTTGTTTGGGTTATCTTATTTGGGAAGGTGGAAGGCACACCAACCTTTGAGGGAGGTGATGTATTCTTGAGGAACTATTTACTGGCAGTGTCCCGTTCCCTTACAGAATTAAAAGCGAAAGGATTATTGGCTCAAAGCCCGCCACTTGACTTTCCAATACATGCTGTAAAGGCCGGCGACTGGGTATTGGTCAAAAATTGGAAGGAGGAGAAACTCCAGCCCAGGTGGACCGGCCCGTACCTAGTATTGCTGACAACCGAGACAGCAATACGAACAAAAGAAAAAGGGTGGACCCACGCGATCTGGGTTAAAGGACCCGTCGATCCACCCGTTCCTGAGGAGGAGGAACAGTGGACGGTGAAGCCGGGAAGTAAACCCCTAACAGTAATTTTAAAAAGAAAAGCATTGAATTTATAACTGACAGTATGAAAGGAGCAGTCGTGGTATTGTTTGCTTTGTATGTAATTGTTGTAAAAGGTATTAATAATTGTGATAAATGTTATCATCCTATTCAATACAGAGGGGTAATAACCAGATCATTTACCTATCATTCCCATGTGAACAAAGTATGCCATGACCGAAAGACTAGAATCATTTGTAAAGAGGGGGGAAAGGAGTATTTGATGGCAGGCAATAGGGGGTATATAGGGAAGTTTGGGGCCGTTACCTGCCCAAGGGGAGAGAGATGGGTTTGTGTACAGTTAGTTTTCCCTTCTCAGATCGTAAAAGGGGCAATAGATAAGACGAAGGAGGAAGTAATAAAAGAGGTTACTAAGGTAGTAGTCACTAAGCCTCCCCCTCCCCCACATACTCAGCCTCAAGTGCACCAGACACTGTACGAAGAAATCAAGAAGCAGATCGAAATCCCTGAAGGAGAAAAAAATCTGTTTGTGGACTTGGCCACCCGGATAGCTGGGACCCTGAATGTGACTAACTGTTGGGTCTGCGGAGGACCGCTGATGAATTCACGCTGGCCATGGAGAGGATCCATTGTTGAAATATGGGACCTGATGGTGTGGAACCTGACAGTTGGACAAGACCGAGATCCCCAGGTATGGGTCCTGACAGACGCTCCGGTCGGGACTGAGTGTATCGCTAGGCCCTGGGCAAAGGATGCTGTCCTACTAGGCAGCAGCCCCTGCCAGCGCATCGTCACCCAGTGGCCAAATCAGTCCCGAGTGTGGTGGCCAGAGGAGCCTAAATGGTATCTAACTAAGAAAAATGGGAAAAACTGCGCTATCCGGATGGAGATTGATGGAGTGGAATCAGCCGGACTATGGAACTGCACCGGGAATAACCCTTATCAGGGGATCCCAGTATTGCGAGATATATGGAACAAGGTTGCCTCTAGTGGACCGGCCCCTGAAGGATTGTTATGGATATGCGGATACAAGGCATACTCGGTGTTACCGATGAATTGGAGTGGGACTTGGTTTATTGGACTGGTACAACCTGGATTCTTCCTGTTAAACCCCAAAGAAGGCCGGTCGTTAGGAACACCTGTATTTGATGACCTATATCGGAAAAAGAGGAAAATAGACATTGGAGAATGGGAAGACGATGAGTGGCCACCAGCAAGAATCATCTCATACTACGGACCAGCCACCTGGGCACAGGATGGATCCTGGGGCTACCGAACACCAGTATACATGTTAAACCGGATCATAAGGCTACAGGCAGTACTGGAGGTAATTACCAACCAAACTGCGGGGGCGCTGGAGATGCTGGCAAAGCAGCAGACACAGATGAGAGCAGCGATATACCAGAACAGGTTAGCCCTAGATTACCTCCTGGCAGAAGAAGGAGGGG
Source organism: Okamejei kenojei (assembly GCA_035221665.1). Lineage (NCBI taxonomy): Eukaryota > Metazoa > Chordata > Chondrichthyes > Rajiformes > Rajidae > Okamejei > Okamejei kenojei. Next base: position 35,602,913 of record CM069140.1, read on the forward strand.
TATGCGGGAAATTCAACCTCTCTAATTGCTGTTTGAACATCGATGATAATGGACAGGCAGTGATGGACATATCAGAAGGGATCCGGAAGTTGGCGCATGTTCCAATACAAAAGTGGAATTCGATTATGGGAACCCAATGGTGGGATTCTATCCTCGGAGGAACATGGTGGAGAATGGTGGGACTTGTGTTTCTATGTGCAGTGGCTGGACTGATCTTTATCCCCTGTTGTATCCCTTGTTTTAGGGAACTTATTACCAGAAGTATGTCAGATGCAGGCTGTAGTCATGCCTATGGGAGAGAAAGGGGAAATACAGAAAATAATGATAATGCGGCCAGGGGAAGTTTATGATTTACAGGAGGAGAAGGTTAGGACGATGTTACGTCAGTTCGAATTGAAGGAACTTAAAATGAGGGTTTAATCAGTGTATGCGTAGCAAAAGAAAAAGGGAGGATTGTGAGGGATAAAGTGATTAAACCCTATTAAAGAAAGGAGTTTTAAAGAGAATTCAAACTAAGGGGCTGGAGAGAGGATTCTGACACAGCAGTCTCTGAAGGTTGCCAGACCCATCCTTGAGGCCTTGAGTAAGAAGAGATGCATTGTATAAGCTAGAGAAGGGGGTGATGTAGAGAGATCCCTATCAGTGGAAAGGAGTGATAGATGGGACCCTTGTCACTATAGCTTAGCTTTAGTACTGATATAGGAAAACTGAGAGGGTTCACTAGGAGGTGAGTAAAACTGGGCCAGGTCATGAGCAATTGAGCATGCTTAATAGAATAAATGAATATTACAACACACCCCTGGTCAAGAAATTGCTCATTACCATGAACATGTTTGAACATGCGATGTATGATATGGGAGGTGCGAGGGGATGTACGGTGGGAGGTACCCACAGATTGTGCACCTCCGACCCTGATTGGAGAAAGGTCCGGAGGGGAGATTGAATGTAAGATTTTGTGTATAAAGGGGAATGATCTCTCTGGCTTCGGTGTGTCTCGAATTGGAGAGGCACCCGGTCTGCAGACTCGTAAAATAAAGAAATCTCTTGCTTCCAGGATTTAGTCTTTGAGTATTAATTGTGAGCATAAAGGGTATCTCACAACCACCAACAGCAGCCTTATTTGTTTGCAATGCAGCCTTTCAAAGCATTTACCACCACCAACAACAGCCATTTTTTTGTTGCAGTGCAGCCTTTCAAAACAGTAACATAGAAACATAGAAACATAGAAATTAGGTGCAGGAGTAGGCCATTCAGCCCTTCGAGCCTGCACCGCCATTCAATATGATCATGGCTGATCATCCAACTCAGTATCCCGTACCTGCCTTCTCTCCATACCCTCTGATCCCCTTAGCCACAAGGGCCACATCCAACTCACTCTTAAATATAGCCAATGAACTGGCCTCAACTACCCTCTGTGGCAGAGAGTTCCAGAGACTCACCACTCTCTGTGTGAAAAAAGTCTTTCTCATCTCGGTCTTAAAGGATTTCCCCCTTATCCTTAAGCTGTGACCCCTTGTCCTGGACTTCCCCAACATCGGGAACAATCTTCCTGCATCTAGCCTGTCCAACCCCTTAAGAATTTTGTAAGTTTCTATAAGATCCCCTCTCAATCTCCTAAATTCCAGAGAGTATAAACCGAGTCTATCCAGTCTTTCTTCATAAGACAGTCCTGACATCCCAGGAATCAGTCTGGTGAACCTTCTCTGCACTCCCTCTATGGCAATAATGTCCTTCCTCAGATTTGGAGACCAAAACTGTACGCAATACTCCAGGTGTGGTCTCACCAAGACCCTGTACAACTGAAGTAGAACCTCCCTGCTCCTGTACTCAAATCCTTTTGCTATGAAAGCTAACATACCATTCGCTTTTTTCACTGCCTGCTGCACCTGCATGCCTACTTTCAATGACTGGTGTACCATGACACCCAGGTCTCTGCTGCATCTCCCCTTTTCCTAATCGGCCACCATTTAAATAATAAGTAACCACCATCAACAACAGCCTTTTTTTTTGCAGTGCAGCCTTTCTAAGCAGTTACCACCACCAACATCAGCCTAACCCTAATACAGCCTGTCAAAGCAGTTATCACCACAAACACAGCCATTTTCTATGCAGTGCAGCCTTTTAAAAACAGTTACCACAACCAACAACAGCCATTTTTTTTGCAATGCAGCCTTTCAGAGTAGATACAACCGCAATGCAGCCTTTCAACGGAATTACCACCACCAACAACCATTTTTTCTCCATTGCAGCTATTTAAAAGCAGTTACCACCACCAACAACAGCCATTTTTATTGTAGTGCAGCCTTTCAAAGCAGTTGCCACCACCAACAACAGCCATTTTTTATGCAGTGCAGCCTTTTAAAAACAGTTACCACAACCAACAATAGCCATTTGTTTTGCAGTGCAGCCTTTCAAATCAGTTACCACCACCAACAACAGCCATTTTTTTTGCAGTGCAGCCTTTCAAAGCAGTATCACCACCAAAAACAGCCTTTTTTTTTTTGCAGTGCAGCCTTTCAAAGCAGTTACCACCACCAACAACAGCCATTTGTTTTTGCAGTGTAGCCTTTCAAAGCAGTTACCACCACCAACAACAGCCTTTTTTTTTGCAGCGCAGCATTTCAAAGCAACCATATTTTCATTTTCAAACCACGTTAAGAGGACTCACAGTTGAGTAGACATGTGTTCAGTGTTATTCAGAGCTTAGAGAGACGTGACCCTCTCGCTTCCTCCATCTTGCAGAGACTGAGTGAGGCACACCACGTCCGGGTTTTATAATCCCTCCCCCTCCCATCAGCAGGGGCAGCAGAGAGAATGGCGATAATTTTTTTAACATTAATATCTCTCGGATTTTTCATTGATGGGAAAAATCCTCCAGTCGAATCCGGAAGAGTGGGGCTCTGAGGTAGGTAAGTGGCGGCGTTCTCTCGGAAATCACATCGAAGTGAGTGAAAAGCGGTGAAGATCTTACTTTTAGCAATATATATATATAAACACACACACACACACGCATATATATATATATATATATATATATATATATATATATATACACACATATATATACACACACACAAAGTTTTATTTATACACACACATATATAATATACATATATATGAACAATAATAGTAAAACAATAATGACCAAGATTTTCACATGCAGCCCTACACCAACCATCACCACCTGCTAGTCTCAGGTGCATCAATAGTTCTCTCATGTGGATTTAAAGATCCCATGATGTCGTATTTAAGTACGGCAAATGAATTACCTCAATGACTTGGGTGATATTTATTCCTCATAACATTAAACATATTTATCTAATCATTGTCACATTTCTGTTTGTTGGACCTTGGTGTGTCTGTTTTATTATTCAGATTTCCTACATTATATCAGTAATCCAACATTAATATATCCTGAATTGACTCTAGAACTGGATATTCTGAGATTGTGAAAAGTTATATGTAAACATATTTTTAAAGGTACACTTTAAACATTAGTATTGCTACCTTTGTTTATAACTCTCTCCACTATTTCATGCTGCCTCTGTAATAGTCTTCAATCCCACAAACCTCGAAAACATCGGCGCACTTCCGATTTTATCTTCCTGAATATCATTTTCCACCATTTTGGCAGCTGTGATTTTAGCTGCCAATCCCCAAAGCTTTTTAAAACCCTTCCCTCAACCTAAATTATCCACCTCTCTGCTGCACTTACTTCCTTTAAAGTCCTCTAATATCAGAACCTTGCAGCACTCTGAATTACTCTGTGAATTTCCTTGGAATGTTTTGCTACGATGAAAGAATTAAATAAATAATTTGTTCTAACGGAACAAAATTTAAAAAAAAATCAGGATATAGTTTATAAATTAAGATTTTGGTATATACAGCTAAGTTGTTTTAGGCATTCTTTACATATCTCATTGAAAAATATTACTTCAAATATTCTTGTTACCTGCATCAGCCAGTTTGGTACATTGGACGAACCATACATTTTTTTGAGGGAGACTCGTGCCGTGTGACAATTGTTCACCTAACTTTCTCTGGAAAGGCTCGTGTTGGTGGTATATTGTTAACAGGAGACTGGGTGATACCATTCGATGTGATTGAAGGTTGGAGCTCGCCTGCTTCCTTTATCTCTCCTTTTTCTCCCACCTTTTTGATGTTGAGTGAAGCTGCAAGTGTTTTTAACTGTGAAGTGGCTGGAGAGTTTTCATGTCTTGGTGTAGGTGTAGCCACTTCAGGCGGTGTTGATTGTGCTAATGTAGATGTTGTTTGAGCACCTGGATCTGTGGTTATAGATTTTGGTACATTGGCATTTGGCCTTTCCTTTGAATCTATGGGTGATCAAGGTTTACATTTTGGTTTGGATTCATGGTCTGTGTGGGCAATGGAGTCTGTACTGAGTCTCTTAGTAGAAGACAAGGATAACCTGCTTCTGGAGCAGGAGCGGCAGACCCATGATGCAATCCAAATGCAGGCCCTTTCTCATTTGTATTTTCTTCCTCTGAACACTGCAATGCCTTGGCAGTGAAATGGAACAAAGTCTTATTACTGACTGTAATCTTGGTGGGATTGGTGACACTAATATCTTTGTGCTTTGGTTTTTGTCCTCCTGCCAGGTCTTTGCAGTTTAAGGATTCTTTCATATTTCTGTTCAGGGGTGAAAATGCGCAGATAGATGCTAGTGGGCATTTGGGGCATATCTCGCCTGGTGTAATGTTTAAAGCATTTTGGATAAATTTGTTTACCCTTGACAAAGATCCTTCAGATGTTATATTATTTTGTCGGTTGCTGACTTGGTCTTCCATTTCACAAATCTGCATAATTACTCTCTTTTCTGGTTGCCTTTTTACGTTCTCAAGCATCTCCAAACGTTTGATTGTTCCATCATCTGACAATAAATATATTTGTTTATTCTGTGATTTTGTGGCTTTTCTCACTACTTTTACAGGATCTTCCAGGATCATGTCAATGCCTCTGGGTGTGCCAGGTGATTTTATGGTAGATTGTGAATTTACAGAACTAAATGAATGAAGCACTCCCAACTCCTTGGTTGATTCCACATTTTGATTAAAAGAATGAGGATCAAAAGGACATGATCCACTTTCAACCTGTGTAAATAAGGGTGAATATAGATTTCCAGCTGATATTGAAGGAAATTAAAGTAAAAAATTCAGAAAATGACAAAGTACTGGAATCACTCAGCGGGTCAGGCAACATCTTTGGTGAATGTGGATAGGTCCATATAGATAGAAACATAGAAACATATAAAAATAGGTGCAGGAGGAGGCCATTCATTGTGATCATGACTGATCGTCCCCAATCAATAACCCATGCCTGCCTTCTCCCCATATCCCATGGTTCCACTAGCCCCTAGAGCTCTACCTAAATCTCTCTTAAATCCATCCAGTGATTTGGCCTCCACTGCCCTCTGTGGCAGGGAATTCCACAAATTCACAACTCTCTGGGTGACATTTTTTTTCTCACCTCAGTCTTAAATGGCCTCACCTTTATTCTAAGACTGTGGACCCTGGTTCTGGACACGCCCAACATTGGGAACATTTTTCCTGCATCTAGCTTGTCCAGTCCTTTTATAATTTTATATGTTTCCTCATCATTCTAAACTCCAGTGAATACAAGTGTAGTCTTTTCAATCTTTCCTCATATGACAGTCCCACCATCCCAGGGATTAATCTGGTGAACCTACGTTGCACTGCCTCAATCACAAGGATGTCCTTCCTCATATTAGGAGACCAAAACTGCATGCAATACTCCAGACGTGGTCTTACCAGAGCCCTATACAACTGCAGAAGAACCTATACTGAAATCCCCTTGTTACGAAGGCCAACATTCCATTAGCTTTCTTCACTGCCTGCTGTACCTGCACCCCAACTTTCAGTGACTGGTGTACAAGGACACCCAGGTCTCGCTGTACCTCCCCCTTACCTAACCTAACCCCATTGAGATAATAATCTGCCTTGTTTTTGTTACCAAAGTGGATAACCTCACATTTATCTATATTATATTGCATCTGCCACGCATCTGCCCACTCACTCAACCTGTCCACCCTGCAATCGCTTAACATCCTCTTCACAGTTCACACTGCCACCCAGCTTTGTGTCATCTGCAAACTTGCTAGTGTTGCTCCTAATTCCCTCTTCCAAATCATTAATATATATGGTAAACAGTTGTGGCCCCTACACCGAGCCTTGCGGCACTCCACTCGCCACTGCCTGCCATTCTGAAAAGGACCCATTCACTCCTACTCTTTGCTTCCTGTCAGTCAACCAATTTTCTATCCACATCAACGCCCTACTCCCAATTCCATGTGCTCTAATTTTAGACACCAGTCTCCTGTGCGGGAGCTTATCAAAGGCTTTCTGAAAGTCTAGATACACTACATCCACTGGCTCCCCTTCATCCATTTTACTTGTCACATCCTCAGAAAATTCCAGAAGCTTAGTCAAGCATGATTTTCCTTTCATAAATCCATGCTGACGGACTAATCCTTTTAATGCTATCCAAATATCCCACTATTACCTCTTTAATAATTGACTCCAGCATTTTTCCCACCACCGAAGTCAGGCTAACTGGTCTGTAATTCCCTGTTTTCTCTCTCACTCCTTTCTTGAAAAGTGAGATAACATTAGCTATCCTCCAATCCACATGAACTGATCGTGAATCTATTGAACATTGGAAAATGATCACCAATGCGTCCACTATTTCGAGAGCCACCTCCCTGAGGACCCCGGGATGCAGTCCATCAGGCCCAGTGGATTTATCATCCTTCAGTCCCATTAGCCTACCCAATACTATTTCTCGCCTGATGAAAATTTCTTCCAGTTCCTCGACCCCCTTAGATCCTCTGTCCTCCAGTGCTTCTGGGAGATTGTTTGTGTCTTCCTTAGTGAAGACAGATCCGAAGTACCTGTTCAACTGTTCTGCCATTTCCTTGTTCCCCATAATAATTTCACCCGTGTCTGCTTTCAAGGGACCCACATTTGACTTTGCTACTCTTTTTCCCTTAACATATCTGAAGAAACTTTTACAGTCCTTCTTTACATTCCTGGCCAGCTTCCCTTCATACTTCATCTTTTCAGCCCATATTGCACGTTCTGTTTCCTTCTGTTGTCCGATGAAAGTTTCCCAATCCTCTGGCTTCCGGCAGCTCTTTGCTGTGTTATACATCTTTTCTTTTAGTTTTATTCTATCCCTAACTTCTCTTGTTAGCCACGGTTGCCTCCTACTCCCCTTAGAATCTTTCTTCCTTTTTGGAATAAAATAATCCTGTGTCTTCCAGATTATGCCCAGAAATTCCTGCCATTGCTGTTCCACCGTCATTCCTGCTAGTATCCCTTTCCAGTCTACCTTGGCCAGCTCCTCTCTTATGCTTTCATAATCCCCTTCGTTCAACTGCATCACTGCCACTTCCGATTTAACCTTTTCCTTCTCAAATGGCAGATGAAAACTAATCATATTATAATCACTACCTCCAAGCGGTTCCTTTACCTCGAGTTCTCTTATCAAATTTGGTTCATTGGGCAACACTAAATCCAAAATTGCCTTTTTTCTGGTCGGCTCCATTACAAGCTGCTCTATGAATCCATCACGGAGGCCTTCTACAAACTCTCTTACTTGGGGTCCTGAACCAACCCGATTTTCCCAGTCTACCTGCATATTGAAATCCCCCCTCACCAAAGTGGCATTACCTTTGTTACATGCCAGTTTTAACTCCTGCTGTAACTTACACCCTACATCCGGGCTACTATTTGGGGGTCTGTAGATAACACCAATTAGTGTCTTCTTGCCTTTACAATTCCTCAACTCAATCCACAGTGACTCTACCCCGTCAGTCCCTATGTCTTCCCTCGCAAGGGACTGAATTCCATCCCTCACCAGCTGAGCTACCCCCCCCCCTCCTCTGCTCACCTGCCTGTCCTTTCTATAGGATCTATAACCCTGAATATTAAGTTCCCAGATCCGATCCTCCTGCAGCCACATCTTGGTAATCCCCACATTGTCATATCTACCAACCTCTATCTGAACCTCAAGCTCATCTACTTTACATCTTATACTTCGCGCATTCATATACAGTACTTTTAATATCATTTATTTTTGGGTTACACACATTTATTATTTGATTATCCACCAATATTTGAACCACGCAGAGTTAAGACACAGCAGCCTAGAGATTTGATAGCTTTGTGGCTTCTGCCTGGCAATTAGAGAAAAACCTAGCCTTGCATTGCCAAGGAGGAAGCACATAATTATTATGCAATGGATACACCATCCGCCATACAGTTAGTTATAGGCAAAATGTGGTTTGAAATACCCAACACATTTGTTTGGCATGTTTATTATATTTGGGAAGCAGAATGATTTCTTCTGAGCATATGAGCCCCATTGTCAGAAAAGAAATGGGTCAAAACATTTGGGGGCTTCTTCTGGTTGGCTGCCAGTGACCCTAGCGGTGCTCAGCAGGGATCAGTGCTGGGGCCGCCATTCTTCACGTTGTATATTAATGATTTGGATGAGGGAACTTAAGGCTTTGTGGCCAAGTTTACAGATGATACGAAGATAGGTGGAGGGGCGGGTAGTGTAGACTAAGCAGGGACTCTGCAGAAGGACTTGGACAGGTTGGGAGAGTGGGTTGAGAAGTGACAGATGGAATATAGCATAGCAAAGAGTGAAGTGATGCATTTTGATAGTTGCAATAAAGGCATAGGCTATTTTCTAAATGGGAAGATAATTCAGAAATCAGAGGTGCAAAGGGACTTTGGAGTGCTGGTGCAGGATTCATAAAGAGTTAATTTGCAAGTTGAATCGGTAGTAAGAAAGGCAAATGCAATGCTAACATTTAATTTGAGAGGACCATTATACAAAATGCTAAGACTTCATAAGTGCATTTGGAGTATTGTGAGCAGTTTTGAGCCCCATATCTGATGACGGATGTGCTGGCATTGGAGAGGGTCCCGAGGAGGTTTACGAGAATGATTGGGTTAACATATGATGAGCACTTGAAGGCACTGGGCCTGTACTCGCTAGAGTTTAGAAGGATGAGGAAGGACCTCATTGAAACTCACCAAATGACTGGATAGAGTGAATACGGGGAGGATGTTTCCACTAGAGGAAAAGTCTAGGACTAGAGGCCTTGGCCTCAGAATAAAAGGATGTACCTTTAGAAAGGAGATGAGGAGGAATTACTTTCATCAGAAGGTGGTGAATCTGTGGAATTCATTGCTACAGACAGTTGTGGCAGTCAATGGATATTTTTACGGCGGAGTTTGACAAATACTTGATTGGTAAGGATGTCAGGGGTTATGGGGAGAAGGCCGGAGAATGGGGTTGAGAGGAAAAGATATATCAGCCATGAGTGAATGGCGGAGTAGACGTGATGGGCCGAATGACTTAATTCTGCTAGAATTCAGGAAATTTGCAGGTCACCCTGATATATGTTTGAAGATACAAAATGATCTTTTGTGGATTTGGCATTATAAACTTGCTCTCTGAAACTGTCCGAAGTTCATTTGGTGAAACCTTTGGTGAAAACAGGCCCTGCACGAATAAATGCCGTCAGAGAGATACGAGAAGGTGGTGTTGGTAGACAACCCAACCACCTTCCCCCCACAATACTTTGACTGCTTACTAAACCAGTTGGGCACTTGCCAAACCTGTCATTAAAGGCTGCACCCTAATATCACTGGGATTTTCTATGATTAGATTTTGTTACATGTTTTACATTCAATAGCAATTTCACTGGCCAGGGCTAATGAAAATTGGGATCCCAATCCCAACTTTATCGTCTATCCACATTCAGCACACTGTGTGAAACTTAGAGACAATGAGCAGAGGGTGTCCAAATCTACCAAGTTGTAGACATGGGCTTCTGCTATACCTGCCATTTTAGTTTAGTTTAGAGATGCAGCATGAAAGCAGGTCCTTCAGCTCACCAAGTCATCACCAATCACCCGTTCACAATAGTTTTATGCTATCCCACTTTCTCATCCACCCTCTACACACTAGGGGCAATTTAGAGAGGTCAATTAACCTACAAACTCAACCGTCTTTGGGATGTTGGAGGAAACTGGAGTGCCCAGAGACTCTGACTCTGGGCTCATGTGGTCCGTCAGTCCCGGGATGCACTGATCATATCCCATGAAAAGTGTCCTTCTTCAAGCCCATTGTTGAAAGCAAGGTTACAATAAATGTTGGCTATAACCAAAATACATTATAATGAGGTCAGTAATAACAAGGGTAGACTGTATTTCTATTAGGTCTCTCTTCAACCTCAGGCATTCCAGAAAAAACAATCTAAGTCTGTCCAACCTCTCTCTACTCAATGCATCATTCTGCACCTTTTCCAAAGCCTTCACATCCTTCCTGCACTGTATTTTTGACTTCCCGAAGTGTAACACCTTATACTTGCTCAGATTACACGCCATCGGCCATTTTGCTGCCTATTTCTGTAGCTAATCTACATCCCACTGTACATTTTGGCAGCCTTTCTCACAGTCCGCAACAACTGCACAGCGTTTATGTCCAAGTCATTTATATATATCACAAATATATATATTCGAGCGGTGCTGGCTCGAAGGGCCAAATGGCCTACTCCTGCACCTATTGTCTATTGTCATAAATAGAGGTCCCAGCACAGATCCCTGCTGAATGCCACTGGTCACTGACCTCCCACCTGAACATTGTCCTTCCAGCACAACCCTCTGCCTTCTATCAGTAAGATGGTTCTAAGTCTATTCAACCAAGTCATTGCTAACCCCATGCGTCTTAAATCTTCTGGATCAGGCTACCATGGGGACTTTATGAAATGCATGACAACAATCCATGTAGACAACATCCACCACCATATCCCCAGTGACACCTTCATCACCTCAATAAAAACTTGGTCATTAGTAAAATACAACCTGCCGACTGTCCCTAATTAACCCATTCTCTTTCAAATGGAAATAAATCCTGTCATGAAGAATCCTCCTCAATAGCTTCCGCAGTGACGTGTTGCTGACCAGCCAATATTTCCTTGGATTTTCTCTACTTGTCTTTTTAAACAAAAGATCAACATTAGCTATTCTCCAATCTTCTGAGACCTCATCAGTGGCCAGAAATAATTCAAAAATCTTCGTCAAAACTCCCCTTTTCTCCTTTCTTGCCAGATAGATCCCATCAGGGCCTGTGAATTTATCAACCTTAATTATCTTCATGAGTTCCTCCTTTTTAATCTTATATCTGCCCTTGCATATTCACCACACTGATCTCACTGTCTTCCATGTGCTTCTCTTTAGTGAAACCTGATGCAAAGTACTTGCTGAGTTACTCCAGCACATTGTGTCGCAGGATCTACTCAATTGAGGATTAGGACCTCTGCTGTTTGCTATACATGTAAATTACTTGGTTGTTAATCGAGATGGATTGGGGAGTACGTTTGCTAACGACATCAAAATTGGAGGAGTTGCAAACAGTGAGGAATGCTGTCAGTGGGATATAGATCGGCTGTAGAAATGGCAGATGGAGTTTAACTCGAATAAGTGTGAGGTGACAGACTTTGGGTGGTTGAATGTAAGAGGAAAGTATACAGTTAATGGAAAGACCCTTCACAGCATTAAAGTGCAAAGAGGTCTTGGAATCCAAGTTCATAGTTCATTGAAGGTGCCGCACAAGTAGATATTGTGGTAAAGAAGGGATATGGTATGCTTACCATTTTTGCCAGGGGCATTGAGAGTAACGGTCAGGAAGTCATGATGCAGCTCAATAGGACCTTGTTAGGCCGCATTTGGAGTATTGCTTGCTGTTCTGGTCACCCATTTACAGGAAAGACGTGGAGGTTTTGGAGAGGGTGCAGAGGAGGTTTACTAGAATGTGCCTGGATTAGAGGCGGTGGAGAGGGTGGTGGGGGCATGGAATGTATTGTCAGAGGTGGTGGTGGCAGATATTAAAGTGGCATTTAAGAAGCTCTTATATAGGCACATGGAAGTGCAGGGTATAGAAGGATATTGATCACACACATGCAATCAGTTTAAGTTGGCATTATGTTCGGTACAAACATTGTAGGCTGCAGAGCCAGTTCCTGTGCTGTACTGTTCTATGTTCTACTGTTATGTATATCATGATGCCAATTATTGAATATCATGAGATAAGCATTACTCCATTATGATTTCCTCCTCAGTAGTTAGAGAACAAATTATCTGCTAATCTATATATAACAATTTGTAAAAGTGTCCATACACTGTCATAATCCACAATTCCTCCACTATTTAGCATCAAACCATGGGATCCAAACATTCACCTGAGGTGGAATCTCTTCTTGTGGAGAAAAGCTGATGATCCTTACATTAGATCTGGTCATTTGATCCTCAATGCTGAGAGGTATGAGTGATGATTCCAAGCTCACATTTTCAGTTAATATCTCTTGCATAAATTCAAACTTTCTGGGATGCCTTTTGCCGTCAATACATCTCTCTCTGTAAAATAAGATACTGGTTAACAGCTTTCCCCCCAAGTTTTTCAAATGTCCTGTCTTTCTTAGATATGTCTGTTAGTTCTGATGAAATATCCATTCAGCTTTCAACTAAATAGATATTTAAAAAGACTAAGATTGGTTGAGGTAGACACAAAATGCTAGAGTAACTCAGTGGGACAGGCAGCATCTCTGAAGTGAAGGAATGGGTGACGTTTCAGGTCGAGACCCTTCTTCATTCTGAAGAAGGGTCTCGCCCCAAAACATCACCCATTCCTTCCTTCTTGGTATAATGCACAGAAGCTTCCTGAAATAGTGATCAATAGGCTTAAAGTGAATGAAGAACTCAGAAATTTGCATTTATAAAAAATGTTGATAAATTAATGTGATTGAAAGGAAATATATTTTCCAGGTTTTGATCATTTTATAGGAATTAGCTATGGAACATCTTCCTTTTTTAAATAGCCCATGGATGCCAAATGGTTCCCACAGACTGTATTGCAGAAAATGTAATCAAACTACTTCAGAAAGGAAGGAGACATGAAACAATAGACCACAGGCTAATTAACCTGATAGGGCACATAAAAATAATAATGGGGCTGGTCAGTGTGTACACGGATTTATGGAAATGATATCATGTTTGACAAAGGATAGTGCTGTTAAATGGCTTGGCAAAAGGATGGGTACCTGAAAGTAAAATCAGAAGAGAGAATAACTAAAATGGAAATAGAAAATAGGGATTAGGTGATGGGATGTTTAGAAAGGTAGCAATTGTAGGTATGTTACAAAACTGACCTTGAGCAGCGCTGCAGTTCTGCCGCTCCCCGTGTGCGTGACTTTGGCGCCTTTCAGAGGGGGCGTGTTTAAAGTGCCGTTTTTCCACAGACTGGGAATCTTTTCCACAGATTTCGTTGCTAAAGAAAAATCGCTCCGACATTTCATTCATGAAGGTATTTTTAAATTATGCTAGATTATTTATTAGCTAGAGTAATTTAAAAATCATCTTCGAAAGCCGTGAGCGGCGACAACGGGAAGGATTTTATGTAGGGGAGAAAATAAAGTGCACAGTTTATTTTTACATTAAAACGTGGTTTTTAGGAAGCCTTTAATCACATTTTCATGTTGCGAAATGGGGACAAAAAAAAATGTATGAACCGGCAGTATTTTTCATGCTGACTTCACCGCAAACAGCAACGTTCTAATCCACTGCATTCCACTAAAACCCACTCGCAAGTTGATTTAAATGGCCATTAATTTACAGGAATTAAACACTAAATTCTTTCCATTTGGCCTATAAATTCATGAAAATTAGATTTTAAAATCATGTTATATTGTGAATTATTGTGTGACTGTTATTTGGACACAGGCAATTTAAAAAAGTTTATCTTTTCTTAAGAAATGTATAGATGTTAAGATCTAGTAATTGAATTTTGTAATTAGCTACAATTAGGTAACTAACTAATTAGATGCTTTAATTTCAGGTCATCCAAGTAATATTGTTTCATATTTGTTTCAGAATGCTTCAATCTATAATAACTGAAAATGTCATTGAGTTCTCTTAATTTTTAAGAAAGTTATGGGCTTTTGACTGTCCTAGATCACAGCTTTTGTGTTAAGTCAATGGAAATGCAATGGAGAACAAGATGCTAATTTCCGAGTATGAAAATGGCCATAACTTTTTTAATACTGAAGATATGAAAGTGAATTAGGTGTCAAATTTAAATTATTTTTATGCTTTATCTGATGGGATAAATTGCAGACTTGATTTTTTTAATCTCAAAATTGTGTAATTTTGCTAGCAATTGTGCAGCAATGCCAGAGATAACAATGATAAGTGTTTGGGAAGGGACAGAGTGTACAAATATAAGAGTGCATAAGAAAATAAGAAAATGGTGGATATAATTTATAAGCACCCTAAATGTAGCTATACTGTAGGATAGAGCATAATTTATCAAGTGCAGGTTTTCCAGCACCCTTGATTCCACAGATTTTCTGGATTATCCATTTTGCTGGACCAACGCAGGTCACAGTGTTCGAGAGGAGTTGAACGTTACTGAAATGGTCTGCCGAGGCTATGATACCAGCAGCAAAATTGGCCTCAGAAATCAGCCCTGGGAATGAATCTGCTGCCTCCGGCCACACAAGTTCCAGAGCACCATCCACAAGGTACAGATTTGACCCGCCGATCGGCTGCGGAAGTCCTGATCAGGTTGAGATTGACCGGCTCATCCGGCCTAGGTGGGTACTGCATTTTCTGGGGAACTTCCAGGGGGAATTTCAAGCCCGCTCTCATAATTTTGTCCAGTTTAAAGGAGGTGCCGGAAAATCTATGGCGGACCTGTAATGCGGGCATGTAAGAAAGCTACTATAATAATCATGTGTGATTAAATCAATGTGAGAATTAGCTAAATGAAATGAGCAAGGATGGCCTTAGGGTTGAGTTTATAGATTGTTTTGTTGATGGTTTCCCAGAGCAATATACCGCAAACCAGAGTGGAGGGGTTTAGGGGCTACTTTTGAAGTGTTATGAAATGAGATTGGATTAATAAAGATCAGATAGCAAAGAATCTCCAAGAAAAAAAGTATTCATAGCATGGTAGAATTTCAAAATACATTTGAGTGAGAAATTTGAGTTTAAAACTGTTGCTTTTGGCATAATTAAATAATTACAGTGCTTGGGAGTATGAATTTAGCTGAAGTGGACAAAACTAGATTAAACAGTAAAATGATAGATTAGCCGTAAGACGTTTAAGAATTTATTTCATACATTTTAGACAAAATGTAAGCGAGAGCAGCGCATGGGTTAAAGGCTGACACATTTCTTCATTTATTGATTTATTTATTTATTATTTATTTATTATCTATGTGTATTGCTTTTACAGGCTTTTTAATGCTGCTGCAAGTTCTGTTATCAATTCATATGACAATTAAACAATCTTGACTCTTGAATCCCTGCACCTGATGGACTGAGGTCCAGTCTTAAAGAAAATGGCTGCTGAGATTATTGATTGCACGCAAAATTCTGGAGAGATCCCACACAATTGGAAAATGGCAAATGAATGCCACAATTCAAAAGGGGAAGGACACAGAAAGCAGGAAATTATAATGATTCTTTGGATTTATCCAAATGAGCAGTGAGGAATGGAGGCTCAATTATTGAGTTTATTCAAGCCAAAAAACAATAGTTTTTAATTTTTTAAGAGATACGGGTTTTATAGATTGGGGTTAATAAACGTAGTCATGGGAGTCTGCCATGGAAGGAAGAAGGGAAAACTGGAAGGCCACTGGAAACAAATCTGAGAGTACAACAGATCTTAGAATTTGCAAATAATGTATTTTTCAGAAACTTTCCAATGGAATCTTGAGCGAAAAGGGAACAATTTGCCTGAGAAAAAATTAGCTCAAGCAAACCATTTGGAAGGACACGTTGTAAGTAAATGGAAAGGGCCATCAGCCCTGCTTCCAGCACTCCCTGGATAGTGCCTAGCTTGTAGATAGATGTTCAGTGTCCTTACTGGGACAAATAAATTATGAAAATCACATCACATGTCTCTTTCTGTTCAGCACTGTAAGCTCTAATTAAATATTTGACATAGGCCAGAAATGTTGCCATTTGGCACAATGGTTTTAATTTGGATGCACCACTATTTGCCTATTAGAAAACTAGAAGCAATGGAGCAAATGGCCACTGATAAAATACCAGGTGGGGCCACCAGCAATGGCTGCCTGTCTGTCCTTTCTTCTTTTTGTTATTTTTTAGTATGTGTTAAAAAGTACATTTTCGTGTTCCTTGGTTTGTTTTTTGTGGGGGGGGGGGGGGGGGGGGAGGGGGGGGGGTTGGGAAACTTTTTTGTCAATCTGTTATGGAGATGCGATTTATTTCCGTATCGTATATCCGTCCACGCTGCAGCCTACCATTGTGGAGTTGGTGGCCTTTCCTGGAGCCCGACCCGGCACTCCAAGCCGCAGGAGTCTGCGGGACTTTAACATCGCGGAGCTTGCGATCCCTTTGCCGGGGATCGACGTTCCAACCGTGGGGCCTGTGCACTTAAACATTCTGAAGCCCGTGGTCTCTGATAAGAAGAGGCTGACTCGGGAGCTCCATGCCGTGGAGAGAGTTTCAATGCTCCGACACGGGAGTTTCGAGCAACCCGACGGGGGTTTCGTTTGTCGGCTGCGGGAGCTTTGATCGCCCCGACTGCGGATGGTCTGCACCAACCGCGGTAGAACAAAGAAGAAGAGGATTGAACTTTATTGCCTTCCATCACAGTGAGGAATGTGGAATCCACTGTGATAGATGTTTATGTTAACTTTTATGTGGTTGTGTGTCTTGTTGCTTTTCACTTAGTGCGGATGTATGGTAACTCAAATTTCACTGTACCTGAATTGGTACACGTGACAATAAACAGACCTTGAAACCTTGATACACAAAACACAGATACACAAATATCTTTGTACCAGCGTTTTCCCCTCCAGGTATTCAATTACTCTCACTCTTGGCTGTGGAATAGTTATTGCCCATAACAGCTTGATTTAAGAATGTATGATAATATCTGAATCCCTTGTATTTCCTTGTGATAGAGAATATTGCTATTGCCAGAAACAGAGAACACCTTTTGGGTACCATTCAGACAAGCATACCAAAATAGCTGTTGTGAGTGGAGAGGAAAGAATAAAGACAACAGAAGGAAAGCACTTCACAACATACAACTGGCACGTCGCTATGGCCTGGAATCGCAGCAAAATGTGAACGGTGTGAATTCTTCAACTCTTAATTCATAGTATAGCAACCAAAAGCATTTAGCATTTTCCTGTAGAGCGGCGCAACTTGTTAACGTTGTTCTTGGCCTGCAGAATTATGTTCAGATGATAAATATTTGTTTCAGAAGCAGGAGGAAAAACAGGTGTTGCTATCCTTATATGATGGCCGTGGGCTTTGAAGCAAGTTCCAATCCCCAGATGGCAGGTTTTAAGGTAGAGCAGTTAGTTAATTATCCTAACACAGAAACCTGGAGGGCAACTCTGATTGGAATGCCAACTGACCCTCCAGCCATAAGATAAATTTAGTTTAGTTAAGTTTGAAGATAAAGTGTGGAAACAGGCCCTTCAGTCCACTGAGTCCACGCTGACCAATGATTACCCATACACTAGTTCTGTCCTACACACTAGAGTCAATTTACAGAAGCCAATTGACTTATAAACCTTCATGTCTTTGGAGTGTGGGAGGAAACCAGAGCACCTGGAAAACCACACGGTCACAGGGTGAATGTACAAAGTCCGTATAGACAGCAGCCATAGTCAGGATGGAACCCGGGTCTCTGGTGCTGTATGGCAGCAACTCTACCACAGCGCCACTGTGTCGCCCTGTAATATAGTTGTACACAGTAAAGTAGAAATATTTGCACGGTGCACATCAATTAAATGTTGAACTTACTTTCCACTTTCCATGAGAATGGATTCAGTTAATCGATGACCGTTTATGCCAACCCAGATTTTATTCGGCTTTTGCAACTGCTGCGCAACTAGTTTTCCAACTCCACCATGAATGCTGTACATTTTGCCACTGGGAATACCTATAAAACAGAGTTAAGCAACACATTCATACTCTCCAGGAATTGTTTTGTTCAATTAAGTTACACGTTTTACTTCATCAGATAAAAGATAGTTCACATGGACAGTGCAGGAGTGGTTCGCATTCCCTTAGTGCTCTTACAATAACCACAGTTATTGGGCTATGAATGTGGATCTTGCCAGTAATATCCTTATCCCATGCGTGCTACAGTGAGGACATGGTCAAAATGGTCTTTCAGAAATCAAAGTGGAAAAATATTAATGTCCCTCAAAGGTTCGAGTTAATTTAAGCAAGGTCTGCTCTTGGGCAATGTACAGTAGATCGAGCTAATCGTGCTCCATCATTTGTCCATTTGGTCAATGTTTCATACAAACATACTTCATTAAAATGCCTGGGCAGCTCCACAGCAGAAAATTTGACATCAATAGATGTTAATCACATGTTAATAGATTAATCACATGTTATAATCTAGTAGAAGGAATCAGACATCATCAATTCTGGAATCATACAGAATGAATCACCTGTCAGCCTGTCTACTGCCTACCAAGGAATATCAGTAGATAAAGTTGGAAGAATATAATCAACCTTGGGTTTATTTGCATTATTCTCTTCTGAACCATACCAGCTCCCCGGTTTCATTTGTTGAATGACTACCCAGCATGCATAGCACAACAATGGTATTTTGCACTCATGCCATCCATGTTGACAGTGGAACCTTTGCCTCATCGTGCTTATCATCTGCTTTAGTTATCTTCTGCAGAAGCTCGTGGCTTTACATGAGTTCAGTCGTATCAATGAAATGCAAAACCAAATGCAACATCAATTAAAAATTGAGCTGCTGACAGCCTTGTTCCCACTTACCAGTGAAGGCACTGATGGGTGTTTGTTGAGTTATGCTGTTGATGCCTGTAATTGAGTACCAGTGTGATTTGTCATTATAGATTTGAGAAGCAAAAGAAGTAGATTGGTTCTCACGTAGGAGCTGCTGCAGATGAGGAATCATCTCAACCTATGAACAAAATCAGCAATACATTAACTTACTGCTTTTGAAACTATCAAGCTGGTGGTGTCATCAAGCAATTTATGCTGAAAATATACATGAAAGAATTGTAGCTCAAGATAATAACTACCAAGGTTGGACTTTTATTAATTTTGAAGTCCCATACATATAGCCATAAAATGATGAGAAACCATAAAAACAATCATTTCAGAAAAAAATGGATTACAGCTGGAATATTTTGGAAATAAAATTAGCATTGTAAGGACAAATGTCAAAGTGCAATCTCCATAGTCTAACCCCAATCTCTAAATATGTCAATTGCCAAATGTGACTGTGCATATTCCATGCTCTTGCCTGAGTATTTGGTGGCCAAATCTACTCTCATGACAAAACAACATTGACAGGAGGTGTGGAATTAGTGCGAGGTCCTCCGGGGCTGCTGGAGAAATACCTTTTTTTTGGCATTTGAAATTCTGCATGGTAGGCTGCTCTGGAAGGTGAGATCCCATGGGATCCAAGGAGAGATGGCTGACTGGATAGAAAATTGGCTATAGGAAGCAGAGGATGATGATGGAAGTTTGCTTTTCAGACTAGAGGCCTAAGACTAGTGGTGTGCATTAGGGTTTGGTGCTGGACCCATTGCTGCTTGTCATCTAATGATTTGGATGAGAATGCGCAAGGCATAATTAGCAAGTTTGCAGATAACACTAAAGTGGGTGGTGTTGCAGAAAGTGAAGTTGGTTGTCAAAAACTGCAGCAGGATCTTGATTCGTTGGTCAGGTGGGGTGAGGAATGATTGATGGAATTTAATATAGATAAGTGCGAAGTGGTGCATTTTGGGCAGTCTAACAAGAGCAGGAGCTATGCATTGAATGGCAGGGCTCTGGTGAGTGCTGTGGTGCAGAGAGATCAAGGAGTGCCTTGAAAGTAGCATCACAGGTAGTCAAGAAGACGTTTGGAACATTGCCTTTCTTCAGTCAGGGAATTGAGTCTGAAGAAGGGTCTCGATCCGAAACGTCACCCATTCCTTATCTGAGTTACTCCAGCTTTTTGGGTCTATTAAGTATAGAGGGTGAGAGGTCATGTTATTATTGTACAAGACAATGGTGAGGCCACATTTAGAGTATTGTGTTCAGTTTTTGTCACCATGTTGTAGGAAAGACATGGTTAAGCAGAGACAACTCACTCCGCAACACCCTGGTTCACTCATCCCTTTCCACCCAAACCATCCCCTCCCCAGGTACTTTCCCTTGCAACCGCAAGAGATGCAACACCTGTCCCTATACCTCCTCCGTCGTCTCCATCCAGGGACCCCAGCAGCCCTTCCAAGTGAGACAGAGGTTAACATGCACCTCCTCTAACCTCATCTACTGCATCTGGTGTTCCTGATGTGGCCTCATGTACATCGGTAAGACCAAAGGTAGACTCGGTGACTAATTCACTGAACACTTGCGCTCGGTCTGCCAAGGCCTACATGATATCACAGTTACTAACCATTTCAACTCCCCTTCTCATTCCCGCATTGATGTTCCTGGCCTGGGCCTCCTCCTTTGCCAGAGTGAACCACGTCTAAAGTGGAGGAACAGCACCTCATATTCCGCCTGGGTCGCTTACAACCCAACAGTATGAACATTAAACTCTCCAATTTTAGATAACTTCTCAAAACCTACCCCCCCAAACCTACTCCGTTCCCCCCATTGTGCCCACCTGGACTCATACCTGTTTCTCCCCTCCCCTCCTGCCAATTTCTGCACTCAGGCTTTACAATCCACACCTCTTCAATGTCTGCATTTCTCTCACATCTTCCTTCCTTCCTTATCTTTGGTCTTTTTTTCCACCCAACTGCCCATCAAAACCCCCCTCTCTTGCCTGTGTCGACCTGTTGCCTGCCGAGAAAGTCCTGCATCTCCCCTTTTACAGTTTTCTTCTTCTCCCCCCGCCCTAAAATCAGTCTGAAGAAGGGGTTCGACCCGAAACGTCACCTATCCATGTTCTCCCAGGATGCTGCCTAACCTGCTGAGTTACTCCAGATCTTTTTGTCCAAAAATATGTGGAAACATTTTTTACAGCTCAGCCAGGATGATTTTGAGAGCACATCACCAAAAATATTTTGGCCGTCTCTATCCCTTCTCCCCTCAATCAACCAAGCCCAGCTCCATTTGCCATTTGCCTCTTCCCTTTCACTCCACTGCATCAAATTCAACCCAACATTCAATGGGATCATACCAATATTCTAGGATGCTGAATTGCTACAGGTCTTAGATTCAAATCTTTCATCTGTACTTTTTGAGTAATACATTTTACAATGAATTGTCGGAGGCTTGCAAAATATTTTAATACGTTTAAAGAAAAACTGCAAGCAATAGTGAGTGAAAGTAAAATGCTAATTCACCTTTTTGGTCCACTTAGGTTCTTTAAAGAATGCTGTAGGTTGTACTCTTGTTTTATCTCTGTCGTTGATGAAACTGGCTGCCATCTTCTGGTTCCTCCCTATAGCAAAATCTAAGCAAAATAAGTCTTCCAGGACGCAAGAGACATTTATTTAAACAGAAAATCTTTCTTTTGCATCAACTGTTATATTGACCTCTCCGAGGTAAACAAGCAAAGATCTTGCGGGAGTCTGTAAATATGAACAGAGTGATTCTGTATGCGTCTGCTGCATCTGCTCTTGAGATGAAGATATTCATTCTGACATTCAAGATTTAAATTTAATAAACGTAGTTCCCCTCTGGAGACAGGGAGATCAAGATAGGGGAGAGAGGTGTCATTGGGTAGAACGGTTAGTTTCCATTCTAGGACATCTGAGATGTCCTCTTTTTCTAGTTTTCCATTCTAGTACACTTGACAAGTCCTCTTTCTTTAATTCTTAAGTTCATGTCATAGGAGTAAAATTAGGCCATTTGGCCCATCGAGTCTCCTCTGCAAAGAATTCCACAGATTCACCACCCACTGTCTAAAGAAAATCTTTCTCATCTCTTTTCCAAATTGTGCCTTTTGGTCCTCGACTCTTCCACTAGTGGAAACATCTTCTCCACATCCACTCTATCCAGGCCTATCATTATTCCCCCCCCCCCCCCCCCCCCCCCCCCCCCCCCCCCTCCCCTCCCCTTCATCCTTCTAAACTTCAGCAAGTACAGGACCAGAGCCATCAAACGCTAATCATATGTTAAACTGTTCAACGCCAGCAGATATGGGGCCTAAAACTGTTCACAATACTCCAAATGTGGTCTGACCAGTGCTTTATAAGGCCCCAGCATTACATCCCAGCTATTATATTCTAGAGAATAGAAATAGACGATAGGTGCAGAAGTAGGCCAATTTATCCCATTGAGCCAGCACCGCCATTCACAGTGATCATGGCTGATCATCCACAATCAGTACCCCGTTCCTGCCATATCCCCAGACTCCACTATCTTTAAGAGCTCTATCTAACTCTCTCTTGAAAGCATCCAGAGAATTGGCCTCCACTGCCTTCTGTGGCAACATGCCATTCGTTTTCTTCACTGCCTGCTGTACCTGCATGCTTACTTTCATTGACTGATGAATAAGGACCCCCAGATCTCCTTGTACTTTCCCATGTCCCAACTTGACACCATTCAGATAATAATCTGTCTTCCTGTTTTTGCCACCAAAGTGGATAATGTCACATTTATCCACATTAAACTGCATCTGCCATGCATCTGTTCACTCACCCAACCTGTCCAAGTCACCCTGCATCCTCATAGTATCGTCCTCACAGTTCACACTGCCACCCAGCTTTGTGTAATCTGCAAATTTGCTAATGTTCCTTTTAATTCCTCATCCAAATCAATAATGTATATTGTAAATAGCTGCGGTCCCAGCACCGAGCCTTGCAGTACCCCACTAGTCACTGCCTGCCATTCTGAAAGGGACCCATTAATCCCTACTCTTTGTTTAACTGCTTGCCAACCAATTTCCTATCCATGTCGGTACACTACCCCCAATACCATGTGCTCTAATTTTGCACACTAATCTCCTATGTGGGACCTTATCAAATGCTTTCTGAAAGTCCAGGTACACTACATCCACTGACTCTCCCTTGTCCATTTTCCTAGTCACATCCTCAAAAAATTCCAGAAGATTGGTCAAGCATGATTTCCTCTTCGCAAATCCATGCTGACTTGGGCCGATCCTGTTACTGCTATCCAAATATGCCGCTATTATCTTTTATAATTGACTCCTGCATCTTCCCCACGACCAGTGTCAGGCTGACTGGTCTATAATTCCCTGTTTTCTCTCTCCCGCCTTTCTTAAAAAGTGGGATAACATTTGCTACCTTCCAATCCACAGGAACTGATCCGGAACAAAATAATCACCCATGTGTCCACGATTTCTAGTACCACTCCCTTAACTACCCTGGGATGTGGACCATCAGGCCCTGGGGATTTATCAGCCTTCAGTCCCATCAGTCTACCCAATACCATTTCCTGCCTAGTGTGAATTTCCTTCAGTTCCTCCGTCACCCTAGATCCCCTGGCCACTAGTACACCAGGGAGATTGTTTGTGTCTTCCTTAGTGAAGACGGATCAAAAATACCTGTTCAACTTGTCTGCCATTTCCTTGTTCCCCATAATAAATCTTCCTGTTTCAATCCTCTGGCTTCCCGCTCATCTTTGCTATGTTATACTTCTCTTTTATTTTTATACTGTCCCTGACTTCCCCTGTCAGCCACGGTCACCCCTTACTCTCATTGGAATCCGTCTTCCTCTTTGGAATGAACTGATCCTGCACCTACTGTATTATTCCCAGAAATACCTGCCATTGTTGTTCCACTGTCATCTCTGCTAGGGTATCTTTCCAGTCAACTTTGGCCAGTTCCTCCCTCATGGCTCCATAGTCCCTTTTGTTTAATTGTAATAGTGGCACTTTTGATTTTCCCTTCTCCCTCTCAAATTGTAGATTAAAACTTATATTATGGTCACTACCTCCTAATGGCTCCTTTACCTCTTATCAAATTATTACACAACACTAAATCCAGTATTGCCTTCTATTTGGTAGGCTCCAGTACAAGCTGCTCTAAGAATCCATCACGGAGGCACTCCACAAACTCCCTTTATTGGGGTCCAGTACCAACCTGATTTTCCTATTCTACCTGCATGTCCAGTACCAACCTGATTCTCCCAGTCTACCTGCACAGTCCCCTCAAAATGAATGCTAACATTGTATATGCCTTCCTTACTATCGATTCAATTTGCAAATTAAACTTTTGCGAATCCGACACCAGCACCCCCAAGCCCCTTTGCACCTCCGATTTCTGAATCGCCTGCCAATTTAGAAAATAGACTATGCCTTTATTCCTACTACCAAAATGCATGACTGCACAGCTTCATCTGCCACTTTTGTACACACTCTCCCAACCTGTCCAAGAAATTCTGCAGAGTCCTGCATTCCCTACACTCCCCGCACATCCACCTATCTTCATATCGTCTGCAAACGTGGCCACAGAGCTTTCAATTCCCTCTTCCAAATCATTTATATACTCAGTGAAGATTACTAGGCCCAGCACCGACCCTAGCGGAACACTGCTAGTTACTGGCAGCCAACCAGAAAAATCCCCCTTTATTCCCACTCTTTGCCTTTTGCCGTTCAGCCAATCTTCTATCCTTTCTATCTTCCTTCTAATACAATGGGAGCTCATCTTATTTATCACCCTCACGTGTGGCACCTTATCAAAGGCCTTCTGAAAATCCAGGTAAACAATGTCCACTGACTTTCCTTTGTCTGTCCAGCTGTTAACTTCCTCAAAGAACTCCAACATATTTGTCAGGCACAATTTTGGTATAATAGGAAACAATGTGTTAAGTTCAAAAGCTTGATTTTCTCAAGCAGGTAGGAAGAGAGGAAAACAGGCATCAATTAATTCCAGAAGGTATATTAGATGGTGTTATTTAATATGGCTAACTTGGCCATGGGCAAGTTCCACGAGGGTGAACCGTTGTCAGAAATTTAGAAAATTATATAAGGAAGATCAGTAGTTTGTAATCTGTTTAGGGCAAGAGTTTACATACATGATGGGTAAATGACCAACATAGACAACTTAAGGATGTTACTGAGGTAATAAATAGATTCATCATGGTGTTTAGGTTCTACAGCATAGCCAGTTTAATTAAAATAAACATTGGAGGATGTAAACTAAGCTGAGGGTAATAACAGCGAGTAGTAATGTTTATTGTGCCCATTTGTTGTGCAAATGGGAGAGTGATTTTCTAAATAACAGGGAGCATAATATTAAAGATGCCTCTGGGTAAAGACAAAGATGAACAGTTACAGAGACATTATTTAAAAAATATAGATTCCACATGTAACCATTGTGTTGTGAGAATAAAACATGATGTGGGTGCTGTGAATCTTTGCAACACTTTGGGTTCTCTCAAAGTATTTCCCAGTGCATATTGTGAAGGCCTTGATTAATCCAGCTTGTTTGAGAAACTCACCACTGTTTTAGTAGATGTTTTATTCTGGTCCCCTTTCTATCAAGCTGGGGCCCACGTGACACCAACTTCAGAGTACAGGTCTAACACAAATTTCCCTCCTACAAGTACATATGACAATTAAATACTCCAGAATCTCTTCATCACCAGATAAGTTAAGTTGTTAATACAACACAGATGTACTTACAAATGTGCAAGATATGTTTCAAAATCCAGTAGATTTTTTAACAACATACATTGTTTTTCCCATTTCCTGACATTTATTCCACATTATAGACATATTGCAGCAATCAGAGAATCCACAGCATCAAGAATAATAATGTTACCAGTGACTACATGCATGAGTGGGTACATCATAACATTTACCACTGTGTGAAATGTTATATCCTCTTTAAATGTCATTACTGTTCATCTACTTTATATTGTATTCATTCTTTTGTAAGATCAATACTCATCTGATGTGAAGAAGTACTTTTTTTACCTTCAATGTCAGAAATAAATGTTACAGCAATTTTGGTCTTCCAGATGATGTCACTTTTACTGGTGCTGCTGATTTGAATTGGGAAACAATTCTATTAAAATGGAATTATTCCTTAAGCTGTTAAACAATGTGAAATTATAACAAATACTCTTCCATTTTACTATATGTGTACTTATGAACGTGTATTTTATCTGGCTGTTTAATGGCCAACTCAAACGTGGCTCTCTCCAACAACTGAATGCTTACTTGGCACCAACTATGAACTGTGTATTATTTTTAATCTTGAAGAAGGGACCTCAGATGCTGGAAAATCAAAGTGATTTTTGAACACCGAGTTCCCGACCTTATCTGGAATATCCGTTTTTCCGGACCAACAGAGGTCACGTGATAATGAAAAGACAATACACCCTTGGCTCGCTAGTGACACCCCTTCCGTATCTCTAAAGCATCTTGGAATGGCAGAAACTGAAATAAAACAAATATAAAATGTAAATGCGCATGGAATGACCTGCTGACCCATTCCAAGATGGCACCGTCGCCAGCAAGCCCTTCTTCAGCCACCCGCACTTTCTTTGAGCCACCACTACTGACAGAATGCACTTGGTCACCCATGGGTTCCCTCCCCTCTCATGCTGCTCTTTCTTGCTGTCGGTGGTGGCTTTATCCGCTCCCTGCTTGGCCATTAATGTCTGCTTCTCCCATCGGTATGTCCAGTCAGCCGTTCACCCACTCCTCCCCACCAACACCGTCTCCTCCTCCTTCTCCCCCAGAGTCGCCGACATACTCCACCTTGAAAGCGACAACAGGTGAGAGAGGAGGGAGTCCCACGGCCTGAAGAAAGCAAAGTCATAGAGTCATACAGTGTAAAATCAGGCCCTTCAGCCTAACTTGCTCACGCCAACCATGCCTCATCTACTCTATTCCCATGTGCCTGCTTTTGGCCCATATCCCTCGAAATCTGCCCTATCCATGTACCTGTCTAAATGGTTCTTAAATGTTGCAATAGTACCCGTCTCAACTACCTCCACCAGTAGCTTGTTCCATACACCCACCACCCTTTGTGTACAAAATGTTCTCACATTCCCATTAAATTCTTTCCCCCTTCACCTTAAACCTATGTCCATTGGTTGTTGATTCCCCTACTCTGAGCAAAAGAATCTGTGGGTCTACCTGATCTATTCCTCGTATGATTTTGTATATAGGATCACCCCTTATTCTCCTGTGCTCCAAGGAATAAAGTTCTAGCCTGCTCAACCACTCACTACAGCTCAGTTTCTCGAATCCTCGCAACATCCTTGGAAATCTTCTCTGGATCCTTTCAAGCTTGACAACATCTTTCCTATAACATGGTGTCCAAAATGGAACACAATACTCTCAATGTGGGCTCACCAATGTCTTATATAACTGCCAACTTCTATACTCAATACTCTGACTGATGAAGGCCAATGTGCTAAAACCTTCTTGACCACCCCATCTGCCTTTGACACCACTTTCAAGGAACCATGCACCTGCACTCATAGATCACTCTGCTCCACAGCACTCACCCAGAGCCTTGCGATTGACTGTCCTGCACATGTTGGACTTCCCAAAATGGGACACCTCACATTTATCTGTGTTAAATTCCATCAACCATTCCTCAGCCCACCTAACCCAATAGATCAAGATCCTGCTGTAATCTATAATAACCATCTTCACTATCTACAACATTCAGGGTCATCTGCAAACTTGCTAATCATGCCATGTACGTTCTTATCCAATTCATTGATATAGGTGACAAACAGCAATGGGCCCTGTACCGAACCCTGAGGCACACCTCCAGTCTTTGTCATCGGCCTCCAGTCCCAAGAACATCCTTCCACCATCAACCTCTGCTTCCTTCCATGAAGCCAACTTTCTATCTATTCAGCTATCTCTCCTTGGATCGCATGCGATCTAACTTTCCAGAGCAGCCAACCATGCGGAACCTTGTTGAATGCCTAACTGAAATTCATATATACAATATCTACAGCTCTGCCCTCATGTGATCTTTTTGATCACATCTTCAAAAACGTGATCAGATTTGTGAGGCATGATCTGCCACGTACAAAACCATGCTGACTATCCCTAATCAGCCCTCATCCATCTAAATGCATGTATACCATATCTCTGAGAAAACCTTCAAATAACTTTCCAACCACAGATGTTAGGTTCAACAAAAGAGACCACCTTAGTTTCCACTTAGTACTTCGAATTACATCCTGGCTGTCTTCTGCAAGATGATGTAGTATCAATGTGCATGCTTGTTGTCAGTGTCTCAGTCAATCAGGATACATGAACCATTGTGCATGATAAACATTTTCACTGTACCTCAATAATAACCCAATACAAATAGCATTCAAGAAGCTTATTTTCATTTTCCCATTAACCTTTTTCAATGTGTACAGTTCCATGGCCTTACTCTTTGCATCCGAGGCAAATTAGGACCACTACCCTTACTGGCAATTACTTTCTTCAGTGACTTACACCACATGCAAAATGCCCTATTTTTTGAGACACATAACTGTGGGATTCGGTAGGTTTGTGGTGGATGTCAGTCTGTAGTCTGTCCATCTCTGACAGCAGGGTGCAAACTACGTTTACTAAAGAACGAGAACATAGAGACATACAGCATAGAAACAGGCTCTTTGGCCCAACTTGCCCATACCGACCAATATGCCCCATATACATTAGTTCCACCTGCCTATGCGCAGCAGTTCTGCCCAAATAGATCAATAAAACACTAGGACATATTTATGTTGAAGTAGTTAGACTAGGAATGTGTCAGATTTTATTCTGGCCTTTAATGAATTTGTTGCCACTGTCAACGTAATGATTGGGACACTTCCATTCTTTTATTTTTCCCAAACTTAGGAACATAAAATAAATTGGTGCCGATTCACAGTTGATGAGTATCCAAACATTCCTCATGAAAATTGCGTATAGGTAGGCCAAGGACTGATTGGGACTCACACAACTTCTCCAATTTGAAGTTTATTTAAATTCGAATTTAACATCAAAATCCAGACAAAGAATATTGACAAATTGTTAAAACTTTTACCATTTTAGCCTTACTTTATAGACTAAAGGTTATCTTACCTGAGAACATTTAGTTAAAATCGTCTCGGAATAAATGTCCCAAATCCCTGATGCATTTAGTAGTATTTGTCATTTCTGTTCAAACAGATAGAAATGAAATCATAATAAGAAATTACATTGAATAACATATTGTTCAATAATTATTATATAAAAGTACCCTAATTGTATGCCCTAATCTATCTATCTATATCATATAATTAAAAGTCTGATCTTGTACGTGTGTATATATATGTGGTTGTCTTTACATCTTCCCAAAAACATTATGCAGTAACGATTACATTTTTACATATTCCGAATGACATTTTTCCCCTAGAGGCAGAGAGCACCTTCACTGAACATTTTATGCTTTATTTCTCGACTTATTCTCGACTCGTTACTGATTAAAAGTTTTTTAAAAAATCATAAGACTTTGAATTTAAAACGACCAGCTTCAACTGATGATGTCACAATGGCTCGGCTAGCAGTGATCAGCTTCACTAAAGACCAGCTTCAATTGATGATGTCACAATGGCTCGGCTAGCAGTGATCAGGAAGGACCACGCCTCCAGTGGAGGCTGTGGGTAGGGAACGCATGCGTTGGGGAAACAGACCCAACGGATCTGCACTTGGTCTAGTATATATTACTAAAACACTCATCGTGTGTGTGTGTGTGTGTGTGTGTGTGTGTGTGTGTGTGTGTGTGTGTGTGTGTGTGTGTGCTCCCAGAACTACGCCAAAACGTACACGATAGCGCAACAATTGTTTTACCATCTTATACACAATTGTCTTGTGGTGTCTTTTTTTAAATCAAGTTTTGTTCACATTTATGTTACATTTTACAAGTTATTCACATTTTTAACTTTACAAAACCCCACTTTGAGAAAAATAACTTGAACACTGCTGTAGCAGTTACAGCTATGATGTCACAATGGGATTGTTGCCCTTCCCACTGCAATGTTGCAAATCCCCGGAGTCCTGGCAGCAAGTGGAAGAGCAATTTTTTTTTAAAGTTTAATGAAGGAGGGTGAATAAGGGGAAATGAGCCGCCCGTGTGCAGTTGGGGGCTATTAGTGAGTGCTGCAATATTGCAATGGGGAACAGGTTGCGTTGGGGGAACCGGTGAGCGGTGGAATATTGTGTTGGGGGACCCATATCCCGTGAGGGCTATGGGTGATCTCCCTCTCCATCGCCCCCTCTCTGCATATCTATGATCTCTGATTCAGTGATGTCCTCAAATTACACCAAAATGGAACGTGAAGGCACTACAATTTTTGGACCACCTTATTCACAATGTCATGTGGTGGTTTGTATCTAGTTTTGTTCACACTGATGTTATATTTTACAAGTTATTCACATTTAAAATTAAAAAAAAATTAAACAGCACCCCACTTGTCCTTAGCAGCGTATGACGTCACAATGGGATCTCATTTACATAAACTGCCCATTCATTTACCAGATGTGGGATAGGGGACGTGAGCACTGACACCACCCACCCACCCAACCCCACCCCCCCCCCCACCACACCCCGTCGGGATGATTGATTGGCTCCGGGGAGTGCCGACGCAGCCCCCAACATGAGGTTTAATTTACAAAAAACATCGAAAAGCTCAAAAAGTTACTGACTTTAGGATCTACATAAAAAAGACTCGCTGTCCCCGATAAAAGCACGCTAGACAGACACAGACATGGACTGGGCCCGGAGATGCACCCCTCTC
Source organism: Okamejei kenojei (assembly GCA_035221665.1). Lineage (NCBI taxonomy): Eukaryota > Metazoa > Chordata > Chondrichthyes > Rajiformes > Rajidae > Okamejei > Okamejei kenojei. The sequence continues at coordinate 35,633,692 of CM069140.1, forward strand.
CCAGCTGTGCACTGCTCCTACAGTCCCATCCCTCCCGACAGTCCCCACCTCGAGGAGCAGCACTGGGCCCATGGGGAGAGAGAGTGTAGGGAGGGAGAGGAGCGACATCTGGGGCTAGGACATTTTCATTGTGTGGGAGTGGGATGGGGGGAGGTGAGGAGTTGGGGGAGCAGGGTGGGAGAGGGGTTATGGAGGGAGGGAGGCAGGGAGCGAGAGGAAGTGACTGAGGGTAGGGGAAAGGAGAGGGAGGGAGTGGGGGAGGGGAGGAGGCGTGGGGAAAGAAGTGGGACGGTTAAAAGGAGGGGAAGGTAGTGCTGGGGCTTGAGGGGAAATGAGCCGTGCCTGCGCAGTTGGGGGCTATGGGTGAGTGGTGGAATATTGCATGGGGGTACAGGTAATTTGTGGAATATTGCGTTGGGGGAACGGGGCCAACGGGTCTCACTTGGTCTAGTATATATATTACTAAAACTCTCATCTTGTTTGTTTCTATTGTGTGTGTGTGTGTGCGCGTGTCTGTGATCTCTGATTCGGTAATGTCGTCAAATTACGCCAAAACGGTGCACGATAGCGCTACAATTTTTAGACCACCTTACTTACAATTGTCATGTAGCGGTTTGTATCAAGTTTTGTTCAGATTGATGTTATATTTTACAAGTTATTCACATTTAAAACTTTACAAAATCCCACTTTGAGAAAAATGTCTTCCATCTGCGCACTGGCATTTAAGCTATGATGTCACAATGGGATCCAAATCCTTGCTGGTCCATCCCAAAACAATGTTGCGATCATAGCACACCAAGTCCAGCCAGCAAGACGTCACAATGGGATCCATTGATCCAAATCCTTGCTGGCCCTCCCCACAACAATGTTGCAATCACAGAACACGGAGTCCTGCTAGCAAATTTTTAAGTTTAAAAACAGGAAGGCTGAAGAGGAGGGGCGAGGTAGTGCTGGGGGGAGGCAGGAAAAGTGCAATTGGATTATTTTTTAAAGTCCTGGCAGCAAGTGCAATTGGAAGGCTGAAGTGGAGGGGGAGGGAGTGCTGGGGAATAAGGGGAAATGAGCTGCCCCGGTGCAGTTGGGGGCTATGGGTGAGTTGTGAAATATTGCGTTGGGGGAACGGGTTGCATTGGGGGAATGGGTGAGCGGTGGAATATTGCTTTGGGAAACCAGGCATCCCGCGGGGGCTACGGGTCAGTGGTCGAATATTGCGTTGGGGGAACGGGTTGTGTTGGGGGACCAGGCCTCCTGTGTGACAGGGAACCAACGGGTCCCACTTGGTCTAGTTTTAACCTAATTCACATGAAACAAATATACGCCATACTTCATGCTCACTCAACCTGGTACAATCTTACCCCCTTAATCAAACCCTCATGCAATAAAGGCTACCATACCATTTGTCGCCCTAATTATTTTCCTCACCTGCCTGTTGGTCTTCAATGACTAACACATGTAATCGCCTTTGAATGTTAATATTATCCACTCTCACCATTTAGCAAATACATTTTGGTCATGTGCACTAAAATGTGCACTAAAATTCATAATCTTCCACATTCTATTACATGTACCATTTTCTTGCACACCAAACCAGTTCATGTTCTCTTGAAGCCTCTTTTCATCCATTGCCCCTCCCCTCCCCTCATCCGCCCACCCGCTTCACACTTACAGTCCACTGAGATTAATATTGTCAGTAGATGTGGATGGTATTCATTTGGATTTAGGTAGTGACAGCATAGATACATTATCTGAACCTCATCATGGGGTTTGCATGACACCAAAACTGCATGTTGGAATCTGCTAGCCAACCTGAATGAGGACGCCACTGCTGTGGCTGACTTCATCATCAAGTGCATACAGGAGTGCGTGTCAAAGAAGGCAATTTGAGTATTCCCCAACCAGAAACCATGAATGAATCCTGAGATACATTCCCAGATGAAGGCCAAGACTGCTCCATACAAGTCAAATGATACCAAGCGGACAAGAAACCTTGCTATGATCTTCACGAAGCCATCAGGAATGCCGAGAGACAATAGCAAGACAAACTTGAGTCCCGGGTTCGATCCTGACCATGGGATGCTGTCTGTGCGGTATGTTGCATCATGTTCTCACTATGACCTTGCGGGTTCTCCGGCTGCTCTGCTTTCCTCCTACATACCAAAGACATGCATGTTTGTAGGTTAATTGGCTTCTCTGATTGTCCCTAGAGTGTAGGATAGAACTAGTGTATAGGTGATTGCTGGCTGGTTGGCATGTGCTCAGTGGGCCGAAGGGCCTGTTTCCACACTGTATCTCTAAACTAAACTCAATGAAATAAAACTTCTACAGATGCAGCGTAAAAAAACATTTTATCGGGATGCATCACAGCATGGTTTGGGAACAGCTCCATCCAAGACCACAAGACCATTGCAGAATTTGTGGATGTAGCCAAGACCAACCTCCCTTCCTTTAACTCAGTGGTGCTTTTATTCAATGTGGCTTTTATTGTCACATGTACTAAGTGGAAATGCACAGTGAAATTATTTTCTTACAAACAGTCCAGTAGAGTATTGCACACCTAAGCACATCCCCAATTAACAAAATGTATAGAATTAGTCCACTGAGCCTACATGCAAGAGGAGCCAGATTTTTGCACTATTTTCAGTCCTGTCCTTCCTCTAGTTTCTATGAGCAGTACCCATTGCACACAGGCCCCAGGCTGATGTGGACCTTTCTTTGGACATGTGGAATGACCAGCGAAGTGATGACCCTATCCCCGCCTTTCCACCTTTGTTCCTCGGGGGCACCTCCTTGAGCCGACCTTGAGGCAATATCTCAGTTCCCACTCCTACCGACTTTGCTCCTTGTCCGTTTTATCCATTGTCATCACAAACTCCATCCTCCAGGGTCTGGTCTTCAGGGGACGAGCAGAGGCCAGCTCAGTGGCTCCCCCCGTTGGTCTGCCGGGTCTTACGTCATCTGCAGGGAACCAGCTCAGCGGCTCCCTCCTGCAGGCTGCGGCCCTCTGGGAACTTCAGACTCAGGTAGTAGACTCCATCTATACTTCGTGCAAGACCACCGGCACAATCTAGGACCAGTCTCACCTAGGTCACCCTCTCTTTTAGTGAAGCTGATATATTGAAGCCAATGTAATGGAAATAATATTTGTAATAGCACAGGTGATCTCTTTCCAGTCCCTTGCTTGCACAATGATGTAATTGAATTAGTGCCCGAGCTGTTCCCATGTGGCATTGATCTGGTCTGTCTGATGAAACAAGGCAACCATTGTGATGCTCCAAGCATCTTGTCAAGAGAAAGTCCCCTTGAGAGTTAATCTTCCCTATTCTTTCAGCACCTGTGATGGACCAGGCAGTGTAACATGTTAACATGTTAGTTCCTGGGTGTTCAAGTTGCTGAATATGACACCTGTAAAAGTTCAAATAAGTATTCATCAACATACAACATTTCCTCAATCTTCTGAGGTAGTAGAGGTATTGATGGATTTCTTGGGTCCAGGACAGACCTTCGGAGATATGCACACCTAAGAACTTGAAGTTATTGCCTCTTTCCACTAACGGCCCATCAATGAAGACAGGTTTGTGGATCCTTGGTCTTCCTCTTCTGAAGTCAAGAATCTGTTCTTATTTTGTTGTTCTGGCACCAATCAGATGATTGATCGCCATAACCTGTAATTCACCCAACAACGGTCATGGTGTTGAATTTAAAGACGGAGTTCGAACTGTGTCCAGCTGCACAGTCATTGGTATAGAGCGCATAGAGCAGGGAACTGAGCACATACCGTTGAGATGTTCCTGTGCTGATGTTTATCAAGAAGGAAGTGTTGTTGCCAATTAATTGGTACCAATTGTGGTCCGTTGATGAGAGAGTCGATGATTCTGTTACTAGGGGATAGAAAGAGACCCAGTTCCCTACGCTTGGTAACAAGTTTGGGGGAAATAATGGTGTTGAGCTGTGTTGACAAGCAACAGCCTGAACAGGCATTTTTTCTGAGCTCTATCTGGGGTGCACATACCAGGTGGATAGAGGAAATTATTCAAAGCTCTTCCAGGAAACACTATACCCCCATTGAGTCCTGGAACCTTTAGCCCATGACCAGTCAAAATGGACGAGGATTTCTGATGGTATTGAGAACCGCGAGTACATGAATTGGGAGCGCACAAATTCAGCAGTGGAAGACCACGCCACTCATGAACCACCTGCTCACACATGCCGGCAGCCACCTCCTACCCCATCTGTGGAAAAGTCTGTCTCCCATATTGAATTCATCAGCCATTTCATACTTGACTGCCTTAGAAGGTGACCACAAACACACCAAGGATTACACTATTAGTTTTTTATCAATATATACTTAATTCTATGTTCTTCACATTCGTTGTACCATGAATTCAATCCAATGTGAGATTACAATGCATCACATCAACTTGTGCTTCTTCAAAAAGTGCATCCCTGAACCGTGTGAGGAGAGGCTGTTACACAGACTAAATGTGGAGGAAGGAATTTCAGACGCTGGTTTACACCGGAGATAGACACAAAATTCTGTTGGAGTAACTCAGCGGGATGGTCAGCGCCTCTGGAAAGAAGAAATGGGTGACATATCAGGGTTGAGACCCTTCTTCAGACTGAGAGTCAGGGGAGAGGTACCCTTCTTCAGTCTGAAGGGTCTCGACCCGAAACGTCATCCATTCCTTCTCTCCAGAGATGCTGCCTGTCGCACTGAGTTACTCCAGCATTTTGTGTCTGTCCTCCCAGACTGACCTTTCCGCCCTGGGCCTCTTCCACTTTCAGAATGAGGCCAAACATAAATTGGAGGAACAGCACCTCATATTTCACTTGGGCAGCTTACAACCCAGCGGTATGAATATTGATTCTCTCTCCGTCTCTCCTGCAAGTTAGTTCTCCGAATAGTTTCACTGTCCTCCTGATTAATTTTACTGTTTATGAGTCGTTGTCATATTCCCCATAGCCAACAATGAACCATTTTGTGTAAGAAGGAACTGCAGATGCTGGTTTACACCGTTTCCTTGATCAATGTCTGCTTTGATCTGTCGTTTTCACACCTTACCCTTCCATATCTCGAGTTTCCCCCTCTTCTCTGACTCTCAGTCCGAAGGGTCCCACCCGAAATGTCACCCATTCCTTCTCTCCAGAAATGCTGCCTGTTCCGCTGAGTTACTCCATCCACCATTTTGTGTCCATCTTCTGTTACACAAACTACAGCCCATCCGTAGTGTCCAGTGATGGCAGGATCCTGGATTGCAGTCCTTCTCCACAGAGCCTTCACGGCAGCTGCACTAGGTGTCAGTGAATCACTCGGAACGCAATCCTGCAACTTGCAACTCATTCGTCGCCAGCATCCACCTCAGCACACTTCATAACACTGGAAATCTAACATGTTTCGGGCAGCCTGAGAATCGCACTACCCGCCGGCCTTCACTACACTTTCCTTCACGTCCGAACTAGTACTAACCAAAGATATTTGGTACTAATGTCCGCACACTTAAATACAATTTCTCAGCAATCATATACTCTATACGGTTCCGAAGTAAATGAATAAGGAGTAAGCCCTTTAAGAATAAGGAGTAAGCCATTTAGAACGGAGACGAGGAAACAATTTTTCTCACAGAGAGTGGTGAGTCTGTGGAATTCTCTGCCTCAGAGGGCGGTGGAGGCAGGTTCTCTGGATGCTTTCAAGAGAGAGCTAGATCGGGCTCTTAAAAATAGCAGTCAGGGGATATGGAGAGAAGGCAGGAACGGGGTACTGATTGGGGATGATCAGCCATGATCACATTGAATGCCAGTGCTGGCTCGAAGGGCCGAATGGTCTACTCCTGCACCTATTGCCTAAATGTCTTTCCATACAGACTGCTTGTGAGTGAGAAAACCACCTTGTTTTAAGAGCGTTTACAAGTTGTTGCAGTTCTATTTATTTAAGCTTACAATACTGACATTAACAGAAAATCTTTCCACCAAAAATATACTCCCAATTTTAGTTTTCCACACAAGTAGCGATGCAAAAAAAAACTCGCGGATTTCTTTGGGTGGTATATAATCACTGAACAACTTTTCATCTTCACTTTCGTGTGGTTCTTCGGCACAGCAGTCCACGCCGATCATCGATCACTTGTTTGGCTGAAGAAGGGTCTCGACCCGAAACGTCTCCCATTCATTCTCTCCAGAGAAACTGCATTTGTGTCTATCTACTTGTTCACACTGGTTCCGTGTTATCTCACTTTTTCATCCATTCCCGACACATTAGGGGCAATTTACAGAGGGCAATTACCGATCAACACCGCACGTCTTCGTGAGGAAACCGGAACAAAGCCACGCGAACGTGCAAACTCCACGCAGACAGCTCCCGAGGTCGTGATCGGACCGGTTTCTCTGGCGCTGCAAGGCAGCAGCTCCATCTGGCAGCAGCCACTGGGGCCACTCAAACCTTGTGCGGAAATAATGCCCTGCAGCTTCTGACCGTGCGCCATAGGTTATGAGATTTACATTGTTTTTAATCTATTAAGATTCGGTTGGTAATACCACATAGAAAATGTAAGGCTTGTATTCAGTACCTGCTTACGTGTCACTTAATCCCCAACGGGCAGCTTTGCCTGCAGTGCTTGTTTCGTGCTGCGATGTCAATGATTGTGTCATCATTAGGTAAGAGATACCCACCTTATCCAAACTGAAATTGCTGCTAAACCAAGTATAACATTTATTATCCAGCGACTTTTGAAAAACAAATTTTAACTTAGCTGCAATGCTGAAAACATGTCGAAATCAAACTCGCGACAACATCGAACAATCTTCGTTAAGGATAAAGTATTTGAGCAACAATAACTCTAAAATCCCATAGACGAATTAGAAGATCGGGATCTTCTAATCTTTCCTCCAAAAATATACTCCCAATTTTAGTTTTCCACACAAGTAGCGATGCAATATTTAAAAAAAAAGAACTCGCGGATTTCTTTGGGTGGTATATAACCACTGAGCAACAAGATCGGGATCTTCTAATCTGTGTATTTGAAATTAATGTTCTGATGGAAGGAAAGGGTGATTTTCAGCAAGGTAATCGCTGACTGCGTGATCCAGATTTGCAATAATGCGTCGGTGCAGAAGAAGATTTCCCGGCGAATTATGAAATGCAGAAGATTTCAAGGACAAAATAGATTCAGTATGAAAATTATTTATAGGTGTAGTTTCTGCCGGCCGTTCCGTCCCACTCTATGTGCGTGCCGTGCCTTTAATCACTCGGTCGCCATGGAGACTGCATCTTTCTATTCTTCCATAAAGATTTTATGCACATTCAATTTATCCCATCTGCCCCGGGTCCAAAGACCTTCCTTTCTGCCACTCTAGTTCACATCCCCTTCCCATTCACGCGTTGAATCGGATAAAAATATTATGATTAGATCATTTTATCTAAGAGTTTATTTTCAGAGTATGAAAAAAATGCCGATGTTAATCATTCAATGCGATTTCTCTTCCTCATCGCACGTTTGCCTGGGGTGCTGCCTGACGCCTTGGTTTGCCTGCTGGAAGACATTCCACCCTTTCCAAGACCCACTGCCTGTTGGGCTCATCAAGTAATCACTGTAGTAACCAGGAAGATGTCCGATAGGTAGAAATATTTATGAAAGAACTGCAGCTGCTGGAAAAATTGAAGGTGGACAAACATGCTGGAGAAACTCAGCAGGGGAGGCAGCATCTATGGAGCGAAGGAATAGGTGATGTTTCTGGTCCGGACCCTTCTTCAGGCTGATGTGGGGGCGGGAAGAAGAAAGCAAGAAGAGGACACAGTAGGCTGTGGGAGAGCTGGGAAGGGGAGGGGAAGGAGGGAGAAAGCAAGGACTACCTGGAATTGGAGAAGTCAATGTTCATACCACTGGGGTGTAAACTACCCAACCAAAATATGAGGTGCTGCTCCTCCAATTTGCGGTGGGACTAACTCTGGCCATGGAGGAGGCCCAGGACAGAAAGGTCGGATTCGGAATGGGAGAGGGAGTTGGAGCCACCGGGAGATCAGGTTGGTTATTGGAACTGAGCGGAGGTGTTGGGCGAATTGATCGCCAAGCCTGCGCTTGGTCTCACCGATTTAAAGCAGTTGACATCTAGAACAGCAGATGCAATGGATGAGGTTGGAGGAGGTGCAGGTGACCCTCTGCCTCACCTGGAAAGACTACTTGGGTCCTTGGATGGAGTCGAGGGGGCAGGTAAAGCGACAAGTGTAGCATTTCCTGCAGTTGCAAGGGAGGTACCGGCGAGAGGGTGGTTTGGGTGGGAAGGGACAAATTGACAAGGAGTTACGGAGGGCGTGGTCCCTGCGGAAAGTCAAAAGGGGAGGAGATGGGAAGACGTGGCCAGTGGTGGGATCCCGTTGGAGGTGGCGAAAATGTCGGAGGATTATCTGTTGCACGTAATGGCTGATAGGGTGGAAGGTGAGATTCAAGAGACATTTATTGTCACATGCACCAATTGGTACAGTGAGATTTGTGGTCACCATACAGCCATATAAATAAAAAAGAACACAGCACACGATAAACTTTAGCATAAACATCCCCACACAGCAGAATCAAAGTTTCCCACTGTGAGGGAAGGCACCAAAGTTCAGTCATCCTCCTCTTTGTTGTTCACCCATAGTCAGGGCCTCCTGAGCCCCCCTGCAGTCGATACGGGGGACTCTGTCCATGTGGGTGGGATGGAGAGTGAGAGCGAAGCTACGGGATATAGAGGAGACCCTGGTGAGAGCCTCATCTATTGTCGAAGAGGGGAACCCCCATTCCCTAAAGAATGAGGACATCTCCGATGGCCCGGATTGGAACACCTCATCCTGAGTGCAGATGCGGTGTAGACAGAGGAATTGGGAGTAGGGGATAAGGTCCTTCCAGGAAGCAGGGTGGGACGAAATGTCATCTAGATAGCCATGGAAGTCAGTGGATTAGTAGTAGATGTCGGTCAGTGGTCTGTTACCTGCAATGGAGATGGAGATGGTGAGGTCTCGAAACGGTAGGGAGATGTTGGAAATGGTCCAGGTGAATTTGAGTGGCAGATGGAAGTTAGTGGTGAAATGGATGAAGTCAGTGAGTTCTGCATTGGGTGCAGGAAAAGGCACCAATGCAGTTGTCAATGTAGCGGAGGTAGAGTTCGGGGATAGGGCCCCAAGGTACGCCTCGAACAAGGATTGTTCGACGTACCCTACAAAGAGGCAGGCATAACTGGGGCCCATGCACGTACCCATAGCTACGCCTTGGATTTGGAGGAAATAATAATAATAATATTAATAATAATAATAATATATTTTATTGCCATTGCACAGAGGTACAATGAGATTTGGTATGCAGCTCCCATCCAATGTAATAACTTAATTTGCTAAAAATTTAGACACCAAGAGAAACAAGATTTATAAAAAACAATTAAAACAGTATAAAGTGCAAATAGGTCTGTGCCGGGTCGATGTGCGACGTGACCATCCGAGGGAGACAGTTCATGGGGGGGGGGCACTCAGCAGGGCTGGTTCAGAGCAGCTGTAGCTCTGGGGATGAAGCTGTTCCTAAGTCTGGAGGTGCGGGCGTAGAAGGCCTTGTAACGTCTGCCGGATGGGTAGAAGTTCCAACAGACTATTTCAAGGGTGTGAGGAGTCTTTGTGAATGCTGACGGCCTTCCTGAGGCACCGTGTATTGTAGATGCCCTTCAAGGCTGATAACTGAGTCCCAATTATCTTCTGCGCTCTGTGAAAGACCCGTTGAAGAGCTCTCCTCTCAGCCTCTGCACATGGAAGTGCAGGGAGCAGAGGGTATAGATCATATACAGACAGAGGAGATCAGTTTAACTTGGCATCATTTGGCACAAACACTGTGGGCCCAAGATCCCTTATTGTTCTATGCTTGTATTTGTTGTTAAGCATTGCCTTTTCACAAAAGACAATAGACAATAGGTGCAGGAGTAGGCCATCCGGCCCTTCGAGCCAGCACCGCCATTCAATATGATCATGGCTGATCATCCCCAATCAGTACCCCGTTCCTGTCTTCTCCCCATATCCCCTTACTCCGCCTTCTTTAAGAGCACTATCAAGCTCTCACATGAAAGTATCCAGAGAACCGACCTCCACCGCCCTCTGAGGCAAAGAATTCCACAGGCTCACAATTCTGGGTGAAAAAGTGTTTCCTCATCTCCATTCCAAATGGCTTACCCCTTTTTCTTAAACTGTGGCCCCTGGTTCTGGACTGCCCGAACATGTTTCCTGCCTCTAGCATGTCCAAACCCTTAATGATCTTATATGTTTCAATAAGATCCCCTCTCATCCTTCTAAATTCCAGAGTATACAAGCCCAGCCACTCCATTCTCTCAACATGACAGTCCCGCCATCCTGGGAATTAACCTTGTAAACCGTACGCTGCACTCCCTCAACAGCAAGAATGTCCTTCCTCAAATTAGGGGACCAAAACTGCACACAATACTCCAGGTGTGGTCTCACTAGTGCCCTGTACAACTGCAGAAGGACCACTTTGCTCCTCTTGTTATGAAGGCCAACATGCCATTTGTTTTCTTCACTGCCTGCTGCACCTGCATGCTTACTTTCATTGACTGATGAACAAGGACCCCCAGATCCCATTGTACTTCCCCATTTCCCAACTTAACACAATTTAAAGATCTGCCTTCCTGTTTTTGCTACCAAAGTGGATAACTTCACATTTATCCACATTAAACTGCATCTGGCATGCATCTGCCCAATCACCCAATCTGTCCAAGTCACCCTGCATTCTCATAGCATCCTCTTCACAGTTCACACTGCCACCTTGCTTTGTGTCATCTGCAAATTTGCTAATGTTACTTTGAATCTCTTCATCTAAATCATTGATGTATATTGTAAATAGCTGCTGCCCCAGCACCAAGCCTTGCAGTACCCCACTAGTCACTGCCTGCCATTCTGAAAGGGACCAGTTAATCCCTACTCTTTGTTTCCGATCTGCCAAACAAATTTTCTATCCATGTCAGCACTCTACCCCCAATACCATGTGCCCTAATTTTGCCCAGTAATCTCCTATGTGGAACCTTATCAAATGCTTTCTGAAAGTCCAGGTATACTACATCCACTGTATCTCCTTTGTCCATTTTCCTATTTACATCCTCAAAAAAGTCTAGAAAATTAGTCAAGCATGATTTCCCCTACGCAAATCCATGCTGACTTGGACTGATCCTGCTCCTGCTATCCAAATGTGCCGCTATTTCATCTTTTATGATTGACTCCTGCACCTTCCCCACCACCGATGTCAGGCAAACTGGTCTATAATTCCCTTTTTTCTTTCTCCCTCTTTTCTTAAAAAATGTGATAACATTAACTACCCTTCAATCCACAGGAACTGATCATGAATCTAAAGAACATTGGAAAATGATCACCAATGTGTCCACACTTTCTATAGCCACTTCCTTAAGTACCCTGGGATGCAGACCATCAGGCCCTGGGGATTTATCAGCCTTCAGTCCCATCAATCTACCCAACACCATTTCCTGCCTAATGTGGATTCCTTCAGTTCCTCTTACACCCCAGATCCTCTGGCCACTAGTACATCAGGAATATTGTTTGTGTCCTCCTTAGTGACGACGGATCCAAAGTACCTGTTCAACTCATCTGCCATTTCCTTGTTCACCATAATAAATTCACCTTTAAGACTTCAAGGGTGCAACTTTGGTCTTAACTAATTTTTTCCTCTTCACATACCTAAAGAAGCTTTTTCTATCCTCCTTTATATTCTTGGCTAGTTTACCGTCGTACCTCATCTTTTCTCCCCGTATTGCCTTTTTGGTTATCTTCTGTTGCTCTTTAAACATTACCCAATCCTCTTGCTTCCCACTCATCTTTGCTATGTTGTACTTCTCTTTTATTCCCAGAAAAAACAGAACCTGCCATTGTTGTTCCACTGTCATCCCTGCTAGAGTATCTTTCCAGTCAACTTTGGCCAACTCCTCCCTCATGGCTCCATAGTCCCCTTTGTTCAACTGTAACACTGACACCTTCGATTTACCCTTCTCCCTATCAAATTATAGATTAAAACTTACCATATTATGTCACTCCCTCCTAATGGCTCCTTAACCTCAAGTTCCCTAATCAAATCCGGTTTGTTACATAACATTAAATCCAGAATTGCCTTCTCCCTGATGGGCTCCTATACAAGCTTCTCTAAGAATCCATCACAGATGCACTCCACAAACTCCCTTTCTTGGGGTCCAATACCAACCTGATTTTCCCAGTCTACCTGCATGTTGAAATCTCCCATAACAACCGTGGCATTACCTTTATGACATGCCAATTTTAACTCTTGATTCAACTTGTACCCTATATACAGGCTACTGTTTGGGGGCCTGTGGATAAGTCCCATTAGGGTATTTTTACCCTTACAATTCTTTAGTTCTATCCATACCGACTCTACATCTCCTGTTTCAATGTCACCCCTTGCAAGGGACTGAATTTCATTCCTCATCAAAAGAGCTACCCTACCCCCTCTGCCCATCTGTCTGTCTTTTCTATAGGAGGTATACCCTTGAATTATCAGTTCCAAGCCCTGGCCCTCTTGCAGCCATGTCGCTGTAATTCCCATAATATCATACTTGCCAATTTCTACAGCCTCAAGCTCATCCACTTTATTCCTTATACTTCATAGAACAACACTTTGACTTTGGTATTCACCTCCCCTCTCACACTGCTCACAATTGGCCCTGACCTTACACTCTTATCTCTTCTCGAACTTTCCTTCCCATTAATTTGGGAGTCTTTTGTAACTTTTCCTGTACTCACTTCCCCTTTAACTCCATCTTTATACTCCCAATTTGTCAATCCCTCCCCCCCACTATTTAGTTTAAACCCACTTGTGTAGCCCTAGCAAACCTGCCTGCTAGAACGTCGGTCCCCCTCCAGTTAAGGTGTAACCCGTCCCTTTTGTACAGGTCACCCCTACCCCAGAAGAGATCCCAGTGGTGTATAAATCTAAATCCTTGCTCCCTGCACCAGCCCCTCAGCCACACATTCAGATCCCCAATCTCCCTGTTCCTGTCCTCACTAGCACGAGGTACTGGAAGCAATACAGAGATAACCACCTGCTTTTTCAGTCTTCATCCTAACTCTCTAAACTCGCGTTGAAGAACCTCCTTCCTTTTCTTCCCGATGTAGTTTGTGCTCACGTGCACAACTACTGCCGGCTGTTCACCTTCCCTCTCAAGGATATTCTGAATTCAGTTCATGACATCTTGAACCCTGGCACCAGGGAGGCAACTGACCATCCTCGTGTCTCGCCTGCCACCACAGAATCTCCAGTCCGCTCCTCGGACAATGGAGTCACCCACCACTATGGCTCTACCCGGTGTCGGTCATGCCGGTCTCATCTCTAGGATTGGAGCCACCGACTGGTCCGCCGCTCGGACTGGAAGCGTCATCTCCCCCGACAGCCCTCAAGTGGGCGTAACTAGGAAACTCTCATTATCCCGGATGGCGCGGTGGTCATCAAACTGCTTTTCCAGTGCCCCAACATGGTCGTTCAGGAGCTGAACCTGGACACACTTACCACAGTTGTAGCAGCCAGAGACTCATCGGTGTCCATGGCCTCCCACATCCAGCAAGCATCACACTGAATCATCTTACCCGTCATGTGTTCACCGCATCCCATCCTCTTCAGCTTTTTGCGTAGTCTCCTCTCCTCAGCCTCCTCGCCGATGACTCTCGAGCCAAAGACTCGCACTTTTCTCACAAGGCACTTACCTCGACAAGACGCTCCCCGACAGCAAACCTTGCTTAAATTGGCGCAAAGATTGCCCAATTTGCCACTTAACCAATTATCCAATTTGCGAATTGAATTCTTCAGCCAATCACCGAACTCCCTCCTGCCGCTCCTGAACTTGAAGGAATGTACCCTCGCTTGACTGTAACCTTCATTCTACTCATCCATTCCAGCAAAAAGGAAAATAAGGAGTTGGAATTATTGGTTCAAAATTACTTCTTGTAGAGACTTCCGGTGGCGCTATGGAGGGTTAGGACACGTGCGCAACACCTCCGCACCGTTCCAACCAAACTTCTGAAAAAAGAGAATAGAACTGATCACTGAAAATACTCACCGGCAGAGGCTCAGCAGACCGGTAAGCGGACGTCATCACTACGCGACTCCTGCGACTCCCGTAATTACCGAAAATACCGCCCAAACGGTGGGAAAAAACCGAGGAGGAAGGCCGCAGTGAAGCCTCGACCTCGCCTGAAGAGCAGCCCCAAGAGGAAATGGCAATCCAAACACCGGCCCTGAAGGACATTGGAGCCCTTCTACTTCTGGAATTTGCGACTGTGAAGCAAGAGATTTGTGACAAGATAGACTCTCGCAAAGAAGAGGTAAATACCAACCTGTAAAGGGAAATTCAAAGGTTGGAAACCGATATCAGCCACAAACTGGAACCTATCCTGGCTACCTCACATAAACACAGCAAGGCTATCCGGGAGCTGGAAACAGCAGTGGTAACAAACTCCGAGGCTACGCACAGGCTGAAAGCTGAAGTGGAGCGCATCTCCGGTTTACTAACAAGTGTAACAGAAAAATGTCTAGACCTGGAGGGGCGCTCCAAACATCAGAATCTAAGGATTGTTGGAGTGAAAGAAGGCAAAGAACATGGTCAAAATCTCTCAGACTTTACGGCTCAACTACTTCAGGATGTACTCGCTTTGGAGGAAAAACCCAAACTCGACCGGGCACACAGAGTTCTGAGAACCTGGCCGGATGACAACGCCCCACCGAGACATCTGATCCTGCGGGTGCATCACTGCCATGTTCTGGAGGAAATCCTTCGTAAAGTGGCCAATGACAAAAATGTAACATTCCAAGGAGAAAATATATGAATTTTCAGAGACTTTCCCTCCAAAGTTGTCAGGAAAAGAGCACTTTTTTCCAAGTCAAGAGCTTGAGGGATGTACCAGGAGTTTGATTCAGGCTACTATACCCTGCCAAGCTCCGTGTTACTTATAAAGAGGTTGAATCATGCTTTATTGATCCAGATAAAGCATTACAGTTTGCCCAGGGCATTGCCGGAGCCGACAGGGGATAAGTACCAGTTTATAGAGTTTATAGGTTACAAGCTGTTACAGACTTAAGATCTGTTAATATGTCAAAATAGCATTGACCGAAAGTTAACTAATATGTGATGTAAGTCAGTTAAAATGAATACCCCAATATAGATTCCTAACTGGAGGGGAATGCTGAGCCCCTTAAAAGGGGGAAAAAATCTTCACGGTTTGTTCTGTTTAGTTTTTCTAACACCTTAAGGTGCAGGACTATCCTAGTATCCAAAATCATATGATAAGGATAGTATATATAATATACTGTAAGGAAGTTTACTTTAATTCAACCACCGTTGTGTGGTACTTCTTAGCAACATTCCTATATGTTGTAGTTTCTGTTGTTTCTCTTTTCTTTTTTCTGAATTTTCTAATAAATATCTTAACATCTTGTACGAGAGTACACTTTTCTTGGAGATAACTCGGGGAGGGGGGTGGGGGGGGGTGGGCGGGGTTAGGGGTAAAGGGTGAAGGGCTCACTCATCATGCATTTAAAATAAATATTTTAAGTATTGTGTTGAACCATTTAATTCAGCAGAGACCATATCATTTTTGATATGCAAGACGCACATCTCCAAAGATATATAGGACGAAAGCCGACAAGACATACATCATTGCTCTTTAAATGCCAGACATTGCCTGATACAGTTTAAAGTACTGCACAGGTTATATTACTCAAAGACCAAATTGAGCCAGATCTTCCCCAGTGTTTCCCCCCTTTGTGATAAATGTCACTCTCAAGAAGCCACCTTAACCCATACTTTTGTACTTTGTACAAAAATACAAAACTTATGGACAGAAGTCTTTAATGTTACTTCTAAAACACTGAAAGTTCCAAGCAGCAGCCCCGCCCCAAGCAGCCCAGCGTCAGAGACCCAACCCAGCCCAACGTGGGAGACCCAGCCCGTCCCGGAGTCAGAGACCCAGCCCAGCCCGGAGTGGGAGATGTCGCCGATGTCGCCAAACGGAAAGCGGTGACTCTGTTCCCGGTGGAGGAGAACGACCAGGTTATCATATCCTGCACTGTTTTATCCGACCCCAAAGGATATTCACCTTCGTGTTGGCAATGTTTTGCAATTGGTTTATTTTTCACATAAAGGCGATTTATTTTTAAGAGTGGGTGTGGATCATTTCATTTTCAAATAATCCTATTCAAACAAGAGATGGACATAAAAAGCTGGAATAACTCAGCGGGTCAGACGGCACCTCCGGAGAAAAGGAATAGGCGACGCTTCGGGTCGAGACTCTTTTTTTCAGCGATGCTGCATGATCCGCTGAGCTACTCCAGCTTTTTGTGCCTGTCTTCGGTGTAAACCACCATCTGCAGTTCCTTCCTACACTTATTCAAACAGGAATGCATTCACTCACCATTTTCTACGCACCATTTTTTTCTCTGACCAGCTGCCGAGTTTACTCAACGAGTCACGCAACATTTCTGGATAAAAGAAATCGGTGACGTTTGAAGGAAGGACGGAATTGCAGATGCTAGTTTAAACCAAAGATAGACAGAAAATGCTCGAACAACTCCATGGGCCAGGCAACATCTCTTGAGAAAAGGAGTAGGCGACGTTTCTGGACGGGACATTTCTTCAGGCTAAGACCCAGCATGAAGAACGATCTCGACCCGAAACATCACCTTTTTTTTTCTCCAGAGATGCTGCCAGACCAGCTGAGTTTTTGTGGCTACTCAAGGAAGTAACCCCAGAAATAGTGGATGCATTAGTGATAATTTTTCAAAACTCCTTAGATTCTGGAGTAGTTCCTGAGGATTGGAGGGTAGCTAATGTAACCTCACTTTTTTTAAAAGGAGGGAGAGAGAAAACGGGGAATTACAGACCAGTTAGACTAACATCGGTAGTGGGGAAACTGCTAGAGTCAGTTATTAAAGATGGGATAGCAGTACATTTGGAAAGTGGTGAAATCAGCATGGATTTACGAAAGGTAAATCATGACTGACGAATCTTATAGAATTTTTTGAGGATGTAACTAGCAGAGTGGATAAGGGAGAACCAGTGGATGTGTTATATCGAGACTTTCAGAAGGCTTTCAACAAGGTCCCACATAAGAGATTAGTATACAAACTATATACGGTATTGGGGGTTCAGTATTGATGTGGATAGAGAACTGGCTGGCAGACAGGAAGCAAAGGGTAGGACTAAACGGGTCCTTTTCAGAATGGCAGGCAGTGACTAGTGGGGTACCGCAAGGCTCAGTGCTGGGACCCCAGCTATTTACAATAAATATTAATGATTTGGACGAGGGAATTGAATGCAACATCTCCAAGTTTGCGGATAACACTAAGCTGGGGGGAGTAGTGTTAGGTGTGAGGAGGATGCTGGGAAGCTGCAAGGTGACTTGGATAGGCTGGGTGAGTGGGCAAATGCATGGCAGATGCAGTATAATGTGGATAAATGTGAGGTTATCCACTTTGGTGGCAAAAACAGGAGGGTAGACTATTATCTGAATGGTGACAAATTAGGAAAAGGGGAGATGCAACGAGACCTGGGTGTCATGGTACACCAATCATTGAAAGTAGGCATGCAGGTGCAGCAGGCAGTGAAGAAAGCAAATGGTATGTTAGCATTCACAGCGAAAATATTTGAGTATAGGAGCAGGGAGGTTCTACGGCAGTTGTACAGGGTTTTGGCGAGACCACACCTGGAGTATTGCGTACAGTTTTGGTCTCCAAATCTGAGAAAATACATTCTTGCCATAGAGGGGGTACAGAGAAGGTTCACCAGACTGATTCCTGGGATGTCAGGACTTTCATATGAGGAAAGGCTGGATAGACTCGGCTTGTACTAGCTAGAATTTAGAAGACTGAGGGGGGACTTATAGAAACTTACAAAATTCTTAAGGGGTTTGATAGGCTAGATGCAGGAAGATTGTTACCGATGTTGGGGAGGTCCAGAACAAGGGGTCACAGTCTAAGGATAAGGGGGAATTCCTTTAGGATCGAGATGAGGAAAACATTTTTCACACAGAGAGTGGTAAGTCTCTGGAATTATCTGCCACAGAAGGTAGTTGAGGCCAGTTCATTGGCTATATTTAAGAGGGAGTTAGATGTGGCCCTTGTGGCTAAAGTGATCAGGGGGTATGGAGAGAAGGCAAGTACAGGATACTGAGTTGGATGATCAGCCATGATCATATTGAATGTCGGTGCATGCTCGAAGGGCCGAATGGCCTACTCCTGCACCTATTTTCTATGTCTATGTTTCTATGTTAGTCCATCATTTTGTGTCTATCTTTGGTTTAAACTAGTATCTGCAATTCATCCCTTCAAACTTTTAGAGCAGTTTGTTTCAAGAAACAATTCTTCCAAAATTGCTCAAACTTGTTGCATTTGCCTCCTTAACTTGAGATGAACCACATTAAGATTGCATCTGAGAAAGGCTTAACTCGCTTTCCAAAGAAAACCAGGACAACTCAATGAAGCTGCATCAACTCAACATTGTCCTGCATTGAATGTTTGGTTTGATTGAGCTGCATCACTAAAACTGATCCGTGCACTTTCCTTGGGGTTAGTAAGACTAAAAGCCATGCTGTGCTAAGGCAACGGGAGTCCATTTGAACTGCATTTGTTCAAGGTCTGGCATCAATCATTGAAAGGCATTACTCACTGAAAATGAATTGTTAGATCACTGTAAAATTTTCCATTAAGATCTGACTAATCTTCAACATTTCACTTCTGGCACTCGGGCCAAACCCACGAGTTACTCACGGGCTACTACGGTATTACAACGAGTTTAATAGTTTCAAATTTTTCCTTCAAGAGTAAATTTGATGTGGAAATCTTTCAACATGCTGAAAATTTTTCACTAGTTAAAAAGTTTACCGAGTACCTGCCGTTAGCGTTATGAGTCTCTAAGTTACGGCCACGAGTTCCAACGTTCCCGCTATGTTAATTCTACGTGATTACCACGAGTTTGATTTGTTTTTAACTGGGGATCACTCATGGGTGGACTCGCACCGTGAGACAGGGGTTTAATGTAAATAAATTTGGGCAAGGCCCCTCTCCTTGCCCAATCACATATAACAGTGCAAAGATCATGCAACATAGTTAACAATAGTATTATAAAATACCATTCCCCAACCAATCCTATTCATGCATTTGCAGCAGGACTCACCTCCTTCTGCAAAACACTGATACATTTTAACAATGAAAGGACATCTGGACATCACTCTGTACTTAACTTCCTCCCAGGCCACAGACATTCTGGAACCATGATCCTCGAGGTCTTTGCAGCTTTTGCAAAAAGATGCCAAGCAGGTTTTGTAAAGGCAGAAATCATGGCCATTTTGTCAGACACTAAAAGCCCAATACTATCATCAGGGCCGGATTTACGTAAGCTTAAGCTCGAGATCTACGGGGCCTTAGCCTCGCTCCGCCAAGATGTATAAAACTTTTGACATAGTGGCGTAGTTACAAAACCTACCATCAGTGGCGCTGTGCGATAGTGGCGTTGTTGCAAAACCTACCATCAGTGTTGCTGTGCTTGCGTTTCCGGAGGCTTTGGTGGTGGGGGGTGGGTTGGGGGGGTGGGTGGGATTAAAATGCAAGTGAGGTTTATATTCGTTGTCGGAGAAGAATTTGCTCAGCACTGAGGTACCATTGTGGAGCCGCCCGCCGAACCTCGCCGCCCCACTAGGGCCTACTCACCTCGCCGCCGCACCGGGGCCTACTAACCTCGCCACCTTACTGGGCCCGCTGAACTTCGCCGACGTACCGGGCCCATTGAACATCGCCGCAGCACCAGGCACATTGCCGCCGCACTGGGCCCGTTGAACCTCGCATCCTCACCGGGCCCACCGAACATCTCCGCCTCACCGGGCCGTACTCACCTCGCCCCCTCATTTGGCCCACCGAACATCGCCGCTGCACCAGGGCCTACCGAACCTCCCCACCGCACCAGGGCCTACTCACGTCCCCGCCTCACCGGGCCCACCGAACCTCGCCGCCCCACCGACCATCCCACACCGGGACCTCCCAGGCTTCGCCCGCTGACCCGGACTCCACTCCCCGCGGTCTTCCACCATTGACGCCACCGACCTTCGCCACTCCACCGCTCTCCAGCAGACCGCAGCCGTCGCCTTACCTGAATCCTGGACTCGGCCCCGGGCCTGAGGTTTTCACGCTGCAGACTCCAACTCCCCTGGGTTTGACTGCACTGGGTCCTAGTGCCAGTTCCCCCAACCCTGGTAACATCAGTGGCTGTTCCACTGGGTCTTCCCCATCCCCCTCAAACCATGTGACCCCAGCTCTTCCCCACCCACACTACAGTCCTCAAATCCCCCTCCCCCATGACCACCCACCCCCCCCCCCCCCCCCCCCCCCCCCCCCCCATCAGACATCGCCTCGGCCTCCACTCACCTGCCTTCCAATTTCAATAATAACATAGATTATGCTCAGTGTTTACCAATCACCTGTGCGCAGAGACCACATTGGAAAGAATTGGTAGGGAGACACAATGAGCGGAGGACGGGAAAGCTGACAGTTTCCCTCTGGATTCCCAGACATTGTCATAGCATTCATATTATGTTTTGATTATATATAATAGGTGTGGAGGCTTGAGGCGGTTACAGAGACAGTAAGGCTGCTGAGAGAGGGAAGGGTGTAGGGGCCAGAGGGTGTTATGGAGACAAGGAGGGGTGAGGTACCAGAGGGACTTACGGAAACAGGGAGGGGTGCAATGACCAAAGGAGGTTACTGAGAGAGGGAGGGGGTTACAAAGATAAAGGCTTCTCTGGCCATTCACACAGGGACAGGTTCAGCTCCTTCACAACATCCTCTTTTACTTCTCTTCAACCGTAATGTTACTGTGTAAAGAGTATCTGCTATCCAACAGCCAAAAAGATCGCCATGAAAACCACTCTTTGGCGAGCTGGCATCTACATTATCTATGATCAGCCATGATCACACTGAATGGCGGTGCTTGCTCGAAGGGCCAAATGGCCTTCTCCTGTACCTATTTTCTATGTTTCTATTATCCTTTCCCTCTATCCTGCAAGAGAGATAGAAGTGGATGGCATACGTTATTGAATGTAATAAAATCTGTCATCTGTCAGGTTGATGTGGTTGAATGGCTGCCTGTAAGTGTGAGTTGTGATGTGTGAGATTGATACTTTGCTAAATATTTGAGGGTGTGATCCAGATAACTGTTATGTGAGACTTTTGATTGATATAGATTTTTGCTAGGCGAGTGATGGATTAAGGTAAATTAATCAGTACCAGGTCTGGTAATTCTGTTGGTAGGATACAGTAACTGTAGATGTTTTAGGTGACTTCTATCACTTACACAAGGTCTCTTAAATTCCTGTGGTAGTGTAGTCCTGGCATTAATCTCCATGGCTTCCCCCCCCACCATCTGGGCAAAGGTCTTGTGGTTTCCTGAAGATGTAAGACATTCCTTGTTTTCACATTCACCATCAAACCCTGCCATGTAGTTTATGAACAACAGGGCTTTGTGGTGCTATCCTTCACCATTTTTCAGGTCCGTTTCATTGGTAGAGATTTGTTTGACCTTGCTTCAGCTGAAATATATTTCCTTTTTAAGACATTCAAGATGCCTTTAATTTGTGAAAGCCCGTTTTAACCGATCCACTGGGTGGCAATGATAGATATCCGGATTTAGATAGAGAGGCCCTAGGCTATTTCACTTGTGAGCCCCCCCCCCCCCCCTGGATCGCTGTTAGAAGCTCCGGAGTGTTGGGCCTGCTGCTTCAACCTTCAACATCAGAGGTGTGCTTTGCAGAGCTCCCAGCCTCGGGCCGCGCTGATTTCAACATCGCGGAGCCCTGGGATCCCTTTGCCGAGGGTCGCCAGCATGAATATCCGCCCAGCTCAACCTGTGGACTTCGGGAGCCGCGGTCTCCGGAAGGAAGTTGCCGATTCGGAAGTCCAAGCCGCTGAGGGTGTTCTTCCATTCCGACATCGGAGTTCCATCATCCCGGCGAAAGGGCATGAACACACGGCAAGGATGGGGGTTGGTAAACACTGAGCATAATCTATGTTATTATTGGAATTTCCCTGCCGAATTGCACATACAAGCAATATGCCTGAACCAGGCTTATTTCTTGTCATGGTTTATATGGATTTATACTCCCATTTAAATAACCCATTGAAAGCAGAAATGTCAGACTGGCGTATTTTGATCAAGAGATGAATGTGTGGTTTTGTTTTAATGTGAGCTTCAACCGCAGCGTCAGGAAATGACGACAAATAGTGCAAAGGAAATAAACTATGCTTCACAACCATTGTATAAGGAATGAATGATTAATGATTAAACGTCACTGTTATAAATGTTAATCAATAACAATTTATTGTAAAAATCAAATAGAATTTTTAAGGCATTCAATAAATGAGAAATATGTTTTAAGTGACTAATAAGTAATATGCAGGACCGATCATGTCACTGAAAACTGACCTAATTTCAATCAGAAAATCCAACAACCTATATTGGTTAGATTTACTATTTTTAATTTATAGGTTTGAATTTCTCTGATGTTTGAAATGCAGATGGCCTAGATTTTCTACATGATCGTAAAGCTGACGGAAGTGTGATGTGGATTTCCACCCACCCTTTTCGTTTGCCATTTCAAGGTTTCAAGGTCAGTTTATTGTCATGTACCAATTAAGGTACATTGAAATTTGAGTTACCATATTGTTAAGGGAACTGACACATTTATCAGTTTGTGCTGAACCGGGTTGGGAGGTGATGCCCTGCTAAATTTTAGACTCTACAACAATTAGGGACAGGCAATGCAGGAAGACCTACCAAGGGAAGGAAGATTTTCATTCTGGGCATAGATCACTATTTCCATGATCGTGAGCAGAAATCCTTGCATAGCAGATAGTTGTGAGCAAAGACAGCAAACGAGCTGGAGGCAGTGGGACCACTACCAGAGAAACATTATTAAGATGGATCGCCCTTCCATCCATCACAGTGAGATCGTACAAACTCCATACAGACAGCACCCATAGTCTGGATCGAACCCGGGTCTCTGGCTCTGTAAGGCAGCAACTCTACTGCTGTACCACTGTGCTGTAATAGTAGCCTGAAGTAGCGAGATAGTAGCCTTAAAGCCACAGTTATTCTTTAACAGCCAATACAAGACTAAACATTGCTGAAAAAATTGCAGAAAGACATTATTTATGCCCTTCTGGAAAATTGTAGAAGAGCAATGCAATTCTAGAGACTGTTTCTGCATCATTGGTCTTTTCTCCCTCACAAAACTCTGAGACAGGTTGATGTAACCAAAGTCCCACTTGTGATTTCAACCGATCAATCTCTTCATGTTGCACCACAAGTTTTCTTAAGCTTGCTGTTGTCACTTTGTTTGGTAATTTGTATATGTTCTGCCAAAGTGATCTCCTCTTTAAAATAATTTTGGGAATCACGTCTGGAGCCATCTTTTTCCTATTGTCTTTGAATTGAATTACTTGAACCTGTCGTGAAAGTGGTAATGCTTATTTATAGAAGTTTAGGTAGGCTGCAGTTGGAGCTTCTTGAAAATCATGAAACATAATCTGCACATAATCTGCCCCATCTTCTCCAGTATCTCAAAGATAGACACAAAGTGCTGGAGTAACTCAGGTGAGATAACGGAGAAACAAAGAACTGCTGATGCTGGATTATTCTAAAGACACAAAGTGCTGGCATAATTATGCTGGTCTGGCAGTATCTCTGGAGAAAAAGGATAGGTGACGCTTCAGGTGAGACCCTTCTCTTGACTTTTTTTAGATTTTATAGATACAGTGAAGAAGCGAGCCCTTCAGCCCACCGACTTCACACCAACCACAATACGCTAACACTATCCTCCACACTAGGGACGATTTACTGAAGCGAATTAACCTACAAACCTGTACTTCTGGAGTGTGGGGAGGAAACCAGAGAAAATTCACGCATTCATGGGGAGAATTTAAACTCTGTTCAGACAGCACCCATAGTCTGGATCGAACCCGAGTCTCTAGCGTGCAAGACAGCAACTCTACCACTACGCCACTGTGCCGCCCAATTTCAGAAACGTCACCTACCCTTCTTCTCAAGGGATTCTGCCTGCCCCAGAGTTACTCCAGCACATTGTGTTTATCTTTAGTATAAACCAGCATCTAAAGTTATCTGAACACATTCACACAGTCGGCCTAAACTTACCTGATCTCCCGGTTGCTAAACACTTTAACTCCCCCTCCCATTCCCATACTGACCTTTCTGTCATAGGCCATTGTCAGAGTGAGGCCCAGTGCAAATTAGAGGAACAGCACCTCATATTTCACTTGGTCAGCTTACACTGCAGCAGTATGAATATTGACTTCTCTGACTTCAAGTAACCGCTGCTTTCCCTCCCTCTCGCCATCTCCCTCCCCTTCCTAGTTCTCTGACCAGTCTGACTGTCCCCCTGATTAAATTTCTATGTATGCTTCCTTGTCACCTTCTCCCAGCTAACAATGATCTATTCTACATTTTCCTTGATCTACAACCTCTTTGATGTCTTGTTTTCACTCCTTACTCTTCCTTATCTCTCTCCCACTCCCCTGCCTGTCTGAAGAAGGATCTTGACATGGAACGTCACCCATTCCTTCTATCTAGAGATGCATCCTGTCCTGCTGAGTTACTCCAGCATTTTGTGTCTATCTAAAGTTATTTGTTCTCCAGTATCTCATCTGAGTATATGCAAAACACCATATTGCTGTTACTTAATAGAATCATGCTAAACCTTTTATTTCCAATGACTAAAATGACTGAAGCATATTTATATTAACTTCTAAAATTCAGCCATTCGCCTTTGTGACAGTCCTAAAAATCATTGTTGTTTACCTATTAGTCACGGCCCAAAGAAAGATGCTCATTAAAAAGCAGTCCTCATTGTCCTTGTTTATATCAGTGGTGTACAGAGCACTCCTGCATGCTTGCTCTTAAATACCTTTCTTTGTGGTGTGAAATTTTACAAAGTTCAAATTGTTGTTTGCCTCGTCCATCCTTATCACAATGTGACCTAATTTTTGACTTCTGTGATAATGATAAAAGCTTTTCCTGGCAATAGTGCCTCATTTGGCCTAAACCTGATGTAGAACCACATAGACTTTATTTACAGCATGCGTATGCATATCTGACTCCTGCACGGCAAGTAGAATTTCTTTGACCTTATTTCTGTCAATTGCATTATTACATATCTTTTCAAACACATTGTATGTAGACAATAGACAATAGGTGCAGGAGTCCATTCGGCCCTTTGAGCCAGCACCGCCATTCAATGTGATCATGGCTGATCATCCTCAATCAGTACCTCTGTTCATGCCTTCTCCCCATATCCCCTGACTCCACTATCTTTAAGAGTCCTATCCAAGTGGTCCAACAACTTTAGGCTGTGCACGCCACACAAAAGAAGAAGAAGAGCCCTATCTAGCTCTCTCTAGAAAGTATCCAGAGAACTGGCCTCCACCACCCAGAGGCAGAGAATTCCACAGACTCACAACTCTCTGTGTGAAAAAGTATTTCCTCATCTCCGTTCTAAATGGCTTACCCCTTATTCTTAAACTGTGGCCCATGGTCCCCCAACATTGGGAACATGTTTCCTGCCTCTAGCGTGTCCAAACCCTTAATAATCTTACATGTTTCAAAAAGGTCCCCTCTCATCCCTCTAAACTCCAGAGTATACAAACTTTATCTGGAACATGTTCATTGCCAAAACCACAATTGAATTAAACTCATGAAACATAGCCTGAAAATATGATGATGTTACATTGGCACAAAAAAAAACTTCAATTCCTTGTCTCCTTGGCTTTTACTTTTGATCTACAAAAATGTAACTATCTGAAATTTCCAAGGGAATTGTTAAAATGGTTCCATAACATTGCAGTGTTGAACTGGGTTAGTTATCTAAAATTGGACAATTCATTGTTCATGCTATTGGGTCGTGAGCTATCCAAGCAAAATACGAGGTGGTGTTCCTCCAGTTTGAGTGTGGCCTCACTCTGGCAATGGAGGAAGCCGAGGACAAAAAGGTCAGAGTGGGAATAGGAAAGGGAGTTAAAAGGGTTAGCAACTGGGAGATCCAGCAGACCGTGGTGGACCTTGCTGGACAAATGTGTGGCAAACTGGTCACCTAGTCTTCACTTGGTGTCACCGATGTAAAGAAGGCCATATAGGCAGCTGCAAATGCAATAGATGAGGTTTGAGGAGGTGTATCTGAAAATCTGTCTCGCCAGGAAGGACTCCTGGGGTCGCAGGTGGATGTGAGGGAAGAGGTACAGGGACAGGTGTTACATCTCCTGTGGTTTCAGGAAAAGTAAACCAAACTATCCCCACCCGGCTCACCCAAACCACCCGCTTCCCACGTACATTCCCCTATCAGTTATGACAAGCTTAGTATTATAGTGGTGGGTTCCAGTTTTGAAGGGAGCTACAATGGAAATCTGTCAATGGAGCATCAATCAACACACATCCAAATAAAATACATCTCCATTTTGAATAAAAGGGTCAGAAATTGTTTCGGGATACAGGTATTTAGTATAATGAGATGTTAATGCAAGGTAAACAAAATTCTATTACCATTTTACCACTTCCTTAACAGTTCATGTGCTAACCATATGGTTATATTGTACATGATGAGCTGTATTTTTTAAACCTATTGTGGTCACTGTGTCACAGATTGAGGTTAACACTCAGCACACAGTTCATACCACTTGGAGAAGTAAAAAAAAATAAAAAAAATCACTAATCTGGCTAATTGTGACCATCATTGAAATTGAAGATGAATTAATAGGGGCTGGCATACACCAGCATGGCAGCATTCATTCCAACGATCCAGCATATGATGTTCCAAACCAAACTTTATGGGTTCATAAGTTTGAATTGGCGCTTTTAACAGTTGTAAAATGTGTAACAATGAGCAAATCAGGCATCAGAACTCAGTCAGCATGGGTTTTCTGATCTCTGCTAAATAATTTGGCCACTTTGGTTTAAGACTAACCAGGCTGCTGCTTGAAGTTGCTATTGTTGGAACAGGAAGTGTCCATAGGATAGATTGATGGGTAATGGTGAGGCTGTGCAAGTGGTTTCAGATAGGTTTCCTATATGATCCTACTCATGGTCTCACAGTTCTCAGTGCTGGACTGGCCCTTTACAACTTGAACGGACATGGGCCATGGACTCCCAGATGTCAGAGGAGGCTGCATTTTTCCCCAAGGAGGCTTTGAGAATATATTAGAATCTTATTCCCAGTTCACTTGATGGTCACCTCCAATGACGAAACTCAGCATTGAGTCTGTTTTGGGAGTCTGGTGTCAGGCAAGGTGTAGGAAGAAACTGTAGATGCTGGTTTAAACCAAAGATAGACACAAAATGCTGGAGTAAGTCAGCGGGACAGGCAGCATCTCTGGAGAGAAGGAATGCGTGACGTTTCGGGTCGGGACTCTGTCTGAAGAAGGGCCTTGACCCGAAACGTCACCCATTCCTTCTCTCCAGCAATGCTGCCTGTCCCGCTGTGTTACTCCAGCATTTTGTGTCTATCTCCCGTTTCCAATAAGCATTTCCAATGGGATGATCTGCCCAAAGACTATGATAATGTCTCCCTGGATGTGCTGTGGAAATCTTAAGAATCCACACGAAGATTACTTTTCCTAGTGATGATAGGAAGGAAGAAAGGCTGCCGAGAGGTTGCCCATTTCATTAGCAGAAACAGGCATATAGCATACTAATTGAAGAGGAGTGTGCTCGTTGATTGGAGCAGGTTGTTTGAAGGAAAAGGAATATCCAGAAAGTTTGATGTTTTTAAAAGTGTGCTGACAAGAGTCCAGGACATGCATGTTCCTGTCAGAGTGAAGCGCAAAACAGGTGGGCGTAAGGAAGCTTGGATGACGAGTGAAATTGAGGCTCTTGTCAAGAATAAAAAGGTGGCATGGGGTTGGAAAAGTCACCCATTCCTTCTCTCTAGAGATGCAACTTGTCTCGCTGAGTTACTCCAGCACTTTGTGTCTATCTTTGGTGTAAACCAGCATCTGCAATTTCATCCTACATAATGGTAACAACAATTGTGCTTTTATTGTCAAATGTGCAAAGTGCAAACACACAGTGACATTATTTTCTTACAAACAATCCAGTAGAGTATTCCAATACCTAAGTGCATCCCTGATTAGCATATTGTACAGAAATGATCCCGTGCGCAAAAGCCGGCATATGTTGGCACCATTTATCCAGTCCATGCTCTAAGTATTACGAGCAGTGCCCATTCCAGGCAAGCCCCAGGCTGCTGTGGGCCTCCAGCCATCGCCTTCTCTTGGACATGCGAGTCCACCTGTGAACCAACATCCCTCTCCTCACCCGTCCACATTTTAGTTTAGTTTAGTTTATAGTCACGTGCACCAATGTACAGTGAAAAGCTTTTGTTGCGTGCTAACCAGTCAGGGGATAGACTATACATAGTTATAGATGAGCCATCCACAGTGTACAGATACATGATAAAGGGATTAACGTTTAGTACAAGATAAAGTCCAGTAAAGTCTGATTAAAGACACTTTAGTAATAAAAGTCATTGCTCCCTGATGAGTTATATTGCCAGTTCACAAACACAAATGTTTATTTTAATTAAACTTGCTCTGCTGTGGAACCCAAACACCATGATAAATCTATTTATTGCCTCACGAACATCCTTATGGTCCCTATGTTGGCTATTTTCCATCATCAACCTTCCCCAGTCTGTAAATTTGTGGGTTAAACAGATTATAAAGTACCCAGGTAGACACAAAATGCTGGAGTAATACATTTCGGTTTTCAAAGAATCATAGAAAATAGGTGCAGGAGCAGGCCATTCGGCCCTTCGAGCCTGCACCGCCATTCAATATGATCATGGCTGATCATCCAACTCAGTATCCTGTACCTGCCTTCTCTCCATACCCTCTGATCCCTTTAGTCACAAGGGCCACATCTAACTCCATCTTAAATATAGCCAATGAACTGGCCTAAACTACCTTCTGTAGCAGAGAATTCCACAGACTTACCAGTCTCTGTGTGAAAAAAGATCTTCTCATCTCGGTCCTAAATGACTTCCCCCTTATCCTTAAACTCTGACCCCTTGTTCTGGAGTTCCCCAACATCAGGAACAATCTTCCTGCATCTAGCCTGTCCAATCCCGTAAGAATTTTGTAAGCCTCTATAAGATCCCCCCTCAATCTCCTAAATTCCAGCGAGTACAAGCCAGGTCTATCCAGTCTTTCTTCATATGGAAGTCCTGCCATCCCAGGAATCAATCTGGTGAACCTTCTCTGTACTCCCTCTATGGCAAGAATGTCTTTCCTCAGATTAGGAGACCAAAACTGTACGCAATACTCCAGGTGTGGCCTCACCAAGACCCTGTACAACTGCAGTAGAACCTCCCTGCTCTTGTATTCAAATCCTTTTGCTAAGAATGCCAACATACCATTCGCTTTCTTCAAAGCCTGCTGACCTGCATGCCTACTTTCAATGACTGGTGTACCATGACACCCAGGTCTCATTGCATCTCCCCTTTTCCTAATCGGCCACCATTCAGATAATAATCTATCCTCCTGTTTTTGCCGCCAAAGAGGATAACCTCACATTTATCCACATTATACTGCATCTGCCATGCATTTGCCCACTCACCCAACCTATCCAAGTCACCTTGCAGCCTCCTAGCATCCTCCTCGCAGCTAACACTGCCCTCAAGCTTCGTGTAATCCGCAAACTTGGAGATGTTGCATTCAATTCCCTCATCCAGATCATTAATATATATTGTAAATAGCTGGGGTCCCAGCACTGAGCCTTGTGGTACCCCACTAGTCACTGCCTGCCATTCTGAAAATGACCCGTTTACTCCTACTCTTTGCTTCCTGTCTGCCAGCCAGTTCTCTATCCACATCAATACTGAACCCCCAATACCGTGTGCTTTAAGTTTGTATGTTAATCTCTTATGTGGGACCTTGTCGAAAGCCTTCTGAAAGTCCAGATATAACATATCCACTGGTTCTCCCTTATCCACTCTACTAGTTACATCCTCAAAAAATTCTATAAGATTCGTCAGACATGATTTACCTTTCATAAATCCATGCTGACTTTGTGCAATGATTTCACCGCTTTCCAAATGTGCTGCTATCCCATCTTTAATAACTGACTCTAGCATTTTCCCCACTACCGATGTTAGACTAATTGGTCTGTAATTCCCCGTTTTCTCTCTCCCTCCCTTTTTAAAAAGTGGGGTTACATTAGCTACCCTCCAATCCTCAGGAACTACTCCAGAATCTAAAGAGTTTTGAAAAATTATCACTAATGCATCCACTATTTCTGGGGCTACTTCCTAAAGTACTCTGGGATGCAGCCTATCTGGCCCTGGGGATTTATCGGCCTTTAATCCATTCAATTTACCGAACACTACTTCCCGGCTAACCTGGATTTCATTCAGTTCCTCCATCTCATTTGACCCCCGGTCCCCTGCTATTTCCGGCAGATTATTTATGTCTTCATTTGTGAAGACAGAACCAAAGTAGTTACTCAATTGGTCTGCCATGTCCTTGTTCCCCATGATCAATTCGCCAGTTTCTGACTGCAAGGGACCTACATTTGTTTTAACTAACCTTTTTCTCTTCACATATCTATAAAAACTTTTGCAGTCTGTTTTTATGTTCCATGCCAGTTTTCTTTCATAATCTATTTTCCCTTTCCTAATTAAGCACTTTGTCCTCCTCTGCTAGACTCTGAATTTCTCCCAGTCCTCTGGTAGGCTGCTTTTTCTGGCTAATTTGTATGCTTCATCTTTAGTTTTGATACTATCCCCGATTTCCCTTGTTATCCACGGATGCACTACCTTCCCTGATTTATTCTTTTGCCAAACTAGGATGAACAATTGTTGTAGTTCATCCATGCAGTCTTTAAATGCCTTCCATTGCATATCCACCATCAACCCTTTAAGAATCACTTGCCAGTCTACCTTGGCCAATTCACGTCTTATACCCTCAAAGTTACCTTTCTTTAAGTTCAGAACCCTTGTTTCTGAATTAACAGGGTCACTCTCCATTCTAATGAAGAACTCAACCATATTATGGTCACTCTTGCCCAAGGGGCCAGGCACAACAAGACTGCTAACTAACCCTTCCTCATTACTCAGTACCCAGTCTAGAATAGCCTGCTCTCTCGTTGGTTCCTCTACATGTTGGTTTATAAAACTGTCCCGCATACATTCCAAAAAATCCTCTTCCACAGCACCCCTGCCAATTTGATTCACCCAATTTATATGTAGATTGAAGTCACCCATTATAACTGTTTTACCCTCGTTGCACGCATTTCTAATTTCATGTTTGATTCCATCCCCAACTCCACTACTACTGTTAGGTGGCCTGTACACAACTCCCACTAGCGTTTTCTGCCCCTTAGTGTTTCGCAGCTCTACCCATATTGATTCCACATCCTCCAAGCTAATGTCCTTCCTTTCTATCGCATTAATCTCCTCTCTAACAAGCAACGCTACTCCACCTTTCTGTCTATCCCTCCTGAATATTGAATATCCCTGGATGTTCAGCTTCCAGCCTTGGTCACCCTGGAGCCATGTCTCCGTGATCCCAACTATATCATATTCATTAATAACTATCTGCACATTCAACTCATCCACCTTATTACGAATGGACCTTGCATTGAGACACAAAGCCTTCAGGCTTGTTTTTAAAACACTCTTACCCCTTATACAATTATGTTGAAAAGTGGTCCTTTTTGATTTTTGCCCTGGATTTTTCTGCCTGCCACTTTTACTTTTCACCTTGCTACCTATTGCTTCTACCTTAATTTTACATCCCTCTGCCTCTCTGCTCATGCTCCCACCCCCCTGCCACATTAGTTTAAATCCTCCCCGACAGCACTAGCAAACACTCCCCCAAGGACATTGGTTCCCTTCAAGCCCAGGTGCAGACCGCCCTGGTTGTACTGGTCCCACCTCCCCCAGAACTGGTTCCAATGCCCGAGAAATTTGAATCCCTCCCCCTTGCACCATTTTTGAAGCCACGTATTCGTCTGCAATATCCTCCTATTTCTACTCTGACTAGCACGTGGCATCGGTAGGAGTCCAGAGATTATTACCTTTGAGGTCCTACTTTTAAGTTTAAGTTTATCTCCTAGCTCCCTAAATTCACCTTGTAGGACCTCATCCCGTTTTTTACCTATATCGTTGGTGCCAATGTGCACCACGACAGCTGGCTGTTCACCCTCTCCCTCCATAATGTTCTGCAGCCGTTCAGTGACATCCCTGACCCTTGCACCAGGGAGGCAACATGCCATCCTGGAGTCTTGTTTGTGGCTGCAGAAACGCCTATCTATTCCCCTTACTATTGAATCCCCTATTACAATAGCCCTTCCACTCTTCTTTCTCCCCTCCTGTGCCGCAGAGCCACCAATGGTGCTATGAACTTGGCTGCTGCTGCCTTCCCCTGATGAGCCATCTCCCCCAACAGTATCCAAAATGGTATATCTGTTTAGGAGGGAGATGACCGCAGGGGACTCCTGCACCACCTGCCTACTGCTACACTGGCTAATGGCCACCCGTTCCCTTTCTGGCCGCTTAACCTGCCGTGTGACCAACTCACTGTACGTGCTATTCACGAGCTTCTCAGCATCGTGGATGCTCCAGTATGAATCCAACCGAAGCTCCAATCGTTCAAATCGTTTTCGGGTCAATACCCTTCTTCAGACTGATGTCAGTGGAGGGGGCAGGACAAGGAAAGTATGTAGGCGGAGACAGTAAGACTAGTGGGAGAACTGGGAAGGGGGAGGGAATGGAGAGAGAAAGCAAGGGCTATCTAAAGTTAGAGAAGTCAATGTTCATACCGTTGGGGTGCAAACTACACAAGCAAAATATGAGGTGCTGTTCCTCCAATTTGTGCTGGGCCTCATTCTGATAATGGAGCAGGCCCAGGACAGAAAGGTCAGATTGGGAATGGGAGGGGGACTTGAAATGCTGAGTCACTGGGAGATCAGCTTGGTTAAGATGGACTAAGCGGAGGTGTTCAGCGAAACGATCGCCAAGCCTGCTCTTGGTCTCGCCGATGTGGAGAAATTGACACCTGGAACAATGGATGCAGTAGATGAGGTTGGAGGAACCTCTGCCTCACCTGGAAAGACTGCTTGGGTCTTTGGATGGAGTCGAGGGGGGAGGTAAACGGACAGTTGTTGCATCTCCTGCGGTTGCAGGGGAAAGTACCTGGGGAGGGGGTGGTTTGGGTGGGAAGGGATGAGTTGACCAGGGAGTTATGGAGGGAATGGTCTCTGCGGAAAGCAGAAAGGGGTGGAGATGGAAAGATGTGGCCAGTAGTGGGATCCCTTTGGAGGTGGCGAAAATGTAGGAGGATTATATGTTGTATGCGACAGCTGATGGGGTGGAAGGTGAGGACAAGGGGGACTCTATCCTTGTTACAAGTGGGGGGAGGGTGAGTAAGAGCGGAGCTGCGGGATATCGAGGATACCCTAGTGAGAGCCTCATCTATAGGGGAAGAAGGGAACCCCCGTTTCCTAAAGAATGAGGACATCTCCGATGCCCTAGTATGGAAAACCTCATCCTGGGCGCAGATGGAGGAATTTGGAGTAGGGGATAGGTTCTTTACAAGAAGCAGGGTGGGAAGATAGTTATGGGAGTCAGTCGGTTTGTACTTGATGTCAATAGCCTGTTTCCTATGATGGAGACGGTGAGATCTAGAAACGGTAGGGAGATGTCGGAGGTGGTCGAAGTGAATTTGAGTGTAGGATGGATGTTAGTGGTGCAGTTGATGAAGTCAGTGAATTCTGCATGGGCGCAGGAGGTAACACCAATCCAGTCGGCAATGTAGCGGACGTAGAGTTCGGGGGTAGAGCCAGAATACGCCTGGAACAGAGATTGTTCGTCGTGCCCTACAAAGAGGCAGGCATAGCTAGAACCCATGCGAGTGTCCACAGCTACACCTTGGATCTGGAGGAATTGGGAGGAGTTGAAGTTGTTGAGGGTAAGGACCAGCTCTGCTAGGCGGAAGAGAGTATTGGTGGACGGAAATTGGCTGGTTGTGCGGTCGAGGACAAAACGGAGGGTTTTAAGACCCACCTGGTGGGGGATAGATGTGTAGAGTGATTGGACATCCATAGTAAAGATGTTATAATTTTGAAAAGACCAGATGGAGGGTTTTTAACACAAAACTTAAACTGTTTCTCATTCCACAGATGTTGCCTGACCTACTGAGCATTTCCAACCATTTCTGTTTTTATTATTAGCAACTTTAACTGTTTGAGTTAAACAGTCGCCTTAAGTTACTGAACCATTCGCACGCAAATAACGCTGAATGTCATTAACCACATCAGTATCCTAATGATGCCAGCAGCAGATTTTTTTCAGTGATTATATTTTAAAATATTCAATAGTTTTAATCATATCTAGATTTCAGTAAATACCAGTTATTGCAAAACCCAGAAGATTATAGATTGGACACTCAAAAAACAAAACCCTACTCAAATTGGAACAGATATAATCTGTGTAATCTGCACATGCTTTCCGTTGAATTTATCATTTCCTTTAGTGTCTTAGCTTGAGCTACCAAAGAGAATGGACTAAACTCAGGCTTCTTTCTCATCAGCAATGTAGAATATTTATTCATGTAAAAACTAAAGGGGAGAAAACAACATGATGTATCTTAGGCCAACACTGAAGGTCATCCATTTCCCCATTTGATTGCATTCTCTTTGAGGGAGGGGTTGGGGGGGGTCTAGAAGCACTTTGTGTGTTGAGGCCAACTGCTTACTTAGTGGTGAATGTCAAGTATTGCAACATGCTGTAACACACTGCTCCAGATATCAGCACATATTGTACACAATAAAACCAGGTCAATACTGTCATTAGCATACATATTATTCTGCTACTGCACTGGGATGTTGCAGGTTTGAATGACACCAGTATCACGCTACAGATTAAAGAACATTAAAAGCTGGCAAAGAACACAGCAAATAAAGTCCGCAGCCAGCCAGTAAACATACAGCCATTGATTTAAAATATGAACAACCCTAAAGAAGGCCTTGAAATTACATTGCACCGATAACAATGCAGCAAATAAGTATCTCCACAGATCTCCGTTCCTGCCCACCATCTGATGTTATGCAGAAACGTGAGAGGAGTTTCTGAGGCTAAGGCCAAGGGGTGGTGACGCCTAGTCCAATGGCTGGGGAACGAGATAGACACTTGTTTGGGTTAAATGCCATCTGCCATTTTTCTGCCCATTTCTGCAGCTGATCTATATACCACTGTATCTTCTGACAGCCTTTCTCACTGTCTACAGCTCCTCCAAATTTGGTGCCATCAGCAAACCTACTCACCATCTACATTTACGTCCAAGTTATTTCCATAAATCACAAACTGCAAGGATCCCGGCACAGATCCCTGCAGAACTCTACTGGTCACAGAGCTCCAGCTGAATATTTACCTTCCACCACAACCCTCTGTCTTCCTTGAATAAGCCAGTTCTGAATCTATATGATCAAGTCATTATGAATTTCATCCATCTTAATTTCATGGATCGGCCTACCATGAGGGACCTTATGAAAATCCATGTATACAATATCCACCACCCTAACTTCATTAATCTCTTTTGCATTATTATATACAGGGATATTTTAGAGACTCTTTGTCTATCATCATTCATGACCAGATATTCTCAGACTACAGAGCTTCAATCTGATCAGTTGCTTCCCTACTTTGACACGAGTATTTAGTTGGCTTTGAAGCATTTAGAAAGTCATTCACTGCGCAAACATGCTTGCTCATTTTTGTGTGACCTTAGCAAATAATAGCCAATATATTTGTTGACGAATGGCAGCAGAACCAAGATCTCTCAAATATATTGCAAATAGGTTCTAGCATCAGATAATTATTAGCTGCATAAATTCCAGTTGTTATTTAATCTCCCTTATCCAAAGGGACATGATTATTCAAGCAACCTAAATGATATCAACTCAGATCATGTCAAGCATTCAATCAGGGACCTATTTTATTTGGAGAGCCAACATATGACATAGATGACATCCATATTTAATTACAAATCGCTGAATGGAATTTCCTAGCCATTTCAAGTTAATGACCATAAAACCATAATGTACATAACCTTTACATATTTTTGTGATTTTGAGCTTGAGATCAGAAGTAGACTTGAGACCTTGAGATCAGAATTAACTTTTTTTTTCAACTTGAGTATTTCTTCAGAATTGAGCTCCAGGTGAACACTGAAGATAGATACAAAAAGCTGTACTAACTCAACGGGTCAAACAGCATCACTGGAGAAAAGAAAAGGTCACGTTTCAGGTTAAGACCCTTCTTCAGACTGAGGGTCAGGGGAGAACACAGTGAATTAGGTTCTTATGAGAGAAAATATATCATCAATATATGTAAATAATTTAACTCTGAAGTGTATAGTGGGTATGAAAAACAAAGGTAATGTGGGAAAATACGAATTACTTATGTCTTTTTAACATTAGTTCTTTCAATGGCATAAAATCTACAGGTTTTTAGAAAGTTAAACAGGAAATAGATCTTTAAAAATTATAAGCCGTGTCCTGGTTGAAACATGTGTTTTGTTCAATTATTAAATTAACGTTCAAAAACAACTGCTTTCTCCTAAAAAATAGAAAAACTGTGATGGAAAAATATTAAAATATATCCTTTGAACAGCAAAATAAATCTAATTGAAGTCTAAGGATTACGCGCCTAAAGCAGTTAAAATCATTGCATTTGTTTTTTTTTAATAAAGATAGGACTTTTGCACGTGTTG
This sequence comes from Okamejei kenojei, assembly GCA_035221665.1. Lineage (NCBI taxonomy): Eukaryota > Metazoa > Chordata > Chondrichthyes > Rajiformes > Rajidae > Okamejei > Okamejei kenojei. The sequence continues at coordinate 35,670,537 of CM069140.1, forward strand.
GAAAAATGTTATCAAGTTTCAGCAAGTGCAAAGACCACATAATTCAGCAACTTAAAGGGGTTTTCCCAGTGACTCATGTGATCCAGTCAGTACTCAAACGGAAAATATTGTACTGCCCTGAAATTAGTGTCAGCCTAGATTCTCATTCAGCAGTTTCACCATCATCTGTGTGAAAATAACAGTTCTTTGTTAAACAGGCTGGCAGGTGCAAAGACTGCAGTAGAAAGCGCCGAGCAGGAAGGTCTACATCAATCAGTAGAAAGAAAAGCACCTTAATGGGAAATAAGGTAAAGCAGACTGAATACTGTTTATTTTTAATCCTACGATCAAGGGAAATCAAAATGTATTTTTGTAAACTAAAATAGCATGTGACTTTTAAAGAGTTTTTGCTCTTGAGAGAACGCTGTCTGGTGAATGAGAAAATTCATTCTTTAAATCCTCCATTCTGTATAAATTCAGACAAACTATTTGCATTGGCAGAGTAAAACCTCATGGCCTACCTTTAAAAACATCAGCAAAGAGACTGGGTAAGAAGTTTTGTTCTTTTTACTGACATTGTTGGGGCTATTTATGATAAATTCATTTTTGGGTTGTGGAGATCACAGGGAAAACCAGAATTTATTGCCTGTGCTTAACACCCTACCGTATACAGAAGTGAAAGCAGAAAGCATAAGTTTTAAAATAGAAGTGGATTTTCTTTTTCCAAAAATGTACGATACTCATGAAATTTGCAAATGTATTGACTTCTCCACTCTTTCTTTGTTGTCCTGTGTCGGTCTTGCCTCCAAGTATTTGCCCCATGTGCTGTAGAATTGAGTAATATTACATTGAGTACAAATATTACAAATTTCCTCCCAAATAATTTCAGGCTCATTTACTGAGCATTTCAGGCTCAATTACCTTAAATTATATTTAAATTAAATATATTTAAAATGCTGCCAGGGGTGGTAGTTGAAGTAGGTACATGAGTGACATTGAACATACTTTTGGATAGGCATATGTATATGCAGGGAGTGGAGGGAAATGAGAAGGATGAGTGGGAATCTTATTGAAACATATAGGATTATTAATGGTTTGGACATACTGGAGGCAGGAAACATGTTCCCGATGTTGGGGGAGTCCAGAACCAGAGGCCACAGTTTAAGAATAAGGGGTAGACCATTTGGAACGGAGATGAGGAAACACTTTTTCACACAGAGAGTTGTGAGTCTGTGGAATTCTCTGCCCCAGAGGGCAGTGGAGGCTGATTCTCTGGATGCTTTTAAGAGAGAGCTAGATAGGGCTCTTAAAGATAATGGAGTCAGAGGATATGGGGAGAAGGCAGGAACGGGGTACTGATTGTGGATGATCAGCCACGATCACATTGAATGGTGGTGCTGGCTCGAGGGGCCGAATGGCCTACTCCTGCACCTATTGTCTATTGTCTATTGAATGTGCAGGTAGATAAATTATGTTGGCATCGTGTTTGGCTGAATTGTTCTTGTGCTATACTATTCTATGTTCTTCTATGTCTTAAGAGATCTTTACACTGCTTACATGTGCAGCAGTACATTGAAGACTTTCCCCATTTCTGTATTGGCCATATCAAGCATCAGCATGTCTTTCAGCACATAGTCATAAACCGCGGAATGTGCCAATCTGTAACATTTGGTTTTGGATACATCTTTCAAAGAAGATGTTAAAAATACTGTAGGAGTACAACAGCTGATGGAATCTAAAACAAAAACTGAAAATGCTGAAAATACTGAGCAGGTCAGCATCAATAGAAAGGTCCTAATGAAGAGGTCTCACTGGATAATTGTCCCTGTTAGCTGGACAAGAAATGGTTTTCCAAATTCAATAAAATCAGAAAAAATGCAAATCATTTCTGGTGATTTTTGAAATGTCGTCCAGAGTAAAATACAGATTAACCTATTTAATTTGTACCTTTTGCTAAACAGTGCCAGCTTAGCACAGGTGAACAGTAAGTATTTTACTAATTATTCTTGCAAATTATGTGCCTCACCCTTAAAACAACATTTACCTGGCACCATCTTAATCATCTAAGTTGGATTACAAATGTGGTTCAAATGCAGCTGAACTCCTGAGAATTGATCTTGAAATTTATCTCCAAGCTCTTTTTGTACAGAGTCCATGAGCCTGCAAACAGAAAAATGCTTTGTCTCCCTCGTCCAATTTACATATAACATATATCCAGTGAGGATATGTTAATCCACTGCATAATGGAAAATTGTATTATGTTGATCACCATTAGAGCAATGCGTTTTGAAATGTAGGAAGCAAGTTTAAAAAAAATCAGATATCTCTATTTACAAATGCGTAGATAATGTAGCACATTGGAGAACAGTAGGATCGCAAGTTTAATTTCCATCAAGGGTTATTGGTTGAGGGATGTTGGCAGAGAATGCATGAATATCATCTCCACTTTTAGCCAATATTGTAGTATCACAAATATAAAAGCAAATCACGGTTTCATCAGACACAGTCAACAGGTTGATCATCAACTTGAAGGTAGACACAAAATGCTGGAGTAACTCAGCGGGACAGGCAGCATATCAGGAGAGAAGGAATGGGTGGCGTTTCGGGTCGAGACCCTTCTTCATACTTGGCAGATCATCAAGTTGGCTAAATTAGAAGAAAGGAGCTCAATGTCACAGGAACCCTTGGTCACGGGAATGCCACTTTACCATAATATTTGATTCTTGATGCCATCTATTTAGCTTTGTAGCCTTCAGATTCTACCTTCTTCCCTATTGCTATCATGTGATCCCTGCCACCTGTGCACTGTGCCCCAAATATTGCCTCTTTTTCCACTTCACTAACTGCATAATCAAGGCAATGCTGTTCCCTTTGTGTGCTCATCCTTTCAGTTAGTGGCATATTTTACTGAGTTCTGTGACAAACTTTTTTAATTTCTCTAGGACATTGAATAACAAAATAGCTTGCAGATTGCTGCTAATGATATTAGGTTGTTAATTTTATCAGGTTGTTCTTTCTAATCTTACAATAACGAATAACATTACAATGTTGCAAATTAGACCAGGAACCTTAGCTATTTTTTCTTGTGCCTCTGTTCCAGTATTAGCTTAAAAAAACAAAATAGGGTTGAAATACGGTTTAGTTTATAGAAATAATTTCATGGATATAATCTGCTTTTGATTATGGTACAGATATTGTAATAATTTCACTTTTAAAACTCACTTAATGCATTGTGACTATTTCTCTGAATTAATCGGTAAATTCTGTTTTTTAAATCTGTTACTTCATCTCCATATTTATGTTGCCCTGCTCCACAACCTTTTCTTTAAATTATGCAAATGTATCCAATAGGCAATCAAGATATTTTCTAGACTATCATGAATCAGAATGAAAAGCAGCAATTTCTACCTTGGAAGACAAAAACAATGTTTACAGGCACAGATCTGATGACCTAAGTGGCTATTTCCACATTATAAGAATAAAAAGGGGAAAATATTGTTTACAGAAGTCCGCTTTTGATGTGAATTTTGAAAAGGATTACAGTGAATTATTTCATTCCAAAAGGTGTTACAAAATGCAACTACCTGGTATTTTATCCAACACTTAATGTTCCATTTTTTCATCTCTGTGACATTGCCCACCACTCGCTACCATATTTTCAACATCTCATAGCTTGACTTCTTTAATTCCTCTCTTGCTATTCTATACAAATGTTAACTGGTCCAAAGCTCAATGCACTATCATCAGTTGGTTCTGTCTGCCAGCCAGATCTGGTAACAAAGAAGACTTCCCACTTTTCTTGTAATATCTATTACAAACACCACAACAATGAAATCATGCACCTTTGCCTCTCATTAGGAATCAATTGAATTATCTTTATTGATTAGCAGTGCCATAATTTATCTGGTGACTCTGGATATGGAGTTGGTTTAATGAACGAAACAGAGGATGGTGGTGGAAGGGTATTTTTCAGACTGTAGGCCTGTGATGAATAGTGTGCCGCAGGGATCGGTGTTAGATCCATTGTTTGTGGTTTATAGCAATGATTTGGATGAGAGTGCACAAGGCATAATTAGTAAGTTTGAAAATTATACTAATGTGGGTGGTTTTGCAGATAGTGAAGATGGTTATCAAAATTGCAGCAGATTCTTGATCAGCCGAGCAAGTTAGCTGAGGAAGGGCTAATGGAGTTTAATGTAGATACGTTCAAGGTATTTCATTTTGGGAAATCAAAACAGGTGAGGACCATCACAGTGAACGATAAGGCCCTGGGAATGTTGCAGGGCAGAGAGATCTAGGAATGCAGAGTGGTAAAGAAGGCTTTTGGTACATTGGCTTTCATCAGAGTGTACCGAGTAGATGAGTTAGGACTTTATGTAATGTTGTACAAGACATTGGTGAAGCAGCATTTGGTGTACTGTGTTCAGTTTTGGTCACCCTGCTTTGGAAGGATGTCATTAAACTGGAAAGTGTTGTTACGACTCCCAAATATAGATGCTTCAGAGCCGCGTAACATAGTCAAAAACCAGGCTCAAGTTCAAGAAAATAGTCTTTTATTTAATTAAAACTCAAACCTGATTCAAACAACCCAGTCAAGGACAAGAATAAACTAATAAACAAAGATAACAGTGCTCCAGCCACCCTCGCAATGGGCCGTCGAACTAGAGTCTCTAACCTGCCTAAATGGAAATAACCCTTAAACAAAATACACGAAAACCCTCAGGTCAGCCCTTATCCGTCCCAATTCAATATTAATTGACAAATGCAGGTAATAATACACAAAGTTCTATGCCATGTGGCCAGGCCTCCTGCAGTTCAAACCACAGTCAGTTCATGAGTCAGGGTCGACGATGAGAGAGAGAATTCTGGGAGCTTCTGGTATTTAAGCTTCCAATGAGTCACCCGTCACCTGACACAGCTTGGCCAATCGGGTACAGGAGCCCTTAACCCCTTGATTCCCGACTCCCAGCCACGGGGCCTGCACTCAGGAGAGAAACAAAAGAGTTAAGTACATAGCATTCACCGGAGGGGGGGAGAAATACCTAACAGTATGCAGATAAGAATTATGAGAATATTGCCTGGACCTGAGAAACTGAGCTATAGGGAGAAGTTAGGCAGGGTAGGACTTTATTTCTTGGACAGCAGGAGGTTGAGGGGTGATATCATAAAGTATAAAATCATGAGGGGAATGGATAGGATGAATGCACAGTATTTTACCCAGGGTAGGAAAGGAAAAAACAGGTTTAAGGTGAGAAGGGTGCAACTGAGAGGCAACTTGTTCATTCAGAGGGTGGTGGGTACATGGCATAAACTGCCAATAGAGATAGTTGAAGCAGCTGATATAATAGCATTTAAAAGACTTTGACAGGAAGATGGGTAGGAAAGGCTTAGAGAGATATGGGCCAAATGCGGGCAAATGGATCTAGCTTAGTGGGCCATCTTGGTCGGCATGGACAGGTTCGGTTGAAGAGCCTGTTTCTGTGCTTAATGATTCTATGACTCCACTCTACAGAAATGGTCTCCTTCGTTTTCACTAATCTTCACCAATAAAACTTGAACACTCCTGTCTCATATCTTAATTAAGATATATTTATTCAGTTTTACAACAGCAGATTTATTTTGGCCCTTTGTCCAACTATATCTATTACTTATAATGTGTTTTGCCTTCCATTATACATTTCCCCTCCCTGGGGGAACGAGGCTCTCCATAATACTCTTCTCCTTCCTCCTCGCTCATAATTGCCCCAAGTTGCAGTCTAGTTGTTTCAGTTCTGCCTCTGTCAATATGGTGACATCCACATATATCAACTCACATTCGAACCTTGAAAAATTTGTGAAGTTCAACATATCAAGGGTCCCATTTGGGTTTGCAGAAATCAAGAGTTGGATAAATGTGTTTTTCTCTATTGTTCCTTTCTGAGGAATTTCCAAGTCAGATTAACCTCTATTATATTCTAATCTATGACCACCTCTCCTGCAACTTGTATATTATTTGGTCATTTTTATATTACTGCTATAGCGTATTAATGACCTGTACTTAATTTGACTAACTTCTTTGAAGCAGTTTGTATCTGAAGCAATTTGAAGCAATTGACTCCCAATCAATTTAGATTAGTTCAGAGATATATTGTGGAAACAGGCCTTTCGGCCCATCAAATTCATGCTGACCAATGATCCTCATACACCAACCACTATCCTACACTCTAGGGCCAATTTTTACCAAAGCCAATTAACCTACAAACCTGCACTTCTTTTGGAGTGTGGGAGAAAACCATACAGTCAAGGAGAGAATGTACAAACTCCATACAGGCAATCCCCATAAGCAGGATTGAATCCTGGTTACTGGTGCTGTAAGGCAGCAACTCTACTGCTGCGCCACCGTGCCACCTTGAGAATGCAGTGTCAGTTTGTTCACCTGCTGTTTCATTTAAAATTATTTTTCACTTTGCAGTTTCCCACCTTTTTAAAATATATGTTTATATTCCTTGGTAGACATAAATGCTGGAAAAACTCAGAGTGTGAGGCAGCATCTATGGAGCGAATACATAGGCGAAATTTTGGGCAGAGACCCTTTGTCAGACTGATGTGGGGGGGGGGGGGCGGGAAAAAGAAAGGAAGAGGCGTAGACAGTAGGCTGTGGGAGAGCTGGGAAGGGGAGGAGAGGGAGGGAGAAAGTAAGGATTATCTGAAATTGGAGAAGTCAATGTTCATACTTCTGGGGAGTATACTACCGAAGCGAAACATAAGGTGCTGCTCCTCCAATTTGCGGTGGTACTCACTCTGGCCATGGAGGAGGCCCAGGAAAGAAAGGTTGGACACGGAATGGGAGGGGGAGTTGAAGTGCTGAGCCACTGGGAGATCAAGTTGGTCATTGCAAACTGAACGGAGGTGTTGGGCGAAGCGATCGCCAAACCTATGCTTCGTCTCACCGATGTAGAGCAGTTGACAACTGGAACAGCGGATCCAATAGATGAGTTTGGAGGAGGTGCAGGTAAACCTCTGCCTCACCTGGAAAGACTGCTTGGGTCCTTGGATGGAGTCAAACGGGGGGGGGGGAGGTAAAGCGACAAGTGTAGCATTTCCTGCGGTTGCCAGGGAAAGTACCAGGGGAGGGGATGGTTTGGGTGGGAAGGGACAAATTGACCAGGGAGTTACGAGGGAACGGTCTCTGCAGAATGCCGAAAGGGGAGGAGATGGGAAGATGTGGCCAGTAGTGGGAGGTGGCGAAAATATCGGAGGATATATTCCTTTGTGTTTTCCCACATAATGATTCTCGTTAGCTGCATTGTGCTTCCAGTCTGCTTTGTTTTATTTCAGATTAATGACATCTGCTGTTAATCATTTTTACTTTGGAACATAGTCCAATATAACATTTCTGTATGTCATACAAGCTTATAACAAAACCTCTTGCACACAGTTTCTTAACTGGTTGAATTTTGACACTAATCAGGATAATTTGTATTGTCAAATTAATTAATTAATAAAGGCATTGGAAGGAACAAAATTAGAACTTCTGAAGCTTGTTTATTAATACACTATGTATTTAATATAATTTATTTGAAAAATCAAAACAATGAATCTATCTTAATTAAATGGCTGCTCCTAATTAAAAACAGCACAAGCCATAGTTTGTAATAAAGTGGAAGTATTTTTTCCATTGTTACTAAATTTGTGTAAAAAAAACTCTTTTTACAGGAAGGTTTGATGGCTTCACTATGGGTCTAGCTAATTTAATAAAGAAGGTATCTGCAATGATGTTATGCATTACATCAAATGGTGAGTATTATGTTTCTAGTTTGTGTTGTTTATTGAAATGTGAGTAAATAATAAACTACTATCTAAAAGATATCCCAAAACTCTTCAAAGACCATAATACTTTAAAATGTATTGTTGTTTAGTTCAGGAAAATGCAGTAACAAATTTTATTTAAATAGATCTCAGCCTGTACATGGTCCATATCTCTCTATTCTCTGCACTTCCATGTGCCTGTCCAAAAGCCTCTTAAATGCCACTATCATATCTGCCTCCACCAGCACACCTGGCAATGTGTTCCAGGCACCCTACCACCCTCTGCATAAATACCTTGACCCACACATCTCCATTAAACTTCCCCCACTCACCTTTTACCTATGCCCTCTAGTGTTGGACATTTCCACCCTGGGTAAAAGTCTACCCAATCTATGCCTCTCAGAATTATATTAATTGATGTAGGTGTGTGGAAAATAAAATGGGTTAGGGTGAGATTGATGTAAAGACGCATGCTTATTGGTTGACATGGACTTGGTGGCCTCAGAGACTTGTTTCTGTGATGTATCTCTCTATGAGACTTTAAGAGATGATTATTTTTCCACTTACCCTGTGAGGTGATAAGATTACCATCAAGTTGCTCTTACTTCTGGCTGGAAGTGCCTGCATGGGTTATATAGTCTCAGAGTCATACAGCATGGAAACAGGCCCTTCAGCCCTGCTTGCCAATGACAATAAAGGTGTTCCATCTATACTAATCCCACCTGCCTGTACTTGGCCCATATCCTTCTAAACCTTTCTTATTAGCTGTTCAAATCTGTGGCTCTCTGTGACCATGGTCGATCTTTTATTTCAATATCACCTTCCGGAACTAATCCTATATCCCTAGTTTCTCTCAAGTCCTTAAACTCTCAACTGTATCTCAAATATATTTAGTGAGTGAACCGTGGCAATCTTCTTGTGTAAAGAATTCCAAAGATTCACAATCTTTCAGGTCAATCTTTCTCCTCATCTTCGTCCTGAAAGGCCACTCTATATTTTGACATTGTGACCACTGATTCCAGGCTTCTTCGCCAGAGAAAGCATCATCCTTGCTTCCACTCTACAGCCCCATAAAAATGTTGTATGTTTCAATCAGATCACCTTTCATTCTTCTTGTCTCTGGAGTTTATGTCCGTAGATGCTGAATATGGGCAGCAGCCCCACACTGTAAACAATTAATGTTTCTGATGGATGATCTTCTCATCTGTTTTTTTCATTTTAGTTTCAGGTATTTCCCTTGTTCAATTTCCTGGTATACTTGTGGTAAAACCAGCTCCAGTCTTCCTGGTGGGTTCAAACATTTCGATCACCTGTGTGTCCGGGAAACAACATTGCAGTATTGCTGAATTTAAACTCATTATTAATAAAGAGAAAGTACAAATGAAGCGCTTTAATAATACATCAGCTCATTACTGGATGGCTAACGTTACGACCCACGACCTCATAATACACTGCTATGTTGAATGCGTTGATGGGACCAATATGCTAGTGTGTCGAGAAAACCTTCAATCTGGTTGTAAGTATTTGTTACAAAATTGCTATCACTTAACGTGGTTACATGAAGATGTAAAATATGTTTCTTCCTCTAAATTTCCTTTCCTTCATATGTTCATGTTCATAAGTGATAGGAGCAGAATTAGGCCATTGAATCAACACATTTGGGATCCTGATGATAGAATGCACTTTTTCAAGAGCTGTTTAAAAGATATTAAATATCTGTCACTATTTAGTAATTCTTGTGTAAAATTGGGCTCTATAGTTATTGATTCTGGCAATTGTACTTTGAACCTTTTTATTGCAGGATCACATAGGCTACAATTAATTGTGTGTTGTGCACAAACTTCTGATTATAGCTTTTGTTTAAAGCTGAGCAATCCTGTCAAGGCTGTGGTAAATTCCTCAAGATAAACATTGTCAAAACTGTATTGTTTCAGAGTAGCCTCAGAAAACCATCCTGCTTCATTTATATTATAGAGCTACCTGGATGCAAAATGCCAGAGCTCAAGCTAAGCAAACACCTTAACAATGCTGTGATTTTCATTGTTAGATCCCCCAAGTCAGCCAAGTGATCTGAAGTGTGTATGGAGACATAACTACATGCAGTGCAGTTGGATGGCAGGGAAACAGACGTTTCTTGCGACACAATATACCCTTCACATCCAAAGGTGAGTGAACGCTTATGGTTTATGCATCTGAGAACTTGAATGTCAGCTATGTGACTTCACGGGAATATTGAATGTAGTATTGTAGAATCAAGACAGATGCATCAAGAAAAAAGGTGTGAGACGAAAGTATTGAAGAGTTGTGAACTGAAGCCAGAAGAAGGAATGTAGGTGGAGGGGTAGGGGAGAAATAGGCGCAAATCCAGGTGGGGCATGGGGGACAGGAGAGGGAAGAAAGGAGGCTGTGGGGGAGGAAGAGGAGGGGATGGGTCGTTGTTAGATGGTACTTAAAATTGTAGAATTAAATGTTCATACTGTTGGGTTGTAAGATACCCAAGCAGAACATCCATGGAGGTAGAAACTCTCAGCATATTTCCCAAGGCTACAAACTGAACTGAAAATGGGACAAGTTTTTTTATAGCATCGATGTACTGAAATTAATTACCTCTCTTTGTGCCCTAACATACTCATTCTGTTCCACACCAATGTTAGGTAATGCGCATGAGCATATATTTGGAGAATTGGAAGGCTTTTCCTCTCACAAAATACACATTGTGTAGGAATATTTCTAGACCAAATAAATATAAGCATGAACAAAACACTAACCTTATTATTGTCACTTACAATGCTGTTCTGGAGAAAGATGCATTGTGCTCAGAGATGTGTCTGGAAAACAACTAATATTTTTGTATGTACAGCATTCTGAATACTGTAGTGGTAAATTGTTCATGGTCAATTTTCTCATTTAATTAGGTTAATTTATTAATCTTTCTCTGGCATTTAATTGTTTATTTTAAAACGGAACCCGTGGCCAGGACAATGCTAGCCACAAAACCCAGCTGTCATCGCATTTCAAGGGTAACTAATCAAGTGTTAACCCGTGAGTTCCTCTGGTAATTAACCTCAGCTGCAGGCTTGCAAATTTGAAAGTGAAAGTCTCCAAATGGTAACTTGGATTTTTAAATCAACCTGCAAGTAATATTGAGTGAACATTTACAACCAAGACGTTGTAAATGTTTATGGGATCAGATTCACATGGGGAATGGCTAAGGCTGACAGCCTCTCCATTGTGCAGGTACAAATATCTGAGGCGGCGTATGGATAAAAAAACAAGCAAATGTTGCAAGGAATGATGTTGAGGAGCTTTGTGCAACTAAACTCTTCGCCAAAATAAAAACTGTTGAGATTAAGTCAAATGAAAATTTCAAAACTGATTTATGGATTTTTCTTATGTAACCAAAAATGGTCCATTGAGTAACATTAGGGGCATCATTCCTGCATCAGTTCCTAACAACATGGGCAGCACAGTGGCACAATGGTAAATCTGCTTCCTCACGGCATCAGAGACACGGGTTCGATCCCGGCTACATGTGCTGTCCGTGCGGAGTTTGTACGTTTCATCTATGGCCATTTGGATTTTCTCCGGAAACTCCAGCTTGCTCCCTCATTCCAAAGGTGTTCAGGTTTGTGGGTTAATTAGCGTCTATTAATTGCACCTAATGTGTAAGTTGTGAAAGTGAGATAACATGGAAATAGTGTACGGGTGAATGATGGTCTTCAATACCTTCTATACCTTTTTCCAAATGGAGAGGGGAGAAGGAGGAGTGGCCAGGGTGCGACTCTTCTTTGATTATGCTGGTGGTCTTGCCATGGCAGCGTGAGATGTAAATGGAGACAATGGAATGGAGCTTGGTTTGTGTGATGGTCTGGCCTCCATCCACATATTGCTGCAATTTCTTGCAGTCTTGGATACTGTAATGCATCCTGATAAAACGCTTTCTATGGCGCATCTGTAAAAGTTGGTGAGAGTTGTTGGGGACATGCCGAACTTCCTCAGCCTTCTTGAGAAAGTAGAGGCGTTGGTGTGCTTTCTTGGCTAGTGCTTCAATACGAGTGATCTAGGAGAAGTTTTTGGTGATATTTACTCCTATGAATTTGAAACTTTGAATCATCTGTATTCGGCACCATCAATGCAAACTGGGGTATGTGTCCGCATCGTTTCCTGAAGTCGATCACTATCTCTTTTGTCTTGCTGACTCTGAGAGAAAGGTTGTTGTCTCGATACAAAGTCACGAGGTTCTCAATCTCCTTCCTGTACTCCTAGTCATTATTTGATATCCGGCCCACAATGGTGGTGTCGTCTGCGAATTTGTAAATTGAATTGGATTTGTACATGGCTACACAATCGTGGGTGACAAGGATAAAGAAGGGAGATGAGAGCACATCCTTGTGGAGCACAAACACATTGAATCATGATCGAAGCCAATATACAAAGACATATGACGTATTAAATATCAACAGCTAACAAATTTTAAAGTAAGGATTGGACTTCCTTTGATACCAATTGGAAGTCCATTGTCATGATAATGCAGAACTAGAAAAAAAAAATGGAACTAACCCTTTGATATTTATGGATTCTTTTTTATGCTGATTCTAAGAAAATTTGTGACCTTTTGGTTTCATGAAAGTGATTGAACAGCTGTTACATGGCTTGAGATCTGTATTTATCTTGTATTACAGTGTGAAAACAGGTGAAGAACAGAGATTTTCAGCAGAATCCAGAGCCAGCATTGTCACTGTACCTGGACATCATCTTCAAGAAGCCTTGAAATACAAGGTTTGGGTGGAAGCTCTGAATGCATTAGGGAATGCAACATCCAAGGATTTAGCCTTTAAGCTCGATGATATAGGTACAGCATTATAATTTATACAGTTGCAAATGTATTTGACTCATTTCTGGGCTTGCACTACTCGGGTTCAGTAGTTTTACCTCTTGGCAAACTGCTACTGAGCCACCTAGTTAGAAATGTTCCGTTTTCTCATCAATCTGTTACGCAACTCTCCTGATGGTAAACACATTTTGTGAATGATATGTGCGGACAAGATTAGAGTGAATCACAACACTGAACAAAACAAGCGACATAAACATTATGGTGATCCCAACTCATTCTTGCTGTCACTTTTGCACATAAAATAAGTTGAGGATGTATATAGGTCATAAGGTCATAAAGAATAGGAGTAGAATTAGGCCATTCGGCCTATCATCTACTCCACCATTCAATCATGGCTGATCTCTCCCTCCTAACCCCTTTCTCCTGCCTTCTCCCCATAATCTCCAACACTCAATACATACAGTTCTACTCCAACATGAAGACATCCATGATGATTCTTTGGAGCTCACTCCTCCACTCACCCTAGACAGGCTATCAGCAGGGGAAAGTGAGGCCAGGTCGTGACCCTCTACACGAGCTGCTCTGGGGACATCTGAAGAAACAACACATTTTGCCAAATGACGGTCAGTGGATCAACAAGGAAACTAAGAGTGAAGCTCGACTTCCTGTTCACGAGTCAAGTGTTACTTTTCTAAAAAAAAACATTTGAATATGCTGCCTTACAGCATATCAAGACATTTCCAAGCCAGAGTCCAAGTGTCACCCTGATACAAACACCCATGTCAACACTTGTTTCCTGCTGTGAATAAATGTGCACCTAGTGGTATATGAATCTGTTAATTATCTCCATTGCAAAGTACTCCCTCTGACTCCACAGATGTTAATGGGGTCAAGGAAAGAGCGTTCACGTCGCAGCCCTGTTTCCACCAATCTTTACACCACCACGCACAAGAAGCGCAAGACAGACACCATTTTGTGGGGATGCCGAGAAGTGTGTTCAGCTCTGGCTGAACAACTTCTAACCTTGTGTGTGGACTCGACAAGAAGACAGATGTTGGTCAGAATTACTGAAACAAGTTGTTCATGGTTGTGATCTAGATGTAATTTTGCCTAAAATCAGCCTCATTTTGGGACCTAATCCAATCATGCACAAACTTCATGGAGATTCATGCAAACAGGTGTAAACATATCCGACGCGAACCTCTTAAATGTGCCTGTAGCATTGCCATCACTTTGGCAGAAGACTAAAAAGCCTGAAGCATTGTTCAAATGGATTTCTGCCCTGGTAACTGATCCAAAAGACCTTCTATTGGGGAGGGGACGAAGATGGAAAATGTATTCATATAATTGTAATGCTGATTTGTAACAATGTCTTTTGTTCAAATAGCAATGCCTGACACTCCGAAAATCATAAAAGTTGAATTTATAAACAATTCTGCATCCAAGACCATTATTCACTGGAAAAATTCAACACCAAGTGCAAAGTATGATTTTGAAGCGAAATATAAAATAAAATCTGATCCAGAAGTCAACTGGACTCTGGTAAGTTCCAGATTTGCTGCAGAGTTAATGTTTACGTTGCTTGCACTGTTTCTCTTTGTCTTTCCAGACCTCCATGGCCACTCTTGAGATTAGTTTGTACCAAGATCAGTTTGTCAGATAAGAAGCTTCAGCCAAACTTGCTCTGCCATCTTTCTAGCACGGATGTCAGACCTCTTGCAAAGTTTGGCTGAAAAATGAAGTAGCTGCTGCCTTGCTGAACTGAACACAATGTTACAAAGAAACGGCAAAATACTCTTGACACTCAAAACTTGGAATAAGAGTAGACCAAGCATATCTGAGCTGTTGAGTATTCCCAGCACGTTTTGTTATGCAGTAGTTCAACACAAAGGAAATATCCACAGACACCAGGAGAACACAAATTAATATCAATTAATACCAAAAATATGTGTTCTTTGCAAAAGAGAAATAATGTGTGCACCAGAAGCAAAGGATTGTTGGGAATAAAGAAATGATTCACTTCATTAGCCAAAGAAGGAAACTGGGTTTCACTGGACAATGGGGATGCTGGCAAAGGGCCTTCAGGATTGTTTTAAGGGCCTGTCCCACTTGGGTGACATTTTCGGCGACAACCTGGAAAGAGGTTGTCGCGTCGTGATCTGGAAGCGAAGCGCGGTGACGCTTATAGTGACGCGCAGCGACGTGCAGGTGGCACGTAGGATTTTGGAATGTTCAAAATCCAGGGGCGACATTTGGGCGTGTCATCATGTTGTGCGCCCAGTCACACGCTGACATATGCTGTCCTGTGGGTGATGCTCGGTTGGGGTTTTAACATTAATATATTAAAATTAATACAATAAAATCAATTGTGCAAATGAAAAGATGTCAAAGTCATTCAGTTTTATTTATAGCCGTATTGGTCCACTTCCAGATCCAATCACCGTCTCTATAACTTTTCACAGGGATGGATTCAGTGAGTGTAGACTGAACTCCCCTCTAACCCTCTCCCGCCCCCATCCCTCCTTCTCCACTCCCGACCTACCCTTCCCCCCCTACCCTCTCTCCCCTCCTTCCCTTCCCCCCTCTTCCTCCGCTCCACTCTTCTTCCCTTCTCCACTCCCCCCCACATCCCCTTCTCCCCCTCTCCATCCCTTCTACCCCCCCCCCCCCCACTTCCCTGACGCCCCCCCCATCTGTGGACCCACCTGTGACAGCTAGATCCCACTAATAGTACTGCACAAAGGCCGCATCATCTGTTTTAGTAACATTGACTATGGGATAAATGCAGACTTTGGGAATAACAACCCCCCCCCCCCCCCCCCCCCCCCCCCCGCTTAAAAATGGGTGGTGGGTATTTAGATTCAGTGGCCGGAGCAGGTGGGTAGCACTGGTACATTGACAACATTGCCTGTACCCAGTTGAAAAGCCCACTGACTGGGGGTTTGGAGAGACCATTGGAAGAGAGATCTGCCTCTGGGGCAACTCGTGGCCAACAGTTTAGTTCCCATGAGGAGCAGGCAAATTATTGGGGGTTCGAGTCCAACCCCTGGGGCCCAGGTGTCACATTTAGTTCAGAGATACAATGCCCTTTGGCCCACCGAGTCCGCACTGACCAGCGATCCTACGCGCACTATCCCACACACGCTGGGAACAATTTATACTTATACCAAGCCTATCAACCTAGGGCTAGGTTTCCTCCCGCACTCCATAAGCGCACAGGTTTCTATAAATTGTCCCTAGTGTGTGTGGGATAGTGTGTGGGGGAAATGCTGGTCGCAGGCTGGGTCCACATATATGGGGGGGGGGGGGCATCGGGGAAAATGGTGGGGGTTGAAGAATGGGAGAAGGGAAGAGAGAGGGGGAGAAGTGGATGTGAGGGGAGTGGAGAAGGGGAGAAGAGTGGAGCGGGGAGAAGGGAGGAAGATGGGGAAGAGAAGAGAGGGGAGAGGGGAGGGGAGAAGGGAAGGGGGGAGTGGAGGAGGAGGGATGGGGTGGGAGAGGGAAGAGGGGGTTGGAGGGGAGAGGGGGGTTCAGTCTACACTCGCTGAATCCATCCCTGTGAAAAGTTAGAGACATTGATTGGATCTGGAAGCGGACCAATACATCTATAAATAAAACTGAATGACTCAGACATCTTTTCATTTGCACAATTGTATTTATTGTATTAGTTTTAATATATGATATGATCATATCCTGATATGAACTACACCTTGAATATTCAGGGAACTAATCTTTTCCTGGATGTAGATGAAGAATCTTTTACATCAAAACAAGAGCCGATTCTTGCTATTCAGCCCTTTGAGTCCTCTGACATTTAATGCAGTCATGGCTACATTCCTGCACTCCTTTCGTAGTCCTTGACACCATTTCTGTATCCATCTGCATATAACCAGTGACTTGATCTGTACAGCTTTTTTGCAAGAGTGAGTTCTACAGCTTCACCACTGAGTGATGTTCCTTCCGTTCTCAGTTCCGAATAGCTTAGTCTTGAACATGGGATGTAACGGTTATGATTTAGATTTAGCGCTTGGGGCTAACGGAATCAAGGGATATAGGGAAAAAGCAGGAAAGGGGTACTGGTTTGGATGATCAGCCATGATCATATTAAATTGTGGTGCTGGCTTGAAGGGCCGAATGGCCTACTCCTGCACCTATTTTCTATGTTTCTGTTTCTATGGTTCATTTTGGAGTCCACAGCCAGGGGAAACATCTTCCCCACATCCTATTTGTTTAGCGCTTTTAGAATTCTTCATGAGATTCCCTCTTATTCTTCTAAACCCTCATGCATACAAATCCAGTTTCCTTAATGTCGCCTGATGTAGCAGAGCTGCCAAGCCAGAAATCAGTCTTCTGCACCTTTCACTTAATGGCAAATATATCCATTCTTGGGTACAGAGACCAAAATGGCACATAATGCCATTTTGTGGTTTCATCCTATATAAATGTCATAAGACATCATTGCTCCTGTACTTAAATCTTCATGTTATTAAGGCCAAGGTCAGGATTGAACCCAGGTCTCTGGTGCTGTGAGGTAGAAACTACCAGTTGAGCCACTCTGCCTCCTTATTATGAAGAGTTGGGAACTGTTGCTGAACCCTGTGACATCCACTCGTTACCATTGGCTGTTACCGTTATCTTGAGAAAGCTCTGTGCTTCTCATCTTTGTATCCCGTCAACCAATATTCAATCCACGCCAGGGCATTACTCACATAATCATGCACTCTTTATCTTTACATAACCTTTATTTTCTGACTATCAAAATTCAAGTACATACTTTAATCAGATTTGCTTATCTATTCTACGAATTACAATGTTAAAAAAACTCACGTAGGTTTATCAAACATGATCTCCCTTCCAGAAATTCATCTTAATTTTGTCTATGTTTTAGTTTAGCGATACAGCATGGAAACAGGCAGGACCCACCAAGTCCGCACACTAACACTATCCTACACACTAGGGATAATCTGCAGTCTCTTTCCCAGTCTTTTTAAATGTGGGGAGGTGGTGAAGGGATATTTGCCACCTCCCATTCTTCCCATCTATGGAAGTTTTTGATCTGTTGAATTCTGAACCTATGCACCCATTATTTCCACAGCTACTCCTTCAATATGCTGGAATGAAAATTATAAGGCTTTGGAAATTAATTGCCTTTCCGTGTTATTAATTTTTCCACCACTATGTTCTTACTAATACTAATTTCCCTTAGTTCCACATCATTACATTCCCTGACATTTTTGGAATGTTAATCGAGGTCACTTCAGTGAGGACAGAACTCATGAATTACTTTGGCATCTCCACATTATGAATACTTTCATTTTTGATAGTTGACAATGTACCCCTGTTTTTCTTTTATATGTACATTTAATCTTTTATGTTCCCATGTAAGTTTACCTTTGCAGTCTATGTTTTGCTTTCTTAATCAATATCGTTGTCCCTTTGCTCTGAAATAGAAACTGCTCCAGACATTTAGGTTAATTAGCAAACAAAGCGCTGGAGGAGCTCAGTGGATTAGGCGACATCTGTACAGGAGAATAGGTAGAAGATCCATCTTCAGATTTTATCTGGCAGTCTGATATGATTTCATCTAAAACTATCCTTCATGCTTGTTAGCCATGGTTACATCATTCTTTCTTTGTAGATTCTTACTCTAGACTGCAATGAAGAACAGTTGCAGTTTTAAGTTGGAAGGAACTGCAGAAGCTGGTTTAAACTGTAGATAGACACAAAATGCTGCAGTAACTCAGCAGGTCAGGCAGCATCTCTGGAGAGAAGGAATGGGTGACATTTCAGGTCTGAAGAAGGGTCTCAACCCAAAACATCACCCTTCCTTCTCTCCAGAGTTGCTGTCTGTCCCGCTGAGTTACTCCAGCATTTTGTGTCTATCTCCAGTTGTAGTTCTGTGTTTGTTTCTGGAATGTTAACATTGTCTACCACCCCTCAGGTCTTTTAACAAAGCTGTCTTATTTGTCATGGCCTGCTCACTACTCATACCTTCATGGTTTCCTTTCTTTACATTTATGATCCTAGTTTACTTTTGAACACTGCATTTTCCATCTTAATGAAGAATTCTATCATGTGACAAGCACGCTTTCCTGGAACTAATAAATGCACAAACTCCATACAAAATGCACTGCAAATGTCTGCGCTTTTGTATGCAGCTGGTCATTTCTAATGATTTAAAATTATGCTTGTTCACAGACATGGTGCAGGCTATTGCATTGGAGCTTGTGGTTGCTTGAAATTCAGAGTACAAGAAATTGTCTACAAAACCTGAATAGGAAGCACAAATTCTAAAGAGCAGAAATCCATGGTCATAATTCACAAGGTCATAAGGAATAGGAGTAAAATTAGGAAATTTCTCTTCATCTCCTTCCTAAAAGAACATCCTTTAATTCTCAGGCTATGACCTCTAGTCCTAGACTCTCCCACTAGTAGAAACATCCTCTCCACATCCACTCTATCCAAGCCTTTCACTGTTCTGTATGTTTTAATGAGGTACCCCCTCATTCTGCTAAACTCCAGCGAGTGCAAGCCCAGTACCGACAAACGTTCATCATAGGTTAACCTACTCTTTCCTGGGATTATTCTTGTAAACCTCCTCTGGACCCTCTCTAGAGCCAGCACATCTCTATCCATGCCAAAAATTGCTCACAATATTCCAAATGCGGCCTTACTGGCGCCATTATATCTGTTTTTGTATACAAGCCCTCTTGAAATAAATGTTAGCATTGAGTTTGCGGATTAACGACTTGCAGATTAACTTTTTGGGAATCCTGCACCAGCACTCCCAAGTCCCTTTGCACCTCAGATTGCTGGATTCTCACCCCATTTAGAAAATAGTCTACACCTTTGATCCTACTACCACAATGCATGACTCCACACTTTGCTATACTAAGTAGCAATCTGCCATTCCCCAACCTGTCCAAGTCCTTCTGCAGAGTCCCTGCTTTCTCTATGCTACCTGCCCCTCCACCTATTTCCATATCATCCGCAAACTTTGCCATAAAGCCTTCAATCCCCTCATCTAAATCATTAATATACAACGTGAAGAGTAGCGGCCCCGATCACTGACCCTTGCGGAACTTGCAGCCAACCAGAAAAAGCCCCCTTTATTGCCACCCTTTGTCTTCTGCCATCCAGCCAACCTGCTATCCATGCTAATATCTGCCCTTTGATACCATGGACTCTCAATTACCTAAGCAACTCATCAAAGGCTTTCTGAAAATCTAAGTAAACAACATCCACTGACTCTCCTTTGTCTGTCCTGCTATTTACTTCTTCAAAGAATTCCAACAAATTTGTCAAGCAAGACCTCCCCTTCACAAAGCCATGCTGACTTCGATCTATTTTATCATGAACTTTTAAGTAACCTCATCCTTTATAATGAACTCTAAAATCATACCAACCACTGAAGTCAGACTAAACAGCCTATAGTTCCCACTATTCTGCCTTGCTCCCTTTTTGTGCAGCGGGATAATCTTGGCAATTTTCCAATTATCTGGGACCACTCATGACTAGTGATTCCTGAAGTATAACTATCAATGCCTCCACAATCTCTAAAGCCACCTCTTTCAGAACTAAGAATTTAAGAAGAGATTCTATTTCCTTGCAAGTAATATTATAATAGGATGCAGATTTTATCATTAACATTTGTATTTTCAGAGGTATTTACCTGTTGTGTGACACTTTAGTATCAGAAGATTGGTACCTTTTTGAAACAAACCTACTTTTTTTATGCAGGAAAGTGACATATGAAACTGCACAACTCCTCCCCCTTCTGTTGTGGCGTAGACTGAGACTGACTTGTCTCCCCCACCCAAATCGTTGCACATCCCCAATCCTTTCTACGCATCACTTTAATTTCATATTTCACGTATTTTATATTTTTATGACTGTTGGCAGATCAATTTCCTCCATAACACACTGGTCAACCTGAGGAGTACCTTCAGCAACAGACTGGTTCCACCTAGATGTAGGACAGAACACCACAGGAGATCCTTCTTCCTTGTGGCTATCAAACTGTACAACTCCACTCCCTCCGGTCATAGGATAGACTGAGACCGACTTTCCCTCCCCGCCCCCCCCCCCCCCCCAATCTTTGCACATCCCCAATCCTTTCCGCTCGTCACTTTAGTTTCATTTTTCCTGTATATTGTGGTTTTTTTTAACTGTTGGCAGATCAATTTCACTCCAGAGAAAATAAAGTTCTATCGTATCGCAATGCACCTTTGAACAGATAACTATATTACATGCATGTGCACTTTGCTAACCAAGGCACTGTTGCTGCAAGATTGAATTAAGTGGCAAATGCTGTAGTATAAACTGTATATTTTTTAATATCTTAAAATTAAAATGTGCAACAATGGATGGTATAAAATATTTGTTTCCTGTCTCCAATTTTAGATAGCTAAAAATGACATAATTGGGAATTTATGCTATCTCAACCAATGTGAGCCCTTCAGGGAATATGAGTTTCGGATCCGCCGCAAACATGTTCAAGGAAGTAAGCAGTGGAGTGAATGGAGCAGCTCATTTATCACCATATCCCCTGAGGCAGGTGAGTGAAATCTTGGCATGCATTTAGTGGTAAGATAATAGAAATACACATTTACACAGCTGTCTTGTTTTAAATATGAACAGAGCATTTGATCCTTGTGCAAATTTGTTGCTCCAAAATCCTCTTGCTGCAAATGCTGGTTTATAGCAAAAATAGACTGATAGGAGAGCATGGGGAGATCAGATGTAGTCAGCAAATTTAATATTGTACACATATTGAATGGCGGTGCTGGCACGAAGGGCAGAATGGCCTACTCTGGACAATGGAGTCTTCATGGAGTAAAAAAATGTATTAATTCCATTTTTTTCTCATTTCATCTTCCTGTGAAAAACAAATCTCTTCCTCCAAGCCTTCCAATTTTCCCATATGGGCTGAGCTTTGAAGGATTCTGGCAACATTTATGTGTTCACATCCTTATGGTACAACCAGGTAGCAGCTGTGTTATTCTGCTTCCAGGCATTGAACCTCATGATCTCCCATCATGGTTTACCATTATTCAAAAATGCTTAGTAATGAATGTGTGTGTACGTCAATACACACACCTCCTGGGCTTGCTGTCCTCCACCTCCCATTTTCACAACATTTTCAAGACAACTATTTTGGGTATTGTACCAGTACTACCGGGGGCGGGGAGAGCGCGGGGGGGAGGGGAGCGGGAGGAGAGCGCGGGCGGGCCGGGTAAGGAGAGCGGGGGCGGGCGGGGGGGGAGAGAAACGCCCCGTGGCGGGGGACAGTGGCTGGAGGGGTGTGTGGGGGGGGGGGATACGTGTGGCGGGGGGGGGAGGGGGAGGGGGAGGGGGGCGGGGGGAGGGGGGAGGGGGGGGGAGTTGAGCTCAGGGATAAGATGTGGGGGAAGAGCCCATGGGGAGATGGAGGGGTTGGGGGGGGGGGGTCGGGGGGGGGGGGGCCCGGGGTGGGATGGGGCATCACGGGGGGGGGGGGGGGGGGGGGGGGTGGGGTGGTAGCCAGCGGTGGGACCAGAGGGGTAGCGGCTGGAATTGGCGGTGCGATGGTGACTCACAGCAGGCGCTGGTCGTTCTTCTCCACCGGGATCAGAGTCTCCGCTTTCAGTTTGGTGACATCGGCGACATCTCCGACTCCGGGCAGGGCTGGGTCTCTGATTCTGGGCTGGGCTGGGTCTCCGACTCCGGGCTGGGCCGGGTCTCCCACGCTGGGCGAGGTTGGGTCGGGGCTGCTTGGGGTCCCTCCAAAAATTGTGTTTGGTTAGAAACCTCCACCGGCCACCCTCAGCTCCAGTAAAGACACGGTGGCACAGGAAGGGGCGGACCGTCCCAGGGACGGACAGGGGAAGAGACTAATCCACGCGGCGATGACTGGCAGGAGAAGAGATCGATCTGCACACGTGCGGTTTAAGATTTTTAAACCTTGCTAAGTTTTATGACATTCAACCAATCGGAACGAAACTTGGTGCACTCGCAGCACAGGAGAACAGTGAGAGAAATGGCAAAAAATCGTAGCAGTATCCCGAACCGTTTTTGCGCAAATAGAAAAACGGCCAAACCGGAAGATAACAAAATCAGAGTTTTAGTTATGTATAGATTGTGTAGTTATGCAATTAATAAATTGTGTTTCTGTTGAAAGCCAATATTCTAGCAAGAAACATCATTTTTCTTTTGCAATGATTCATTGCAGAACCAGTGGGAGTTTTGGATGCATGGAGTTTACACGAGTCAATTGATCTGAACAAACATGGAAGAATAATCATTTACTGGAAGGTTTGTGGAACATATCATACCTAGAGTGTTAGAGTCATAGAGCATGGGAACAGGCTCTGCAGCTTAGGCAACCATGATTACCAAGATGCCCCACCTAAGCTAGTCCCATTTTCTCACTTTTGGCCCCTCTCTCTTTAAACCTTTCCTCTCCAGGTACCCGTCTAAGTGTCTTTTAAGTGCTGTTATAGTAATTGCTTCAACTACCTCCTCCGCAGCTCATTCCATATACCCATCACCCTTTGTGTAAAAATGTTATCCCTCGGTTTCTTATTAAATCTTCCCCCCCTCATGATGTCCTCTAACAAAAGGCTGCATTTACCCAATCTATTCTCATGATCTTGTACAGCTCTATAAGATCACCCCTCATCCTCCTGCACTCTAAGGAATAAAATCCTAGCCTCCTCAACCTAACTTTCTAGCTCGGGCTCTCGAGTACAGGCAACATCCTCATAAATCTTCTGTACTTCTTCCAGCTTGACAACATTTTTCCCATAACATGGTGACCAAAACTGAACACAGTACTATAAAAGTAGCTCCACCAATGTCTTATACAACTGTAATATAATCTCCCAACATCTATCCTCAATACTCTGACTGATGACGGCCAATGTGCCAAAAGCCTTTTTGACCACCCTATCTACCCGTGTTGCCTTTTTCAAGGAACTATGTTTAGTTTAGTTTATTGTCATATACTGAAAAGCTGTACCTGAACTCCTAGATCCCTGTGCAACACTCCCCAGAGCCCTGCCATTTACTGTATACGTCCTGCCCTTATTAGACTTCCCATAATGCAACACCTTGCATTTCTTTGTATTAAATTCCACGAACCATTCCTCAGCCCAATTGATCAAGATCCTGTTACAATATTTGACCACCGTCTTCACTATCTGCAATACTTCAAGACAATCATTGATGTGGATGAAAAAAAGCAATGGGCCCAGCACTGAACCCCGAGGCACACCACTAGTCACAGGCCTCCAGTCCGAAAAGCAATCTTCCACCATCACCCTCTGCTTCCTTCCATGAAGCCAAATTTATATCCATTCAGCAAGCTCTCCTTGGTTTATACCGAAGATAGACACAAAAAGTTGGTGTAACTCAGTAGGTCAGGAAGAATCTCTAGAATAAAGGAATAGGTGATGTTTCGGGTCGGAACCCTTCTTCAGACTGAAAGGGTGGAGACCACCCTTCCCGAGATCATTTGTTGCTGACCCCAATTATGTTCTGGCCTTCCCTATCTTTCAATCTGAAGAAGGGTTCCGACCCGAAATGTCACCTATTCCATTTCCCCAGAGATGCTGCCTGACCCGCTGGGTTACTCCAGCATTTTGTATCATGCAAATTATTGTGTTGGGACCCTCCTTTAGAGTGACTTCAAACTAAGTTTTTCTGCGGCTGGATTAGAAAGATGTTGAGGGGATGGGGATGGTAACATTTCAGTGTAGGATAGGAGTATCACAGAAAAATTATCTCTTGTGGACCAAGGTAAATTTCACATAGTTGGCTGATTTTAAGAGATCTCCCTCTTGTGACAAGCTGTGTGATTAAAATTCAACAGTTTCAGATCTAATTTTATTTTTGACTTCTGTCATCCCTTTTTCAGTTTCACTGTGAAGGCAGAGAGCTCATCATTTTGTGCAATTCTATAGAGGGTGGAAACGAGACATGTCTTCCACAAGGCCAATTTTAATGCAAGCATAAGATATGCATGGGGCTAGCTGCTGCCCCCACTCCAACCCATATCTCCGTTTGTGCTTTTTCATTTGTAGGTTTGAAAGGGAGCTGTTTGAGTACTTGAGTACAGCAACATGCACGATCCTCACTAATTTATGCCCCCTGACACCAGCAGGCCCTAGGTGTAACATTGAAATAGCAATGTGTAGAGTGGGAGCCATGTACATTCTGGCCATTGACAGTTTTTGTTTACATTCCTGAATAGTGGCATTGCTGACCAGATCAGCCTTTATTGCCCATCCTTAGAAGTGATGGCAGTAAGGTGTTGCCTTGAATCATTGAAGTCCTTCAGTAACATTGGAGTGGATGTTCTATGAATGAATGAACGACAATGTTTACAAGTCAGGCTAGTTTCCGACCTGGGGGCAAAATTAGTGTCTAATTTGTATAGGTTGCTCAGAAAAAGGGAAAAAGCCTTCAGTTTATTATTACATTGTTATTAACCACATACAAATGAAGTTTTACAAAGACCAATGTTGTCCTCAGAATAGATTCTGACTGGCTTTCTGTGCTGAGCCCGCATGTCTTTCATCACTGAACCACTACTGATCTGCTCCAGATGGCATAACTTGAGGCTCAAGAACAAACATTGTTTACGTCTCGACTCCAACTTCCCTATAGCCCAATGGAAATTTTAAGTTTAGAAATCCCCCCACCCCTTTTTACAACATGCAGGTCATCCTAAGTCTTTTACGTGCATCAAAAGCTCATCATTTGAAGGAAAACCTTGAATGTGGGAACCTGAAATTCAGTCATAAATTAACTTTGTTTCAACTCCCCACGAATGTTGCCTGACCTGTTGAGTATTTCCAGTATTTTTTGTTCCAAGCATCAATACACCGTCGTTTTTTTAGCAAATGCAGTAATAGGATTTTCTGTCTTTTTCCCTCTCATGCAAAAGCTGATAATTTACAGGAGTACCTACATTCTTATACTGGTTTACTCAATTAAACTGCAAATAACAATGATTAAATTATAGTGTAAACTGCAGCAAACCCACTAGTATTCTACAAATGTAACCCTTGGTTAAGGAAGCTCGAAGATACTTTTTTGCTAAGATTTTTCTGTTGTCTATTTATATATATTTTTTCCTATTCCTAGCCTCTCCACCATCCTCAGGAAACCAGGGGAATTATTCTCGGATATCATATTTATTATGAACAAAATGGACAGAAAAAGATGATCCAGTTGTGTAATGCATCAGCAACCCGGTACATCTGGCGAACACCATGGGTACCAGACACTATCTTTGTGACTACATTTAACTCCAAGGGAAACTCTCTACCTCACTTTTCTCCCCTATTATAATCAATTAATATACTTATATACATTTACAGGGTGCCTTTGCCCTTATAGCCAAGACCACCATTATGTTTTTTATTACAGAATAAAAGTAATTTTTATTTCGATGCCACAGGTTGGAAGCTGATATAGGTTCTACTTCTACTGAGAACCACATGAACAGGAAGGTGTTGATTTTTATATGTGCTAGAGCAAGGGAAAAGAGTCTTACTTGAACATCCTGTAACTTTGGATTTGTAGTAATTAACAGAATGATCTGTGGCAGTTATTAGTACCCTGGCACCTGTTTCCCCCAAAAGGGGGGGCAAGGCAGAGACACTCACAATTTGTTAAGGCCCAGAAAATGATTTTTTAAAAAAAATCAGCATGTTTGGCACAGTTATTGGAATTAACTCTCAGTTTATTAGAAATTTCAAATGCAGCATTGATTGTATGTGTTTCATTGATCACGCTTATGTGTACTAGCATATCTTTTATTCTGAAGTCTTTCTATTACACCAAAATAGTAAGATTAAATGAGAAAACTTACCAGTTTGAAGTTTGATCTTTATTTTATGAGTCGTTCGAGTTGATGGGACTACGTAAGAAACCCCGTACAGCCATTCCATGTGTCAGCGTCAAAGCAACGGTTGTGAAATCACAGATAATAATGAATGACTGTATTAATTTAAGATTAACAAAAGACTAGAACTACAGATGAGATCTTGAGGGCTGGGAGCGGAGGGCTCGGGGTGACCCCTCATCTCGACTCCTAATAAAATAAAGATCAAAATTCAAACTAGTATGTTCTCATCTTAATTGCTACTTTTTCATTCGGAGTCTCGTGTGATACATGAAGACTTCAAAGCTCTGTGATTTCATTGCCATGTGAAACGAGTATAACAACCACAGCTGCTTCATTGACAAATGAAGGGAAAAATTCATAATGCATACAGTCATAAATAGATGTAAAACTGCTGATGCTGTTTAAATGAAAAAAAATAATCATTTACCATCTGCTCACCTTGATGAAATTTAACCTGAACAATAAATAGATTTAACAAAAATCCCTGGTTCAGTATTGGGTCATTAAGATGTTTGGAGATACGTTCGATTGGACCATGTGCTGCCGTAACAATGCGGACCCTGGTGGAATGAGTTCTTGGAAATTAGAATCCATTCGTACATAACTCAACTCCGTGTTTATCATCTGGAATTGAGTCCGAACATAAGTTCTCCCTATTTTTTTGTGACTAACAATCATTGCTAGTCCAGGAAACTCCCAAGGTTTGATGACCTTGGACATATTGTTGTAAATGTGTGTGCTTACTTGTCAAAGGTCCCCTGGTATGCATGTGGACTATTTTGGGACCTGACCACCTTTGGTCTGTCAAGTATTTATACCATAAGATTATTATATTATAATATTAAAAGGCAGTTATCATCATGTACCATCACAATTATGTAGCGGGCTGAAACCTGCTGCACTAAACCAGTGCCAGAAGGATACTCTAACCTATAAACTACCAGCCAAATTTAGGATATGGCGGCAGCCTCCTGGTGAAATGGTTGTTACAAATGTCCCAACTCGCATTGGCAATTATACTGGTTCTGGGCGACTATGTTGAAGATATTCCTACCACTTTGATAACGGTGTGGACCCACAGAGCGAGTCTCATTTGCTACAGCCACTAATGCGGAAGTCATTGACCCAATTAATGGCAGTTT